>OY740787.1:20672752-21272752 GCA_963514005.1 Raja brachyura
ATCTGTTAGTCACTTTAAATCAACCCAATGGTATGCATGCTGACAACATGAAGGTATGATAATTAAATTCTCGAATTGTAGTTAACAACCCACCCCCAATCTCCTCAACTTTTTTCCCCTTTCTTTCCTGTGCCCTACCCAGATGCGCATCCATTTAGTTTAGTCTAGTTTATTGTCACGTGCACCGAGAAGCAGTGAAAAGATTTTGTTGCATGCTGATCAGTCAGTGGGACAACAATACAGGATTACAATTGAGCCATTCACAGTGTACAGATACATGAAAAGGGAATAACATCCATTTCTCCCACTATATTGCCCCCACACCCCTCTTCCCTCTTCCCTTGCCTCTGTCTATTTCCACCTATATCTCTTCCTCTGGCTTCCCATTTCACTTCTCTTCTTTCTTTATCTCACATCCTTCTCACTCCTTTTATGTTCACAAGTTTGTAAGTCATAGAAGCAGAAGTAGGCCATTTGGCCCAACGAGTCTACTCTGCCATTTCATCATGGCTGATCTATCTTTCCCTCTCAACCCAATTCTCCAGCCTCCTCCCCATTACCCTTGACACCCGTACTAATCAAGAATAGTAAGATTGAACGAGAACTTACCAGTTCGAAGGTTGATCTTTATTTTATGAGGAGTCGAAGTGAGGGATTTCGTGAAGAGCCCGCCGGCGCGCATGCTCGACATACTTCAAAGTAGCGGCGTGGAATCACAGAACCAACAATAGAAATGACTTTGCATAGTATGATTGAATTGACTAAGATTACCAGATGAAGGTGATTGAGGGTTGGGCGAGGAGGGCACGAAATCCCTCACTTCGACTCCTCATAAAATAAAGATCAACCTTCGAACTGGTAAGTTCTCGTTCAATCTTACTATTTCATTTCGGAGTCACGTGAGTGACTTCGTGAAGACTTCAAAGCTTCTGTGATTACACGCCCTGGACCACGTCCATGCTGACACACCACTACCAGGGATGGATGGGAGGAACAAACTTGCTCAATAGTTCATACTGCAAAACAAGAGCATATTTATTAATAACAAATCAAAAACCCCTCATGCGGGGACATCTCCACGTTCTTGACCTGCATTCAGCACGGCTTCTGCGAACTGTAGAGGAGCAGCAACAGGCTTGTTATAAAAACGCTGGAACACAGCTTCATTCGCCCATCCTGCTGTGGCGAGAATTTGGTCCATGGGCACCTCCATGACCCTCGCCGCTGACGTCGATGCAGCCCTGATGGAATGAGACTTGAACACATTAATGTCGATACCTGACTTACCCAAGACGACTCAAAGCCACCTGGATATCGTCTGGACTGTCACTCGATGATGAGGTCTCTTATGAGTGACAAGCAGGTATCTCTCCATTCCTCTGATGCGTGCCGTCACCTTGACATAGTGGCGGATATGTGAGGCTAAACATAGCCTAGCATCTGCGGGGTATGCCGGGAACTTCAGCTGCAGCCCTGTGCACCCAGGTCTATGCTGCTTTAGTAGCTCGTCAACGAAAAAGACTACTTCTGTAGGGGTAGATGTCATTCTGTCGACACAAAGTTTGTGTAGTGTCTGTACCCTCTGAGCTGAAGTCAGCGCTAGTAACATCACCAGCTTCATGGTGTGTTGGTCCAGTTGGAGCCCTTCCATGGGAGACCACGTCCTGAGCAGGGTTAATACGTCCCTGACATCCCAGATGATATTATAGCGTGGTGTAGGCGGATTCATATTGAATATACCCCGCATGAGTCTGGACACTAGCCTGTTGGATCCTACCCCAATCTTGAGGTAGAATGATAGCGCACTTCTGGCGCTGTTGATGGCACTGTAACTTAAGTGTTCATCATGGTGCAACCCCGCGAGGAATTCCAGGACGTCGGTTATTGTCACGTCATCGTACGTGATGCGAGAGCGGCTGCAGTAGGCTTCCCACTTCTTAATATGCGAGCGGTATCTTCGCCTTGTAGACTCTCGACACGACGCCCCAATGGTATCCATGGTCCGAGCCGAGAGGCCGTATTGGACTAACGGCCTGTTCAGAACCCGCAAGCCAACAAATTTAAATAGCCATGGCAGGGATGTGGCTCCCCTGAGACAGGGTGAGTAACCAATTGTGGGCAACCCTTCAAAAGGACCCAAGGTTCGTTGAGCATGTCAAAGACCACCGGATACCAAGGCTGTGTGGGCCAGTCGGGTATAATAAGGATGCCCTTGGCAGCATCTGCCTGAATCTTTCGCAATACCCGACTGATGAGGCAAAACGGAGGGAAGGCATAGAAAAACCAATTCCCCCAGTCCAGCGAGAATGCATCTAGCGCTATTGCCCCAGGATCTGGTTCCCATGAAACGTAGGCTGGTACCTGATGGTTCAACCGTGACGCAAAAAGGTCAATGTCCGGTTTACCAAATTTGGCTGTGACTTTAGAAAAAATCTCAGGATGCAACATCCATTCAATGTTGTCATTAAATTTGCGTGACCTGGTGTCCGCCACAGTATTAAGCTCACCTGGCAAATAGGTAGCTGAAATCCAAATGTCTCTTTGAACACACCAGAGCCAAATTGAGTTAGCCAATTTGTCACACGAAACTGACCTGGTACCACCCATATGGTTTAAATATGCCACAGCTGTGGTGTTGTCTATTTGGAGACGGACGTGTGCTCCAACAAGCTTGGAACAATATGCACGAAGTCCGTGGAATGCTGCCAGCAACTCCAAATAGTTAATTCCTTGAGTCAACAACATTGATGCCTCAAGGGTGTCCCATCTGCCCCCACAACTAGAGCAATTATCAGTAGCTCCCCAGCCATTGGAGCTTGCATCAGTCTGTAAATATACCACCGGATTAGCCTCCCTAACAGGCTTAAATGAGTTGCTAATGTGACACACCCACCATTGCAACTCAGTTATCGCTTCGGACGGCAGCTGCATTGATCGATCGTAATGACCAGCGTTCCGTTTTAACGCAGTAATTTTAGCTCTTTGCAAATTCTGATAATGCAAAGGTCCATATCGTGCTGCCGGAAACAAAGCCACTAGCTTGCCAATTACTGTGGCTGTATGCCGAATCGATGGTATATTGGTGCCAATTAAATCTCTGCACACCTTAGTGACTTCCTCAATTTTGTTAATTGGTATAGTTATCCTCATGCTCATTGAGTTCACCGTGAGCCCTAGGTAATTAATTACCTGGGCAGGGCAGAACTTCGATTTCTCTGGATGGACAATGAATCCTAATTGTTGAAATATATTGACAGCAGCTGCAACACCCTGTTCAGCCAATTGCAGGGTGTGGCCCACAATAAAGACATCATCTAAATAGGCCATAACTATATGATGTCGTTGTCTCAAATAAGCCATGATTGGCTTCACCAATTTAGTGAACAATCTAGGGGCTGTAGTGAGCCCATTAGGCAAAGCCTTATACTGCCAAAGTTGCCCCATCCAGATACATTTCAAAAACCTTCTATCATATTTCTGGATGGATACTGAATAATATGCATCCCTCAAATCAATGCATGCCATAAAGCAGCCATGAGAAATCAATGATTTGGCTGTTTCAAACGTATCCATTTTAAAATGAGTATATGTTACAAACGTATTCAAACGGGTTAGATCAATAATGACACGACAGCCTCCATCCTTCTTAGGTCTAGTAAATATGTTCGAAACAAATTCAATTGGCTCATGCACCGTTTTCTCAATCACACCCTTCTGTTCCAGACTTAAAATTTCCTTATAACCTGCTGCCTGTTCTGCAGCAGACAATTTGAACGTACGACCAGGCATGTGCTGGGATGGAGGAATGTCGCCATTAATAAACTCAATTTTATGCCCCTGAATATTCCGCAACACATACTCATCACCAGTAAAATTACCCCATGCATCCAAAAACAACCGTAAACGACCACCAACATGGGAAGTTAAACAGAGAGAAAAAAGAGAACCAGACCTCCTCACCTCCGTGGTTACCGGCGGTCCTTGACACGTGTGGGTGGCCGTGGAGGTGCTGGGTTGGCTTGAGGGCGCGGCGTCTTCGATTTCCACAAAGGTCTCTGCCGACCCTGTCCTAAAAAAGACCCTTGGTGCTGGTTCTGGTGCTGTTGTCGTTGTGGAGCTAGAGGGTGAGTCCTCGTCGAGGCACTGGCCGACCCTCGTGAGCGAATGTATGGAGCTTTTGAGCCTGACGGTGTGGGGGCACTGAGAGCGCATGATCCCCACCGTTTTGGCTTGTTCGTCAAGCTCTTTGACTCTCTTCGAGAGGTCCTCACCAAAGAGCTGACGGGGCGGCGGCGGCGGCGGTGGTTTGCACAATCCTGCAAACTTCGGGTTGAGTGCTGGGCGGATGCTGTTTTTGCGAAACCCGTTGATTTCGTGCTGGGTCGCGCACAATAAGGCCAGAGCATCTTCCTGGTCCAAATTCAGTTCGTCCCCGTCCACCGACCGTGCAAAGGCGGTAATACCGGCCGTGAGGAGTTTCAGGATCCGCTGCAATTTTAGCTCCTGTTGACGGATAGCCGCACTGATGTTGCCCCATATTGGCGTATTGACCACAGGCACGTTGAGGGAGTTGCAGTTTGATGGAGCCTTGTGACGGCTCATAGCCTGGATGAGGACTTCTTCCTGCAGCACCTGATTATTAAGAAAGTCCACTGTGGCTGCCAGCTTTGTATTTAGAGGAAGACCAGCCGTATGTGGGGCCGCGAATTTGGTCGCCACATCCAAGAGTTCCTCCGCTGGCACCTCCAACGGAGGTGGTACGGGATCCACCAGAACCTCCTCCTCCTGCTGCTCCAGGCTGATAGTAGATGTTGGTGAAGACACCCTGTGCCTGTTGCTGCCCTGCTGTTGTTGACGTTGAAGCAGGAGCTCCAGCAACCGCTCCATACGGTCAATACGCCCTTCACCCTGAACACTCAGGTGGTCGGAGTCCTCCGGCTCTGAAAAGAAAACCGGGCACCTGTCATCGGCCCGCACCTCGTCGAGGCCCTGCCGGTGCCGGTAGTTGTCGCTAACAGCCGCCGAGGCGAAACTGCGCAATTCCTGCGCGGGCGTGTTCAACCGCCTCCGTTTAGCGGGAGCTGAAGCCGCTGCCACTAAGGGCACTTGCGGCGAGGTGTCGGCACCAGCCGAAGCATGGCTGCCTGGGGCCCGCGCAGTCTTGCCGGCTGCCCACATCGTGGACGTTGCCGACGCATGGTCTCGCCCACCCATCCATGGGGGGCTCGGCGACCGTGACGAGACCCGACTCGACCGACCCGTCCCGGCGTCGAGGGTCGGGGTGTGCCAGCTGGACCTCACAGCCGCCCCGGGTCTCGCCCTGGAACCTGACCGCTCCTCCGCGATAGGCAATGCCTTAGCCCTAACAGGGTTAGGCTTCTGGGCTCCTGCCCTCCCCCTTCTCGGAGGGCTGAGTGGAACAGGCCGTGCAACGGCACGTGCCCTGCTCGAGGTCACCAGCGAGCCCGCTGATGACCTGACTGCCATGGCAGGGTCCCCCTGCTCTGGCGGCACACCACACTCCTCCTCGTCGAACTCCTCCGAGCTGTGGTGTGCTGGCGGATCTGGACCTGTGAACACAGGGCTTACCCACATCTCCGCCTGAGTCCCGGCCTGCGCTGCAGGTACTGCCGATGGTAAAGGCCCCGGAACTGTTGACCGGCGAACTCGTCCTGACGTCCTCCGGCCCTTCGAACTCCCATCCATGTCCTTGCTGCAAGACATAATCAGACAACAAGGACCACCAACTAAAGGTAGAATACTTACCTCCGTGGCCCCTTATGAAGGGCTGGCGAGGAGCGCGCTCCCCGCCAGCCGTCGCAGCAACGCGTTACGACGATATGTCGAGCATGCGCGCCGGCGGGCTCTTCACGAAGTCACTCACGTGACTCCGAAATGAAATCTATCAATCTCCACCTTAAAAATACCCAATGTCTTAACCCCCCCCCCCCCCCCCCAATTGTCTGTGGCAATGAATTCCATAGATTCACCACCCCCTGACTAAAGAAATTCCTCTTCATCTCTATTCTTAAGGTCGTCCTTTTATTCTGAGGCTGCGCCCTCTGATCCTAGACTCTCCCACTAGTGTAAACATCCTATCCACGTCCACTCTACTCAGGCCTTACACTATTCGGTAAGTTTCAATGAGATTCAGTCTCATCCTTCTAAACTCAAATGAGTAGAGGCCCAGTGTCCAACGTAGCAAAAATGAGCGGGAGGCAAGAGGATTGGGTAATGTTCAAAGAACAACAGAAGATAACCAAAAAGACAATACGGGGAGAAAAGATGAGGTACGAAGGTAAGCTAGCCAAGAATATAAAGCGGGACAGTAAAAGGTTCTTTAGGTATGTGAAGTGGAAAAAATTAGTTAAGACCAAAGTTGGACCCTTGAGGACCGAAAAAGGTGAATTTATTACGGGGAACAAGGAAATGGCAGATGAGTTGAACAAGTACTTTGGATCTGTCTTCACTAAGGAGGACACAAACAATCTTCCTGATATAGTAGTGGCCAGAGGATCTGGGGTGACAGAGGAACTGAAGGAAATCCACATTAGGCAGGAAATGGTGTTGGATAGACTGATGGGACTGAAGCATGATAAATCCCCAGGGCCTGATGGTCTGCATCCCAGGGTACTTAAGGAAGTGGCTCTAGACATTGTGGATGCATTGGTGATAATTTGCCAATGTTCTATAGGCTCAAGATCAGTTCCTGTGGATTGGAGGGCAGCTAATGTTATCCCACTTTTTAAGAAAGGCGGGAGAGAGAATACGGGGAATTATATACCAGTTAGTCTGACATCGGAGGTGGGGAAGATGCTGGAGTCAATTATAAAAGATGAGATAGCCGCACATTTGGATAGCAGTAACAGGATCGGTCCGAGTCAGCATGAGTTTACGAAGGGGAAATCATGCTTGACTAATCTTCTGGAATTTTTTGAAGATGTAACCAGGAAAATGGAAAAGAGAGAGCCAGTGGATGTAGTGTACCTGGACTTTCAGAAAGCATTTGATAAGGTCCCACATAGGAGATTAGTGGGCATAATTAGGGCACATGGTATTGGGGGTAGAGTGCTGACATGGATAGATAAGTGGTTGGCAGACAGGAAACAAAGAGTAGAGATTAACAGGTTCCTTTCAGAATGGCAGACAGTGGCTAATGCAGTACCGCAAGGCTTGGTGCTGGGACCGCAGCTATTTACAATATACTTCAATGATTTGGATGAAGGGATTCAAAGTAACATTAGCAAATTTGCAGATGACATAAAGATGGGTGGCAATGTGAACTGTGAGGAGGATGCTATGAGAATGCAGGGTGACTTGGACAGTTTGAGGGAGAGGGCAGATGCATGGCAGATGAAGTTTAATGCGGATAAATGTGAGGTTATCCATTTTGGTATGAAAAACAGGAAGGCAGATTACTGTCTAAATGGTGTCAAGTTGGGAAAAGGGGAAGTACAACGGGATCTGGGGGTCCTTGTACATCAGTCTATGAAAGTAAGCATGCAGGTACAGCAGGCAGTGAAGAAAGTGAATGGCATGTTGGCCTTTATATCAAGAGGAATCGAATATAGGAGCAAAGAGGTCCTTCTGCAGTTGTACAGAACCCCAGTGAGACCACACCAGGAGTATTGTGTGCAGTTTTGGTCCCCTAACTTGAGGAAGGATATTCTTGCTGTTGAGGGAGTACAGCGTAGGTTTACAAGGTTAATTCCTGGAATGGCGGGACTGTCATTGCTGAGAGAATGGAGCAGCTGGACTTGTACACTCTGGAGTTTAGAAGGATGAGAGGATATCTCATTGAAACATATAAGATTGTTAAGGGCTTGGACATGCTAGAGGGCTTGGACACGCTGAACCAGGGGCCACAGTTTAAGAATAAGGAGTAAGCCATTTAGCACGGAGATGAGGAAACACTTTTTCTCACAGAGAGTGGTGAGTGTGGAATTCTTTGCCTCAGAGGGCGGTGGAGGCAGGTTCTCTGGATGCTTTCAAGAGAGAGCTAGATAGGGCTCTTAAAAATAGCGGAGTCAGGAGATATGGGGAGCAGGGGGGGGGGGGGAGAAGAAAGGTAAGAGGAGGACGAGCCCAAGGGCTGAGGGAGAGCTGAGAAGGGGAGGAGACAGCAAGGACTAATGAAATTGTGAGAATTCAATGTTTATGCCACTAGGGTGCAGACTGCCCAAGCGGAATCTGAGGTGCTGTTCCTCCAATTTCCGGTGGTGCTCACTCTGGCCATGGAGGAGACCCAGGACAGAGAGGTCAGATTTGGAATGGGAGGGGGAGTTGAAGTGCTGAGCCACCGGGAGGTCAGGTTGGTTAATGCGGACCGAGCGGAGGTTTTCGGCGAAACTATCGGCAAGCTTGCGCTTGGTCTCACCGATGTAGATCAGCTGAAATCTAGAGCAGCGGATGCAAATGATAAGATGGAGGAGATGTAGGTGAACCTCTGTCGCACCTGGAACGACTGCTTCGGTCCTTGAATGGAGTCGAGGGGAGAGGTAAATTGACAAGTGTAGCGTCTCTTGCGGTTGCAAGGGAAAGTACCCGGGGAGTGGGTGGTGCGGGAGGGAATGGAAGAATTGACAAGGGAGTTACGGAGGGAGCGGTCTTTGCGGAAAGCAGACAGGGGGGGAGAAGGGAAGATGTGGCGAGTGGTGGGGTCACGTTGGAGGTGGCGAAACTGACGGAGGACTATTTATTATATGTGATGGCAAGTGGGGTGAAACGTGAGGACTAGGGGGACTCTGTCCTTGTTACGAGTGGGGGGATGCGGAGAGAGAGCAGTGTTACGGGGTATGGAAGAGACCGTGGTGCGATCCTCATCTATAGTAGGGGAGGGGAACCCCCATTCCCTGAAGAATGAGGACATTTCCGATGCCCTGGTGTGGAACACCTCATCCTGGAAGCAGATGCGGCGTAGACGGAGGAATTGGGAGTAGGGGGTGGAATCCTTACACAAAGCAGGGTGGGAAGAAGAGTAGTCTAGATAGCCATGGGAGTCAGTGGGTTTATAGTGGATGTCGGTCAGAAGTCCATCGCCTGCGATGGAGATAGTGAGGTCCATGCGTGTGCCCATAGCTATGCCTTGTATTTGGAGGAAATTGGAGGAGTCAAACAAGAAGTTATTGAGGGTAAGGACCAACTCCGTTAGGCGGAAGAGAGTGGACGGGTATAGGTTGCTTCTCCGGTCGAGGAAGAACCGGAGGGCTTTGATTCGATCCTGGTGGGGGATGGAGGTGTAGAGTGACTGGACGTCCATGGTGAAGATGAGGGGATGGGGGCCTAGAGAATGGAATGCCCGGAGACGACGGAGAGTGTCTGAGGTGTCTTGAACATAGGTAGGGAGGGATTTAACCAAGGGGGATAGGATGGATTCAAGGTATGTGCAAATAAGTTCGGTGGGGCATGAACAGGCAGAGACAATGGGTCTACCCATTGTGGATTTTGTGGAGAAGGTAAAATCGGGCCGTGCGGGGCTGGGGAACGATGAGGTTGGAGGCTCGGGGGGGGGGGCAGGGAGCCGGAGTTGATGAAGTCGGTGATGGTGAAGTCTAGAGATAGTGGCCTGGTGCTCATCTGTGGGGTCATGGTCCAGGGGTAGGTAGGAGTTACCCCCTCCATAACTCCCTTGTCAATTCTTCCCTTCCCTCCCGCACCACCCCCTCCCCGGGCACTTTCCCTTGCAACCGCAAGAGATGCTACAATCCTCCAACTCGACACCATTTGCCAGGTTTGTCCTGCACCACATATTTTCTAGTTTTCTCACCCCCCCGCCCCCCCCCCCCCCATCCCCTCCCCCTCCACAACAATGAAGAGAACTGCAAACTTGTGCACATTGGTGCAGATCTCTGGGATATTTAATCAGCCTATATTATGATAGATTGTTCTTTATTCCAAATGACAAAACAAAATAAAATTCAGGCTGAAGGAAGAGTTGGACTGTCCACTGACGAGATCACCTTTACACCAGAGTATCCATCTCAGTATTTTAGTCTGACAAAAATGTTAAGTAGAGACATGCAGTCACATGGGGCCGAGGGCAGCACAAGTTGACAGAAGTTTTGTGGGATCCTGTACATTATCGTGAAGTTTTCTTTTTAATGGGAAAAGCGAGTTTCCAGCTGAAAAAGCACAAATTCCATCTTTAAAAAATTCCAAGCTTTTGTGTCTCTCAGCTCGGGCTAACCCAATCTGCATTAGCTCAGGTTTCTGGCCTGCGTTTGCACTTATCTCTAATGTTAAGACCACCTCTAAATGGAAAAAATGACAGTGCTGGCCCCACATTGATGTTGAGCGGTCAGTGCACTTTGCAAGAAACCCCTATGGATTACAAAGTAAAATAACTTTACATAAAACATTTGTCAATCTGACATTAAGAGCAAACTCACCAATTGCATTCCGTGTCAGCAAAGTTGCAACGAAAGGGGTGTTTCACTGAAGCCGCCTTGCTGATTTCTTTATGTTTTTGCTTTTTATGATTCCAAGCAGATGTTAAGGTTACAGGTAGTATTTTAAACAAACGGAGAGGCTTCCTGTGTCTCCAAAAATATATTTGTGTAATATCTAGGGACTACCTTCCTCGGTTTAAAGCACTCACTGGAGGATCAGTGCTTACGCAACAGTTTCAACTGTGTTTTTGCCAACAGATTTCTTTGCCAACCCTCAAATCACCAGAGACTAGCTAATCAACATTGTTTTCAAATGGAAAACAGATTTCTACCAGTTTAAAATGGAGTGCTTTGATTTGATAATGGGGGAACTGAAATGAACAATGACTGGTGGAGTTCATATCCAAAATCTTTTTTCAGTTGTTTGTGTGTGGAGAAAGAAATGAGAGCCTTTATACTCCCACGTTCTTCTCTTTAACTGAGTTATTGTTTTGCTTGCGTTGATTGAGATGTCCTTCCAAACTGTTTCAGTTCAATCACGTAAAGGAGACATCCTCTTCTTCAGATATAAATGGATTACCTTTGGCATTCTCAATTACAAACCTAAGGCACTTTTGTTTTGATTCCAGAGGAATAAATGCTTTACTAGCTTTCCCACACCTCTCCACCATTTTCATTTCAATCCCCATTCTGTTCTCTGTCAGGCACCAGGGGGAAATTTTTAACCACAAAATGCAGCTTAAGCCTTTCATGACTCCCACATGTACTTCACAAAGTGCAACTGATTATTTTATGACAGCAATATTTTATGACAGCTGCTCTTACTTTACAACATTGATTGCACTTCAAAAAGTACTGTACTTTATTGGTTTCAAAATGTTTGGTGAACTGGTTATTATATTACTTGTTCAGCCCAGGTTCCAGACATCATTAGCAAGGCCAGTACTCATTTCTACTTGCTCTTGAATTGAGTGTCTTGCTCAGCCATTTCAGTTAACCCCTGGGTCACATGTCGTTCAGGCCAGGTAATGAAGGCTGATTTCTTTCACTGGAGGACTTCAGCGAAACATATGCGTTTGTTTGTGAGCTGTGTGGTCATCGATACTTGTACTATTTTTTTATATTCCTGGTTTATTTAATCCCTCCAATTTAAATTCCCCAGCTGCAGTGGTATGATTCAGATCCATTTCTCCAAATCAATACAAGTCAAGTCGAGTGGATATTAACCCAGCAATTTTGACAAACAATGCCTTATGTAAGGCTGAAAAATGCAGCAGAATTTTTGGAGAGTTCAGTTTCCAACATTATACAATTGAGATGCTCTTTTATAAGCTCCTACCCTGACCAAGATTTAGTCAGTCCACCTAAATTCTATCATTTTAGTTGAAAATGTATTTACCAATTCTTCAAAGTGTCTTGGGGCAACTAACTATTTTAAAATTTCTACTCAAATGCAAGTTGTTCTTTGGGTTCTTCTTCCAGTTTGCCACTAAATCCAGAGAGTTTCGGTCTAATAACTTAAAATGATCCATGTACAAAACGGAAGGCTAAAATGCCAAATCAGATTATCATTCTGGTCCAATGAATATTGGAAATAGACAGCACTGTCTTGGTGGTAGGGGGGTTGAGGGAGACCTGCTAGAAGTATATAAATGCATATAAAATCAGGGAAGCATGGTGGCGCATTGGTAGAGTTGCTGCCTTACAGCATCAGAGATGTGGGTTTCATCCTGACTACAGGTGCTGTCTGTACGGAGTTTGTATGTTCTCCCCTTGACCGTGTGGGTTTTCCCTGAGATGCTCCAGTTTCCTCCCACATTCATAAGGTGTACAGGTTTGTAGCTTAATTGGCTTTGGTAAAAGTATGTAAAGTGTGTAGGATAGTGCCTCGGTGGGTCAAAGTGCCTGTTTCCGCGCTGTATCTCTAAACTAAACAAAATTAAACTAAAGGAAAGGCATAGATCCAGTCAAAGACTGGAGAATATATCTGGAAGGTGAGAGATAAAATTTAAAGATGTACAGGGCAGGTATTTTTTTTTACAGAGGGAGTGCAACGTGCTGCTTCAAACATCCATCAGTTGATGAATCTTTTTTTAATATGCAGGGAGTATTGTAAAGGGATGTTTGTTTGAGGCTTAACACATATCCTGACATCCACCTCCAACAATGGCCATGCACTGGAGTTTCAAATAACATGCAGTAGATTTTCTTACTCCCCACCCCCCCATCCACCCCCACCCCCCCGCCCCCCACCCCCCACCCCACCCACCCCACCGACCCACAGTAGAGGGCATCATCAGTCATGGAGGGCGCATAATGCACAATTGCAGTGTAATTGTTGGGCCATGCCATTTGTTCTTTTATTAACCTCTGTGTGTGGGCAGAGAGCGTTGCAGGTTTTGTGTCATGTTAAAGTAATAAAAATCTGCTTCGATACGAAGGCCCACTGAGATTTTCTGACATTTGACCATTGCCATTACCAGCAGAATAGCTGCTTTAAAACATCCCTTTTTAAACGTCCCTGCATTGATACAAATCAAACCGATCTGTTGGCTCGGTATTAATGTTAATCTACTTTTTCCATGCCAATGTCCATATAATCAGGATTGTACACCATTTGACCTGAAGTTAGCAATAACCCAGTCTGTTGACCTGCACTTTTTTACAAGGTCGGTTTTATCTGGAAACAATAATTCTTAGTTGTATGTTTATCATGGGTTGTGAGCGTGCCATTATTTTCCCAGCAACACGTGCAAAAAAATTATGAATTGCCAACTGTTATTGCCCTCAAGGAGTTCATGCTAAAACGGTGTCTTCAACACAACTGGGACTTTGAGTCAATATTACAATGAAGAGTGGCAGGTTGTTGATATCGAATAAAGAACAGTGCAGCACAGGAACAGGCCCTTTGGCCTACAATGTGACTCGGAACATAATGCAAAGTTAAACTCCTCCTCTGCCTGCATGTGATCCATATCCCTTCATCCCTTGCATATCCATGTGCCTATCTAAAATACACAAACGCTGATTTCACATCTGCCTCCACCAAGACTTCTAGCAGCGTGTTCCAGGTACCCACCACTCTCTGCGTAAAAAAGACTTGCCCAGCACATCTGCCTTAAATTTGCCCCTCTCATCTTCAAGCTATGCCCTTTAGGTTTTGGTATTTCCATCACTGGAAAACCCTAGCTATCCCTCTCATAATTTTATGTACTTCCAACAGATCACAGCCTTCAACATTCCAGAGAAAAGTACCCTCCAATCCAGGCAGCATTTTGGCAAATCTCTTTTGCACCCTCTCCAAGGCCATATCCTTCCTGTAATGGGGCAGCCAGAACTGCACACAATATTTTTTTCTTTTAACCTGGAGTTTTTCATTGCATTATTACCTGCTATGGAAACTGTTTGATTCCACCTCATTGATTTTGATTGATTGTTTGAAAAATACAGCTTGAAAACAGACCCTCCAGCCAACAGACCCTGTGTCCACACAGACCATTGATCACCCTTTCACACTGGCTCTATGCTGTCCCATTTTCCAATCTACTCCATGTACATTAGAGGCAATTTACAAAGGCCAATTAGCCTACACATCCCCATGTCTTTGGGGTATAAATAGAGCACCTGGAGGAAACCCATACACTCCCAGGAAGAATGTGAAAAATTCCACACAGACAGCACCCGAGGTCAGGATTGAACCCGGGTCTCTGGCTGTGTGAGTCAACTGCTCCACCAGCTGCACCACTCTGCCATCCGGAGGTGACTTTAATTTCCCCCAATATGATTGGAGTGCAAATGTTGGTGGGTGAGCTTGCTAACAGTTCTGCTTCTGGGAACTCAGACAAGGGAGGCAATGGATCAGTCCACTGATTCAGGCTAATGGTAGGAACAATGAAATATGGCTATTAACAGAGCTGAGTGAGAGGCTTGGTGCAAAGCCCAGCAGCATTGAACAGTTTAACTTTAGCCACACACTATGGTCTGTGCAGAATTTAGACCCTTGTCGCATGGAAATGACGGGCAACTCTCATGAGCAATGTTTGATGACCAATGATTCCTTTGCCGCACAAAAAATAAGGTGCAGCAATAGAGGTTCATATTTGTTTTGTGCTGTAACACTGCCTCAGAATGCTTTCATTATTGCTGTACATGCAAGTGTTCAAGGAGATCGCTGATTGGTATAAAGGTGGTGACTTTTTGAATCATATGTTTACTGCCCTCTCTTAGGACAAAGACATTCTTCTTCCCACTCGTACCATTCCACACCATGCCCTCGCAGCTGTTTGTGAGCCTACCCTGCCCAGGACACTATGCTTGTGTTGTGAAAGTGAAGACTCAAGATTATCCATGTCTAGAACTGCTCATCCTCGATCCCCCCCCCCCCCCGATCCCCCCCCACCTCCCCCATCTGCCCAAAGCTAAATCTACAAAGAAAGTCTGAAGTCTGAAGAAGGGTTCCGACCAGCAACATCACCTATCCATGTTCTCCGGAGATGCTGCCTGAGACGTTTAGTTACTCCAGCACTTTGCGTGTCTTTTTTCCAACACAAATCTGCAGCTTTTCACCAAACATGCTGCAAACTATTATATAGCAATGCATTGAAATGCCAGGAAAGACAAAGGTGCATAGGGGCATCCACTAATGGAAAACACAAGGATAGCCGTTGATGGATCACTGCAGTTTGGCTTGCTATATTTTATTAAATTTGCTATGGAATTTTTATTATGTGCTGCTTTCTACTTTTGTGCTGTGGCCAAGCTAACTTTGTGCTGACAGAAGACATAAATAATGTCAGACTGTGAGAAAATGGGATCTATTCACTCATAGTCCAACAATGGGGAGTTGTCCTTATTGATATTGAACCAAGGTTCTGGCACCAGAATCATTCTCGTCGTCCTCCCACATTTTCATGCCCCTCTTCTCACAGGCTCTTCCACTCAGCCTGTACCTATTCCCCAATCGGTACGATACAATACGATACGATAGAAGTTTATTTACCCCAGGAGGGAAATTGATCTGCCAACAGTCATAAAAAAACGCAAAATACATGAAACATGAAATTAAAATGACGAGTGGAAAGGCTTGGGGAATGTGCATAGATTGAGGGGGGGAGGAGTCAGTCTCAGACTACCCCACGACAGAAGGGGGAGAAGTTGTAGTTTGATAGCCACAGGGAAGAAGGATCTCCAGTGGCATCCTGTTGCCCTTCAACTATAATATCCTTTAAAGTCTCATGTCAAGAAGCAACTGGCTTTGATGTCGAAAAACTCTCTGCACCTTACATGGTAGTTATAGAAGACTTTAATTTGCAACTTTAATGCTCGGAAATTGGATTTCCCAGCTTATTGATGTGCTAAACATGTGTTGTGTATCAGTTTAATGCCTAATAGAAACCACTGGAAAATTAAATGAATTAATTAACGCAACACGTTGAAAGTCCGCACACACAACATGCCATATGTGAGGATCTATGCCAATCCTGAGGTGAGGTGATTGGTGGGATCTCTATTTTGATGTGCTGATTACTGAAGAGGCAATCAAACCTCAAGGGCATTCAATGTAATGCGCCACAGAAGTAAGGAAAACGTCAAGAAGAGTTCAGATGAGCATGGTGATCATCAGTGGAAAACTGATGATTGTACTATTCAATGCGAAATGTCGCCAAAACAACGTGACTATTGCATATAGACGCAGTGAGATGTTTCAATGCATTAGGTGCTTAACCGGGTATTGTACTTATGTGTGGCAATAGTCTTAGATCTTCTTCTTTTGTGTGGCATGCACAGCCTAAACTTGTTGGACTGGTTCTATTTGATCTTCCATTTGTGCACATCGAGTTGATTGCATTAATCGAAACCGGGCGGACCACGTGAAGGTTGCAATCTTCCACCCCATCTTAGATCTGTATGCGCAAAAAAAAAAGAATCTCACTTTACCCTGGTGCACGTGTTGATAAAGGAGCCATTGAACCATTGTGTGTGTGTGTGCCAATGTGTGCCAATGTGTGCAGGTGTGTGTGGATGTGTGTGCAACCTCCCCCCTCCATCCCACATGATGCTGTGCCCTGATTGAGTGACGTCCCCAGCACCACCTCAAGTGCAGGATGATAAAAGCACACTGCTTCCAACTCCCACATGTACAATATATAAAAGGTTGCAACCAGTGAAGGTTCAGCCAGTTATGCAATTTCATTATCCTCACCATTAAAACAGAGGCTAGAGGATGCCATGGCAAGACATTGATGCCACAATGGCCTATTAATTGATAACTCATTGTCAGTATTAAAATGTTGGGCTTGTAGTCTTATTGATAAACACCAAGTGTAGATTAAACTCAGAATGTCCAATTTATGCTGGCATGGGACGAAGCACAAGTTCTGTTGGGGGTAAACCAGCTGGGGCCATGGCTAATTTCTCATGGAGATGACCTCATATAGAAATAATCACAAGCATGATGGACCCAGGTACCATCATTATTACCAGTGAATGCACTTGAGCAATGGGCATTAATGCATCCAATTTCTAGATCATCTAGAAAGCATCAAATGCCACTTGTGAAGTATTGAGGAACGGAAGCGACCTTCGTAGACATGTCCAGGATTCCTGAAGGAAGCTGCACAGGAACATCAGGCAGTTACAAATGCTAACACAGAAACATAGAAAATAGGTGCAGGAGTAGGCCATTCGGCCCTTCGAGCCTGCACCGCCATTCAATATGATCATGGCTGATGATCCAACTTAGTATCCTGTACCTGCCTTCTCTCCATACCCCCTGACCCCTTTAGCCACAAGGGCCACATCTAACTCCCTCTTAAATATAGCCAATGAACTGGCCTCAACTACCTTCTGTGGCAGAGAATTCCAGAGACCTTTCTGTTTTCAGAGAGATTCTGTTTTCCAGAATAACAGGATACCTACCTTCATTAGCTAGAGCACAGAATGCAGTTAAATATAACATTGGTTCAGTCACAGCCGGAGTGTGGTGCACAGTTCTGGTAGCCACACCAGGAAGACCATGAAAGCAGAAGGTGCAAAGGAAATACACCCAAGATATTGCACAGGATAGAGAACTCTAGCTATGAAGACAGCGTTTTTAGATTGCATCTGTTTTTCTTGGTGTGTAGAAGGCTGAGAGGAGACCTGGTACAAACTTATGTGAGTGATATATAGTTAGAAACTTTTCCCTTTAATAGTAATACGTTTGACCAGAGAGCACGAGTTTAAGGTAATGGGTAAGAGATTTAGAGAGGTTTTGAAGATCAGTTTATAGCAAGGGCACAAAATGCTGGAGTAAATTAACGGGTCAGGCAGCATCTCTGGAGAGAATGAATTGGTTACATTTTGGTTCAAAACCCTTCTTCAGACTCTTACTCTTAGTCTGAAGAAGTATTTCGAGCCAAAACATCACCTATTCGTTTTCTCCAGATATGCTGCCTGACCCACTGAGTTATTCCAGCATTCTATGTCCATCTTTGGTGTAAACCAGCATCTGCAGTTCCTTTCTGTACCAAGGGCATGTTTGATATCTGGAACATGTTGCCTGAGATTTTAGTGGGTGCTGAAACTCACAGCATTTAAGTATTTAGGCAAGGAGGAAGTAGGCAGTTCCCATGGCACTATTTGTCTGCTCTCCATAATTCCATGGGGAGAGGAGAGCATGCATTATCAGAGCATGCAGATAATGTATGCATTATCATCATTACTAACATGGTGACCCATGTGACTCGGGTCATGTACAAGAAATTGCATTGGACCTTGTTTTGAATAATGCATGTTACATGGTCAATTTGTAAACCTATGTATTTTGAAATTATCACTCTTTTGACAACTTTTGTCATTGACGTAGAATTAAAAAAACAGCATGTCTCTAATATTTGCTGGGATTTTGCGGGCACTTCAAAAAGTGGAGATGATGTACAAGGGATTGGGTGGAGCAGTGGCAAAAATAGGTTTACTTAATGTCAAGGCATTAGGATGGTTCCAATAACTAATAGGCTGCCGTTTTACGTAAGTTGTATGCATTGCCTTGGTTAAAGAAATCACATGCAAGTATCTCTAAATTTATCTCTGAACTGGCCCAACAATATGTTTTAGTATCAGGCCCACAAGGGAAATCCCTACTGTATAAACATATTGTAATTTCCCACAGCAACCATTCCAACTGCCACTGAGTAAAATTGCCCCAATTAGTGCCAATTAAAGAATGGCATGTTTGTATTATTGACTCATATCCTTTGGGAATTAGATTAAGACTGTTCAAACAACTTAATTTAGGACATTTAAAGCATGGCAGGAAAAGGAGTGTAACTTGTTTATTTGAAACCTTGACTTTAAGTATCAGGTATGCATTCTGCTGGTGATTCTTACTTTATTCCAAAAGCATGCTCACTCTACACAATCGTTGGTTATCCAATGAATAGGCTGACCAGCCAAGCAACCTGCACTCTGCTAGTGAGGCATTTAGAAATCTGTTTAGAGTTGGAACAAAATGTAAAACATTTAATGTAACTTCTTTGTAAAATAAGCTAATATTCCATTTTGCTTGTCTAGTATGCCCTTAGAGTTTTGTAAATAAGGCTATGCAGATTAAGCGTGGCACGATACATTTTTGCCAAGTGGAAGATAGCAAGAACTTTGTGATTGGTTTAGAATAGTGATATTATATATTCTACTTAGTTTATCAACATTGTGTTATTTAGACCTAACATTGCTTAAACATAAGTTTAAACACAAAGTGTTAGAGTAACTCAGTGGATCAGGCAGCATCTCTGGAGAACATTGTTGGGTGACGTATCGGGTTGGGACTCTTCTTCAGACTGATTGTAGTGGGGGAGAGAGGAAAAAAGCTGGGAGCGAGGAGAGGCAGGAGAAAGCATGCTGGGTAATAGGTGAACACAGGTGAGGGGGTTTGATAGGCAGCTCAAAGACCAGAGATTAAAACAAGTGTGAGACAAAAGGATTGAAGTGATGCAAATTAAGGGGCTGTCCCACTGCAGCGACCTAATCTGCGAGTTTAGAAGAGTTTGCCCTCGACTTTGCCCTCGACTTGCAGCATGGTTGACACATGATCCTAGGAGGTCCTATGAGATCACTGGAACTCTCCTTCATGCTCAAGGGATGCTCCCGCGTACTCGCAGCCTCAGTTTGGTAGAGGAAAAATTGGCTCATTGGAGTTTTCAGGACAGAGGAAAACTGACCGGTAATGTTAAATGCCCACTAAATCTTATTATAAGTTGTCTGGCTTCTTAAAAGCTTCTCCCCCCCCCCTTCTCCCCCCCCCCTTCTCCGCCCCCCCCCCCTTCTCCCCCCCCCCTTCTCCCCCCCCTTCTCCCCCCCCTTCTCCCCCCCCCTTCTCCCCCCCCCTTCTCCCCCCCCCTTCTTCCCCCCCCCTTCTTCCCCCCCCCTTCTCCCCCCCCCCTTCTCCCCCCCCCCTTCTCCCCCCCCCTTCTCCCCCCCCCCTTCTCCCCCCCCCTTCTCCCCCCCCTTCTCCCCCCCCCTTCTCCCCCCCCCTTCTCCCCCCCCCTTCTCCCCCCCCTTCTCCCCCCCCCTTCTCCCCCCCCCCCTTCTCCCCCCTCCCCCCCTTCTCCCCCCCCTTCTCCCCCCCCTTCTCCACCCCCTTCTCCACCCCCCCCTTCTCCACCCCCCCTTCTCCACCCCCCCCCCTTCTCCCCCCCTTCTGCCCCCCTCCCCCTTCCCGCTCTCTAAAGAACTTACCGTACACCGTTACCATCTTCCTGTTCATCGCGGGTGTGAATTTCAGACAGCGCTCTCCCGCTTTCCCTGGTCCCCGCCTTTGCGATGTGTTTGTGTGTGTGTGCATGGTCGGTCGATCCAACTCGCAGGTTCAATGCTGATGGTCGATCCAGCTCAAGGTTTTTCAGGTGAGTGCCCTCGAGCTTGAACGTCAAAGACAGTCACTGAAAGGTCATGTCAGTGGGACAGGCCCTTTATGAAGCCACAGAGAGGAATGTTTAAACTACCGTGTGGTAATTGTTACTGTGTCAAATAGTTCAAGTAGAACCTGTTAGCTGTCGTGATTTGTCATGTTTGGGGGAAGGACCAGTCACATAACAAGAAGTTGTTTGATCATGTATATTAATGAAGGAGGTTTTGCCATTGATAAAGATAATGTCTTTGGAATTGAAGAGGGAAATAGTGTCCAGGATCAAAACTAATAAAATATGTTCTTTTTGTTGTAGTTGTGGTATTGCAACAGCAGAAGGGAGGTGAGAGTTTTGTTCAGTTTTCTCTTGAAACTGTTTGTTTCTTGGATTGATTGAACAGCGTGGGCCTCAAACTCCACCTCTGGTCCAACGGTGCCAAGGTCAACCTGTTGCCAGGAACAACATCAATGGAGAATTTTGCCTTCTACTCCTGATATTCAATGGCAAAATTATCAATGGGTCCCAACAATCAGTCATTATTGACCAATATACACTCATTAAACTTTTTTAAAAATAGATTGAGCGATATGGCATTCAGCCCCTCAAGCCTGTTCTGGCCTTGATTAAGAATATTGCTGATTCAACTATCCTCGTCGAATTTCGCTAAATCACGAATCTGGATTATTAAAGAACCATATCAGCCTGGAAAATACTCAAGGACTCTGCTCCATAGCTTTCTGAGGCAAGGAATTCAGTGGCCAAAGTAACTAATTCAATTTAGTCATCAATGTTCATACTTTAAACTATTATATATGATTCTATTAACCTATAATAGTAACTCCTGCCTACTCATATGGCGTCATGCAGTCGTACAGAACAGAAGCAAGCCATTGGGCTGACCATCTCTTTGAACTTGCTCCATGGCTTTCCATGTGTTGGTGATTCAAACGTTTGTCTTAAATACTTCTTAAATGTTATGAGCCTCCGCTCCCAATACCCACTCTGGCAGTGCCTTTTAGATCCCCATCGGCCTCTGAGTGAAAGAATCTTCCTTGGATCCCCACCAAGCCCCAACATTTATGCCCTTTAGTTTAAGATTCTTATATTATGGGGCAAAGTTTTCCACTATCTAACCTGTCTCTGTCCCTTATAATGTTGTGCACCTTTATCTGTTCCCCCAACCCCCTCCGCAGCCTCCTTCACTCCAAGGAAAACAAATCAGCCTCCCCAGTCTCTAAAATGTTTTAATTCAGACAACATCCTGGTGAATGTCATGTTAACCCTCTCCAGTGCAAACACATCCTTTCTATAGTGTGGTGATCAGAGTTGTACATCGTACTCCAGCTGTAGTGCAGTCTTTTGATTAATGCTCATGCACAAATTCCAGAAAGACCAATTATACTTGGTGCTGTTTTCACAACAGCTTCCATTTACTTCAGCCATTGTTACCAGACTCTTTGGCGCATCTACAGAGAGAATCAATTGTCACTGACAGAGATGTTCAATCTACCAGCATGCTATCCCTTACTTTGCATGGAATTAATTGCCACAGAAGGCTTTGGAGTCCAAGTCAATGGATATTTTTATGGCGGAGTTCGACAGACACTTGATTAGTAAGGGTGTCAGGAGTTGTGGGGCAAAGGCAGGAGAATTGGGTTGAGTGGGGAGAGGGGCGTGGAGGCAATATAGTGGGAGAAATGGATGTTATTCCCTTATCATGTATCTGTACACTGTGAATGGCTCAATTGTAATCCTATTTTGTCATTCCACTGACTGATCAGTATGCAAGAAAATCTTTTCACTGCTCCTCGGTGCACGTAACGTGACAATAAACTAGACTAAACTAAATGGATGCGCATCTGGGTAGGGCACAGGAAAGAAAGGGGAAAAAAGTTGAGGAGATTGGGGGTGGGTTGTTCGAGAATTCAATGATCATACCTTCATGTTGTCAGCATGCATACCATTGGGTTAACATAGAAACATAGAAACATGGAAAATAGGTGCAGGAGTAGACCATTCGGCCCTTCGAGCCTGCACCGCCATTCAATATGATCATGGCTGATCATCCTACTCACTATCCTGTCCTGCCTTCTCTCCATACCCCCTGATCCCTTTAGCCAAAAGGGCCACATCTAACTCCCTCTTAAATACAGCCAATGAACTGGCCTCAAATACCTTCTGTGGCAGAGAATTCCACAGATTCACCACTCTCTGTGTGAAAAATATGTGATCTTAATAATGAACTAAGAACAACAGTCTGTTCAACTTGCAGGAAAGTAAACCAAAGCAGGAAACTAATCGACATTGTGCACATTAATGTGACAACTGCCACATCTGTGCCTTCTTTGAATATGATGAAGTGACAATGATAATGATACAAATGGTGATAAGCATGATGAAAGTAGGCACAAAGATTTCATTATTGCTTAGTCAGGTTCAGGGTCACCTTTCGAAGAGGGATAGAAGAAATCATAGTGACATTAGTTTTAATGTCTTTCCATTTCTGCATCCACCAATGCCTAGGGGCAAAGGAGAATGTTGCCATTATCTAATAGATCCTGAATGGCATGGGTGTACTGGGATGATATGAAGTTAAAACACATTTTTACATGCTTCAACATGCCTCCATGTGGCAGATTTGTTTAAAGCATAATATATGAGGTGTACATTCTTAGGCTAAACAATCGGAGCCCAAGAGGAAGGGACAATTTTGCTGAAAAGAGGTGCAAGTTGCAAAAGCTTGGACAGAATGGGCAGAAAGTTATAACTTGCACATTTTTGTGATATGATGGCAATGTTTTCCTCCATGGCAGCAGAAGGTTGTGAATCACTTCCACATGTCCATGGTTTACATTTCAAAATGCACATCAAGGTTTGCCAGATTAGATTGTGTTACATCAAATGAAATGTTATTGTTCTTCCCGCAGACTTCTGAGATTTTCTTCATTCCTGGGGTCCTTTTACCTCTTGTTTCATTCATTCCTGTTTCTGAATCCACTCACAATCAAACATCCTCCCTTCACAGTTTTATGAGAGGCAATATTTTACTGAAAGACACGACATAAAGTTGTACAGATGGGCCAAGAAATTCTTAGGTGCTAGCCTTTGGTGTTAAAATGCTGTGTTGTGCATCTCTCTGATGTGGCTTTCTAAAAAGGCTAAACTAATGATGATATTTGTTCATTAAACAGGATAGCAAACTCCATTGTGTCAAGTCATGTTGTTTCAAAAGCAGTGGGTGTGACTAAAATGCTCTAATTGAAGTTCTTGCAGCTGCTGGCATTTTAGCCACACAGCTGCAACCTTAGCAGACAGCTCAGAAATGCAGATGCACCGTACCACCTCCAAAACCCTTCCAGTGGCTGGACGGTGAAGTATGATTACTGTGGGCAGAGAGAGGCGAAGAGAGTCAAAATGAGCATGGAAAGGAAGATAAGCAGAGAGCACCATGGAAAGGAGGAGGAGGGGGGAACAAAGAAAATGGAGTAAGAAGAGGCAGGGGCAGCTGACACTGGTAAGTGTGTTGCCAACAGGAACTGGGATTTACTAAAGAGGATTCTTAAGAGGTTGATAGATCTATGGAAGGTGACTAATATGTGTACAGTGATCTTGCAGACCTTCCAGTTCATGCTGACAATTTGCAGATTTGCAGGGAGGTTGGTGTGAGAAGCAACATTCCTATAGTGGTGACCAGAATGAAACAAAACATGATGTGACAAGATTTGTCAAGGTGAGTCTTCAAAGATTAAAACTTCTTCATTACATTTACAGCATTTACTTTCGCCCCATTCACACTTTATTGGCAACACACTTAACAATGTGAATTGTTTGTGCTTCATTTCTCTTCTGACTCATTTTCCTTAAAGGGCCTGTACAACTGCGGTGACCTAATTCATGAGTTTAGAAGAGTTTGCCCTCGACTCATAATTGCAGCAAGGTCGACACGAGGTCCTAGGAGGTCTTTCGAACTCTCCTTCATGCGCGAGAGTAGTCTCCTCATACTCGAGGCCTCAGCTATGTCACAACATTTTTTTCAACATGCTGAAAAATGCCCACAAGTAAAATAAGTCACCATGGCAAAAATAGATATTTTTCTACTCGTAGGTTTAGTCGAGATAGTTCATAGTAGGTTGTAATGCTATCGTAAGTAATCAAAGGCAATCAAAGCTAATCGAAGGGAGCTGAAGGTAAAGCTCGTTGAGAAAAAAAGGTAAGTAAACCGACCGGTACTGTTAAATGCCCGCTAAACTTTATTAAAAGTTGTCTGGCTTCTTAAAAGTATCTTCCCCCCTTCTTCTCCCCCTTCTTCTCCTCCTCCCCTTCTCCTCCCCCTCTTCTTCCCCCCTTCCCCCCTTCCCCCCCTTCCCCCCTTCCCCCCCCTTCCCCCCTTCCCCCCCCTTCCTCCCTTCCCCCCCTCCCTCCCTTTCCCCCCCTCTTCCCCCCCTCTTTCCCCCCCTCTTCCCCCCCTTCTTCCCCCCCTTCTTCCCCCCCTTCTTCCCCCCCCTTCTTCCCCCCCACTTCTTCCCACCCACTTCTTCCACCCCCTCTTCCCCCCCTTATTCCTCCCTCCTTCTTCCCCCTCCCCTTCTTCCCCCTCCCCTTCTTCCCCCCCTTCTTCCCCCCCTTCTTCCCCCCCTTCTTCCCCCCCTTCTTCCCCCCCCCCCTTTAATCAGATGCAGTCAATAACCTGTGGCACACCTAACACTGCGCTGCACTTGAATAAGTGAACACACCAATATAGTGAAAGGTTTGTGTATCACAGAATGGCAGCACCTTCCTTCACTATCGATCACATCACACGAAGGGGACAATACTGCACTCTGGGATCATCAAAGTGTGCATTCGTAAATGAACATGTTTACTACAGATGTCACCACTGCACATGTAGTCAGATAACATGCCCATACAAATTTCATTCGGGAGTTATCACTAAGGGATTTTGTGGTGCAACATGGAAAACTCAAGGGAATATAACGTCCCCACTTTTTGAGAATTCCTACTTAGACTGCATCGCAGATGTGCCATCAAATCTGGGTAATCATGGACATACTCAGAATCTCAAATAGTCCTAGATAACCACTAGTTATTGCCGTTGGCACAAGCTTGTCACGCTGATGCAATTAATATTTTTTTAACATATCCAGCAGTTACTTAAAAAAAATGAGAACAGCCTTGAATACACTGGAAGTGCTCTCATTGCAGAAATGAGACATAATCGGTGAGTTATAATGTTTGTGGTTCAGCCCAAGAGCACCTAATGTGTATTCCTTATCTCTTCTGCTTTTCCTCAAAATGGCAGAGATAGGAGCCCTGAGTTTGATTCTGAGTTACACATACCTTCTCAGTATTCCCAGGACATGGAAGTCAGAGACTCCTGTCCATCTTTTCAGGAATGGATCTCCCCTGCAGTTGTGCTCTCTGGGGCACTATCGTCCACAACTTGCCCAAACCTGATATGAAGAGTCTGTTTAAGTCTGTTAAGAGCACTTGTTAGCAGTTCATCCAGCATGTGGACTAGACTTTGGACTTTTTCTTGGTGTAAATGATGCCAAAATATGATAACTTGTGCATGTGTAAGCTATGCAAAAATAATTTGACTGTGCAGTGCAATAATGAACCATTGAACCAATGAAGCAATGTACATCACATGGACAGCCTGGTTGGACATTTCCATCTCAGAGATATTTCTGCACATCCAAATGTATGGCTTGATCTGACAAATGAACAACTCTGGCCTTGTGATTCTCCAATACCAAAGAATTACCTATGGAGACCACTGAATGAACGTATTGACCAGCTTGAGGCGTCAGCATAAACATAGGCCACATAAGCTCGAACCCTCGTCAGGAGAGGGCGGGCACACGACGTCATGGGCAGAGGGAGTGTCCTGGTACATAAGCTCTCTCACCACGAGACCCACCAGGAGTTTACCGGTAGCTACAACAACCCTACATATAGTTAGCGCACCCACTATATGTGTGACAACAGAATAAAGAACCACTTGCACCAACCTGATGTCTATTCTTTATTCGCCACGTATGGTGCCGCTACATTGGTGACCCCCGACTGTCCGAATTTAAATTGGGTCTCACCTGAAGACGCAGCCTCGGGAGACCTGATGTCTGCAGCCGGCTGCCCAGCCCTGCAGAACTACGCTGCCGCCAACCAGGCCCTGCAGTGAGGTATGTCGCCCCTTCCTCACCTGCTGCTGCTCACCGGAGCTGAGAAGCCACGGCTACCGCCGCTCTCCCGCTCCCGGCAACGGGGCAGGCCCCGCTTCCAGACGGCACACCGCTCCAGGCCTTGTGTGACGGCCGTCGAGCTCCTCTGCATGACATGCCAGGAGCCGACCACCGGAGCGGAGAGGTTCTAGCAGCCGCCGCTGCCCCACCAGCTGCTGCAGGAGCTGCGAGCATAGCAGCCTCCTGCCCACGGCAACCCCGACACACGCCCGACGGCCCTGGGAGCAGAGTGAGTACCTGCCACTCTCCCGCTCCCGACAATGGACTCCGGGCCTGGCACCGCAACTGACCGCGGACACCGCTCCAGGCCCTGCCCAGCACCGCTCCAGGCCTCACCGCGTCTCCAGGCCCCAGCACCGCTCCAGGCCTCACCGCGTCTCCAGGCCCCAGCACCGCTCCAGGCCCCAGCACCGCTCCAGGCCTCACCGCGTCTCCAGGCCCCAGCACCGCTCCAGGCCTCACCGCGTCTCCAGGCCCCAGCACCGCTCCAGGCCTCACCGGGTCTCCAGGCCCTGCACCGGACCCGGCACAGCAACAGGCCTCGCCACGGCTCCACGTCCGGCCCTGCACCACGCCTGGCCCCGCCGACCGCTGCACCTGAAAAAGTGGGCTTACCTGAGGCGGCCGCCGAAGCTGCCCTTCAGCTCCTCGCCAGCCTCCAGTCACCAGGTGATTCCTCTTCACCCGGCCGGCAAAATGGCCACCGCGCCATCTTGAAACGGGCGGTTTCCGACTACAAACATGGCCGCCGCCGGCCGGAAGTGCACTACGAACTTACCTGGCCGCCGTCTACAGCGCCACCTTCTGGCCGGATGCCGTCCCTGCAGCTTCACTGCCAGCAACAGCGCCACCGTCAGTTCGGCTGCTGTCACTGCAGTCTCACCGTCATCCACAGCGCCGCCTTCCGGCCGGATGCCATCCCTGCAGCTTCACTGCCAGCAACAGCGCCACCGTCAGTTCGGCTGCTGTCACTGCAACCTCACCGTCATCCACAGCGCCACCTTCCGGCCGGATGCCGTCACTGCAGCCTCACCACTGTCCACAGCGCCACCTTCCAGCTGGACGTTGTGGCTGCACGATGAACACTGGACAATTTGAATTTTAGACACTGAACACTAATTATTATTATATATTTTTTTCTAACTGATTTTTTTTGTGTGCACTGCAATTAGTTTGTATATTGTATTTGGTTTTCCCCCCATCGTTTTTGGGGGCCGTGTGTCACAGGACACTCTCCCTTAGCTGGTCAAGGAGATGCAACCGTGTCTCTTCAGTCTCGTCGCACCCCTCGGTACATCGGGATCTCACACGCAGAGCGTCAACTGCGCCCGTGTAGAGCACCGTCCCGACCCACGCCCGGGGTGTCCCAGACCTCTTCTGTCCGGCGGCTTCTGCATCGGTCTCCTCGCACCCCTCGGTACATCGGGATCGCCCACGCAGAGCGTCATCTGCGCCCGTGGAGCCCTCCGTCCCGACCCACGTCCGGGGTGTCCCAGACCTACATGCAGGAGCCTCCCTTGACCAAGCTATTCCTTCCTCCTGTTCTGGGGGGGGTCCTGTGGCGTCAGCATAAACATAGGCCACATAAGCTCGAACCCTTGTCAGGAGAGGGCGGGCACACGACGTCATGGGCAGAGGGAGTGTCCTGGTACATAAGCTCTCCCACCACGAGACCCACCAGGAGTTTACCGGTAGCTGAGCCCGAGGGAACAACCTCGCTCAGCTACAACAACCCTACATATAGTTAGCGCACCCACTATATGTGTGACAACAGAATAAAGAACCACTTGCACCAACCTGATGTCTATTCTTTATTCGCCACGTATGGTGCCGCTACAAGCTGAATATTAAATGCTCCAAATATCTTATTGAGTAATCTTGGTACTTTGTATAATTTTTGGAGTAAATATCTATTTTACTTCGGAGTCACGTGAGTGATTCCGTGAAGAAGAACCCCGCCAGTTCGCATATGCATCATATCGTCGTTCGCATTGGCGAAGCACCAGACTGGCAGGGCATCGATCCTGCCGGCGGTAAGTTTAAACCTAGAAGGTAAGTTTCTTTTACTTACCAGGGTTTCTTGTTCGAGCAGGAACTTCTCTTCACAGAGGTTTCCAGCTAAATTTATTGCGGAGTCCGGCGAGTGAGCCGACTATGCGCTGTGGGGAAACGCCAGTTCCGACCGCGGAAGCAGATAGCCGGTAAAGATCGGGTTTCGCAATAGCAGCCGCTGACAAAGCAGTCAGTGGCTTACAGCCTGCTGCGATGCCTGTGGAGGGGCAATTCGAGTAGGAATGAGATATAAACGCCAGAGTCGCTGACAGTGCAGTCAGCGGCTCACAGACACGATGGTCTCCAGGCATGGGGTGAAATTGGAGGAGAGAACTTGTTCAGCCCTATTGGACTCGGGTGAGTCGGGCTGCAAGGGTTCCTCTCTTGTAATAAGGGTGGGGTTTTTTTTGCATGCATGCTGTTGTCATTTTAACCCTTCACAGGTGAAGCTCCACACTACAAAATTAAATTAGTGACAAGACTACACCGGATCTGTAATAGCGCGGGCCTATGGGACAGGCAGCGCCAGCAGCACCTGGGACAGGGCTGCTTCATGTGTGACAGCGTCGGCCTACATGAGAGCCGCGCCAGCAGCACCTGTTGACAGGGCTGTTTCATGTGTAACAGTGCCAGCCTGTACGAGAGGCAGCGCCGGCAGCTCCTGGGAAATGCTGCTCAAGGTCTCCCTGTTGGAGGGGGAAACCAGGACGGGTCAATGTACTGCTGACGCCGAATCTGTCACAGCGCTGGTCTACGGGAGAGCTTCGCCAGCAGCACCTAGTTGAGGGCTGCTCGATAGCACCCTCATTAATGAGGCGCATGCTCCAATTCCCCAAGGGAAGAAGGGCACGTGTCAGAGGTGCCATTCCTGACAACAAAGTTTGCGAGCCCAACAGAATGTTCCATCCTGGTATAGGTCCATTGGGGGCCGTATCGCCGCAAGTATCCTCAGGGACCTGCAGCAGCACCTGTTCAGGGCTGCCTACAAATTGCCCTCTATGAGGAGGAGAGTCTGAAAGGTCAGATATAACTGACTCCAGCTTCTAAAGATGTCGGTGGAACATACTGGGGCACATGCATGCCAGCAGTGAACAGCGCTAGCAGGGGGATATGAGAGCCAGCCCCCAAATCATTTATTCAGGTAAGGCCTATTCAACAGGAAAAACCTGGCTGACTGATCAATCAAGGCCAACGGCGGGCAAAGGTTCATCGGTTCAGCACGCACCTCAGGCCCTCATTGGCAAAGTGGTTCACTGAAGCTCATGGCAGCATGACAGCTGGGCAGACATTCCACACACCTTATCAGTCCTACTCAACAAAGTGGGTCTGGCACTTCCGAAACATGGATAAGTGGACCACTCACAAGTTTGTAATATTTACACTTGTTTGTAAAACACACAAACAATAAAAGCATTTGCTTAGAGGCTCGGAAACTGATGGCAGGAGTGGCCTGTTCATTATGAAAAATGGTTAACTCGCCTATGAACTTTCCAAATAGGAAACATCTTTACTGACTAACAACGGATTCATGAGGATCCATTCTATGCAGTTCCCATTACAAAGGTTATTAAAGGGCAATGATAATTGTACTAATACAGTGGAACAAGCTTGTTATATTATATCAAGGCCACCAGAATCCTAAGAAGTGTGGAATCAGCATTGTTTATTAAGCAACAAACAACCACACAAGGAAAGGTTGATTCAAACTATTTCAAGGTGGCTGCAGCAGGTTCTGGTTTATGCAGGTATTAACACTGACAAATTTACATCTCATTCCACCAGGGCGGCATCAACGTCAGCGGCCAGGGCAATGGACATTCCCATTGACCATATCCTCGCGACCGCAGGATGGTCCACTGAATTGATTTAAAATATATATTTTTACCATAGACCGGTTACTGACCTGGGCTATTTGCCCATTCTGTTTTGTGTCCACTTTAGCCACCCCTGAGATAGAGGAGTTGCTAATGATTTCTTTATTAACGTAAACCATTAATACATTTGAATCAATGCCATGGTTAATGCATTGTTGATTATTCACTCATCCCGAGTCAATCGATGCAGAGAGACGCCAGGATTTGAATCTGCGGCATGAAATCACAAAGCTTTGAACTCTTCACGGAATCACTGACATGACTCCAAAGTAAAATAGTAAGATTAAATGAGAACTTACCAGTTTGAAGTTTGATCTTTATTTTATGAAGAGTTACGTTGGTGATTACGTGCCCTCCTCGCCCAATCCTCTCTCACAAAGGTCATCTGGTAGTTCTCAATTTGCTGATCTTATTATGTTAATTTGATTATTGTTATCTGTGATTTTACACCACTGCTTTGAAGATTGACGCGCATGTAAACTGGCGGGGTTCTTCTTCACGTAATCACCAACGTAACTCCTCATAAAATAAAGATCAAACTTCAAACTGGTAAGTTATCATTTAATCTTACTATTAAAATATTTGACTGCAAAAATCCTTTAATGAGGCATTTGATGAGCAACTGCAAGGTTTACAAGCAAAGAGAGGTATTTGCCATGAAGGTATTAGCATTGAAATTAATTCACAATGAAGATTGTATTGGGTTTGAAATGCAAAAGCTGTGCACAGATGAGAAAATAGCTTTTTTTTTAAATAAAGCTGGGTGATGATGACAAATTTAATTTAGTCTGTGGTTCTGAGAAAATCTTTGTTATATTGTCTTGCTGATGCTGAAAACTGAACTGATAGCTTCAGCCTGCTGCTTAATGGAAGTGAAAGGCTGTGTCCATTTTGAACTCAGTACGTTTTACTGACCGCAGTCTCAAAATGATGGTAATTAATTGTGTCACAATGACTGAAGACTATTCCTAAAATACTCTAAGAGTTTGAATAACCTTGCTACTGAGCGAGTGATCTGAGACTGAGTGTGCAGAAAGGGGTGATGTTGGAGGGCTTGTAGGAACCTTTCCTGGATCAAACACAGACAAAGTACATCCAATAATGTTTTCATGAAAACCTGGCACAGGACTCCAGATGTTGAACATTTGAACTGAATAGCTTCTTATCCTTGTCATCTTCCTTTTATCACATCTCACACTGGTCATCCTGGTATTAGTTTAGTTTAGTTTATTATTGTCATGTGTACTGAGGTACAGTGAAAAGCTTTTGTTTGTGTGCTATCCAGTCAAAGAAAAGACTATATATGATTACAATCAAGCCATCCACAGTGCACAGATAAAGAATAAAGGGTACAACAGTTAGTGCAAGATAAAGTCTGATTAAAGATAGTTCATAGATCTCTAACGAGGTAGATGGGAGATTAGGACTGCATTCTAGTGGATGAGAGGACCATTCAGTTGCCTGATAACAGTTGGGAATAAACTGTCTCTGAATCTGGTGTCATTCATATTGGTGTCTTGGTTTCAATCTTGAAAGTAAATGGGTGAGTTTGTTGGTTGCTTGAACTATGCATTGAGCAGTAGATTGTGATAATTCCAGAGTACACTGGCTGCTGAGTACCACGGAGAACCACATACACCACTGTGTGGTGCATTCAGTAAAATATCATTTTCATCTTGCAGTAGTGCTGCTGTTGCAAATAATTGAGCAGCTGTTAGAGCAGATGATATCCCTCGTCCTCTCAAATCCACTGTTCAGGTTATATAGAGACACAGGAGGCTACAGATGCTGGGATATGAAGCAAAAAGCAAATTGCTGGAGGAACTTAATGGATCAAGCAGCATCCATGGAGGCAAACAGATGGTTTATATTTTAGGTCAATCTCTGCAATCCTGAGGTCCCCCAGCAGTTTGTTTTCTTGCTTCAGGATTGCATGTTCTCTGAAAGATGAGATGTAGCTGTGACTGGCGAAAATTGATTGAGTTGTGCAAGCGGCTAGTGTTCCTGGAATTCTCGTTTGGAAAGGTCTTTTGCTGGCCGACCACCGACTCGATGTTGATTTCTTATTTTTTAATTTTCATTATTGGTGGGTGATAAGTACTATATCAATGTTTAAGAAATGTTTGGACAGGTATACGGATAGGACAGTTTTAGAGGGTTATGGGCCAAATGCTGGCAGATGGAACTAGTGTAGATAGGACATGTTAGTCTGTGTAGTAGGATGGGCCGAAGGATCTGGTTCCACACAGTATGACAGTAAGTGGGCGATCTAATGTTCACATGATTGTAGATTTTGAGTACATTAAATTTGTGAGATCCTACAATTGTAGCAAGTGCTTTGACCAGTTTTGTCTCTTTTGTAGGCTGTGGATAAAGGAATGCCTTTGACTGCATCAGAGATCTCACTTAAATAGCAGTGAACTGATCATTGTGATCCGTAGCTTTTGCCAGCATCAACGGACTGGAATGATCCTGTACTGAAGTACAGTGTACACAGCTTACAGTACAGTGTACTCAGCGTATTGTGCAGTCCAGCATCAATGGAATGGGTTAAAAAATTAGGTGATGGTAATGGTAATAGTGATGGTAATCTTGACTTCAACTGCACCGGCTCCCCTCAGGGCTGTGTCCTGAGTCCACTGCTGTTCACCCTGATGACTCACGACTGTTGTGCCAGGTTTAGTACGACCACATCATGAAGTACGCAGATGACACAACAGTGGTGGGCCTCATCAGGGACGACAATGAGCTGGCTTACAGGGAGGAGGTGAAACAACTAGTGGACTGGTGCAATACGAACAACCTGATCCTGAATGTCGAGAAAACAAAGGAGGTTATCGTCGACTTCAGGAAAACCCGGCACAGTCCCACACCACTTCACATCAACGACAGCAATGTGGAGGTGGTCAGTAGCACAAAGTTCCTGGGGGTGCAGATCACTAACAGTCTGACCTGGTCGAATAACATCTCATCAACTGTTAAGAGAGCGCAGCAGCGGTTGCACTTTCTGCGCCGGATGAGAAGAGCTCATCTCCCCCATCCCATCCTCACTACTTTCTACAGAGGCACCATAGAGAGTATTCTGACCAGCTGTATCTCTGTCTGGTTTGGGGACTGTAGAGCCTCCGACTGGAAGTCTGAGCAGAGAGTGGTGAGGACAGCGGAAAAAATCATCGGGACCTCTCTCCCCTCAATCGGGGATATTGCGACCAAACGCTGCGTCTCTAAGGCCAGCAGTATTATAAAGGACCCCACACATCTCCATCACGGACTGTTCACTCTGCTGCCCTCGGGAAAAAGATACCGCAGCATAAGGAGCAGAACATCAAGGTTCCGCAACAGCTTCTTCCCACGAGCCATCAGACTCCTGAATGCCATGTAATGGGCTGCCACCATTGTCTATTTATCCTTTTCATCCATGCCTATCCTTCGGTTAATTTATTGTGTTGCACAGGGAGCCAAATGCAACGTAATTTCGTTTAGAACTGCATATATCAATGTATTTCTAAATGACAATAAAGTTTGTTTGACTTTGACTTGACTTGACGAAAGAAATAACCATATGTGTGTATAGATACGGGGCGCCGTCCAGTTGGGTATGGCTGCCCAGCCTGCAGCTGTCTGTCTTTTCACTTCTTTCTTTTATTTTTAGTGTGTTAAAAAGTGTTTTGTTTGGAGGTCTATTCTTTTTTATGTGGGGGGTGGGTAGGGGGAATCTGCATTTCCTGGTCCCTACCTGGTCGGAGAGGCGTCTTTTCTCCGGGCAGCATCTTCAACCCGTCCTCGTGGCCTACCAGCGGTCTTGGAGTGGCATTTCCTGAGGGGACCAACCACGGCTTCGGCAGCAACACAGCGCTGGAGCGCTACCGTGGAGCGGAGCGGGTGATGCCTTGCCCGGGCGCCGCGCTGGAGCTCCGGAGAGCTGAACCCGCCAATGAAACATCGTGGAGCTGCGGGACTGTGGACAGGACAAGTCAAATTTCACTATACCAATTGGTGTATGTGATAATAAATGTCCTTTGTAAATGTCCTTTGTTTGTAATTGATGTTTTATGAGGCTGCGGATTTCAGTTAGGACTACACGCATACCATAACCTGAATAAGACTTGATTTCCCTGAGTGGTGTAGATAAGAGAATGACTCCTTGTAAACTTTGGGTAAATGAGCTAAATAAAACGTCCTTCTATGCATCCTGTGAAAAAGTACTTTGGATGCTGGGGTAGGTGTCTGCTGCAGTCCCTTGTCATCTGGGGCAGAGGTGTGGTAAATCTCCAATTTAAGTTTAGGAAGGCAGAGTCTTCAATGTAAAAAGTGTGTAAAGTAAGTTGCTTGTTGACAGAGTATTGTGCATTAACTTGCCTTAACTTCTGTTGTCCTTCCCCACTCAATTTTACATGATATATATCCTATAAAAACTTTAGAGTATCAAGAGTCAAAGAGCGTTTAACCGACAGTGAAACAATTAAATATTTTCCTGCAACCGCTTAACAGGCCTGTAAACACAATACACATGGATAAATATAATATATATTTCAAATCAATACATTAATAACTAATAACAGAGCAACAAAAAACACAGTCCATAGAAGTTCATAAATGCCAAGTTTAGTTTTGTGTTTAAGGGCCTGATGGTTGCTTGGAAGAATCTATTCTTGAACATCTTGGTCAAGGTTTTCAGGCTCCTGTACCCTTTTCCTGATGGTAATAGCAAAATGAAAGCATGGCAACAGTGAGTTGAATCTTTGATGATTTTGCCTGCCTTTTAGAGGCAGTGCTTCCTATAGACCCCTTCAATGGTGGGGATGTCAGTACCTATGATGGACTGGGCAGTGTCTGCCACTCTCTGTAATGCCGTATGATCCTGGGCGTTTAAGTAGCCGAACCAGGCCGTGAGGTAACCAGTCAATATCACCATCACCGTTGCACATTCTTGGTGGTCAGCTATAGCACAATGGTGACATTCTATCCTTTGAGTCAGAAGGTCATGGATTGAAGTCTACATACCTCAAGGATGGCACAAGATATTCAGACAATACAAAGGATACCTGGATGTTGCAGAGACATTAGACCTCAATAACATAAGTGTGCACTTTTTGTAGTTGATCTAATACCAATTGAATACCCACAACGACATGATGCCATCTCAGTGAGTAGGAGACATGTGGTGCTTGTTTCCATGCGCTCACAGCCGTACAAAGGTGTACTTTCCCAAAACAGAGCCAGCTATTTGAAGTGATGGTTTCTGAAACACAGAGTATAGATGGTGACAGCACAGGAAAAGGCCCTTCAGTACATTCTGGCTGTGCCAACCACCACACCAAATAAAGGAATCCCATCTGCCTACACATGATTCATAACTCGCCCTCTAGTATTTGACATTTCCACGCCAGAGAAAAGACTGACAGTCTACCTTATCCAGTCTTCGTAATCTTATACATTTTAATCAGGTCTTCTCTCACCCTCTGAGGCTCCAGAAAAAAAACAATCCACATTTGTCTGACCTCCCCTTATAACTAATGTTCTCTAATACAGGCAGCAATTTGGTGAAATTGTTCTGCAACTTCCCCAAAGTCTCCATATCATTCCTGTAATGCTACAACCATAACTGCAATCAGTACTCCAGATGTGACCTAACCAAAGTTTTATATTGCTGCAACATGACTTTACAACTTTATGTTACTCTATGCCCCAAATGATGAAGGCAACCATGCTGTAGGTTCTTCTTTTCTGCCCCATCTCATGTGTTGTCACTTTTAGAGAACTATAGATATGCAGCCAAGATCTACAATATCTATGCATCGATGGTCCTAACTTTCTCTGCCATTTACTCTGTACATCCACCTTACATTTAACCTCCCAAAGTGCAACATTTCACACTCGCCAGGATTGAACTCAATCTTCGTTTTCTCTGCCTATGCCTCCAACTGATCTAAGCCAGAAGAATCCTTTGGCAACCTTGTTTGATATCTAAAATCCAATCAATTTTTGTGTTGTCCACAATCTTACTGATCAGGCCAGGTACATTGTTGACCGAGTCATTTCTATATGCCACAATCAGGAACATCACTGGTCACCGATCCCAGTCACCCTTGCACTTCTATAATATATTGTCAGAGGCTATGAAAACCTCCACCATGTCAGTGTAAATAAAGTTTGCACTTTTCATTCAACATTTGAAGTAATGCATCTTCATGTAATGAAGTCTTCATGCATCAACAAATAGAAGACTCAAGATTTACAAGTTTTACATACAGATAGTGATGCATTACAAATCTTGGCCCAGTGATGAACCGATTGGTTCCTAATTACAATACTGTTTTAGTTTGTGTCTTAACACACAAGTAAACTGCCCCCCCTCCCAAACACATCTCACCTGTGCCCCACCTAGACTTGCACCTATTTTCCCATCTCCCTCTCCTTCCACCAACATTCCATCCTCTAGCTTCACAATTTACAACTCTTTATTCCAATTGCCTCACATCTTCTGTGTCTTCATCTCTGACCTTTGTCCAACCATCTGGCAACCCCCACCCCCACATCACTAGCTCACTTGTATCAACCCACAACCTACCAGGCTTTATCCTGACCCTTTCGGGCTTTTTGCCTGATCCTCCCCCCCCTCCCCCAAAATCCATCTAAAGAAAAGTCCCAAACAGAAAAGTCACCTATCCATGTTCTGCAGACAAGCTATCTGACTGGCTGAGTTACTCCAGCACTTTGTCTTTTTTGGTATACCAGCATCTGCAGTTCTTTGTTTCTACGTAAAACTTTTACGCCAAAGTATCTTCCTTGCACAGTAGTGCAGCGTTAGTGCTGTTGACTTACAGCGCCGGAGACCCGGGTTTGATCCTGACTATGGGTGCTGCCTTTACGGAGTTTGTACGTTCTCCCTGTGACCCCATGAGTTTTCCCCAGGTGCTCTGGTTTCATCCCACACTCCAAAGAGACATAGGTTTGTAGGTTAATTGGCTTTGTCAAAGACTGTAAATTATCCCTAGTGTGCAGGGTAGTACTAGGGTATGGGGATTGCTGATCGGCGCAGACTCGGTGGTCTGTAGGGCCTGTTTCCATGCTTTATCTCTAAACTAAACTAAACTGATATTAATTTTCCTTTAACAACAAGCATTTTAAAAACAATACTTGATCATAATCACAGTACGAATTGTTGGATATAGGTTGACTGCAGCAGTGCAAATTTGCAAGTGCAACTACACTCAATATTAGTTAATTTACTTTGGAGCATGTTGAGACGTCCTGAGGCTGCCCAAGGGAAGTTCAAATTCTGGAAAGATGATGGACATATCACTGAAATCACCATGGCTAAGAGAATCCAGCTTTCCCAAAGTGAACACGCAATCCCTTGCCAGGATGAAGAAAGTACATAACCTGAGCGAATATCAGGCTGCTGGAGGAACTCTGCGGGTCTGGCAGCATCGCGTTGAGGGAAATGGACAGACGACACTTCAAGTCAAGACCCTTCTTCAAACTCTAAGTGCATCCAAGTACATTACCTGATTCCAGGCTCACTTATGAAGTTTAGTTTAGCTTCTGCTGATTTTTAACAGTGAACACACCAGCTTTGATTCTGTTTCTTTGGATCAGATGCAATTAGAAGTGCTATTTAAATGCGAGATATTTTTCTCCTTGATGGAACAACATGATGATATAGGTATCCTCCATCAAATGCAAATAGCATTGGACAGACAACATAAAAAATCAAGCAAACAATCAAATCTGCCTCGTAGATCCCTTTTCCACGTTTAGTTATTAGGAGAAGCCATTTGTAATTGCGGCTTGAATAAATTGGCGTCTATGGTAACAGCATATGGAAGAAAGTTTAAAGCACCATTCAGATGAATCATTCCACAGTTTGTAGATCACTTCTGGGCTGCTCCTTCGCAGAAACAGCTCATGTAAATAGATTCAGCAGTTCTGATTCTGGAGAGAAATGGAGTCAGATAAGTGAGACTGAAGTCAATCAGAAAGGTGCGAGCTTGGCAGGTCTGATGGCACATTCCAAAAACTTTGTATGCTCTTATCGTCGTACTTCTCTACATATACTTGCTTGAGTGAGCAATTTTAAATTTGCTCTGTAATCTTAACATACCAAGGGACATTTGATGATAGCCTTCACTGACACCTTTTATAAAGGTGTGACACAAATGGAGTCTGGTGTTTTTGTAGGTGGCACAGTCCATGTGGAGAAGCTGTGATGGGGGATGTGCAAGGCTCTGGATTTAGTCCTTTGAGTCTGTATCAACACATTTGACTCTCCAAGCACTTTGATGGTTTAGTGCATCTGTTGATAATGTGTTTAAAATTTGTTGGCAGCCTAAAGAAACTACACCCCACTGGTACACTGGCATTTTGTTTTTTAATAGAACTTGGATTTATATTCAAGTAATCATTCCAAAAATTAGAGGGGGAATCTAAACTCTGAATGCATCCAACTGTAGATGCTAATCAACACCAATAACCACAGAAAAAAAGATGTAAGGCTTCGGAGAAGAATTACTGGCAATCAAGAAATGCAGTAAAGATTTCTTTTTTGTGTTGCCCTGTATTCACAAAGACAAAAAGGTGTTCAAAATGTGCTTTCTTTGTTAAATGAGTGTTTATTTTATCAAATAGTTTATCATGTGCCATTGTTTCTGGCTATGTGTTAAATCACCTTCCTACACAGCTCAATGGATAGTCAATGAAGATTACCGTGGACTGGCACTGTGTAATGTCACAATGTTGGATAGTGACACAGTTGTTAACGTTGGATATTTTCTGTAGTTCTCGTTGGGTAACTAGAGAAATCCCATTGACTGCAAAGCATTACAGACAATGCTGCTTAAAAAGTGAATGTTATGCAGGGACGTATCTGAAGGAAAGCAAGTAGTTATATATGTGCAAATTGTAATATGTAGTCTGCTCTTGAACCATTAGTCAAGAGTGAAGAGTGTTTTATTGTCATATGTCCCAGATAGAACAATGAAATTCTTACTTGCAGCAGCACAACAGAATATGTAAACATAGTACACTGTAAACAATATAATAAACGAGAGAGAAAAAACTTCAGTATGTGTATATATACATATACTCACAAATACACATATATACAGTATAAATCATATATATTTTTATACGCACACATACGTACACACAAAAAAAAACAATAATAATGCAACAATAACAATAATAGTCTTTGTAGTTCAGAGCTTATTTGTGGTTGTAGTGTTTAATAGCTGAATGGCTGTACGGAAGAAGCTTTTCCTGAACCTGGATGTTACAGTTTTCAGGCTCCTGTACCTTCTTCCCGATGGCAGGGGTAAAATGAGTGTGTGGCCAGGATGGTGTGGTTCTCTGATTATGAATAAATACCTTTTTGAGGCGTTTGCCAACTCAGTTCATTGTGGTTGTGTAATATTAAATAATTTTACAGACCTACTGGGATACTTGGAAAAGACCAGGGAAGCTGATTTTTACCAGGAAATTTAGCGCTAGCAGGAGAGTGGGAACATCAGGGTGGATTAGTTGCTTCATCGCATTAATACAAAGACCAGATCTCTGTGCATTCTGCAAGAACTTAGTGGCCAATGAACCAATCTAAAACACATGTGTTGTCTTGGCTAAGTTGAAGTCCCTTTACTCACTGAGGTCTTGATGTCAAAAAAATTGATTATATTTGGCAACTAGGTGGTAACCTTCTGCAATAGCTATGATGATAAGATCGACAAAAATACTGGAGAAACTCAGCAGATGAGGCAGCATCTATGGAGCGAAGGAAATAGGCAAAGTTTCGGGTCGAGACCCTTTTTCAGACTGAAGAAGGGTCTCGACCCGAAACATTGCCTATTTCCTTCACTCCATAGATGTTGCCTCACCCACTGAGTTTCTCCAGCATTTTAGTCTACCTTCGATTTTCCAGCATTTGCAGTTCCTTCTTAAACATGATGATAAGATATCTCAGCAAAGCACATTGACAAAATCATGGGCTAAGTAACACCTATTTTCTATTACGAGATAACGATAAGCATGTTTCTCTGTCTCTATTAATATGAGAAACTCTTTGCTGAAGTTGCTAGTGTGTGGGAACATGGTAAGATAACTACTCATGGGATCAGACAAATAAATCATTAGCAAACATGCTGCTATAATTGTCCGATTGGTTGCCATGAATAATAATGGTCTTCCAACTATGATTGAATGAATTTTCCAGATACTTATAATCTCTAAATACAGGTGTGATCCAGGAATAGTTTCATATTTATGATCTATGATTGCCCTTACAGATGCTTCATCTGGTAGCTCATAAAACAGTTCTAATTACCATTAGAGACATAGTTTGTAGTACACTGTGGGGAGCCATTTCAGAGTATTAGCGCAGACAGTGCTGTTTGCTTTGTTTAGACAAGATATAGCTACTGTCAAAACAGATCACTCAAAGATGGACATATTTGGTAATAATAGTGAAGTTTACTTTTAGGGATGAGAACTTGTTAATTACCGACCATCAGTGATGTCATTTCTATATACATTATCTTGAAGAATATGCGTCTTCAGTTGCCAGTAATGTCCTCTGCAGGCTTTCTTATAGTGCTAGGCAACATATTATGCCTTATAGGGATAATCTAGTTCAGATGACACTTCAGAAGAAAGGTAACTGGAGCCTCGCTGCATTAAAAGAATTGTTATTGCGGTAATTGCATTGCATTATTACTTCTGCATACTAGATTGTTGTATAAAAAATGTGAATTGCAGTTCTACGAAAGAATTATAAACACCATAATGCATTAAATGTAACAGAAGGCAATTTTAATTAATTCTCTAGTATGGCTTATGTTTTTGCTTTAAACACAATTTCTCCAGGATAGCAGAAACCTGATTTTTTGCTTTACAACCCAGTTTTTCTGCTGCACTGTAATGGATACCATTTGACAGCCTTATTCTGTGATTAAAGCTCATTCAGGGAAAAATTCACAAAATGGCATTAAATCAAAGTACTGAAAGTGCTAAATGGTGCCAAATCACAAATGCTTAATGTTGAACAAGCAAATTTGCCTTCCTCTGCTAAAATCTGCATTTCCATTAATTGTTTCCAACTATGTGTAACCTCAGTTAATATTATCACCAGCATTCAAACATAATAGTGTGATTTTTTTTTTTCCTCGAGCTTTATTACCGTTCAAAACCCGCTTGAACGGTAATAATCAGTTCAAAAAATATTCTGCTGCATCTTATTTGCTTTTTGAAACTTTAATGGTACTGATTTAAAATGGAACCAGAGGCTCTATCATGGGCTATTGTGTGGCTGAGCCGACACAGACCACAAGGTCTTGGTTTCAATCTGGCCTGAATTAGTTAATCCCAGTCTTGACTGCGAGGAGTGTTATAATTACCTTGTTCAAAAGGAAGTTGGCTTGAGTTCCTATTTCCAGTTATCCTTGTCGGAAGTGTGCATTTACAGACTTCAAGTGAAAAGAGACATGTATCCTTGAAATCAAATACCCCGCTGGCATGTTAAGGATCAGGGGTGAAGACATAAACTTCTGAGAGTCTTGCCTCACAACCATGAAGACTTAATGATCCAGAGACATTTCAGCACTTGGAGAGATACATGGCACTAACGTGGATTGGTGCATTTTGTGTCGGGATCAAAAGGGTGACAAAAGTAGACCGAAGAAGGCAGAAAGGAGACAAGGAGACAAGAAGCCAAAAGGATGTTAGATAGGAAAAGGAGTTGAGGAGGAGTGAAATGTAAAACCAGAGGTGGAAGGGGACGGGATGGGAGTGAAAAGAGGGTGGGATAGTGGGAGAAATGGGGGGGGGTGACACAGAAAAGAGTAGGGGAGAAAACAGAAGGGGGATTGTGGAGTGTTACCTAAAATTGGGCGTTAAGCTATCCAAGAGGAATATGAGGTGTTGTTCCTCCATTACTTCAGAGATGCTGCCAGACCCATTGAATAACACCAACACTCTGTGTCTATCTTTGGCATAAACCAGCATTTGCAGTTCTTTGTTTCCCCCAATTTACTTGTGGCCTCACTTTGGTAATAGAGGAGGCCCAGGACCGAAAGGTCAGTAAGGGAATGGGAAATTGAGTCAAGATTGAACCATTGAGATGGTTAATACCTGGGAAATCCAGCAGGCCTGGGCAGACTGCTCCTTCAAGGAAAGCTAAATAACTCATCTATTATTTCAGTTTATAGTCCAAATCATCACACTGATATTTGCTGAGTATTCTTTGAAATTTGTGCCCATACAAAAGTAAAATTTATTATTGTCCCACGTTTTTCCCCATGGAGTCCTGGTGACACAGCCAATGTGAAAGACAGTTGACTTGTCGCTTGTCGTGTTTTGTATGAAATGAGAGATAATAAATCATGAGAGGAATAAATCAGGTAGATGCACAGAATCTATTGCCCAGAGTGGGGGAACCGAGGACCAGAGGACATAGGTTCAAGGCGAAGGGAAAAGATTTAATAGGAATCTGAGGGGTAACTTTTTCACGCAAAGGGTGGTGGGTGTATGGAACAAGCTGCCAGAGAAAGTAGTTGGGGCTGGGCCTATCCCAACGTTTAAGAAACAGTTAGACAGGTACATGGATAGGACAGGTTTGGAGGGATAGGGACCAAACATGGATAGGTACGACTAGTGTAGCTGGGAAATGTTGGCCGGTGTGGGCAAGTTGGGCCAAAGGGCCTGTTTCCACACTGTATCACACTGACTCTATGACTATAATTAAAGATGATTATCATCTGAATTCATTTTAGAACAAAGGAATTTAGACTCTGCTGCTCGGAAAGATTTTGGGGCGATCTTACACTGCCTTGATATTGCTGGCCGCTTGCCTCTGAACTCCATTTCTTTTTCACTGCACTCCAGGATGCAGTCTTACACTGGGAGGCTGGCTTCCAACCATCGCCATGGCAGCAAAGGGTCTCCCTTAGTGCACGTGCCTGACTGTGCTGACAAAATGGATTTGACAGCCAGTGAGCCCCTGTCCCCAAGCTCACTAACTGTCAAAGCTGTCACTATCATGAACGTTTTTGAATAACATTGACACTCAAGATCATTCAAGATCTGTTCGAAAATTTAAAATAATGTGTTTTTTTTAATTACTGAAGAAGTAGTACAAAGACTAAAAAAAACACAAGTGTGCAATTCAAAAAATAATAAATTAGTATTAAATCAAATAAAAAGCACCATTTACCTTTCCTCCAGAGGTCAATTTCTCCTATTCATTACATGGGCTGCTATTTAACCTACTGAGCATTCAACAGAGGAATTTCTAAACCTAAACCCTAAGGAATCTGTACAAGTTCCTGCCTCATAACTGGATTCACGATGAGAGGTCCATGCAAACCCTCTGCTAAGCTAAAGACTGCATTTGGTCTAAGCTCACAAATGGGGTAGTCATAAAGTAATCTGCCATGCGTCCAAATAAATGTCTTATTTTCCTACAGCAGTGGAAATCCATTTCGTCCATCGAGTCCAAACCTGCTCTTGGAGCTATTCCTGTTCCTTACCTATTTTCCTGCAACCTATCCTCCCACCTGTCTCCATTAACTCCATCCTTAAATAAATTGACAACAGTTAATAGCAATTTTAAAGATAAATAGAAAATGTTGGAAACATTGATCAGATCAGGCAACATCTGTGGAAAGAGAAGCAGAATTAACGTTTCAGGTCAAAGTCCCTTTGCTATGTTCTGAAGAAGTCATCAACCTAAATTGCTGATTCTTTTTCTCACTCCAACCAGACTCTCCTGCCACCCATCTATTCCAAAGGATAACTTTAGTACCAATTAATCTGCAAGTATATCTTTGGTATGTGGGAGGAAACTAGAGCACCCAGGAAATCCACATAGTCACGGGGATAGAACGGTAAACACCACCCAGACAGTTCTTGAGTTCAGGAGTGAACCTGAGTCCCTGGATATGTGAGGCAATCACTTGTGAACTCAGCCAAAAATCAGAACCATTACTGATATCTGTCCCAGATAAATATTATTCTTCTGGTTAGCCAAAATAACTTAAAAAGAATAAATAGCTCATCTGTTTTTCAGGTTATCAAGAGATGTATATATAAGCACTGATTAAAAGAGGAACATATTGCCATAATGTGAGCTGTATGAGAGTATTTTAAATTACTTTTGGTATGTAACATCAGTCCTAATATTAATCGTCCATTTTAAACCATGGTCTATATGAATGCACATCTAATAGCACTGTGGTGAAGTCATTGCACTAGTTTCCAGTGACCGGGACTATTGTTCTGGTGGCATGAGTTTGAATTCCTACACCTCATGGTATCTGGGAATTTAAATTTGAGCAATTAAAAAAAAAACTGAACTAAAATTGCTAGTATCAGTGTTAAAGAAGGAACTGCAGATGCTGGAGAATCGAGGGTTACACAAAAAGCTGGAGAAACTCAGCGGGTGCAGCAGCATCTAAGGAGCGAAGGAGGTGACGTTTCGAGTCGAGACCCTTCTTCAGTCTGAAGAAGGGTCTCGACCCGAAACGTCGCCTATCTCCTTCGCTCCTTAGATGCTGCTGCACCCGCTGAGTTTCTCCAGCTTTTTGTGTAACCCTTGCTAGTATCAGTAATGGCCATACTAAATCTATTGAATTGTCATAAAGACACCAACAACCTCCAGGGAAGGATACCCCCCATCTTTACCTGATTTAGCCACATGAGATTGATTCTTAAATATCCAGTGAAATAGCCGAGACTTAGTAGGTTCAGATACTTTTATGAATGGGCAATAACTGCTTACATTGATAGGGATACATGCACCCTGGAATTACCATATTAATAAAAGTTTCCCAACAAAGCAACAATTTCAAAATTAAATCATCTAGAATTGCTGTGTTCTTATGCATCTTCATTTTTGTACATATCGTTGGAAGCCAAAGGCCATCTGGCTTTTGACATATTGGAAACCCAGGCTTTATTGTCAAAACTATTTGCAAAGAGCAGCAATCTTTTTTATTAAAGCCTCCAAATGTTATTTTCGCTGAAGTGCGAATTAAGAGCAATATCATTCCGTAAAGGGGCAAGGTGAATGAATGGCTAACGAACATGCAAGTATTTCAGGTCAACATAAAAGTATTTCAGGATAATTAACTCGACCAGGCAGAAATACTTAAAATAACATGTGTGAGAGGATTACCTATTCAAGTGGTCAAACCTCGACCACTTTCAGCAACAATACTAAAGGGCTGCTGAAAGTCAATGCTAGCTGACTCTCACTCCTGTCGTGATTTGTAATTTTCTCGAAAGAATGCCCAGGGGCCATATCTTCAGATTTGCACGGAAGTGGTTTGAACTTTACAAACCCATGGGGTTTGAGAATTACTGCAAACAATACCGAAGGAAAGGGAAAATTAAAGGTTCCTCTTAATGATCTTGTATTAGAGGCCTCTTTGGTGGTCTGAAAAAGAGGATTATAGGTTGTTCTTTCTCCAACTGCAATTTATGCAGCTGTTTCTCCTGCCTAAATTGATAGCAAATTCAACTCCTTTGTGGAGGGTTTGTAAGCAGATATATGAAAAAAAGTTTTTATCTGTCATTTTTGTCAAATATATGCTAAGTCTAGATCAACATTGTGGTAGTGCCCTGCTGTTTCTTTTTCTTGGAGAATACAACATTTTTCTGCATTCTGCAGATAAATGTGTTTAGTGCTCTCAGTCTGAACATCAAATAAATGTTGACCTGAGAAATAAGTGTCGGCACCACAGAAACAATAACATTATTACATTAACTGTGGGAATGAAATCAAAGCACGATGACTTCCTTCAGTGTGATCCTTTTACAGAAAGATTTTTAGATAACTAAAAAAAAGCATGTTATTAGCAGAGACATTCTTTATTGAATCATTCTTGTGTCATAGGTTGCTTTTACACTCCGAAATTTGTGAGGAGAAAATACATTATCAGCCTTTCCAATTTTGTCAAACAAACAAATGGGTCCATTTGAGACCATTTGCATCTTATAAAAACCTGCAGCTGAGCTTTGTGTTCAGAGGTGTAATGACCGGTTGTCACAACACGCTGGAGGTGGTCCCATGACAAAATGATCCCTTGTCACTCCCGTCGCAGGAAACGCAGTGGCAACCTGTAATTCATTCTGCTCACTGGTATCCTGCCTAGGTTTGTTAAATAGCACTTTGCAGGAAGTAAATCTGCTGAAGTTGTGCTTAACAATATTTTAACAATAATATTTGATGGAAGCATTTAAGATGGTGCACGGGGTTAGGAAAGATTTGTCATTTGTTGGTATGCACCAGCTTTAATCTTTATTCCATTGGGGAAAGGGTTTTTTTTTGTAGATCAAAGAAACAAAATAGGTGGAAGCAATTAAAAACATCAAATAAATTATTATTTTCCAGTTATATGCAATATTAAAAAAACAAAACAAATGATACATCAATGTTATTATTATTCATAAAATAAATTTGTGGTGATAATAAAAATGGAATATTTTAATTTGCTTGTAACACTGTGAGCTAGTTTAAATAAATCATCTCCTGTTGTAGAGGAAGTTATGTTTCAATCCTGCTGTGCAAGAGGATTATTTTTATCCATGCAATGAATGAAGTGGCTATGTGGAATATATGCAACATAATCTATAATAAATCTTTATCTCTGTCACAAGTGTAGTGATACAGGCTGGCAATTCAACCAACTGTACCAGCTGAAGATTGCTGCTGTGATTTTCCTAATCTTGCAAACTCCAAACCGGTCCAGGATATGATATCCACTGAAAGCTCAATTCCCCGATTCCCTACTCCATCCTTCTTCCTGACAACTGTCAGTAGCTGAACCTGGCTAGTCATAAGAGTGGTGTATTCAACTCAAAAATGTTTTTCTAGCCATCTATGCACACCATCACAACAGTGGCATTGTTTCCCCTATGTAGATTAACCATTATTAATCCATACCACTTTTATAATCTCCACTGCACACATATGCATGCCACCCGTTACATGGTATTACGGTACTACACAGCTTTACTCTAGCAAGGTCACCAATTCTCACAAACCACGCCGAGCTGGATGTGAATGGCTGGCAGTTTAAAATGTTCCTGATTGCTTATGGAATAAAGATTGATCTTTCACTATGTGTGTTGTTGTGGAACATTTACAAACATGGTGTCAGAAGTGGGATACGAACCCACGCCTCCGAAGGAGACTGCGACGGAACTTGACAGAATGGAAACGCTGGGCATTATAGCCCCTGTCAACGACCATTTCTCCAGGGTCTCCGTCATGATGGCAGCAGTCAACAAGAACAAAGACGAAATAAGGATTTCCATCCACCCTAAAGATGAGCCCAGTGCTTACGTGGATCTTGGACAAGCAGCAATCAAAGAGAAGCAGGGAGAAGAGCTTATTGGCTGAAACCCGTGGGAAAGGTGAGTCAGAGGGGACAAACTGTTTAAAAAGAGTGTCAAACAGCCAGTGTTAGCCCAGTGCTTATGTGGATCTTGGACAAGCAGCCATCAAAGAGAAGCAGGGAGAAGAGCTTATTGGGTGAAGCCCATGGGAAAGGTGAGTAAGTCACAGGGGAAATACCGTTTAAAACTGAGGAATTTGGTTTGTAAATGAGTAAATTAGGCAATTTATCAGTCAATATAAGCAAGGCTGCTCTTGGGGAACGGCAGTGAGGGAGCGGCCTTGTTAGGGAAGTTCCTTGTGAGTAAAGTTCCTTGTGAGTCTGATCCCTGACCAGTCTGAAGAAGGGTCTCGACCCGAAATGTCGCCTATCTCCTTCGCTCCTTAGATGCTGCTGCATCCGCTGAGTTTCTCCAGCTTTTTGTGTAACCCTCGATTCTCCGGCATCTGCAGTTCCATCTTAAACACGAGTTCCTTCTGCAGTTGTACAGAGCCCCAGTGAGACCACACCTGGAGTATTGAGTGCAGTTTTGATCCCCTAATTTGAGGAAGGACATTCTTGCTATTGAGGGATTGCAGCGTAGGTTTACAAGGTTAATTTCCGGGATGGCGGGACTGTCATATGCTGAGAGAATGGAGCGACTGGGCTTGTACACTCTGGAGTTTAGAAGGATGAGAGGGAGATCTTATTGAAACATATAAGATTGTTAAGGGTTTGGACACGCTAGAGGCAGGAAACATGTTCCCGATTTTGGGGGAGTCCAGAACCAGGGGCCACAGTTTAAGAATAAGGGGTAAGCCATTTAGAACTGAGATGAGGAAACACTTTTTCTCACAGAGAGTTGTGAGTCTGTGGAATGCTCTGCCTCAGAGGGTGGTGAAGGCTGGTTCTCTAGATACTTTCAAGAGAGAGCTAGATAGGGCTATTAAATGTAGCGGAGTTAGGGGATATGGGGAGACAGCAGGAACGGGGTACTGATTGGGGATGATCAGCCATGATCACATTGAATGGTGGTGCTGGCTCGAAGGGCCAAATGGCCTACTCCTGCGCCTATTTTCTATTGTCGATCAAATGATCACACCACCCGATGTAAGTAAGTATGTTTATTGGCCAAGTATTCACATACAAGTAATTTGCCTTGGTGCTCCGCCCACAAGTACCAACATGATATACAGTGACAGTTACGAATGACTCAGAAAACACTAAACATTAATAATAATAAAACATTAATGATAAAACACCATTGATCAAGCATGTGAACCAACAAAATACCAGATGAAAGGGAGGCTACAGATTTTTGGTTGTTGAGTGGAGCAACTACTCATGGATAAAAACTGTTTTTATGTCTGGCTGTGGCAGCTTTGACAGTTCGGAATCACCTTCCGGAGGGAAGTGATTGAAAGAGTTTGTGGCCAGGGTGAGAGGGGTCAGAGATGATCTTGCCCGCTCGCTTCATGGCCCTTGCAGTGTACAGTTCATAAATGGAGAGAAGGTTGCAGCCAATAACCTTCTCTGCTGATCGGACGATTCGCTACAGGGCCACCAGTGTTGAGTCTCCACCCGGCGCGGCCTGGGGACATCGGGTGGGAAGCGGCTGTTTTGGAGGTCCAAGCCGCTGATGTTGGCCTCCAGTCCCGTCGTTGGAGAGCCAACATCCTGGCGAGCGGGCCTGAGCGGCAGACTGCCTGTAGCGGCGACTGAGGAGGGCTCCGGAGGTCCCAACCATGGGTGAACATCGAGGAAGAGACTGACTTTGGTGCCTTCCCTCACAGTGGAAAACTTTTGATTCTGCTGTGTGGGGATGTTTTATGTTTAAATCTATCGTGTGTTGTGTTCTTTATTTTAGTGTATGGCTGTATGGTGCAGTGTCTGTCTACTCATCGAGGCTTGTGGTTGCTTTCCTGAACACATTCCAATCCGTGCAGTCAAAGCAGGATTGTAGGTTCTCAATGCCCTCGCTTATCCATCGTTTTGTTGTTCTGACCACACGCTTAGCAGCTTTTAGTTTCTGCCTCTAGGTCGGAATAAGGTGAACTAGACAATGATCAGAGAGACCCAGACCCGCCCGGGGAACAGAGCGATATGTGTTCTTGATTGCCGTATAACAATGATCGAGTGTTCTCTCCCCTCTGGTGGGGCAGGTAACGCAGTCTCTATTTTAGAAGGTCATGGCTGAGGTTAACTTTGTTAAAATCCCCCAAAACAATGACCATGGAGTCCGGGAAGTCACTCTCTATTCTCATTACCTGGTCAGCGAGTTGTGTTTGCTCCTCACGTACGCAGGCTTGGTGGGGAATGTAAACTCCAGCGAGAATAAAGAAGTTAAATTCCCTCGGAGAGTAGAAGGGTTTGCAGTTTATAAAGAGGTTGTAAGAGCAGAAATTTGACAGTACCGTGATGTGGCTGCACCAGTCCTGAATGATATAGAAGCATATTCCGCCACCTCTTGATTTCCCCGCTGCCTCCACTTCGTGGTCCACTTTGTGAAGTTGGAAGCCAGCGCTCCGGGTTGACTCACAAAGCCAGGTCTCGGTGAAACACAGGGCAGCGGCTCGAGAGAAGTCCTTGTTTGTCCAATGCAGGAGTTGCAGTTCGTCAACTTTATTCTTGAGAGAACATACGTTTGCCAGGACTATGCTCGGGAGTGGTGTACGTGATCCTCGTCGCCAGAGTCGGGTGAGTGCTCCACAGCGCTTCCCACGGGTCCTCCTCCATCTCAAGACCTTGAACGCAGCCACAGCCCCGCCGCCGAGTATGTCCAAATAATCCAGCGAGTGAGAAAAACGGAACGATGTTTGGAGGTACCGTATGTCCGATGTTAATGAGTGCCTTTCTTGTGAAAGTAATCTTTGTAGGGTTTTCACAGACGACACAAACGAACAAACACATACAAAACAGCAAAGAGCAATACATCGTGGCAGCCATTGTCGGCGCCAACAGCAGCTATGTGGGCGGTGGAAAAGGTTGCAACCAGTCTGGGTAAAGCCAGTCTTCTCTGCTCTAGATGCAAAGAACTCATTTTGAGAATTATCGCTAGACCATGCATCCTCCATGTTAACCACATTCGCGATGCCCTTTGGGCGCTACCGATTCTTACGAAAGCCATTTTGCATCAAATCATCCAGTGAAGGGGTGGGGAGAGGGGGGTTGGAAGAGAAGCAGGGGGGGTGGTGGAAGAGAGGCTGGCGGGAGAGGCTGGGAGGAAGAGAGCCCGGCGGAAGAGTGGTCAGGGGGAACAGATCCTGGGAGGAAGAGAGGATTGGGTGAAGAGAGCCTGCGAGCCCGGGGGGGGGGGGGGGGGGGGTTGCTTTCAGATCAGAAACAGCCAGATCACACACAAACAAATAAACACACACAAATCCACATACAAGATCAGAGTTTTATGGATATGGATTATTGAACATTGTTCAGCAAATGTGTTCAGATAATATATGCAGCACAAAATAATTCTTCTCTTTGTCATTGGTTCCTTTGGCAATAGCAAATATATATTATTAAATATAATTTTATATCCTGTTCCCAACCCTTGTGCTAAATCTATAAAATAATTTCATTATCTCCTTGCTCTAAGACTTTTTTTAAACAAAATAGCACAATGTCAGTCCTCAGTTGCTATGTTGGCTGTGTGTATATGCATTATCCACCTAGTCTATGTGTCTCTGCATATTTGGCTCCAATTATATTAGTGAGATTGAGAGTGCAACCAGCAGGCACTATCTTGCACATGAGTTGCATTTGGAATTCTTTACCTAGAAAGTTATGTTATGTATCCTATGTAAGTAACATGTTCTGTCATGGTTGACAGTCATTGTGATTGTTATCCAGTCCCTGGTCTGAGGTTGCAGCATGACAGCTGCACATGATGGCAATGTGAGCGAGTGATGAGATTTGGATGTAAGGCGTGCAGAAGTGGTAATAATGCAAAATTACATGGAGCAGTTGAATCTTACATATAAATGTTGATTGATATTGTAAAATTAGTGCTGTTGGTTGGAATATGGGAGTGCTTTTGAAAATCTTGACTACTTGCAATTAACTTGTATACTGTATCCAGGGCAGCAACAATTAGCTTGTAGTCCCATAGTGTTTTGCATCCATTGCTTCGTTTAATCCACCAAATTAAGTTGCAGTGGGGTGTGTGAAAATCCCGGGACCCACTTTCTTCTACTTCTAGCCTTCACTTGTAGAACAATTTGCAAACAAAAAATAATGCAAATTTGCTTTAATTGGAGTTTGACACTCACAACATTGACACACTGCAGATGTGTCCAAATAACAAACAGCTTGGTCAGTGCTGGCTGGATATTCAAGCTCCATTAGGTTAGGCCCTGCAATCAGTAATTCTTGCTCATTCCCTATTAATGACAGGCTGGCTTTTGGAGGCTTTCAAATGTAGGTCTCTTCATATTGCATCTTAACAATTACAAAATGGAAAGATTATGTTAAAAATTAATAGTCCCTACATTTTTACCTGATAATGCTAACTAGAACAGATTACCCAATGTATTTACCATAATAGCTTCAGAATTCACTATATTGATTAAATTGCATGTTAATGCATGATTTATTGGGGATGGTATAATTAAGTTATGCTATTATTTGGCTTTTGTTGTTTAACACATTTGTGGATATTTTGTTAAATTTTCAACAACATTATGTTTTTATTTTCGGTTGTTTTGAAATTCAGGTTTAGCTGTAATTTGTAAATTCAGGTTTAGCTCATGTTCTTAAAATCTCAAAAATGCAAGCCATGGTTACAAGGAGCAGTTCGCTACCCAGCCTTCTTTTCACAGTAAATAGACTGTTAACTCATGGAAAAATGTCTTTGAAAATGAAAAGTATTGTCAAACTGGGTGTTATGTTTTATTGCAAAGACATAAATCTTGCTGACAGATCAAGTACAATAGATAGCCTGCCCATTTTAGATATCTGGGTGAACTCAGACTCACACAGAAATATTCTTAACATATCATCTTCATTAGCATACTTTACCGAAAAGCAGTGAAGCAAGGGGGAGAGCTAGTGGTGATGCTAATAGCTGTTTGAGTAAAGCTTTTTACTTTGCTGAAAGATCACTAATGTTTTGCCTTTGGGGTTTGTTTTTGTACTCCCAAGGTTGAAAATGAGGAATATTTTTCAAACAGCAGGGGTAAAGTTTAGAAAACGTGTATCACATGGAGTGATAGAGATGCTGATGCCACAGGGTGTAAAATACAAAAAAAAAATCTGAAATGTAAGAACTGTAATTTCAGCATTTGCAACTAATGATTGTGTTTCATCATTACTTTTAATGCAACTTGACAAAAAACACAGAAAATGAAGCAGAAATATTTTGTTGGATTTGTGTTTCAATTTGCCTCCTGGGAAAAAAAACATGAAATCTTGGTTGATTCAACATGGGACAAGGGTGCAACAGTTTATTTTTCTTCCATTCAGATGCAATATTGTTTAAATGAAATAATTCAGAGCACATTGTCAGTACACACAAGTGTGGACTTCCGTTCACATGAGCACTGTGTCTGGTTCTTTGAGCCAGCATTGATGGAAGTACATGGAAGTTTTGGTTCTTGACGGGGAACTTCATTTAATGTTTGTGAACACCACTGGCTGTAGTGAGATGCTCAAGCAACAGTAAAACTGAACATCTAGAAAACTTTTTGACGCTGTGCAGAGATATCAGGAAGAAGACTAAGGTCAATTTAAGGCCTGTGCTTGCAACCTAAAAGCAATGGTGAAGATTTACGGGTCATTTAATTTGATGTGTGCTGGAAACAGAAGCTAAAGTCCTGATACTATTTATATGGCCATTGTGTGTGATGCTTTTCTATGAAGGGATATGGTAAGATACGTTTTTTTGTAAATCTAACCTCTTTAATCTAAATATCCAGATGCACAATTTATTGATGTTATTTAATCCTGAAAACATTTAAATATGTTACTTTCCATTACAGACAGAAGCAACTTTGATGATTTGTTTTTGAGGTGTGCTCTTAGAAATGTAACAAGTTTTCATGTGCTGCACTTTAATTCTGCATATTTACATACTTTGGTTTCAGGTGTTGTGATTATTTATCAGTATAGCAGTCTATCAAGATGGGCAAACTTGTTAATAATACCAAAGCTGCATTAAATAGATATGTTTCAAGGATTCGGTGATACAGCTCCCAGGTAATGGACTGCGTCGTGAAATATAGGTATGTGTCTGAGACAATAAGTGATGGATTTAAATGCTGTAGGCCACACATGTATAAAGAAAAATATATAAACAGCAAAATTTCTCGAGTGGTGATGAAATATCTTTAATTGTACTTGACGTTTAAAATAATAAAACAATAGCAAAATCAAGAGAGTTTGATAGAGAACTATAGAATGCAAGCAACAAAACTATAAAGAAAGGCTGGAGATGTTTTTAATTTCATTCAATAGCTCCCTACCTCACCATGTTAGTAAGCAGCGGCCGATGAAGGGCAAATACGATTAATTGCAAATCAACTTGGAAATTAATATTTGTTTATTACTGTCAGGTGTACTGAGATACAATGAAAAGTGATGTTTTATGTAATATCCAGGCAAATGTGCTATACATGAGCAGGATCATGCCATACATGAGTGCAACAGTTATGAAGTGCAACATTAGTGCAAAAAGAGAAAGCAAACAGAGTTCAAAATATTGTTTTACTGCTACCGATGGAAAGCGTAGACAAAAGTGTAAATTGGGAGATCAGGAATTCATCCTTGGCATACGAAACGTTTACTCAAGAGTTAATAACAGCAGGGAAGAAGCTGTTTTTGAATCTAGTGGTTCATGCTTCCATGCTTTTATATCTTCTGCCCGATGAGAGAGGGGAGAAAAGAAACCAACTTGGTTGTGAGTAGCCCTTGATTATGTTGACTGCTTTCCTGAGGCAGCGTAAAGTGTAGATGGAGTCAATGGAGGGGAGGTTGGTTTGGGTGATGCACTGGGTGGCATCACCAACACCGTGCAATTTCTTGCGGTCTCACACAAAGCAGTTGCCATACCAAGCTGTGAAGCAGCAGGATACTTTCTATGGCGCATCTGTAAAGATCTGTAGGATTTCCTTAGAAACAGAGGTCAAGGGGCAAAATGTAGGTGTAAGAAAAAGATTTCAAGCCGTGTTTGGTCAATATTGATTAAAAGTAATGTACAAAGTGCATAATTTACATTCAGGATGTCTTAGTAATCAGATTTTTAAAATAAATTTCTCATTATTGATTTATGAATTATAGCAGATCATTCACAGCATTAATTGCAGGACTAGTATGGAGGAATGACAATTATAACACATCATCTTCACAACCAAGATAGATCTATTATGCTATCTTCCTCCATTAGTTATAGCTATCAAGAACTCACATTTCCTTTGGAAAACTAATCACGTAAAATTTGAACAGTAGCCTAAAGAGATCCATTTAAACTGCAGAAATTTCAGTTTTCAAGTTGTTCCCATGAAGACAGATTAATCCGGGTGAAGATTAGTGATACAATAATGTGTTCTGAATATCCAACATTGTTCTCCCGGCAAAATAATTTGTGAGATGGCATCAACTTTATTGATGTGAATATAAAAAATAACTCTTGTGTAACTCTTAAACAGAATTTTGAAGTGCCTTCATTCAAGTCTGTTGCCAAAGCATTTAAAGGTCTTGATTTAAAAAAAAAGAATCTGCATTAGAGGAACTTGAATAAGTAATCTTTACTCTGTGTGAGGAAGGAACTGCAGATGTTAGTTTAAACCAAAGATAGACACAAAAAGCTGGAGTAACTCAGTTGGTCAGGCAGCATCTCTGGAGAAAAGGAATAGGTGCTGTTTCCCTCTCCCACCCTAGTTGTCGTACTAGTTTCACTGTTGTCCTGTTGAGTTTCATTGTCTGTATAACTCGTTATTACCTAGCTCACATCCAACAATGAACCATTGTGGGTTCCACCTTTCCTTCATCGTCGCAACTTTTTTGCATTTCTTTCATTCATCTGTTCTATATCTCTCTATATCACTGTCTATATCTTTCATTTTCGTTTCCCCTGTCTGAAGGAGGGTCTCGACCTGAAATGCCACCTCTTCCTTTTCTCCACAGATGCTGCCGCTGAGTTACTCCGGTTTTTTGTGATAATCTTTACTCTGTAGCTCAGGGAACTGTGAAAAAGTACAGCACATCTAGCATTGAAACCTCACAAATCAAATTCTTCATGTGCCCTCAGTGGACATAAGATTGTAAACCTAAATTAGCTGCCACACCTTTATGGGTTTATTGATTGTAGGGGGGGGGGGGTTTCCAGCAAAGTCGGTGACCTATATTGTTTGCGACCCAGATACTGTAGCTCCTGAAAGTGCTAAAAAATCGACGAAAGGAGGTCATCTCTCTTGAACCTCTCAAACGCTTTCTGTAATGCCAAGGTCAACCAAGAAGTCATTGCAGTCTGTCACGTAGCTGACAACTCCCACAGTATGAAGTCTTTATATAAAGGACACCTAACTTCTGGGACAGAGGACATATTTGTATTGATAGCATTATAGAGCAGTTAACAATGTAGGTCAGTTTGCAGATAACGAAGAACAGTTGCTGTGAATTCTGCTAAAAAATTTGCAAAGTGGATCATCTTATTATCATAATTAAACTGAAGCTCACAGCTCAATGAAATATGAAAATGATTGTGCATAATGCATCAGTAGTATCAAGAGTCCAATAAAAATGACACTCCTTCATGTTCCTCTTTAACAACTCAAGGTGAGTCACAATATTGATATATTGGATTCCGCATTCGAAAGACAATTGAGTAATGGTACGGCAAAGCACTGTGCAAGCATCATCTAATTCCCTGATTGATGTGTAGAAGATATATATCTAACTATTGCATCAAATTACATCAAACACATGTTATGCAAAAACAGAATACATTATTTATGCAAATACACGGCGGTGATTTATCAAGAGCTGGAAAGGCAGAAGCTGCTGTTGCATGTCAATGGGTTGGTGCAGCTACCTACCAGTTGGGAACTAACCTTCATGCAGCAATAGACCTGAGTCAATTGGGAAAGATGTAAAAAGGAATTAGTGGCTGATTTGAAAGACTGTAAGAGTTTCAATGTAATTTCACTGAAGCGGTAGCTGATTTTAAAGCTTGTTTGAAAGACAAGTTACTGATAGTAGAGCAAACTATTTCAAAGTCGTTTCAACCTGATACCCTCACCGCTATTGAAACAGAAATATTAGACTGGCATCATAAGGTCATGTGATAGAATTAGGCCATTTGGCCCATCAAATCTACTCCGTCATTCAATCAGAGGCTGATCTATCTCTCCCTCCTAACCTCAATTTTTCTGCCTTCTCCCCATAATCTCTGACACCTATACTAATCAAAAATCTATCTATCTTTGCTTTAACAATATCCACTGACTTGGCCTCCACAGTCTTCTGTGACATGCCTTGCAAAGTGACACATCCCAATACATTTCATTTCTGAGAACGTTGCCGACCAGAATTTAAATGATCCGTTTTTTTTTCCTGTGCTGTTCAAACTCCTAAATTTGAATCATTATTATTACTGATCATTAATGTGGCAGAAACTAAGAATGAAGCACATGTATTTGATATCTATCTATGCCAAATCAAGAATGTGATTTTTCTTTTGACCGATATTAGTCCTATGTTAGAATTTATATAGTGCAACAATTAAGAAGACAGGCTAGAGTTACGCTGCTGATTACACCACACCCAATGACAAAATGATTGGGGATATGTGGGCTTTTGTCTTTGGTTGTTAGTTTTCTGTAATCAAGCAGTGGAAATGAAGCTTTGCTCATAATCTTAAAATTATTGGAAAATAAGTTTATCAAATCCCAGAGTAGATAGCCACTGTGTTTGGTAATGCACGAACATCTGCCTGCAAGTCAAGCTCTGTGAGAACATAAAATGTTCATAGTTACTGCGCCATTGAAAATGTGCAAAGCTCAGCTTGTAAAGCAATCAATGTTTCCAGGTTTAGAAGAGTACCTCATCTTGAGCCTCAATCCGTAATGCAGCAATTTTCCCAATACAGATATGGCATCTTCTAATATTCACACTTACATCTGATAAATGCAAAGGCAATGATAATTGTGTTCAGCATGATAAAGTCCACCAGTTCACTTTAAGCACACTTCACTCTACAGAGGTGTAGCTGAAGCATAGAATATATATCCAGGAAGGTTATGCTAGAACTACATATAACATTACATGTAGCGGCATGGTGGCACAGCGATAGTGTTGCTGCCTTAGAGTGCTTGCAGCATCGGAGACCCGGGTTCGATCCCGACCACAGGTGATGTTTGTACGGAGATTGTGCGTTCTCCCCGTGACCTGCATGGGTTTTCTCCGAGACCTTCGGTTTCCTCCCACACTGCAAAGATGTACAGGTTTGGAGGTTAATTGGCTCAGTAAGTGTAAAAATTGTCCCTCGTGTGTGTAGAATACTGTTAATATGCAGGGAATGTTGGTCAGCGCGGACCCAGTGGGCTGAAGGGCCTGTTTCCGCGCTGTATCTCTAAACTAAATTAAACTAAATTAGTTAGACCACAGTTTGAATATTGCTTATTAAATAAAATAATATAAATAAAATAATTAAAAATCAAATATTAGATACTTATTGCTAAAGAGGTACAATGGAGAGGGTGCAGAGAAGATTTGTAAAAATTTTGCCAGGTCTGGGAAATTGTAACTATTTGCGTCAGCACTGGACAGTTTCCATTAAAAGTCACCCACCTGTAATATTAACTCCGATTCCTCCCTCTACAGATTCATACCTTCTGCAATGTAAAGCATACTTGTTAACTCACTTGTCCAATTCTGATGAAACGTCTCAACTTAGAAAGTTGACGGAGAGCTAAAGAATGATTTTATTTCTGTGTATAAACAGAAAAATAGCATTGGAAGTCAATGGAGTGATTTAAAAGTGACTACAATCAACATTCTCTCTCATGATACAGTGAATGTGTGTTTGATATATTTTCAGGCATTGAATTTCAGCTCCTACCTGGTCTTTTGTCCACTTATCAGGCTTTCAGTTTGCTCATGCATTTGTAAGTTGCGCACTTTCATGTGCTCGGGTGCAGTTTAGGACCCTAATTTGCTAAATGCACTAGTTTATTTAATGTTAGTGAATTTTCAAAACCACCGTATATCGGTGCACAAGCAAAACTGCATAAATAATCATCAAAATAATACGTGTCAACTTTGGTTAATAGTTTTGATGGCAATTTTAGCAAAATCATTTATGAAGGAATATAGGCTTAATACATTGGGGAGCTCATCAGAGACTTGGTCTAATGCTGCTACCAATAACATTGAGCAGTGAGCTTGCATAAAATGTGGATTAATGTTGTGCTCTAGTGAGTTATTTATCTAGTGGACTCTGGATTTTTTTTTTAGCAATTTTTAAAAACTGCCGAGGGAATATCTTGTTGTTAATATGACAGGCCTAAAACTCCAGGCACAGTTAAGAGGCCATATACTTAGAAATATGGCTTATTTTAACTGATTTTTTTTCACTGTTATTATAGCACTATCATTGAAATAAACTGTTGGGCAAATTGGAAGCTGAAAGAGCTCTTACAATATAGAAGGAAATATTAGTTTCATATCTTCTCAACAGGGTTAATGGACAAGTCTATCTTTGCTGCAAACCTTTTACTGTAGTTACAATCCTATCAGTTCAGCTAGCTACCAATTGCATGGAAGAGAATTTGGCTGAAACCCAGACAATAAGGTCAAATCTTGCTTGAAATAGAGTCAGACTATTTTGTGAGGATTTTCATGACTTTAAATTTGACAGCATGCCTTAAAAATTCAATGCAGCTTTAGCGAGGGGCTCATAGTTAGTATAGTTATCCACATTCATTTGTCTCATTCATTTTTAAGCTGTAACTGTTTTGAATGCATGAGAATGCATTCCTTCAATACGCAAGCCAGCATTTCCCATAAGTGTTGTCCACTGCATCACAACTGTTATGTCACCCCTCAGTGTCAATGTCAAACATAAATAAGTGGAAATACACAAACCAGCATCTGCAGTTTCTTGTTTCCACATAAATAAATGTAACATTTATGACTAATTGAATTAAACATTGCATTTTAAAACATTAACTGAAATAGGATATGCATAAATCATGCATTGGGAAAGCAAAACTACACAGACCATGTGAGAAAATTAATAAAGAACAGGCAAACCTGAATGCTTACCAATAAAACACGGTTCATATTTTAAAAGTATCTTTGAACATATTTTACTTAGATTGCATCATGAAGCTGCACATTCGTTACAAAGTGATCAGCGATGTCAAAAGATGATCAAGAAGGAGGATCTCGAGATTTTTTAAGGTACAGATGGAGTAGTAAGGTCAAGATATTGAAGGAAGATGTGTCAGACAAAAGTTCATTGAGGCAGAGGAACAAGAACTGAGTGTTAGGAAGGAACTGCAGATGCTGGTTTAAACCGAAGATAGACGTAAAAAGCTGGAGTAACTCAACGGGACAGGCAGCATCTCTGGAGAGAAGTAATGGGTAACGTTTCGGGTTGAGACTCTTCTTTCAATGCGATAGGATACGATAGAACTTTATTCATCCTCAGAGGGAAATTGATCTGCCAACAGTCATAACACACATGGTACACGGAAACTTGAACTTAAAATTAAATTAAAAGTGAAAAAAGAAGAAAAAGACAGGCGCATGTTGGATGGCTGCCGTGTGCACAGCGCCTTAACCGGAACGAACAAACCCCCGGATCAGATTCAATTTTAATTGTCATTGTCAGTGTACAGTACAGAGACAAATCATCGCAGGCTTATCCCCTGGGCAGAGGATTCTAAAACCAGAGTGCCCTCTCCCCCTCCCCCACGCCGGGCCCTCCTTTGTTCTCCCACCATCCCTCACGGTGGTCCCCCCCACGCTGGGTCCTCCATTATTCTTCACAGCGGTCCTGTGACCTGAGAGTTGACCAAGGTTATCATGGAGAAATGAGCAACACACCCATGGTAAAAAAATGGTTGCTCATTCTCTTGGAAAACCAGGGTTTAGTGTAGATTATTAACGATACATCAGACGAAGCTGCAGCTCCCGAGCACAGGAGGCTATGGGTAGGGAATAATCTCTTATGTAATTAAATTAGAAAAAAGTACCAAAACATATCATAACATTTGTGTAGTTTAGTGTAAAATAAAATATTCCAGTGTTTTAAAAGCAAACTATTCAGCCCAGAGACCATTTAAGTTTTACGTTCATGGTGGGCTTCCAGGCACATCTTTGACAGTTAAATGAAAGGAAGTTTAATCCACGGGTAGTAACATATACTTGTGCACGTAGCATTTCTTTATGAATTATTGCAAGACCTGCCGTGAGTTAGTCCAACTGAAAATCTTTGAGGCTAGTAAACTGCAAGGTAAAGCATTGAAGGTCCTTGTAACACATTGAAGAATGAATGCTTGACATTTGTTGAGGAAACCCTGGAGGTAAAATCTGTGTATAAAACCTAAATCAACTCCAGCAATAAACATCAGGAAGCACTATAACTAGACCTGGAAATATTCTGCACATTGGGGGTAAATAATTACCCCCAATAATTAAGAGTTAATTTCTCCCTTTTGTAATTGGTTTAATACTCTGTTGTTGTAAAGGTTTATGCACAGGCATCAAACATGGACTTGTTCGCATCAATAGATGTAACTGCTGGTAGGATTATATCATAAACAAGATGGAAAAAAGCTGGTGATTTATAAATATCATAGAAACATGGAAACACAGAAAATAGATACGTAGAAAATAGGTGCAGGAGTAGGCCATTCGGCCCTTCGAGCCTGCACCACCTTTCAATATGATCATGGCTAAATATCAAGTCCCCGTTCCTGCTTTTTCCCCATATCCCTTGATTCCGGTAGCCTTAAGAGCTAAATTTAACTCTCTCGAATTAATTTGATTTCAGTTTTATTACAAATGTATTTTCCAAAGAAGGAAAAATTCATATTCTTGTTTTACATACTTAACTATTCTTATTATTTAAAAATGAAATGGGTAAAGAACAAAGAACAATTCCCAACCAATGTTATGCCCAGTATTTCAGATATTTTTTCCAATGTGGTGAATGAATAGGGTTTCAGGTTTTTAGTTATGGCTCATAATGAATGGAACAGGATTTTTGAAGACCCATTTAAAATGTTACTCTTTATACTCACAAACTCTGGTAATTTATAATGTACTTTGTTGTAAGGATATGGTTTTCATAATATGAATGTTATACATAGACCTTGTCAATCATATTTGTTTATGGACATGAAATTGTATTTGTCAGTCAGTGGTGGAACTAGGTGACTTGGAGGAACAAAAAAAACTTAAAATAAAGCCATTGAAATTACATTGAAATACATTGAAATACATTATTATTGGCTTAGGTGCAATTTGTTATAGAAAGATAGTTTCTGCATTTGCCTAAAATCTGCCTAAATAACCAAAATACCAAATGTTGCCAAAAAGATGATAATAACCCTCAAACTATACCAGAAATTAAAACTTGAACATTTAAATCTCTATAAATGAGTAAGTACATCTTCATGGAGTTGCTAGGAATGTTTTAACCATTAACTGCACAGATATTAAAAAAACTCTTACCATCTTCATTTTTAAATTCTTTCAATACTGACATGGTGTCTTCTAACATTTATATTTGCAACTGTCAAAGGCAAAGATAATTATGCCCAGCATAAAGCAGTTCACTGGTTTACTCCAAGCAAACTTCAATTTATAGAAGACACAAAGTGCTGGATTAACCCAGACAATCAGGCAGTATCTCTGGAGAACATTGAAAGGTAATATTTTGGGTTGAGTCGTCACCTATCCATGGTGACTATAGGCCACTGTTGGAGTATTTATTTACATCATAAATTAAATAATGGACATAACATTGTTTGAGAATTATTTCCCTATGCTCTTTAATATCCTCTCCTCAGATGCTGTCAAGATGGTGCAAGATGGTGGCGACTCTTTGCATGTTGGTCCCAGAGGAGGATCCACCATAATCCAGTCTCTGAAGTTGGCATGCTACAATGCTGAAAACTACATGCTGTATTCCGTATCTTCCACTGCTCCACCTGCACTTGAGTTTAACCTGAATGTATTCATGTGTAGTATTATCCTGGTTCTGGGCTCGCCCAACATTGGGAACATTTTTCCTGGACAAGCTAGATGCAGAAAAAATGTTCCCAATGTTGGGCGAGTCCAGAACCAGGGGCCACAGTCTTAGAATAAAGGGGAGGTCATTTAAAACTGAGGTGAGAACAAACTTTTTCACCCAGAGAGTTGTGAATTTATAGAATTCCCTGCCACAGAGAGGAGTGGAGGCCAAGTCACTGGTTGGATTTAAGAGAGAGTTTGATAGAGCTCTAGGGGCTAGTGAAGTCATGGGATATGGGGAGAAGGCAGGCACGGGTTATTGATAGGGGACAGTCAGCCATGATCACAATGAATGGCGGTGCTGAGGAGAAGGGCCGAATGGCCTCCTCCTGCACCTATTTTCTATGTTTCCAAGTTTCTATCTGATATGATTAAATAGCATGCAAAACAAAGATTTTCACTGTACCTCAGTATACGTGACAATAATAAACCCTAAATCTAAACTATTACATTACAGATATATAATTGTAATATCAAGGGTGCAAAGGAGATTTACAATGATGTCGTCAGGTTTGGAAAAATGTGCCTGTGAGGAAAAAATGGATAAGCTTAGATCTCTCATTTTTGCAACAAAAACAGTTGAAAAGAGAGTAATTGGTTAGATTGTATTAGAGCAAATAGGAAAAAACAAATTCCCATCACAGCAAATTCAGACACCAAGGGCGTACAGATGAAGTACTTCAAGATGTATTAGAGGGAAGATGAGGAAAATATATTTGATCCAGAGAATAATGGAACTTCAATCCTTTGCTTGCAACGTCGATAGAAGCTGAAAACTTAATTGTGTTTAAAACACGTTTGGATAAGTACTGCAACCTTCAGGTCAACAGACTGGATCTGGTTGGAAAGCTCTTTTCAACAGACACAGAAAGGATGGGCCAAAGACTCTCCTTCTGTGTCACAGAGTTTATATTTTCAATATTCATTAAAAAACACACATAATGTTATTTGTGGATAGAATTTGGGAGCTTGTGGGGAAATTGATTTGCAAGGGTGTCATTAGTCATGGGGAGAAGGCAGGAGAATGGGGTTGAGAGGGAAAGATAGATCAGCTATGATTGAATGGCAGCGTAGACTTGATGGGCTGAATGGCCTAATTCTGCTCCGAGAACTTATGAACAAATGACTAAATGTCACTTCCCAAAACGTTCACTGTTTTTCCTTGCACAGACGTGGCGTGAACTGCTGAACGTTTTTCTAGCATTTTCTGTTTTTATTACAGTCCTGTTAATATTTTTATACTCAGAGAGGCACCATTTTTAATAGGATGTAACTGATTGCCAAATTATTTCAGTTGGTAAATATTTTAAAGCTATAAATTGATGTGGTACATTATATATAAGATCCTGAACTGTCACTTCAGGTTAAGAGAAAATGATGCACACATATTAGTTTTAATGTTGGTGCAGCTGAAGTGAATCCCAAAAATAATTGTAATTATTTGAGGAACTGAATTAATCTTTTCCTCGTCCCATAAATGTGACCAGCACTATTGTTGTCCGTGGTTTCATCTTCCCCACACGCTGCAACTACCAATTCTCTATTTTACCTTACAGGTCATTGTCTGAGCCTGACAATATTTCAGAGGTTGTATCAGTCTTTCCATAATGGTCTGGAGCTTTCCAACAGCTCTTTCCAGCTGAGATATGAGCCTCCAAATGACTCTGCCGGCACACTCTGTCAGTCACTTGTTCATCATCTGAAAACCATGTGGCTGTGCCAAAGTACCTGTTGTAAAATTGAACAGTTTGGAATTGAGGTAACTGATGTGTCTTAAGCAATAAAAGCAGTAGATAGATCTGTAATGCTCCCTTCTTACATTAATCTTTCCCAGAGTCCATAAGCCACATGCAGCCTCTCTGCTTTTGCAACACAATATAGCTGTGAGACTAGACAATATTCACAAATTAATGAGACTTATTTGCATGAATGTGGCTATCACATTATTAAAATGTATTTTTTAAACATCCATAGCAGCCGTAGAGATTCTTCGCCCATCCTGAAAATAAAATTATGAAATATTTTCCTCAGCATGATCTTATAAAACAATAAGTGGAGAATGATTCTGAGATTCCGAATGCTTATCTAATTCTGTCAGAAATTTCAGCATTTAGAAATTGCATGTTGTGATTTTTATAGCTGTTCTGTTCCAAACAATGGTTCAATAAGATGAAAATGATATCCAGCATGCAAAATGGTTCATATCACATTTCATTTGGGAGAAAAAGTAGCATTCATAAATTAATAATGTTAATTAATGCACCCAGAAACTTCCTCTTTCTGTAAAGGTATTAATTTTTCAACCTTATTTTCACTTATTGTTGGTAATAACAATCCAATGACTAATTGCTCTAGTTCCATTTACTATATTATTTAGGATTTGGAACATTATTTGATTTGGAAATGTACATGTTTAAAACACCTGTTTCCTATCAATTTTTCATGTTAACAGCGCATTAAATGATTTTCAATGGTTCAGAAACAAATGTTGCTCAGAAATCTCTCCCCACCCTTTTCCCTGCAAATAAATTGCAGGCATTTATTGATGTTCTCCATAGCACTCTTGAAACAGTTGGATTAAAGTGACAGTCCCACACTAGTCACACAGCTCACTCGTGCAGTCACAATCTGTCATCGCAAAAAACCCTGACTACAGCTGAATTTGTTTGAAAGAGGACACAGCCCCAGTGACCCCAAGTTAACAGAAAGGCCCCGAGTGATCGCTGAAGAAAAAGCAGCAAAATAGTAAAGTGAATAAGCTGCCAATGTGCGAGAAAAGGCATCTCAAGAGGGTATCATTCATTTCTCTCACATTCCTCAATGGCTGTCAATGGTTGCACCTCTATGAACCTGAGTTGTCTTCTTGCCTGCCGAAGCTTCCATCTAGTTTAAAAGGCAGGTATAGAATAAAATGTACAGAAAGCAAAAAAATATGGATGTAAATTAATTTGAGCTTGAGCGTCAAATCTGAAATATGAAAAATGCACTTTATTTCATTTTGAAAATCGGGCTCAGTGCATTCCTTCTGTGTTTGCAGACACAGTTATGCCTTTCAAATTAACCATCACTCATGCACATGCATTTTTAAACTGGATATATATTTCTTTTAAATGCCAAAAGTACATTAAGGTTTCAAATATTTATTAATAAGAGAACACATAGTATAATTATTATTATATCAATTTTCTCCGCTACATTTGTTATCTGTTTAATTTGTCCATGATCATTCATTGTGAGTTTTTCTTTTTCATTCAGAACTGTGACTATAATTGCAGTATACTGTGGAATTGATAGTTTTTATTAATATTCCATAAAAGTATTGGGATATACAGATTGTATTATAAACTGAAAGGTGGGACTTGCCCTTAAAATTAAAACAAATATCTGAAGGAAATAACTGCATTGGAAAATTAATATATTATTTCATTTAGTAATCAATCAAAAATAGAAATGGTTGCAATTTAATTATTGTTCTTATTAATAAGGTGTTTTTTTAATTGATAAACCTATACCCATTAAGTCAGACATTTCAAGATGTCGAACGCGATAAAATGTGAAGGTCACAAGTGTTCATATTAGGTCATAGTGACTTTCATAATCAATCAGTTTTGCATACATTTTGTTGAATGGACTATCTGGCCTTGCTTTGGAGAACTGGAAGCTAGATATAACTGAAACATAGCTTTGATGTAAATCCAGAGATCATATTTATTATATCTGTATTAATCTTGTTTTGGAACTAATTACATGCCCAATGTAACAGTATTACTTCCTTTGCTGCACAACTATCTCTTGCGTCTTTGTCAGTTGTGTCATTGTTAGCTTTCCTGACTTTTATGGCTTTTTGTTTTATCGGTACCTTGCATCTGTGCCATTGTTGTATTACTTGGAAACTGCAGAACTCGGCCACAAATCTTTGCTTAATACAAATACAACAAGGCATTTTTGTTGTGACTGGGGCAATTCTACATCAAAATATGTTTTATTAAGACAAAGTCAACTGTGCTGGACATGAAAGTTTCTGTTATATTGAGGCCGGGTTTTGTTTTAGGATGGTGTATGGGGAAGGACAAATTGATGGAAATAATTGCCTGAGCAAACAAAGTTCTGAGGGTTAAAAAGAAGGATAAATGTATTGCATACTTGTCCAGGCAAACTGGAATGTATGGGTTCAGAGAAGATCAACAAGTTGGAGTTCTTTAAAGGAACAGACCTAATTCATGTTACATCAAAAAGACACCTAAAAGTATTGATGGCACCCTAACTGTCGATCACGATGATGGTGATGGTGGTGGTGGTGATGGAGGGTGAAGCAGAAACTTAGCCGCTGTAAACATTCCTTAAACTCACCTCCCATAGCCACGAAAAGCAACCTAAAGTTCCACGATTGACCTGGGAAGTGGGCCTTGGATGCCTCGGTGCATGGAAGCAGATGGATGGCTGCTGGAGGAGACAGGCATGGTTGCGGGGGTCTCGCATCTTGGTGTTTTGTGGTGGCAGCTGCAGAAGCCCCTGTGGTGGATGGCTGAGCGAGTGGATGGAGCGCAGCCCGCAGCAGCTGCGTGGAGCAGTGGTGGAAGGAACTGGTGCCATTGTGCTGGGCTAGGCAAACTCCCACTTCATTGATCCAGTGCCTCCTTAAAGAGAGAAAATAAAGAATTGCATATCTCCTGGGCCCAAGATCAGACCTTTCAGACACTTGGAAGTGCAAGATTCCCATTAGAAACGGGAATAGTGCCGGAGGATTGGCGTACTGCGCATGTTGTTCCATTGTTTAAAAAGGGTTCAAAGAATAAACCTAGCAATTATAGATGTGTTAGTTTGACGTCAGTGGTGGGAAAATTAATGGAAAGGATACTTAGAGATAATATATATAAGCATCTGGATAAACAGGGTCTGATCAAGAACAGTCAACATGGATTTGTGCCTGGAAGGTCATGTTTGACAAACCTTCTTGAATTTTTTTAAGAGGTTACTAGGGAAATTGATGAGGGTAAAGCAGTGGATGTTGTCTATATGGATTTCAGTAAGGCCTTTGACAAGGTTCCCCATGGAAGGTTGGTTAAGAAGGTTCAATCTTTGGGTGTTAATGGCGAAGTAGCAAGATGGATTCAACAGTGGCTGAATGGGAGATGCCAGAGAGTAATGGTGGATGGCTGTTTGTCAGGTTGGAAGCCGGTGACCAGTGGGGTGCCTCAGGGATCTGTGTTGGGTCCACTGTTGTTTGTCATGTACATCAATGATCTAGATGATGGGGTGGAACATCGGATAAGTAAGTATGCAGATGATACTAAGATAGGGGGTGCTGTGGATAATGAAGTAGATTTTCAAAGTCTACAGAGAGATTTGGGCCATTTGGAAGAGTGGGCTGAAAGATGGCAGATGGAGTTTAATGCTGATAAGTGTGAGGTGCTACATCTTGGCAGGACAAATCAAAATAGGACGTACATGGTAAATGGTAGGGAATTGAGGAATGCTGTGGAACAGAGGGATCTAGGAATAACTGTGCATAGTTCCCTGAAGGTGGAATCGCATGTAGGTAGGGTGGTAATGAAAGCTTTTGGTGTGCTGGCCTTTATAAATCAGAGCATTGAATATAGGAGTAGGGAAGTAATGTTAAAATTGTGCAAGGCATTGGTAAGACCAATTCTGGAGTATGGTGTACAATTTTGGTTGTCTAATTATAGGAAGGATATCAACAAAATAGAGAGAGTACAGAGGAGATTTACTAGAATGTTGCCTGGGTTCCAGCAACTAAGTTACAGAGAAAGGTTGAACAAGTTAGGTCTTTATTCTTTGGAGCGCAGAAGGTTAAGGGGGGGACTTGATTGAGGTCTTTAAAATGATGAAAGGGATAGACAGAGTTGATGTGGATAAGCTTTTCCCATTGAGGGTAGGAAAGATTCAAACAAGAGGGCATGACATGAGAATTAAGGGACAGAAGTTTAGGGGTAACATTAGGGGGAATTTCTTTACTCAGAGAGTGGTGGCCATGTGGAATGATCTTCCTGCAGAAGTGGTGGAGGCAGGATCGATTTTAACATTTGAAAGTAAAGTGGATAGGTATATGGACGGGAAGGGAATGGAGGGGTATGGTCTGAGTGCAGGTAGATGGGACTAGGGGAAAATAAATTGTCGGCACGGACTGGAAGGGCCGAGAAGGCCTGTTTCTGTGCTGTAATTGTTATATGGTTATATGGTTAAAATGGTGCTGGAATGTGGCGACTCTCTGCATGCTGTTCCAGGAGAGGTCCTATCGCATTCATGGATAGTATGATTTGACTGCATAGCATGCCATACAAGCTTTTTTCACTGTAACTCTCTACATGTGACAATAATGTAGTAAACTAAACTAATTTGCTCAATTTCCAAAATCCTCTATTAACCTGGTATTCCAAGAATCGCAGAACACCTTTCCTCATAGTTAAAATTGTCCAAATCAAACAAGGAAATTGCAGCAATAAGAATGTCTGTGAAGAACTCTCTTTAAAACTGAAATTGGTCCCACAATCCTGACTCGGATTGAAACTCTAATATTTGACCTCTCAATGTTCATTTGATTTTCTAGATACACAATTAAAGGATGTCACTTTATCACAAATGGAATATTGGACCATAGATTGGCAATGATAAAGAAATGAAACAAGAGAATCAGTGTAATGTGGTCTTAAATGGTTTAACTTGGCTAAGTCAGACTTTTATTGTTAGATTTCAATCATCGATCATCATTTCTGAATTTTCTTTAATTCATGGCATCTGAGTGATTTGATCCAAGACCATATTTTCATTTGCAAGTCAAACCATAATGGGTTTAGTTCCTCCAGTGCCAGTCTAACAAGGCATGATAAGGCCTCAGTATTTTTGTTCTTATCATAAGTTCATATGTCCATAAGTCGTAGGTGCAGAATTGGAAAAGAATGGAATGGAATATTTTATTGTCACATGATGGCGGACTGCAGGAGTGGGGCGCCGTTGTGTATGGCTGCTCCGCCTGCAGTCCATCCTTTCACCCTTTTTTTTATTTTTAGTCCTGTTACAACAAAATGTTTGTTGGAGGTCTTCTTTAATGTATTCTTTATTTCCTAATCCCTACCTGGTCGGAGAGGCGGCTTCCCTCTGAGCTGCTTCTTCGCCTCTTCCTCGCGGCCTACCATCGGACTGGAGCTGCTTTTCCTGTCGGGATCGGCCAGGACAACAGCTTTGGCAGCGGCACAGCGCTGGAGCACCAACACGGACCGGGCGATGCCTTACTGGGTCGCTGTGCAGTGAGCTCCGGAGTGCTGTGACCGCCGACTCCAACATCCGAGGAGCTGTGGGTGTGGGCGTCCAGCCAAGGGCGGCACTGGATTTAAAACACCGCGGAGCCTGGGATTCGAGATCGCCAGACCCGGAGCTCCAGCCAGCACCGCAGTCTCCGGGGAGGAAGTTGCCGCTCCAGACATTTCCAAGTCGCTGGGGAGTGTTCACCCAATGCCGCGGTTCCATCTTCCCGACAAGAGGGCCTGAAAACATCGGACTGGCTGCGGAGGCCACAAATAGGCCCCGACCTCAGGTGTTTTCTATGTAAAGCACTTTGGTTTCAACGCAAGTTGATTTAAACGTGCTATATAAATAAAATTTACTTACTTTACTTACTTACTTACTTACATGTGGCCAATCAAGTCTACTCTGCCATCAATCCATGATTAATGGATGATCTATCTTTCCCTCTCAACCCCAGTCTCCAGCTCCCCAGAACCATACTAATCAAGAACCTATCCATCTCCACCGTAAAAATATCTATTGACTTGTCCTCCACAGCCTTCTGCGGCAATGACTTCCACAGATTCACCACACTCTGACTAAAGAATCTTATACCAGATTTCCAGCATATGGAATCCAATATTTATGGATGGACGATAGATGCTGATCTTACATCCCAATATATTTACAACATATGATGAGCATTTGACAGCTCTGGGACAGTACTCACTGGAGTTTAGAAGGATGTAGGGGTAATCTCTCTGAAACTTTCCGAATAATGAAAGGCCTAAATAGAGTGGATGTGGGGAGGATGTTTTCACCAGTGGGAGATTACAGGACCAGAGTGCACAGCCTCCGAATAAAAGAACATACCTTTAGAAAGGAGATGAGGATTTCTTTAGCCAGAGGATGGTGGAATTCATTGTCACTGATGGCTGTAGGGAGCAATTTTGGGGTGTTTTTAAAGCAGAGATTGATATGTTCTTGATTAGTAAGAGTGTCAAAGGTTACAGGGAGAAGGCAGAAGAACATGGTTCAGAGGGAAATATAGATCAGCCATGATTGAATGGCGGAACAATTTGATGGATCGAATAGCCTAATTCTGCTCCTATGCCTTATGAACTTATGAACTTACCTGCAGCTTTTTAAGTTTCAATTTTTTTTTTGTATTACAAGTAATTTGCATTTATTTCTGATCACAACATTTTCAGGACAGCTGCTTCTATCATCCTTTCTTTCAATTACATCTTTGATCATGCTTTTCTGTAATGCCGAATGTAAAGCTTCTTTAATTGAAACCTCCACAATTGCTATCGAAGGTAGGGGGCGTAGTTGACCATATTTTTTTAAGACAATTCAAGGTCAACATGTCTACGGCTTAAAAATAAGTTCTTAATTGCGGAATTAACCCCTTAACAAACACATTGCCGCTTACCATTATTAACACTTCCATTTTCTCTGAGCCGTTTGCCTCAAACCTCTACCTGACACCACACTTTCTGATGTAATGATTCCTGAGAGAGTGGAGAAGAGATTTGCTAGAATGGTTTACCAAAATAGTTCCATGGAGCAGTGGAAATTCAACTATATGTAGAAAGTGGTGGTGTTCTCCTTGGAGCCAAGAAGGTAGACAAAAGATTTTGTGGAAATGGACAAGGTTGTTGCTGTTTAGAGTAAAGAGAGAGAGGCTGTTCTCATTAATTTAAGGCTCTGGACTGGGGTACACAGAGTCAAAGTGATGGAGAAAGTTAGAGGATGTGAGGAAAATCTTTGTTATGATGAGAATATCTGTGGCATGAAACTCATCATCTGCAAGTGTGAGCTAGTCAGAGCTATTGAAACATAATTATTAGTCACTTAAGAGAAAATAATTTGCTGGAGTACAGGGGAGAGCAATGGAAATAGGACTGACTACAGCAAGAATGCATGGGATCAATAAGCTGATCGTCATTCTTCTCTGGAAGACTGAATTCTATAATTCAACATCATAAGCCTTCCAGTGTTTATTTTTTTTATTTACCATGCCAGAGTCTGGAGCATCCTTGCAATAGCACCCAAAAACCCTCATTTACTCACCAAACATTTCAAATCTATGCAGTCACCCTATACTGCTCAAAATGTTCTTAATCCTACTTGAGTTTGACACCATCTCTCCTGTTGCCGTGACCTGTAAGAAGTAAAATTGGTAATAAAGCTGCACATATACTCAGCAGTAATCAAAGCCATTGTTCTACACTCAATGAATGATTTCCAAGCAAACGTTCACAACAAGGGAATCAGAGATGAAACATCACTTATAGTACTCTGAGAAAACCAAAACTTGACTTATTGATTGCTGAAAATCAATGATATTGCACATTACAAAGCATTAAACAGGAGCAACACCGCATGAAGGCCAACACTGCATGCACGGATGTGTTTGCAGTTGCAGGCTGACATCCATATCTTTTCCCACCGTCAGTGTTGCCCTGTACTTACATTGCTAGTGCTTGGCTTGCCATTATTTCCAACAAAGTTAAATTTAAAGCTGAGATTTAGGACATTAGTTCCTTCTCTGTGGTTTTCTTCGATACAGTAATAGAGTTTACTAGTGGACATTTCTTTTAACCTTAATTTTATTGTAATATCATTGCTGAGGTGACCTGTTGTCTTGTCATACACATTTCATTGTACCGTTGACCCTGTGTTAACCTACATATGACAAATAAAAGTGAACTGAACATATTATCATGGATAACGAGGGAAATCAGGGATAGTATAAAAACTAAAGATGAGGCATACAAATTGGCCAAAAAAAGCAGCCTACCAGAGGACTGGGAGAAATTCAGAATCCAGCAGAGGAGGACAAAGGGCTTAATTACAAAAGGGAAAGTAGATTACGAAAGGAAACTGGCAGGGAACATAAAAACTGACTGCAAAACTTTTTATAGATATGTGAACAGAATGAGACTAGTTAGAACAAATGTTGGTCCCTTGCAGTCAGAGCAGGTGAATTGATCATGGGGAACAAGGAGATGGCAGGCCAATTGAATAACTACTTTGGTTCTGTCTTTACTAAGGAAGACATAAATAATCTGCCGGAAATAGCAGTGGACCGGAGGTCAAATAAGATGGCGGAACTGAGTAAAATCCAGGTTAGCTGGGAAGTGGTGTTGGGTAAATTGAATGGATTAAAGTCCGATAAATCCCCAGGGCCAGATGGTCTGCATCCCAGAGTGCTCAAGGAAGTAGCCACCGAAATAGTGGATGCATTAGTGATAATTTTACAAAACTCCTTAGATTCTGGAGTAGTTCCTGAGGATTGGAGGATAGCTAATGTAACCCCACTTTTTAAAAAAGGAGGGAGAGAGAAAGCGGGGAATTACAGACCAGTTAGTCTAACATCGGTAGTGGGGAAACTGCTAGAGTCAGTTATTAAAGATGGGATAGCAGCGCATTTGGAAAGCGGTGAAATCATTGGACAAAGTCAGCATGGATTTACAAAAGGTAAATCATGTCTGACGAATCTTATCGAATTTTTTGAGGATGTAACTAGTAGAGTGGATAAGGGAGAACTAGTGGATGTGTTATATCTGGACTTTCAGAAGGCTTTCGACAAGGTCCCACATAAGAGATTAGTATATAAACTTAAAGCACATGGTATTGGTGGTTCAATATTGATGTGGATAGAGAACTGGCTGGCAGACAGGAAGCAAAGGGTAGGAGTAAACTAGTTCTTTTCAGAATGGCAGCAGTGAGTAGTGTGGTACCGCAAGGCTCAGTGCTGGGACCCCAGCTATTTACAATATACATTAATGATTTGGACGAGGGAATTGAATGCAACATCTCCAAATTTGCAGATGACAAAAAGTTGGGGTGTATAGTTAGGTGTGAGGAGGATGCTAGGAGGCTGCAGGGTGATTTGGATAGGCTGATTGAATGGGCAGATGCATGGCAGATGCAGTATAATGTGGATAAATATGAGGTTATACACTTTGTTGGCAAAAACATGAGAGTAGACTATTATCTGAATGGTGGCAGATTAGGAAAAGGGGAGATGCAACTAGACCTGGGTGTCATGGTACACCAGTCATTGAAAGTAGGCATGCCAGTGCAGCAGGCAGTGAAGAAAGCAAATGGTATGTTAGCATTCATAGCGAAAGGATTTGAGTATAGGAGCAGGGAGGTTCTACTGCAGTTGTACAGGGTTTTGGTGAGACCACACCAGGAGTATTGCGTACAGTTTTGGTCTCCAAATCTGAGGAAAGACATTCTTGCCATAGAGGGGGTTCAGAGAAGGTTCACCAGACTGATTCCTGGGATGTCGGGACTTTCATATGAAGAAAGACTGGAAAGATTCGGCTTGTACTCACTGGACTTTAGAAGATTGAGGGGGGATCTTATAGAAACTTACAAAATTCTTAAGGGGTTGGACAAGTTAGATGCAGGAAGATTGTTCCCGATGTTGGGGGAGTCCAGAACAAGGGGTCACAGTCTAAGGATAAGGGGGAATTCCTTTAGGACCGAGATGAGGAAAACATTCTTTACACAGAGAGTGGTGAGTCTCTGGAGTTCTCTGCCACAGAAGGTAGTTGAGGCCAGTTCATTGGCTATATTTAAGAGGGAGTTGGATGTGGCTCTTGTGGCTAAAGGGATCAGGGGGTATGGAGAGAAGGCAGATACGGGATACTGAGTTGGATGATCAGCCATGATCATATTGAATGGTGGTGAAGGGCCAAATGGCCTACTCCTGCACCTATTTTTCTATGTTCTATGTTTCTATCTGATTTGTAAAATGTGCCATGAATAGTCACAATAATAATATCTAGAAAATTCAATGAAGAACTAGAATTTGCCCAGTGTTCAACAAGTCAGCTACCATTACTCTTGCCACAGATCCTCTCTGAGCTGTTGAATATTTCCACCATTTTCTGTTTTTAATTTCAGTTATCTAGCACCTGAATTTTTTTTATTTTTCCATGAAGAGCCTAGATACATGAATCACTAAATCCGAGATTCAAACTTAAAAGCCAATAATGAAAACATAAACGTCAATAATTCAGGTAATTTATTGATTTTGCATGGAATACTTTAGTTTTAATGAGTAGCTGACGATACGTCTTCAAAATAATTATATTTTTATATCACCCCTGCCCTGTGCTTTCTCCAAATAATGTTTACTTGAAATTATGTTAAAATATGATTTACTTCATTGCTGTTAGCGAGAAATATATGTGCTGATCAGGTTAGTTTGATCATTGGGTGGAGTAAAAAACATATTTGAAAGTGTTTGAATTTTCGGATGCACTGAAGTTGATGCCAAACTATGTTGTGATGATTTAAACCAACATCTTTCACCTAGCCCACAGCTAACAATGGCCTGTTTCATTTATCATTGTTACTTTTTTGCATAATTTTCATTCATTTGTTCTATATCTTCCTATAATCAGCATCTATATCTCTTGTTTCTTTTTCCCCTGACTCTCAGTCTGAAGAAGGCTCTCGACCCGAAACGACACCGATTCTAAACACATCAGCTCCAAACTTAATGAAAATTTCTAATTGGCCTAAAATGAATCAGTTTAAAAGTGCACAGCATGTGAGACTCCTCTGAATAAACAGTAGCCAGACACTCTGGAATCCATCATTATGAGTTAACCTCAAAGAGCCTTGACTAAACATGATTTTCGACAATATTTATCCCACAAATAGACCTGTTGGAGAATCCATCCCGCAATAAACATGATTTTGATCATTATCCCATGCTACTTCATGCAAAAGCTTACTGGATGCAAGCGAAACAAATAAATGGTGTTATCTCCTCAAACAAAATTGTACACTTTGCTGTAACATAATTACATGTGGCCATTTCTTACTTTGAAACATAAACCTAGGACCAAATTTGTTTACCAAACAGGAAATAGTCCTTGATCTTTATTTGTTCTTAGACTTGGTTGCAGCAGAGGGCCTAATAAGGGCCAGGTGAGTCCTGACGAACATGATGTGTTTAGTCTGTGACCACTATTGAAACTGAACCAAAGGTAGACACTGCAACTTCCACCTTTGATAGAAACATAGAAACATAGAAATTAGGTGCAGCAGTAGGCCATTCGGCCCTTCGAGCCTGCACCGCCATTCAATATGATCATGGCTGATCATCCAACTCAGTATCCCGTACCTGCCTTCTCTCCATACCCTCTGATCCCCTTAGCCACAAGGGCCACATCTAACGCCCTCTTGAATATAGCCAATGAACTGACCTCAACTACCCTCTGTTGCAGAGAGTTCCAGAGACCCACCACTCTCTGTGTGAAAAAAGTCCTTCTCATCTCGGTCCTAAAGGATTTCCCCCTTATCCTTAAGCTGTGACCCCTTGTCCTGGACCTCCCCAACATCGGGAGCAATCTTCCTGCATCTAGCCTGTCCAACCCCTTAAGAATTTTGTAAGTTTCTATAAGATCCCCTCTTAATCTCCTAAATTCTAGAGCGTATAAACCAAGTCTATCCAGTCTTTCTTCATAAGACAGTCCTAACATCCCAGGAATCAGTCTGGTGAACCTTCCCTGCACTCCCTCTATGGCAATAATGTCCCTCCTCAGATTTGGAGACCAGAACTGTACGCAATACTCACAATTGATGAGATGCATTTGAATTTCCGACCAGACACTTAATCCCTGGGTCAGTGTCGTAACAATTTGTGTATTTGATTTAGATCCCAGAGAAGTAGCTTGTATATCTGGATTAGATGCATAGAGTCTCTTGCCCAGACTAGGTGAATAAAGGACCAGAGGACATATGTTTAATGTGAAGGGGAAAAGATTTAATAGAAATCTAAGGGGTAACTTTTTCACACAAAGGGTGGTCAGTGTATGGAACAAGCTGCCAGAGGAGGTAGTTGAGGCAGGTATTGAGGCCAACATTTAAGAAGCAGTTAGACAGGTACATGGATAGGAGAGGTTTGGAGGGATATGGACCAAACGCTGGCAGGTGGGACTAGTGTAGCTGGGATATGTTGGCCGGTGTGGGCAAGTGGGGCAAAGGGCCTGTTTCCACACTGTGTCACCCTATGACTATTATTTGGCCAATTGAGCGCAAGATCACATAAGTCTCGGACATCTCCATTTTTTAAGTTGATTTTTAACATTTCAAAGCTTAAATTTACAAAAAAAAAATTTACAAAAAAAAATAAATGTATTGGAATTTGCAGCCAAGTTCCATTTAGCATAAACAAATTAAAATCAAATTTGCAAGAAAGCTGTTTTATTTCTCTACATTTATCATCATCGTACTGCTTCGAGATATCTTTAGTCCTTCTTGGTGTTTTTTGCTACACTTGTGTTCATAATCTCTAGGAATAATAAGTATCACCAGGAGTTCAAATAGAAAAAAAAGGATAAAGTTTCAGACTGGACTTTTAAAAAATAAATGGTAGGCTATTAATAAATCAAAACAAATTTAAACAGTTCCCTTGACTTATTTATCTCTTGAAATCTCACCCATATTAGCATCCAATGAATGTCAGGCTGGGACAAAGATTGACGATGCATGTGCACCTTGGCACTGAAATGATTTCGGGGAAAGCTGAACTATGTGAAAGAGTTCTTTCTGTCCCTTAATCATTCAATTCTCAGACATTTCCAATTGGTTGAACTACTTTCAAACAACAATCAGTTGCCAGAGGCGTTAACCTTGTTCGTGGTCTATGCACTATAGTTCTTAACTGTCGAAACTCAGATTTTATCAACAAACTCCCTTGTGTTCAGTGAATCAGACTTTATAAGGAAAAAGACAGTAGAATTTTATTTTAGGGCTCAATTGTGTCGTTTATGTTATATCTAAGTGAATGTGAAATGAAATCTCATTGAAACCTATTGTGTAAATCCCTTCTGAGATGTCTGAAATGTTAGCTTTGAATGGATTGATAATCAAATAATATTTTCAGAACATTCAAGTAAGCATGTAAAAATGTAGAAACATGCCATTCAGCCTAGTGTGGCCCATATTTCTATGTATGCCCAACATAATCCCCTAACTATACCTCCTCATCTCATTGCAGCAGCATAACTTTTTTTCTCTCTCTCATATGTTTACCTAGCTGAAACGCATCAGTTCTATTTGTTTTAATTTTCTTTTGTGGGAGCAGGTTCCACATATCGGTTATTCTCCAGTTAAGAAGTTTCTTCTGAATTCCTTGATAAACACAAAAAGCTGGAGTAACTCTGTGGGTCAGACAGCATCTCTGGAGAATAGGTGATGTTTCGGATTGAGACCCTTCTTCAGACCTTGTATTCCCTTATATTTATGATGTCATAACTAGAAGCATTAGACTGTCTCTGAATGAAATTACTTTTAAGAATATTGTTGAAGGGTCTCAGCCCTGAAATGTTAACTTTATTTATCTTTCCACAGATCCTGCCTGATCAACTGCCAGTTTCCAGTATTCTCCATTTACATTGCCTGGCAGAGTAGGGATTGAGAGGCCAAATGGCCTATTCTAGCATTTATTTCTTGTTCTTATCAGCAACTAATAAGGGTTTTTTTAAAACCTATTTCATTGTAACATATATGATGGTTTCTCAAGTACTTTGTGCGATGTCAGTTTGAAATGGTAAGGGATTTCTGTCATCTGAACTTTCAACAGCCAGTCGCCTATGCAAACATGGTAATTGGCATCAAAAACAACAGTGTAAAGAAACAGGAAGTCCATTGCCAAGTGTTGAAAAGTGCTAATTATGCTTCAAAAATGGAACAGCACCATTTTTATAGTCTCCAAGATGCAGTTCCTTTGTTGTGAATGGTGTGAATTTTTTGAGGTTGAGTTCAACATGTAATGTCCACTCCATGGTTCATTTAAAGATATTGCAAGTGACTAATTTCTAAGCCACTAATTGCAATGGTAATGTAAAGTGTGAAATGTTATGATCGTTTGGATCTTATCAACTTCCCTAGATTTGAGGAAATATGTGAGCTTTTCTTTTCTCATTGTGTGAGTCTCATAAATGCTCTAGAAATAAACTGAAAAACAGTCCGATCCACTTATTAGACTGCCGTCATCACTGGTCTCATGATCCAACATTGGAGCTTCAGTGACCTTTCCCCACAAGAATCTGTGTATGACATTCTTATGGTCCCACTTTCATCGATTTGTTCAGGTTGCATTGTAGATGGATTATGCCCAGTTTTCTGTGGGTGCCATTGTCTACTTTAGTTCATTCCTCATTTACTGGCATTTTCTCAGACATGGTCTCCATTCCTGGAGCTCAGCTGTCCAAAGCTGCTGGCACCTTCTGGAGGTGGCGGGTCAGTGATTTCCAGTGGCACTTGGAGGCCAATTATGGGTAGTTTTGTGTATTCTAATTTAACTGTAACAATATCATCTGATTATACTGAATGCCATCCATTACAAGGCTCCAGATTATAAAATCATCTTTGCGATGAAGGGGCTGCCGATATATGTTTTTATGCCATGTTATAAGTTGCACGCCCTGTATCTCAACTCATTTAAGTACACCTAATGGCTTCCTCTCGAAGGACAGAATTGCATTCAGGTTGAACTTGTCTATTTTCTCATGCACATTCTGACAATGTATGGCTTTCAATGTTGCAGAATATGATGGAAATGAATAAATGCTGACAAAACGTATCACTGATCATGAGGTTTTGTAGTGTTCATGAACATCGTACTGAAACAAGACCACTGCGTTATCTCAACTGGGTTTATTGTCCTCTGGTGGAGTATTGGTTAATGCATTTACATAAAATCTCTTTGTATGCCGCTTGTTAATGCACTCATTAACCTGTTCTGTCTGAAACAGCACACATAAGGATTTTACACAAACACGTTAGTCTGTATGTGACCAGAGGATATTAAACCCCCTTGAATTGTACAAGAAGTTTGGGACCTGATAAAGATAATACTGTTTATGTTTGATTCTTTTTCATAGATTTCAAATGTTGTTGGACATGACAATCGAAAATTATCTTGTCTTGACACAACCTCAATATTGCACATCGATGGACAGATCACCTGGTCCCTCATTGTGGCTGGAGATATTACCTGTGCAACCAATGCCAACTTACTCCAGCATTTAGTAAACCCCTCCTTATCAAACAAACAAAGAAAAAACAATCTAAAAGTCCAGTGGCATGAATTTAATAATTTTGCTTTCCAGAAAGTTTTCAGGTAATTGGTTCTCAATATGAAATATGATTTTTGCTATTTTAAGTTACAACCATTGAAGGAGAGAGAATTTACACAGAAACAGGCAGTTTGGCCCATTATGTCTGGACTGGTCATCTGTGGAAAATGTGGCTCATTTATCAATTTGGAATTTTAGGGGTTGATAGGAGTTTATCATTATTATGATTCAAAGGTTATCAAACCAAAACATTAAGTTTAACACAAATGTTATCTGACATACTAAGCATTTTCTGTTTTTATTTCTGCATTTGGTTTAGTTTTGTGTTTGAATCCAGGCTAACCATACATTTGAATCCTAGCAACCTGACTGAAATTAAGTTCAATGAATTAATCAAAATCAGTAATTAAACAACGACTATGTTGTTATAAAAGCCATTTTCTACAAAAATATATTTTGGGGAAGAGAATCTGGCAATCTTGCATTGTCTGGTCTATGTGCAACTCCAAACAATATGGTCGATTCTTGTGGCAACAAGGAACTACATATGCTGGTTTACCAAGGAAAGACAAAAAATGCTGGAGTAACATAGTGGATCAGGCAGCATCCCTGGAGAACATGGATAGATAATGTTTCGGGTTGGACCCGTCTTCAGACCCTTCTTCAACTGCCCTCAAAAAATATCCAGCATGCCACATAATGCAAGGACCATAAGGATTGGCCAATATATGAAAACCTTTCACATTGCATGAAATAAAATATTCTAATTTCATATAGTCTTGATGGAAAAGGGTTAAAATATCATCAGAATGCAAAACAGTACTGGAGTAAATGTACATTCTCCCTGGAACCGTATCCTTAAACACAAAACAGCTGTAAATTCTGGAACAAATCTGAATTTACAGCAGAAGTGTAAACAGGCTTTCAAATGCCTTAATCATACATATTAGTTTTTGTTACTGTCTCTTGACTATTTCTTGATACATTACATCTGATATTCATATACCATTCTATAAGTTAGAATGTACTTTTGTATGTGAGCAAAACAAATGTGGTTAAAGGTGATGCTTGCACTAACTCATTGAAAGGATCACCTGAATTATGCATTAAAATTAAGCCTTAAAGTGCCTTTTGAACTTTCCTCTCATCTTTAAACCCAGCTCTCAGCAAATGGCACCTTTGACAGTGCAAACGTAGTAAATGTGTGTGTTCCTCCATGAAGGAAATGTATATAATGCAGCTGCAACTCTAAGGAAGCTTTAACAGTGATCAAATTATTTCTTTTTATCAGTTAACAGCTAAAAAAAGGTTATTTGGCTGAAACAATTAGGTGTAAATAAATTTACAGAATCCTGCATTTCTAAAATGGCCAGTCTGGTGGTAGTAGTAATGAATGATCCAACATCTTTTAAGATAGCTTGAACATGTTTTGCTTTAAGTGTGGATGACACACTTTTTGCTTTATTCTAGCATAAAACATGCCGTAATCATCATTATTACCATATAAATCAACAAAAAATAAATGACATTCATTGTGGTGAAACAGCAACCTAAAAGTCACTCTAAACTAGAGTCTCAGGCAGACGCCTCAGTAACCAGTGTTAGGAAATAATCACGGTAGTTCTTGACTGTAGGGACCATTCTGTGGCTCAATAAAACAGATCAAAATGATTGAATGCTGCCATCAGTCCGGAGACTAGTTAGGAATGAGTTAAAGATGCCGTGTGGAAATGACTGCTGCAGTAAATGCATGATGCCATTCTAGTCAGCCTGGGATTTAGCAAGGTAAACAGAAGAAGAATTAACTGGCCAACAAGTTGGATAATTTACAGAAACCATATGAGAAGTTCCTCAGCATAATCCCGATAACATAATAGCTCCTGCTCTGTTTACAGTAGAGTTAGTGGGTTTATTATCTGGAGTGCTTCATTATATACAAAAGATCCCAATGATGGTCCTTTAGTCAAAATAAACAGGCATAAAGTGCTCTGCACATACTGTTTTTGGTGAGTGTTTGTGCTATTTATTTAATAATTGACTGTAAACCCGGTCATAAACAGAATAAAAAAAACAGCTCACTAAGGGATTTTTGAAAGATTGATAAATATTAGGGAATCTCAATTAAGCTTTACAAGAAATGCAGATATTAAAAATGTGGTCAAGAATCTAATTAGGTCTAGGTAATTAAACATTCTTGCACAGGGTCATTAATCTTCCCTTGGACCTTTGATGTTTTTGCATACTGTCTTCTAGTCATTAATAAAATTCATGCTCATTCCCTTTGTGGTGTTTTTATCATTACACTCTTCTGTAGAGCACAGTGCAAGTGTCATCGTGTCACAAGAGCCCCTCATCCACTAATTCGGTCTTTGCTTGTTCATTTTAACCCTATTGATACTGAAAAGAACAGTAGTGTACACGAGCATATGAACAAGGGGGCTGCTGTTTCAATGGTTTCCTTTAATGACTGTACAGTTAACATCCCTAATCTTATCTGGTGCTGTTCCTCTGCTTCAAATCCTTTAGGTCCCATGATATTATTCTGCCTCCTTGTAATTTAGCAGGACTCAAATTACTACTAGCATAACCCTTCATGCCAACACAGCTTTTCACAGTCTTATGCTGCACTCAAATCTTGGGAATGTTTCTTTTTTTTTGTCAAAGGCCATTTAGTTACGCGAGGATAACATTTCTGAAGAAAGTTTTAAGAGACATTTACTCTGTGGAGGAAGGGGGGCTCTGCATGGGGTGGGGGGGGGGGGGGGGGAGGGGGAGGAGTGCAGGGAGGATGGGATTGTACGGATGTTCCATGAGGGAATCATTCAACTCTGTCGATATTTTCTCAGCAAGTGCTGGAAAGATTTCTGGAGAGAAACAATCCAATTCTCTGTATCATGACAATAAGCAGAAAATGGTGACAAGAAAATGAGACACAAACAAGCCAGCATATTTAATTAAATTATATTGTTTAAGGTAGGCGCTGGGAAATGCAGCGGGAAGAATTAGACTGGATAATGTCTTATAAAAATCTTTTTAAATGTTCAATGTTCCCTACCTCACATAGGCTGCTAAATCATGTCATACGTAAAACTATTTTGAAATCACACAAACATTCTAATATCCCATCATTTTTCTGCTTTTTATCTTAGAGCTTTGATATCAACATCATTAAGTTTATAGTTTCCAGTTCTGAATTTCATCATTTTTTGTGTTATCTGAAAAATATTTTAACATGTTTTGTGTGCGTTGGGCAGCTTTGAAATAAACTTCCTGGGTTTTGTTTTTACTGTACAGGAACTGTTCTTGAAAAAAAAGAGTTCAAATGTTTAAAGCTTTTAAGGTTCATGCCACCTCACAGTTTCCTGGTAAATTGTAAGGTCATACAGGGACCAGATGGGCATGGGAGAAATGCACAGTTCTGGAAACATTATATCATTTCCTGTTCTGTTTCCTGTCAAGGACACTGGCCAAAAATTGCTATTAATGGGCAATTTCCACAGGGTGAAGGAGAACAGGAGAGGGAGGGACTTGTGCTAGTCTTCTTTGTGAGTGTACTTTTATCAAACGGACTGAAGAGGGCAGAATGTGCACTGTGTAAACAGCAGTCAACTGAATCCCCTCTCTTTTTAACCATTGCAACCTTTTACTTCTACAAGTTTAACCAATTTATAATGAAGTTTCTCTATTGCATTTGGAATTGAATCTCAACAATGGTTTATAACATATTTCAAAAAATACTCTGTGCAGGAGCAACTCAGAGGGTAAGGCAGTTCGGGTGGCATGGTGGTGCATTGATGGAGATGCTGCCTTACAGTGCCAGATATCCGTGTTCGATCCCGACTAGTGCAGTCTGTATGGAGTTTGTACATTCTCCCCGTGACCCCGTGAGGTTTCTCCAGGTGCTCCGGTTTCCTCTCACACTCCAAAGACGTACAGGTTTGTAGGTTAATTGGCTTGGTAAAATTGTAAATTGTCCCTAGTGTGTGTAGGATAGTGTTAATGTGCAGGGATCGCTGGTCGGCGCAGATTCGGTGGGGAGAAGGGCCTCTTTCTGGCTGTATCTGTAAACTAAACTAAACAAAATCTCTGAAGAACTTTGTCATATGCAAGAAATCTGCCCACAAAGATTTTTTTTCTCGTTCCAATCAGAAAGATTAGAGTTTTCCACATGTAAAATGTAAACAGTTAATAACTGGATTAATGATACCCCATGTTATTTTTTTGTTTGTGTTAAACCAGTACATTCCACTCTCAAACCTGTCATCAAAGGCTTAAATCCCAAACTGAGATTTTTAGCCAAGATTTTGTTGGCTTATCCATATCTAATCAATATAGGTAAAAATCTTCACGCTCTATTCAGATGGATGTTTGTCTGGTGGACTAGCACAATAATTGCGTGGAGGTATCTTAAGACCACTTTACCTACTCTCCCCTAGCTCATAAGGGGTAGCTCATAGCTCATAGCAGAAATGTTCCAAAATGGGTATTTTTGAAAAGTTTGCACTATCAGTATATGAGCTCAGCAAGTGTAAAACTGCTTTAATAATGTAACATTTCCTACTAAATTTCCAGTGTAGCAGTGGTCTCCCAATACAATAACAATCATTTTTTAATGAAATGTCATTATTGCCAACATGAGTTCATTAAATGAGGGTTCCACTGAATTGGATTTTGGTATAAAAATCAAATGCTGAAATGCAGGGAACAGATGTACAGGAAATGATGCAGAACTTTGTGTGTATAATTTTGGCTGTAAGCATGGTTTAGTACAAAACCAGGTTATAAACCTGCTGTATCTCTTTTTAATGGGTCACACAGGACAATTAAACAACCATTAACATGTAATTCTTTCCTTCTTCCCACCCAACATGCACAAGGCAAATTATCGTACAAGTACTAATTCCACTTTAGAAAGATTTTTTTCCTCTCTCTCTCTCTCGCTCTCAGCTCTACAGTATTAGCCAATTGCTTGAAAGTTTTGATTGCTTACCATCAGTTCTTTGCAAGGCAATTCTATAATTTTCAAATAAATTTAAAGCCAAAACAATTTTCTCCAACTTTGTTGATAACTGCGTCGTGCAGGACTTTTCAATCTATCTGAAAAAGAGAACAAAATCTAGATAAAATGTGGATGGTGCAGCTTTAAGTAAATTCAGCTGTAATCAATCTCTTCAGTTCTAACACGGTGACAGAAACATCTCTCTCAATATTACTTAGCTAATGAAAGAATAGATCCTTTGAGAAGTTCCTGGGAGGCTCATTTCTCTGAGTACAGATAGTAAAAGTTAACTGATGAATGGCTGCAATGTCTTAATATGTTTCTACTTATAACTTACATGCAGCAAAGAGTATTCAGGAGGAGCTATTCCCTGGAGACCCGGGCGTCCTTGTAGGTTGTCAGAGTCAATGAGCCAGGTTGATTTTAAACCCTTTTAAAATGAAAATTTATTTTGATGAGTAACACATTTTTGATTCACTGTGCACTTCTTTTTCTTTACTGATTTACTTTCTAAAACAGGCCAATAAAGCACTCATTTAAAAGGTAATTAAAAGCATGTTATCATTAGCAGTTTAGCCTGAATAAAATTGGCAATAAGACCATAAGGACTGAAGAAAAAGTTAGTATCCCATGATAGTCTATGCTCCGCAGTGAGTAATAAAACCTTCAGAATGAGGTCTTCAAATTGAGTTTGATTGGTAAAACCTTCCATGTTTGACAGAGTGAGTCTTCCCTCTGTTTCCCCTCAGCACCTCTGGCTGCTAGCATGTGCTGCCAATTTGTTCTATCTATCTGAAGCGACTGAGGCAGAGATTTGGAAGCTAATATTAAGTCTTGATTCTTTCTGGGTTTAATTTACTAACGTTGAAGCTGTAAATTTTGAGGGCAAGTGCCAAGAATATGAGAGTAAGGTTAGATTAATTGGAATGGGAGGAGGATTATGTAGAGCATTTTCACCAGTTCAATCCAATCTCGTCAAATGCCTTGTAACAGTGCCATAAAAATGTTATGTCATTCTGCATGACACCAAAGCTGGTTTGTTAAACACTTGGATGTATGAACAATGAAGGTTTAAATCTGAGCAAATAAATAATGGTAGACATTTAAAATGAGCAGCACAATGGCACAAGGGGCAGCACAGTGGCGCAGCGGTAGAGTGGCTGCCTTACAGCAGTAGAGATCCGAGTTCAATTCTGAGTACGTGTGCTGTCTGTACGGAGTTTGTACATTCTCACTGTGAGCGCACCGGTTTTCTCCGGGTGCTCCGGTTTCTGCGTAATTCCAAAGACCTGCAGCTTTGTAGGTAAATTGGCTCCTATGAATTTTCCCTAGTGTACAGGATACAACTAGTGTACGAGCGAATGTTGGTCGGCGTGGACTTGGTGGGCCGACGCTGTGTCTCTAAACTAAACTTGTGAAACAATTTGTATACAATTTCCTAAATTAAAAAAATAATAGACCCGAAATATGGTCTGTGTACATTATAAGATGTCAGCTGTGTCTCGATGGACAACAATCTTCCCTCAGAGATGCTACCCTTTGAGTTTTGTGTGTATGGAGGGGATGCAGCATTCACAAAGCACTCCCTTTCAGATATAAATGGTAAACATGGGTGCTGTCTGCTTTTTTAGATGTAAAAGCAGAACAGGTATATTATCCCTGGAACCTGACCATTAATCAATATTCCAGAAACAAATCCACTACACTGTTAGTGAGAGTCTGCAGTGAGTAAGTTGATTGTCACGATTTCTACATTACAGTGGTGATTATACAGTAATTGAAAAGGAAATTACTTCCTTGGCTATAGGTTTTCCTGAAAGCGGCTATAATGTTTTTCTGAAAGGGGTGTGAAAGGTTTTACAGAAATCCATGTGTTTTGTCTACACAAAAGAGTCTGGAATGTTGAGTAAAATACAAAATGCTGGAGGAACTCTGCGGGTCAATTAGAATCTGCGGAAGATATTGACAGGTGACATTTCAGGCCACGATCCTTCTTCTGGATGATAGAATTAGTTTGAAGAAGGGTAGTGACCTAGTTTAGAAACACAGCATTGAAACAGGCCATCAATTTCATTTCGGAGTCACGTGAGTGACTTCGTGAAGAGCCCGCCGGCGCACATGCTCGACATATCGTCGTAACGCGTTGCTGCGACGGCTGGCGGTGGAGCGCGCTCCTCGCCAGCCCTTCATAAGGGGCCACGGAGGTGAGTATTCCACCTTTAGTTGGTGGTCCTTGTTGTTCGTTATGTCTTGCAGCAAGGACATGGATGGGAGTTCGAAGGGCCGGAGGACGTCAGGACGAGTTCGCCGGTCAACAGTTCCGGGGCCTTTACCATCGGCAGTACCTGCAGTGCAGGCCGGGACTCAGGCGGAGATGTGGGTAAGCCCTGTGTTTACAGGTCCAGATCCACCAGCACACCACAGCTCGGAGGAGTTCGACGAGGAGGAGTGTGGTGTGCCGCCAGAGCAGGGGGACCCTGCCATGGCAGTCAGGTCGTCAGCGGGCTCGCTGGCGACCTCGAGCAGGGGGCGTGCGGCCGCACGGCCCGTTCCACTCAGCCCCCCGAGAAGGGGCAGGGCAGGAGCCCAGAAGCCTAACCCTGCCAGGGCTAAGGCATTGCCTGACACGGAGGAGCGGTCAGGTCCCAGGGCGAGACCCGGGGCGGCTGTGAGGTCCAGCCGGCACACCCCGACTCTCGACGCCGGGACGGGTCGGTTGAGTCGGGTCTCGTCACGGTCGCCGAGCCCCCCATGGATGGGTGGGCGAGACCATGCGTCGGCAAGGTCCACGATGTGGGCAGCCGGCAAGCCTGCGCGGGCTTCAGGTAGCCATGCTTCGGCTGGTGCCGACACCACGCTGCAAGTGCCCTTAGTGGCAGCGGCGTCAGCTCCCGCTAAACGGAGGCGGTTGAACACGCCCGCACGGGAATCGCGCAGTTTCGCCTCGGCGGCTGTTAGCGACAACTACTGGCACCGGCAGGGCCTCGATGAGGTGCGGGCCGATGATAGGAGCCCGGTTTTCTTTTCAGAGCTGGAGGACTCCGACCACCTGAGTGTTCAGGGTGAAGGGCGTATTGACCGTATGGAGCGGCTGCTGGAGCTCCTGCTTCAAAGCCAACAACAGCAGGGCAGCCACAGGCACAGGGCATCGTCACCAGCCTCTACCATCAGCCTGGAGCAGCAGGAGGAGGAGGTTTTGGTGGATTCCATACCACCTCTGGTGGAGGTACCAGCGGAGGATCTTCTGGATGTGGCGACCAAATTTGCGGCCCCACATTCATCTGGACTTCCTTTAAACACGAAGCTGGCAGCCACTGTGGACTTTCTTAACAACCAGCAACTACAGGAAGAAGTCCTCATTCAGGCAATGAGCCGTCACAAGGCTCCATCCAATTGCAACTCCCTCAACGTGCCTGTGGTCAATACGCCGATATGGGGCAACATCAGTGCGGCTATCCGTCAACAGGAGGTAAAACTGCAGCGGATCCTGAAGCTCCTCACGGCCGGTATTACCGCCTTTGTGCGGTCGGTGGACGGGGACGAATTGAATTTGGACCAGGAAGATGCCCTGGCCCTCCTGTGCGCGACCCAGCACGAAATTAACGGGTTTCGCAAAACCAGCATCCGCCCAGCGCTCAATCCAAAGTTTGCAGGATTGTGCAAACCACCGCCGACGCCCCCGCCCCGTCAGCTCTTTGGGGAGGACCTCTCGAAGAGAGTCAAGGAGCTTGACGAGCAAGCCAAAACGGTGGGGATCATGCGCCCTCAGAGTGCCCCCACACCGTCAGGCTCAAAGTCTCCATACATTCGATCACGAGGGTCTGCTAGTACCTCGACGAGGACCCACCCTCAAGCTCCACAACGACAGCAACATCAGACCCAGCACCAGGGGTCTTTTTTAGGACAGGGTCGGCAGAGACCCTGGTGGAAAACGAAGACGCCGCGCCCTCAAGCCAACCCAGCACCTCCACGTCCGCACACGCGTGTCAATGACCGCCGGTAACCACGGAGGTGAGGGGGTCTGGTTCTCTCTTTTCTCTCTGTTTAACTTCACATGTTGGTGGTCGCCTTCGGTGGTTTTTGGGTGCATGGGGTAATTTTACTGGTGACGAGTATGTGTTGCAGAATATTCAGGGGCATAAAATTGAGTTTATTAATGGCGACATTCCTCCATCCCAGCACATGCCCGCTCGAACGTTTAAATTATCTGCTGCAGAACAGGCAGCCGGCTATAAGGAACTGTTAAGTCTTGAGCACAAAGGAGTGATTGAGAGAGTGGTGCATGAGCCAGTTGAATTTGTTTCGAACATATTCACCAGACCTAAGAAGGATGGAGGTTGTCGTGTCATTATTGATCTAACCCGTTTGAATATTTTTGTAACATATACTCATTTTAAAATGGATACGTTTGAAACAGCCAAATCATTGATTTCTCATGATTGCTTTATGGCATGCATCGATTTAAAAGACGCATATTATTCCGTATCCGTCCAGAAATGTGACAGAAGGTTTTTGAAATTCATCTGGATGAGGCAACTCTGGCAGTACAAGGCTTTGCCTAATGGGCTCACCACAGCCCCTAGATTGTTCACTAAATTAGTGAAGCCAATTATGGCTTATTTGAGACAACGACACCTTATAGTTATGGCCTATTTAGATGATATCTTAATTGTGGGCCACACCCTGGAATTGGCTGAACAGGGTGTTGCAGCTGCTGTCAATATATTTCAACAATTGGGGTTTATTGTCCATCCAGAGAAATCAAAGTTCTACCCTGCCCAGGTGATTAATTACCTAGGGTTCACGGTGAACTCTATAAGCATGAGGGTTACCATTCCAATTAACAAGATTGAGGAGGTTACCCAGGTGTGTCAAGAATTAATCCGCACCAATATACCATCGATTCGGCACTTAGCTACAATAATTGGGAAGCTGGTAGCTTTGTTTCCGGCAGCGCGATATGGACCTTTGCATTATCAGAATTTGCAAAGAGCTAAAATTGCTGCGTTAAAACAGAACGCTGGTCATTATGATCGGTCCATGCAGCTGCCGCCCGAAGCGATAAATGAGTTGCAATGGTGGGTGTGTCACATTAGCAGCTCATTCAAGCCTATTAGGGAGGCTAATCCGGTGGTATATTTGCAAACTGATGCAAGCTCCAATGGTTGGGGAGCCACGAATAATTGCTCTAGTTGTGGTGGCAGATGGGACACCCTTGAATCAACGATGTTGTTAACTCAAGGGATTAACTATTTGGAGTTGCTGGCAGCATTCCATGGACTTCGTGCGTATTGTTCCAGGCTTGTTGGAGCACATGTCCGTCTCCAAATAGACAACACCACAGCAGTAGCATATTTAAACCATATGGGTGGTACCAGGTCAGTTTCGTGTGACAAATTGGCAAACTCAATTTGGCTCTGGTGTGTTCAAAGAGACATTTGGATTTCAGCTACCTATTTGCCAGGTGAGCTTAATACTGTGGCGGACACCAGGTCACGCAAATTTAATGACAATATTGAATGGATGTTGCATCCTGAGATCTTTTCTAAAGTCACAGCCAAATTTGGTAAACTGGACATTGACCTCTTTGCGTCACGGTTGAACCATCAGGTACCAACCTACGTTTCATGGGAACCAGATCCTGGGGCTATAGCGCTAGATGCATTCTCGCTGGACTGGGGGAAGTGGTTTTTCTATGCCTTCCCCCCGTTTTGCCTCATCAGTCGGGTATTGGGAAAGATTCAGGCAGATGCTGCCAAGGGCATCCTTATTATACCCGACTGGCCCACACAGCCTTGGTATCCGGTGGTCTTTGACATGCTCAACGAACCTTGGGTCCTTTTGAAGGGTTGCCCACAATTGGTTACTCACCCTGTCTCAGGGGAGCCGCATCCCTGCCATGGCTATTTAAATTTGTTGGCTTGCAGGTTCTGAACAGGCCGTTAGTCCAATACGGCCTCTCGGCTCGGACCATGGATACCATCGGGGCGTCGTGTCGAGAGTCTACAAGGCGAAGATACCGCTCGCATATTAAGAAGTGGGAAGCCTACTGCAGCCGCTCTCGCATCACGTACGATAACGTGACAATAACCGACGTCCTGGAATTCCTCGCGGGGTTGCACCATGATGAACGCTTAAGTTACAGTGCCATCAACAGCGCCAGAAGTGCGCTATCATTCTACCTCAGTTTGGAGGTAGGATCCAACAGGCTAGTGTCCAGACTCATGCGGGGTATATTCAATATGAATCCGCCTACACCACGCTATAATATCACCTGGGATGTCAGGGACGTATTAACCCTGCTCAGGACGTGGTCACCCATGGAAGGGCTCCAACTGGACCAACTCACCATGAAGCTGGTGATGTTACTAGCGCTGACTTCAGCTCAGAGGGTACAGACACTACACAAACTTCGTGTCGACAGAATGACGTCTACCCCCACAGAAGTAGTCTTTTTCATTGACGAGCTACTAAAGCAGCATAGACCTGGGTGCACAGGGCTGCAGCTGAAGTTCCCGGCATACCCCGCAGATGCTAGGCTATGTTTAGCCTCACATATCCGCCACTATGTCAACGTGACGGCACGCATCAGAGGAATGGAGAGATACCTGCTTGTCACTCATAAGAGACCTCATCATCGAGTGACAGTCCAGACGATATCCAGGTGGCTTCGAGTCGTCTTGGGTAAGTCAGGTATCGACACTAATGTGTTCAAGTCTCATTCCACCAGGGCTGCATCGACGTCAGCGGCGAGGGTCATGGAGGTGCCCATGGACCAAATTCTTGCCACCGCAGGATGGGCTAATGAAGCTGTGTTCCAGCGTTTTTATAACAAGCCTGTTGCTGCTCCTCTACAGTTCGCAGAAGCCGTGCTGAATGCAGGTCAAGAACGTGGAGATGTCCCCGTATGAGGGGTTTGATTTGTTATTAATAAATATGCTCTTGTTTTGCAGTATGGACTGTTGAGCAAGTTTGTTCCTCCCATCCATCCCTGGTAGTGGTGTGTCAGCATGGACGTGGTCCAGGGCGTGTAATCACAGAAGCTTTGAAGTCTTCACGACGTCACTCACGTGACTCCGAAATGAAATAGTAAGATTGAACGAGAACTTACCAGTTCGAAGGTTGATCTTTATTTTATGAGGAGTCGAAGTGAGGGATTTCGTGCCCTCCTCGCCCAACCCTCAATCACCTTCATCTGGTAATCTTAGTCAATTCAATTATACTATGCGAAGTCATTTCTATTGTTGGTTCTGTGATTCCATGCCGCTACTTTGAAGTATGTCGAGCATGCGCGCCGGCGGGCTCTTCACGAAATCCCTCACTTCGACTCCTCATAAAATAAAGATCAACCTTCGAACTGGTAAGTTCTCGTTCAATCTTACTATTCCATGCCAATTATCGATCACCTGTTCCCATTAGTTTAAGTTATCCCACTTTCTCATCCACTTCTGACAATATGGGGTAATTTACAGAGACCAATTAACCTGCACACCTTTGGGATGTGGGAGTGAACCAGAGCACCTGGAGGAAACCATGAGGTCACAGGGAAAAGGTGAAATCTCCACAACATCCGAGGTCAGGATTGAACCCAGGTCCCTGGTGCTGTGAAGTAACAGCACTACCAGCTGCACCACCGTGCTGCCCAGTGATGCTTGTATTACATTTGGTGTGGGATAATGCCCACTGTCAGTCTGTCTCCCAATTAATTACATAGACTCAATATCAGGCAAAAGACAGCACCTTCAGCAGTCCGGATAATTCTCTCTTCTGCACAATTGCAATCACGTATCCAATGAACTCAAGGTCATCGCACTGTTCAGAACACAGTACGCTCTCTTGATGTGGAAAGGCTCTGGATTTGTAACTGAAAGAGCTCATTCCACATCTAACTCTCTGTAACTGTCAGACTATTATCTGGATGTGAAGACACCAGATTTGAGAATTATGGACACTGAAACAGAGGAACTTCCTAAAAACCACATAACGTTTAAATCCTGTGTCTTTTTAAATAACATCATTAAAGGTCATGCACTAAACACGGTCAATACATTAATTTTTGTGCTGTTTAGCTCAGTAACACGGATTTGCTATTGTAAGCACAGAATTGATGATCAGATTAAATAGATTTATATTTTCTGAGTAGAACAGAGATTCTGATTTTGGAATTATGATCTAGTTTAACTGAGTCCGTGAAACTTGTTAAGGAGACAGTCGTTTTACATGTTGTTCAGATCATGTGCCTATTGTTGCTTGATTTGCAATATACTGTCACAATTATTTTTCTCCTATGTGTCTCAGAGAATAAGAGGGTTTCTGCAGAGCATCATCAGTCAGATATGGGAAGATGGACAAGTTGGTCTGACTAACAAATTCCTGCTTTCCTTGTGGGAATTTGCCCCAGCAGTAGGGCAGTAGTTCTTGTAAGGAAAATAAAAGGTAAATGCTTTTAAGAACATCTCCCAGTAGACAATCATTCACAATCATTCAGATTTCAAATCTCATTTCAAATCTTCCAAATACGTGAATGTATCTTCCAAATACATTCACAAGGAGGATCACGTTCATATCAGTAATTGCAGTACAAGAATGTCAAAACCTATCAGATAAAGCTCTCTGAGACCCAATGGGGAGGAATGGAGAGTGGGGGAGAAGCCACCTTTTACCTCTCACTGACTGTGATTTCTTCATCCGACATGCTTTAATTCTTCTGAATGTGAATGGTGGACTTGGACTGAATTAAAAAAAAATGAAATTGCTATGATGCAAGGCCCAAAGTTCTAATATTATTTCTGATACACCACCATCCAACTTTGTCTTTGTTTTCTGTAATGGAGGACTCAATTGAGCATCTTATCTTGATTTGGAATAGCACATCAAATAGTCCAGGATATACAGTACTAAGGATAGTAAACTTATTTTGTTTGCTTCTGTAACTCCACATCTCACCTCCATTCACATGTAGCCTCTGTACTCATTTTGCATTCATTGATGACAATGCTGCTGCAAGGAAGATATTCATTGTACCAGTACCTCATCATTCTTCTGCATACTATGATAAATACTTGACTTGACTTGGTGTTGTGCAGCCTTTTACAGCACCTTCAAGGTGTAATCACCAGAGTTTGTATAAATCGAGGCCATCCACGCATGTCCCATTGTAAAAAACATGAACATTTAAAAACGTAAATTCTTTGAGTTTTTAACCATAAATGCTGCTTAACAAACTATCTTGCTGTAACATACTAATTTTATGTATGCGTATTGTCATTTATTTGCATGAATATTTCCAAAAAAAGTGAGTAATAAATTTTAAAAAACTGTATTTCATCTTGCACTTGAATATTCCAATCTTTATTTAGAGCTCTGCATAAATGTTTAAAAAGATAATTAAAAATCACTTCCTGATTTCCTGTCTGCAAGAATTATTTACTGTGATTGGGTGGTAAGTAACTTTGATGATAGCTTCTGACACCAAAGGTCCCTGACAGAAGTTCGCATTGCCATAGAGATCTAAAAATCTTTGAGGAGAAAATATTTTTTGCAGTCAGCAGAAGAGTTGTATCATCTCAAACAAAATTTAAGCAGGCTGCCGAGAGAACCCATTGGTTCAAGCGGCATCTGTGGAGGTAAAAGGTGAAAACCTGGGTTCCTGGTTGAGATCCTGCGTCAGGACTTGCACAATTGCTGTTTGCTGAGTTCTTCTGCCACTTTACATTTTGTTCTAGATTCCAGCATCCATACATGGCGGGGGGGGGGGGGGGGCGAACGGAGGAGAGGATCGATGCCGGTGAGCGGGCTGTGGGCTCATCTCCCGCACCATCAGCGGTGCTCTGAGGCTTCTGAGGTTGGCTGTGGGAGGTGCCTCGGTGCACGGATTAGTTGATTAGTACGGGTATCAGAGGTTATGAAGGGAAGGCAGGACCATAGAAACATAGAAACATATAAAATAGGTGCAGGAGTAGGCCATTTTGAGCCAGCATCCTCTTTATCCCAATATTCCTTGATTCCGTTTGCCCTAAGAGCTATATCTAACTCTCTCTTGAATACATCAAATGAAGTTAGGAGGGAGAGATAGATCACCCATGATTGAATGGGGGAGTAGACTTGATGGTCCGAAAGGTCCAATTCTACTCCTATTGCTTATGAATTTAGTTTAGTTTCGAGATATGGCACGGAAACAGCCCCACCGAGTCTGCACCGACCAATGATCCCCGCACATTAACACTACCCTACACATAGTAGGGGCAATTTTACATTTACATTTATACCAAGCCAATTAACCTACAAACCTTTACATCTTTGGATTGTGGGAGGAAACCAAAGATCTCTGTGAAAATCCATGCGGGTCATGGGGAGAACGTACAAACTCCGTACAGACAGCAGCCATAGTCATGATCGAACCTGGGTCTCTGGTATTGCAAGGCAGTAGCTCTACTGCTATGCCACCGTGCTGCCCAATGATGGTTGCGGGAGGTGAGGAAATGTTAGCACCGCAAATGAAGCACTAAATGTGGCCTGCAGACATCCATAAATGTTATGCCCGTGGATTTGAAGGCTGCACCAAAAATGTTTACATTTCCTCAGGTTTACACACCCTGACACACACAAGCAAGCACACAAACTATGGACACAAGGAACTGGAAATGCTGGATGCAAAAAAAAACAACACATTTCTGGCGTAATTCAGCCAGTCAGGCAGCATCTGTGGGAAACATGGAAAGGTGGCATTTTGGGTTGGAACCCTTTGGGGGGGGAAGCTGAAAGAGAGGGCAAGACAAAGCCAGGCAAATGATGGGTGGATACAAGAAATAGTGGTTGGTGGGTTGATTAGTATATAGATAGACAAATGCCAGAGATGGGGAAAAGTCTTTAAGATACAGAGAAAAAAAGCACAAAAAGTGAAGCCAGAGGAAAGAGGTGAAGGAAGGGGAAGGATTGTCAATGGTTAGTTACCTAGAATTGGAGAATTCAATGTTCATACCAATGAGTCGTAAGTGGAATGTGGGGTTCTGTTCCTCTCGTTTGCACATAGAGTAAGCATACTCTGGCAGTGGAGGAGGCATAGGACAGAAAGGTTGGTATAGACATGGGAAGGGGAGTTAAAATGGTTAACAACTGGAATATCCAGTAGACCTTGCTAGACTGAAAGTGTTTGGTGAAACACTCAACTAGTCTACTCTTTGTCTCACCGATGTAAAGGAGGCCACATCAGGAACACCGGATGCAGGTTAGAGTAAGTGCATGTGAACCATTCTCTCTAATCTGGATATGATGCTGGGGATGCATACGTTTCAATATTTGTCAAAATGACATTGCAGAATAAAGACGTAGAAATAATGAGGGGCAAAACCATGGGAATATTTGTTAAGGAGATGGCTTTTGAACAATAAGGAGACAAAACCGATTGGCAATGATGGAATGATAAGCAATCATATAAAATGTAGAAACAAGGAAGTATAGATGCTGGTTGATACAGAAAGATATAAAGGTGCAGGAATAGGTGTTACATGTCCTGCCGTTGTAGGGATAGTTACCTGGGGAGAGGGTGGTTTGTGTGGGATGGGATTAGTGAGCCATGGCGTTGCAGAGGGAGCGGTCTCTGCAAAAGGTGGAAAGGGGTGGGGATGGGAAAATGTAACTGGTGGAGGGTTCACATTGAAGGCGGGTGGAAATGTCAGAGAATGATGTGCTGGAAATTGAGTGTACGGGATGGCATATTTGCAAGAGGCAGGGTTGGTGGACGTGTAGTCACGATAACTGTGGGAGTCAGTGGGTTTATAGAAGATGTCAATCGATAATCGGTCCCCTGTAATGGAACCTGAGAGATCAAGAAGGGGAAGAGTGGTGTCAGTGAATTTGTGGACAAGGTAGGTCAGTGGTAAATTTAATGCAATCAACAATTTCTGCAACGGGTTCAGGAGGCAGCCTCAGTGCAGTCTTTGATGTAGTGGAGAAACATTTCGGAGATGGTGCAGGTATATGTTTGGAACAAGGACTGTTTGGCGTAACCAACAAAAATAAATAGCTGGATCCCATCCAAATAGCTCCGGCTACACCTATAACTTGAAAAAAATGAGATAAGTTAAAAGAGAAATTGATGAGAGTGAGGGCAAGTTCCACCAGGTGGAGGAGAGAGTTAGTAGAGGGGAAACAATTGTATCTCAGCTCAGGAAAGAGCCAGAGGATCCTGAGACCTTCCTGTTTGAGGATGGAGGTGTAAAAGTGAGGCAATGTGGGTATAGGATTTGAAAGTTATTGAAGTGTTGAAGGGCATGCGAGGTGTCGAATACAGGCCAGGAGGGAATGGACAAGTGTAGACAAGATGGAATCAAGGTATTTGGAAATGAGTTCTGTAGCACAGGAGGAGGCAGAAACAATGAGTGTACCATCTGGAGAAGGTTCTCAACCCGAAACATCACCCATTCCTTCTCTCCAGAGCTGCCTGTCCCACTGAGTTACTCCAGCTTTTTTGTGTCTATCTTGAGTGTACCAAGCAGTTCAGTTAGTGGATTTAGGGAGAGGGATAGAAACGGGCAGAGCAAGGATGGTGAATTTATAAGGTTGGAGACTCTGGAGGGGAGATCGCCAGAGGTGATGGTCTGAGATATGGTAGACTGGTGTTCATCTGTAGGGTCATAGTCAAGGAGTGGGTATGAGGATGTTCCTGAGAGCTGGCACCTGGCCTCAGCACAGTTGCATGCATGCACACTCATGCATGTACACACGCCATGCACATGTAGGCACATCTGCACTGCTTTGCATGCAGCCTCTCACTCCATTGTCTGTGTGCCTTCTCCATTGTCCAGTGCCTTGTACCTTGTCCATTATTTGCAGGACAAACTCCTCCATATGTGTGTTGGACTGAAATCAACACAGACTCCTCCTGTTTGAATGTTCTCCCTCTTTTCCTTGCAGCTGAGGCATAAGTTGAGGAGATGGTTTAAAATGAGACATCTATTTTGTTTTCATCCCTTTAAAGGGTTGATCTGTGTGACTGACTGTTATTCCATGAATACCCACCACAGAGAGCGCACTCTCTTCTCCTCCTCAGCCCCTTACCACCCACACAGAGGTCAGCCTTCCAAATGGATAATGAAAAAAAAGTTATCAATTTTATTCATCTCCTCAATTTATGCCAAATCAGCAAGGACAACGGGGGAGCACTTTCAAACTGAAGGAGTCTGTGTTGATTTCTGTCCAACAGGTCTGCTTTTATCTCAGTGCCTCAAACATATGGAGCAGGCTGTGCAACAACAAGGTGCGCCATTGAGCCCAACACCACCTTCCCTGAGAGTACTACCTGCAACCTTGTAGATACATTCACTAAGGAGGTTTCATCATATCACCACAGCTTCATTGTTTCGATTAATAGCAAATATCCTCATTACCCTAGGTTCTACTGTGCCTCCATAGATATAATTGCCATGCAACTTACAAGTGTCATTTTTTGTTCTGGCTTACCCGCAGAGTGTTGCGATGAGCCACCATTCTTCTCCTCCCAGAAGGGAAGGATACTGAGTTGGGAAGGTTCGAACAGTAGGAAGACCAGAAAGGAATACTTGAGGGAGGGAAGGAAGTTCAGTGCAGAGGGGACCTAGAGGGTGAGGACAAGAAGGAATTAATCTTGATGAAAAGCCAATTGCATCATTGCATCCGATATCTCAGAGCTCCACCTCAGAGAGCGGCGGAATGGGGAATGGGTAGGTTATGACGACAAGAAGTATGTTACAGGTAGATACACTATGCACTGTATCTCTAACCTAACAAACAGGCATGGGCGAATGTCACAATAGTTCACCGGATTGGCATGGTAATGGAATAACAGTTGGGCATCTTTACAGGAACTGAAGTTGCACTCTTGGTTATCTAAACCTAACTTGTAACTCACTCGGCATGGTGGCGCAGCAGTGGAGTTGCTGCCTTACAGCACTTGCAGCACCGGCAACCCGGGTTCGATCCCGACTATGGATGCTGTCTGTACGGAGTTTGTACGTTCTTCCCGTGACCGCGTGGGTTTTCACTGAGATCTTTGGTTTCCTCCCACACTCCAAAGATGTATAGGTTTATAGGTTTGGTATAAATGTAAATTGTCCCCAGTGTATGTAGGATAGTGTTAATATGCAGGGATCGCTGGGCGGCATGGACTCGGTGGCCAAAGGGCCTGTTTCTTCTCTAAACTAAAATAAACTATCTCTAAACATCAAAAATTCAACATTTACATCATAGGCAGAATGGGGACCCGGCCCCAGAGTTTTAGTGTGAGAATCTGTCATCTCTGCAGCACGCCAATGATTTTCAGCACTTTCCAGAGTGAGATCTGCATCACGTAGAAGTTCATCACGTACCTTGTCGTTGAGAATACCATAAACCAGTCTGCAAGTATAAGACTATCACACAGATTTTCAAACTCGCATCGGCTGGCGATGTGCATTAAAGAACTGATGTAAGTTTCAACAGGGTCACCTTGCCTCTGGCTGAGCGAAAATAGTTTGTGGTGCTCCATTACGAGATTAATGCTTAGCTCTCACAGCTGTCTGAACTTGTTCAGCAGGCAGACGGGGTCTTGCATAGATTCAACCGGAACTATCTGGACACACACAGCGCCTATCTGGGCTGTGAGCATATCAAGTGGCCTCTGTACCAGCCAAATTGAGGAGAATGGAGGCACGAATGTCTGGAGTAGCGGCATGATGCGCTGCATGGATATACATGGCGAAGTCCTCTTCAAAGATGCGGCAACGCTCGGCAAGGTCACTATCGGACACTAATGTTCAGGCTTACAAGCCATAGTAAAACATCGAACTGAGCAAAAAAACAAACTAAAATAAACTTAAACCAACTAGGCGAGTAAGGGGTCCGAGATGTCTCACACCATGTTGAAATGATCAGACTAACACACTAAAACTCTGGGGCCGGGTCCCCATTCTGCCTATGATGTAAATGTTGCCGGCACGTTTTATCAGGCCCAGTGCCAGCCTTCACAAGGGCCCGGTAGATTTGGTGTTAGGTTTATTAGTAATTCTGTGAACTTTGAAAGTTTGCATGGAGGCATTTGTGAGCAATGCCCGGCTTATGGTAAACATTGCCACTGCTGTAAATGCAGAAATCATTTCATCCATTGTTGCCACTCACATGGGAACAGAGCACAGACAAAGCAATCAGTCCATCTGCTCCAGCAAGAGCTTACAGCCAGAGCCTTACCACGTACCTCCCACACCAACCTCACTGACTAACGAGGACATGCTGCCTGCTATCGAGAGACAGAACATAAACATACATTCCTTGTCGGATTTGTCTCGTAAACATCAAGATCCCACTTCTGACACCATGTTGAAATGATCAGGCTCTCACTTAGAGTTTAGAACTCGTAGTCTTTTATTTGTAATTCCACAGAGGAAACACCTTCTGCTTTCGTCTCCATGGCATACATCTAATTCAAGAGAGAGAGAGACACGCAGGCCTATGGGCGGGTAGGGATGAAGATCCGCACTGAACTACATAATGAATGTGCAGGATGCATAATCTGTGTGGTGATATATATATATATATATATATATATATAGTAGAGACACACTAATCTACACTGAGAATGAATCAAATACACAGGACAAGATGTTAAGAAGTCCCTTGTGCCAGTAGGTGGGGAGCATTTCACGACATTCGTTGATTGTTGAGAGTGGTAGACGCTCAACATCGGGGGGGGGGGGGGGCGGGGGGATACGTATACGTATATCTTGGCCTGGGTAACCTTCAGGACAGTTGGGCACAGGACACATCATCAGTAGTGTACCCTTGCTTCACTGAGTGTTGCCAGTGATGCAAGTTGCCTGGGTGTTGCCTAAACTAAACTAAACACTCTATTGGGCTTCGGCGGCATCAACATACTGAAACCGGGCAGAGTGCATATGATCAATGCTCCAATCTGGCACAGTCACTGATTCATGTCCATCTCTACTGCCATTATAGAGGGCAATTACCTGAAAGAAAATGAACACCTTGCATCACCTAGGTTCCCTTGTGACAACAATGGTGACTGGATCATCAGTATTTGCAGAAGGCTGTTACCAGCTGGTTAAAAACTGGCACAAACTATGCTGTGGCTACTTGTTTAAACTACATTGGAATCAATTCTCATCACAATGTTGGTGTGGTGCTCTATGCTTACTGTGTATGAGATACAACAAGTGCCAAAACAAACCATGCGGAAGACTAATGTTTGTAAAGCATAAATAACAAAGTTTGGGGAACAAATCCAAAATCCAAATCCAAAAGCTGTTCTTCTAACTTCAAAAATGCTTGTGGGAAGGTTTATTCATTGCAGCGTCAGTGATTGCCAGTGACTTCAAGCTTGTTTATATGATCTTACTGCTTACAAAGTTACACAAGGATAAGACACTTTTCATGACACTACCTGGCAATATTTCCAGAACTAAAAGAAAAACTGACTCTCAATGTTTTTAATTATAGAGCCTATCAGGAGGTTTATCAAGATATATTTGTCGGTTGGATGAGTTATTTAGGTGCTTGATGGAGTACAGCATGCCCGTTTTCTAGATTTACTCTTGGACAGTTAGCCAAAAACGTAAGGATAAAAAAAAACTTGGAAGAGTTGCATCAAGTACTGTACATGAAGAATCTGAGGAGGTTTTCTGAAACACTAGAAGATCCCAGCTGAAATAAACCACAGTGGTCTGAAAATATGACACTTTAAAAGAAATAAATATTTGAAACAGTTACCAACATTTGGTCTTGTTGTTGAGAAAGACTGTGACATCATCAGTACTGAAGAGAATAGGACATAGAACATGTACACAGAACAGGAACAGGCTCTTTGTCCCACAAACTCTATGCCGAATATGAAGTCAAGATAAACCTATAGTAGACAAAAGTGCTGTGGAAACTCAGCGGGTGAGGCAGTATCTATGGAACAAAGGAAATAGGCAACGTTTCGGGCCAAAACCCTTCTTCAGACTGATCAGTCTGAAGAATGGTTTTGGCCCAAAAAGTTGCCTATTTCCTTCGCTCCATAGATGCTGCCTCACCTGCTGAGTTTCTCCAGCACTTTTGTCTACCTTCAAATTTTCCAGCATCTGCAGTTGCTTCTTAAACATAAACCTATAGTATCTCCCCTGCCTGCGCTCGATCCATATTCCTCCATTCCTTGCACATCCATGTGCTCATCTAAAATCCTCTTAAACGTTATTTTAACTATGAGAATAGCAGGCAAGACATAATAATGTATGATGCAATAACTGGGCGGCACAGTGGTGCAGCTGGTAGAGATGCTACCCCACAGAGCCAGAGATCTGGGTTTGAGCTGGTGGCCCAGTTCCTGTGCTGTACTGTTCTATGTCCTATGTTGCTTTATTCTGGAATCATAAAGCTCACATTGCAGAAATCAGACATTTGATCCACATTTTCTGAGCTGCCCAATTGCAAGTTTCAAATTGGTTGCATCCCTATGACCTTTCACAGTCATCCTGGCATCCTTGAGATATTCCGACTTCCAAATATTTCTGCAATTTCCCCTTAGATTAGCAAATCTGATCCCACCACCCTTTCAGGTTGTGCAGGTTTTTAAATAATAATTACATGCTGCAAACAAACATACCTTACTTCACCTCTAGCCAATTAGTTTCTATTTGACAGCCTCTTTAATTTGTCTATGAATAAGCAACTTAGATAATATATAGTCAAATACTGCAACATAATACACAGGATACTACCTAGAGCAGAGTGAGTATTAATTTATGATTTCCTGTTCATTGCTTAAACATTTGTGTACAAAAGTGTTACAAAAAATTGTCAACCATTGTAGCATTCTGGACCACTTCATTTATTCTGCAGACACCTCCCTGGATTTTTAGATATATTTAAATGAATCACTAAATACTTGCAATACTGCCAACCATTAACACTGGGTGTTGCTGCCAACCATTAAGTATAATTTCACTTCCTTTCATTACCATCTTTGACTATCACAGGTGTGAAATAAAATAATGTGATATAAACTATACTGTGCATTAAATTTCACATGAATCCATGACAGCTTAAATCTTCCTGAGCAAATGCCATCGGGGAGGAAACTATTGTCAGTGTTCCCACTGCCAGTTCCCATCAGGAAACTACAGGCATGCTGACTCTCAGTTACCTACATTTTATTGTGATATGCAAGGCTCAATGCTTGTTCAGCTTAGGATAGACACAAAATGCTGGAGTTACTCAGCGTGACAGGCAGCATCACTGGTGAGAAAGAATGGGTAATGTTTCAGGTCAAGGCCCTTCTTCGGACGGTTTAGTTTAGTTTAGTTTAGTGATACAGCACGGAAACAGGCACATCTGCCCACCGAGTCCGCGCCGACCAGCAATCCCCACCCATTAACACTATCCGACCCACATTAGGGACAATTTACAATTATACCATGCCAATTAACCTACAAACCTACGTCTTTGGAATGTGGGAGGAAACTGGAGATTCTGGAGAAAACACACTCAGGTCACGGGGAGAACGTACCAACTCCACACAGCCAGCATCCAAGTTCAGGATGAAACCTGGGTCCTGGCACTGTGAGGTAGCAGTTCTACCAGCTGAGGCCACTGTGCCTATCTGAAGTGCAGGTGTTTCTGAAATACCGTGTGCAACTACATTGTGTATTCCCTGACAGAAAGAGAGAATGCTTAAGGTTATGGTAGACAAAAATGCTCGAGAAACTCAGCGGGTGAGGCAACATCTATGGAGCGAAGGAAATAGGTGACGTTTTGGGTCGAGAGCCTTCTTCAGACTGATGTGAGGGTGGGGGGGGGAGAGGAAAGGAAGAGGTGGAGCCAGAGGACTGAGGGAGAGGTGGGAACGGGAGGAGAAAGCATGGACTACCTGAAATTGGAGACGTCAATGTTCATACTGCTGGGGTGGAAACTACCCAAGCAAATATGAGGTGCTGCTACTCCAATTTACAGTGCACCTCACTCTGGACATGGAGGAGGCCCAGGACAAAAGGTCTGATTTGGAATGGGAGAGGGAGTTGAAGTGATGAGCCACCGGGAGATCAGGTCGGTTATTGCAAACCGAGCGGAGGTGTTGGGTGTCCAGTTAAATGTAGTTGTTTGTGTTTTTTTGTACTGTTTCTAACTGTGTATATGTGGGGGGCGGTGGGAGGGGGAAACTTTTTAAATCTCTTCCCTGCACGGGAGACCCGACTTTTTCCCTGACGGGTCTCCGTTATCGTTGGGGCCGAGTACCGTGGAGCGTCCTCCGAGTACCGTGGAGCGGCACTAACTGGGGGCTCCAGTCACGGAGCCTGCGGAGCTGCGGACTACCCACTATCGTGGGGCTGGCTGGCCTCGGAGCATGGGGAGCGGTGGCGGCTCGCTGCTGCGGCCCGACTCCGGAGCTCCAGCTGCAGCTGCAGACCGGTGGCCTGTCGGGATATCGGGAGCTCGCGGGTCTGGGTGAGAGGTCCCACAACGCAACTTCTCTTGCCCGTGTCTCAGGGTTGGAAAGACCCAGAGCGGGGCCGTACATCACCCGGCGCGGCTTTAATGGCCATGGGACATTCCAGCGCCTGCCGGGGGCTCCAACTTGTGCCTTTTGGGCCTGGAGCGGGGTCGTACATCGCCCGGCACTGCTGCAACGGCCGTGGGACTTAATATCGCCTGCCTGGGGCTTCAACATCGGGAAAGAAATGGTGCAGGGGAGAGATAAGACTTTGCCTTCCATCACGGTGAGAAGGAGATTCACTGTGATGGATATTTTCTGTAAATTGAATTGTTTGTGTGTCGTGTAGGAATTGTTTGTATGACTGTGAAAACGTAGTTTCGTTTGAGCCTCTCTGAGGTTCGAATGACAAGTAATAAAATCTAATCTAATCTAATCTAATTTAAGCGATCGCCAAGCCTATGCTTGGTCTCACCGATGTAGAGCAGCTGACACCTAGAGCAGCAAATGCAATAGATGAGGTTGGAGGAGGTGCAGGTAAACCTCTGCCGCACCTGGAAAGACTGCTTGGGTCCTTGAATGGAGTCAAGGGGGGAGGTAAAGCAACAAGTGTAGCATTTCCTGCGGTTGCAAGGGAAAATATCAGGTGAGGGGGTGGTTTGGGTTCGAAGGGACGAATTGACCAGGAAGTTACGGAGGGAGCGGTCTCTGCGGAAAGCAGACAGAGGAGGGGATGGGAAGATGTGACCAGTGGTGGGTCCCGTTGGAGGTGGCAAAAATGTCGGAGGATTAGTTGTATGTGACGGCTGTAAGGGTGGAAGGTGAGGACAAGGGGGACTCTGCTCTTGTTACGAATGGGAGGATGGGGAGTGAGAGCTGAGTTACGGGGTATAGAAGAGACCCTGGTGAGAGCCTCATCTATAGTAGAAGAGGGGAACCCCCATTCCCTTCTTCTTCTTTCATGTGGCGTGCACAGCCTAAAGTTGTTGGACAACTTGTTCTATTTGATCTTCCGTTTGTGCACGTCGAGTTGATTGCATTAGTTGAAACAGGGCGGACCACGTGAAGGTTGCAATCTTCCACCCCCCCCATTCCCTGAAGAATGAAACATTTCCGATGCCATCCTCTATGGCCAGAGTGAGGCCCACCATAAATTGGAGGAGCAGCACCTCATATTTTGCTTGGGCACTTTACACCCCAGCGGTATGAACATTGACCTCCAATTTCAGGTAGTCCTTGCTTTCTCCTCCCCTTCCCAGCTCTCCCTCAGCCAACTGTTTCCGCCTCTTCCTTTCCTCTTCCCACCCCCCCCCCCCCCAACCTCACATCAGTCTGAAGAAGGGTCTCGACCCGAAACGTCGCCTAGTTCCTTCGTTCCATAGATGCTGAGTTTCTCCAGCATTTATGTCTACCTTCGATTTTCCAGCATCTGCAGTTCCTTCATGCTTAAGGTGATATTCTGCTTATCAAATGAGTTACTTTTGTCTTGGATGGGGGTCAAGTACTTTAAGTACAATCCTGTGACACTTCTCGTGTAGATTTTACCATTTGCGCACAGACAGTGCAGCTGCAGTTTTGTAATGCAAATGATCTATTTCTGCAAATGCAGCCCAGGAAATAAGGCAGTTAAAATAAAATGAATCAACTATTTATTGGTTATTACCATTAATTACTAGATGAAAAAATACTTTGTTAGCACTGCATCGGTTTACATTAATTTATTATCATTCATTAATGCAATAAAATATATTGTGCTATTTATATTGCTACCACGGTGAGCTAATTTAGAGTCTGTCTTTTTCATTTTCTCTGTTAGACCGTACAGTACTGGGATTAATCAATGAGACACCCAGTGACTGAGGTCATAATGTTAAAATACGAGTTTTAGATGTTCCCCTGTTTTCTTTATTTGCTGTAAAATGGATCCACTGGAGTAAAATTAACCAGTATTTTTGCGGTGGTAAATCTGCAAATCTATTAGTGTTCCACATCATTACTTTGTGAAAGTAAGAGCAACTTCTGGATTTCTGCACTTGCATAGGTTAAGCAAGAAATTCCTAGGCTACTGGCAATATGCTTCCAAACTGCAATCGAGGGAAATCAATTGAACGTATGTGAATTTAAGTTATTTTTCAAATAGTGTTTTGACAAAATTACCTTAAAGTGCTTACTCCTTGTTAAACAAGGTCTAAATGGCATTGTAATATTCCATTGGCCTATAATTACTACTGCGCAAACTGTCTTGCTGAAAAAACACACTTTATCTACATGTATTTCATTCCCTTAATTTCAAAAAATCAATGTATAAATGTTTCAAAATAGTTTCTGCTATTTTAACCTCTAATTTATCAAACTAGCTTAATATTTATTTCCTACTCTATACTTTAATTTAAAGTTATGGCTTTTGCTTCTAGGTACACGTTTTAACATAATTGGATGCAACAGCAAGGGTGTTGACGTCACAATTGCTGGCTGCCAGATCTCCCCATGAACTAACATCTGGAAAGGAAATGTTCTGTCATGGAGATCACTGGATCTTTGCAGGGGGCTTTCTTCAAGGTCATGGATAAATGCCACTGCTTCTCTGCTGATTGCAAACGCTAGATTTCAGTTTAATATAATAATACTGGGTAGATTGCATTCGAGAAATGTACCATCATTTACGTCGCACAATGGTTGTCTTTTCTGCCCTGTAAAATTCATGAATAGATATTTACTGTGATGTTTGGGACATTAAATGCTGCTAAAGCACATACACACATACATTGAGGAAGAATGTGTAATTTTGTCATCGCTTACCAAGTGCTCAAACTACAATTACACTCATTACTTTACACTCATTACGTTGTAAGCTGAAATGACAGGCAGACTGCATGCAGAAGGAACCCAAAACCAGTGAAAGTGATAAAAAGGTCAATATGTTTCCTTTTGTCGATGTTTTGGTCCCAGAAAGTAAGGTATCCCAGGCAGAATAAGCCAGAATTGTGACTAAAAATTAAAAAATAATAATTCAGGGAGGGAGGTCTCATGATATTGTTTCCTTGATTACTGAATCTTAACTGAAACACAGGGTGACCACCCTCTTTATGCCAGGAAACTTTCTTCCCACCTATCCTGATTGTACAGGGAAGGTGGGATGTAGAGAGCAAGTTCAATGTTCATTGGGTTTCTTATTTCACCAGGGGTGCCGCACGATTGGCAGCCCCGCCAACAGTCTGTCTGTTGTTTTGTCTTTTTTTAATTTGTAGTGTGTGTTAAAAGTTTGTGTAAATGTTCTCCGGTTTGTTTTATGTGGGGGGTAGGGGAAACTTTTTTTCAGTTTCTTACCTTGCCGGAGATGCGATTGTTTTCTGGGTCACATCTCCGGTCGCTCAGCAGCCTACCATTGATGGAGCTGAAGGCCTGCTCGGACTGACTTGAGCCCCACCGCGGGGCGTGGACTTAACATAGGAGTTGAACCCTTGCCTGCGATCACTCCACAGCATCAAGAGCCCGCAGTCTCGGGAGAGGCCAAGCCTGGAAGTTCCAACGACGCAGAGGCTCGACCAGCCCCGAACCGGGGTCCGATCGCCGGCGCGGAAGAGCTGACATGCCCCCAATGCAGGAGCTGATCGCCCCGATGCAGCGGGCCCAAACGCCACCGGCTACGGGAGACAAGTTTGTCCCATTAACGGAGGGCTCGAGGCCCCACGACCGCGGGAGAACATAGAAGGTAAGAGTTTGGAACTTTTTTTCGCCTTCCATCACAATGAGAAATGTGGAGGAGTCACTGTGGTGGATGTTTCCGTTAAAATGTATTTTGTGTGCTTACAACTCAGTAAAATCATATAGCAGACCTCACCTAGGCAGTACATGAGTGTCTGGCGCTGACAAAGTTACAAACGTTCACCAAACAGTCTTATCTTCTGCCTGCCCAGCCGGGTCCCCCTTCATTCTTGGCGGCTCACTGCCGGGTCCCCCATCATTCTCGATGGCCTCCCACCGGGACGCCCTTCATTCTCGATGTGGTCCCCCACCAGGTCCTCCCCTTTTGATCTCAGTGTTCCGCAATGTTGCCAATTTTCAATTTTGCCTTGATTGCCCAATTTCCACGATGAACTAATGATTTAGAAATGGTAAATATAAACTAAGAGGCACGGGGGAATCCTTTAATTTAAGAGTAAAAGGGTAATAATTACCAAAGAGGAGATATTGGCAGTTTCAAAGCACATTAAGGTGGGTAAAACCGCAGGGAGTGACTACGTATGGCCTCAGCCCATATGGGAAAATAGGGGGGAATTTGTGGAGACCCTTGCAGACATATTGACATCAACTTTAGCTACAATGAAGTTTGAAAGACAGGTAGAGTGGTTAACGTTGTACCATTATTTAACAAGGAAAGCAAGGACAAGCCAGGGAACTATACGCTGGTGAGCCTGACGTCTGTGGTAGATAAGTTGTTGGGGAGCATTTTCAGGGAAAAGATTCCCTAGCATTTGGATAGGCATGGACTGATTAGGAAGGAACTGTGGATGCTGGCTTAAACTGAAGATAGACACAAAAAGCTGGAGTGGGACAGGCAGCATCTCTGGAGAGAAGGAATGGGTGACTTTTCGGTTTGAAAATAGTCAGCAATGCTTTGCACGAGGAAGATTGTTTCTCACAAATCTGATACAGTTTCTTGAAGAGGTTACCAAGAGGATTGTTGAGGGTAGGGCATTATCTGTATGGTCTTTTGCAAGGCCTTTGAAAAGATGCAGCAAGGTCGGCTAATCTGTTAGGCTATATTGCATGGTATCCAGGGTGAAATAGCATATTCCAGTAAAAATTGGCTCGAGGAAGGAATGAAAGTGTAGTTGTGGAGAGTTACTTTTCTAATTGGAGGCCAATGACCAGTGAGGTGATGCAGAGATTGGTGCTGGGTCCACTATCTATAATATACATGACTGATTTGGCTGGTAATGTAGCTATTATTATTTGTTGTTTTCAGTAAGTTTACAGATGATGCCAATATTGGTTATAGAGTAGAGAGTGAGACAAGATATCTAGTTTTACAACAAGATCTAGATCAATTGGGAACATGGGTCAAGGAATGGCAAATGGAATTTAAATGTGAGGCGATGCTCTTCGGTATGTCAAACCAAAACAAGAATTTCATTGTCTATCAGGGACACATGACAATAAACTCATTTGAACTTGAGGGTAGGAATTACACAATAATTATGGTTATGCCCTGGAGAGTGTTGGAAAACAGAAAGATCTGGGAGTACAGATGCATGATTTCCTAAAAGTGTCGAATAGATGTGGACAGTGTGGTGAAGAATGCATTTTTCTCTCTTGCCTTCATTGAGATGAGTATTCAATAGAAAATTTGGCACATCTTGATAGAGCTGTACATGTTGTTTAGTGAGGCCACACTTGGAGTACTGCGTGTCACCCAGCTATAGGAAGGATGCCATTAAGTTGGAAAGGTTATCCCAACGGTGGATGCGATCTCGCTGGCTCTCCACTCCGCTCTGGACCACTTGGACAACAAAAACTCATGTCAGGCTGTTATTCATCGATTACAGCTCGGCATTTAATACTATCATCCCCTCCAAGCTGGTTACCAAACTTGCAGAACTGGGACTCTGCGCATCCCTCTGCAATTGTATCCTCGACTTCCTCATTCACAGACCACAGTCGTATTGGTGGAAATGTGTCAGACTTGATAACAATCAGCACGAGAGCACCTCAAGGCTACGTGCTCAGCCCCCTGCTGTACTCTCTCTATACTCATGACTGCCTAGCCGGTCACAGTGCGAACTCCATCATCAAGTTCGCTGACGACACCACTGTTGTGGGACGTATCACTGATGGGGATGAGTCGGAGTACAGAAGAGAGATCGAGCAACTGTCCATATGATGCCAGCACAATAACCTGGCCCTCAACATCAGCAAAACCAAGGAACTGATTGTGGACTTTGGAAGGAGTAGGATGGGGACCCACAGTCCCGTTTATATCAACGGGTTGATGGTTGAAAGGGTCAAGAGCTTCAAATTCCTGGGCGTGCACATCTCTGAAGATCTTTCCTGGTCCGAGAACACTGATTCGATTATCAAGAAAGCTCACCAGCGCCTCTACTTCCTGAGAAGATTACAGAGAGTCGGTTTGTCAAGGAGGACTCTCTCTAACTTCTACAGGTGCACAGTAGAGAGCTTGCTGACCAGTTGCATCATGGCTTGGTTCGGCAACTTGAGCGCCCTGGAGAGGAAAAGATTACAAAAAGTAGTAAGCACTGCCCAGTCTGAAGAAGGGTCTCGACCCGAAACGTCGCCTATCTCCTTCGGAGTCTGAAGAAGGGTCTCGACCCGAAACGTCGCCTATCTCCTTCGCTCCTTAGATGCTGCTGCACCCGCTGAGTTTCTCCAGCCTTTTGTGTAACCATCGGCTCTGACCTTCCTTCCATCGAGGGGATTTACCGCAGTCACTGCCTCAAAAAGGCTGGCAGTATCATCAAAGACCCACACCATCCTGGCCACACACTCATCTCCCTGCTACCTTCAGGTAGAAGGTATAGGAGCCTGAAGACTGCAACAACCAGGTTCAGGAATAGCTACTTCCCCACAGCCATCAGGCTATTAAACCTGGCTCAGACAAAACTCTGATAACTAAATACCCATTATCTGTTATTTGCACTTTATTCGTTTATTTATTCATGTGTGTATATATTTATATATGGTATATGGACGCACTGATCTGTTTTGCAGTAAATGCCTTCTATGTTCTTTGTGCTCAAGCAAAGCAAGAATTTCATTGTCCTATCAGGGACACATGACAATAAACTGACTTGAACTTGAGGTTACAGAAGAGATTAAGCAGGATGTTGCCTGGGCTTGAGGGTTTGAGTTGTAGGGAGTAGTTGGATAGTCTAGGACCTTTTTTGTTGGAGCATGGGTGACTGAGGGATGACCTTCTGAGGTATAAGAACATGAGGGACAAGGATAAACTGAACGCTCATAGTCTTTTACACAGGGTAGAGTTTTTTAAAAGTAAAGGGTTAAGATAAGAGGGGAGAGATTTAAGAGGGACTTCTAGGGCAACCGTTTCACTGAAGATAGACCATATCTGGAATGAACTGTCAGAGGAAGCCACAAGTGGATACAATTATGAATTTCAAAGGCATTTAGACAGATATATGGATAGGAAGTGTGCAGAAAGTTATGCGTCAAATGCAGGCAAATTGGACTAGGCCAGCATTACAACTTTGTTGGTGCTGAGAAGCAGGGCTGAAGGGCCTGTTTCCGTGGTGTATGGCTCTATGAGTCTATGCCTCCATGACCATAGTCTTATACATTAAGTTTTCCTCTGTAATGTAGATTATGATTGAATAGCTGCAGAATGCTCCACATAACCAAAGTAATCAACATATTTTATACCTTGAGGCTGTTTAAAAGCTTGACAGAGGAATTTGCTACATTTTTGAATAAGATTCAAATCCAGAAATAGCTACATAATCATTTTTTTAAATAGCAAATTCATTCAATGTTTGCTTAGAGGATGGGCTGATGGGAATTTAGTGTTTGCTTTGCAGTAGATTTGTATTCACTCAGTCAATATGGAGTAATTTATAACAATCAGAAAGATTGGTTTCAGCTCAGGCTTTATCGAGCCAACATTTCTCAAGCCCGAGCTATAGAGCTAAGAGACTATTCACAGTTATAAACAGCTATGAGAATTTTGAGTAGATGTGATGAATGGACTTGGATAATTCAACTGACAATTAGTAGCTCCACCTATTAAAACAAGGATTTATTGTACAAGCAAGTAAAACCTGAAGAATATTTCTGGATCATATACGGTCAAGGCTTGTGGCATCTCACTCTACACCGATGCTAACCTTTCCTCTACCTCTCGCATGAGAGGGCCATACAGCACGGAAACAGGCACTTTGGTTCACAAAGTCAATGCAGACCATTAACCACCCTTTGTACTAATCCTACATTAATTCAAGATTTAACTTACTGTGTCTTGTCATAGAATCATATAGAATGGAAACATGCCCTTCCATCAATGCACCCATGCTGAAAACATGCTTATGTGAACTGGTCCCATTTGGCTGTGTTTCATCCATATCCCTCGAAACCTTTCATGTCCATGAACCTGTCCAAATGTCTTTTTAAACATTGTAATTGTACCTGCCTCTATCACCTCCTCAGCAGCACGTTTCATATACATTTGCCGTCTTTGACTCCCCTTTCCTGGGAAAAATATTGTTTCCATCCACACTATCTATGTCCCACATGGTATGATAATCCTCGATAAGGACACCCCTCAGACTTCTTCGCTCCAGGGAAAACAGTCCCAGTTTATCCTATCCCTGCTTATAACACAAGCCTTCTGTTCCTGTCAACATCCTTGTAAATCCTTTCTGTACCCTTTCTAGCTTTAACATATCCTTTTTATATCCTTCTTCAGACCCTTCAGTTACTCCAGCATTTTGTGTCTATCTTATTGACATTCAGCATTTACATAGTGGGTCGAAAGGCTTATTTCAACAATATATGTCTCTATGATTCTATGAATCAGTGTTAAGAAGTCTCTTCATAAAGCATAATAGGTCTTTTAATATGTATTTTTAAAAGAGCCAGACAAATACTTGATACACAAAAGGAGTGAAAGGCCGGTATGGTTAGGTAGGAATGTAGTATTGAGGTTACAATCAGATCTTATTATATAATGGAACAAGCTCAAGTGGCCAAATGGTCTACTTCTGCTTCTGCTTTGCATGTTTATATGCCTCTTTGTATGGCTAGTGGAGTAGCCGGTTAATGGTGACCACTCCCCATGATGTTGAAGGTAAGAGGTAATACTGTTGAATGTCAAAAGTAAATAAATGGTCAGACAGCATTCTGTTATCACGGTCATTTCTTGACACTTTTGTGGAATGAATGTTGCTTGTCCGAATGTTGTATAGGTCTACCCGCATGAAAGTGTGGACTGCTTAATTTACTGAGGGGTTGCAAAAGATATTGAACATTATGCACATATCAGCATAACTTGATTGACATGTCACATCTTCCTTTGTGAGAGGTGTAACCACAACCGTGATGTTCTCTGCCTCAGAGGGCGGCGGAGGCAGGTTCTCTGGATGCTTTCAAGAGAGAGCTAGATAGGACTCTTAAAAATAGCAGAGTCAGGGGATATGGGGAGAAGGCAGGAACGGGGTACTGATTGGGGATGATCAACCATGAACAGATTGAATGGCGGTGCTAGCTCGAAGGGCCAAATGGCCTACTCCTGCACCTATTGTCTATTGTCTATTGACTAACCTGGTTTGGAAACAGCTCCATCCAACAAAGCAAGAAATTGCAGAGAGTTGTGGAACAATCTTCTTTCCATTGATTCCATGAACGCTTCATGCTGCCTCAGAAAGGCCACCAGCTTAATTAAGAATGGGTCTCACCCTGGACACTCCCTGATTTCCCCTTTGTCATCAGGCAAGAGATTCAGAAGTATGAAAATGCATACCTCCAGATTCAGGGATGTTCTTTCCCTAGGCAACTGAATGATCCTCTCATCTCCTCTCATCAGCTAGAGTACGGTCCTGGCCTCCCATTTACCTCATTGAAGACCTGCAAACTATCTTTAATCAAACCTTACTGGACTTTTCTTAAAGGATTGGACAGGCTAGATGCAGGAAAAATTGTTCCCTGATGTTGGGGGAGTCCAGAACCAGGGGTCACAGTTTAAGAATATGGGGTAGACCATTTAGGACTGAGATGAGGAAAAACGTTTCCACCCAGAGAGTTTTGAATCTGTGGAATTCTCTGCCACAGAAGGCAGTGGAGGCCAGTTCACTGGATGTTTTGAAGAGAGAGTTAGATTTAGCTCTTTGGGCTAAAGGAATCAAGGGATATGGGGAAAAAGCAAGAACGGGGTACTGATTTTAGATGATCAGCCATGATCATATTGAATGGCAGTGCTGGCTCGAAGGGCCGAATGGCCTACTCCTGCACCTATGTTTCTATATTTCCATTTTTATCTTGCACTAAACGTTAACCCCCTAATCCTGTATTTATACATTGTGGACGGCTTGATTGTAATCATATATAGTATTTTCTTTGGATGGATAGCATACAAAGAAAAGCTTTTCACTGTATCTCAGTACACATGACAATAATAAACTAAACCATTGGAGTGCTTTCCTTTTGACGTCCATTGACCGGGACTCTTTGATATCACACTTGGTCAAAATCTGCTTGATGAAAACGGCACTTAAGGGGCTGTCCCACTGCGGCAATCTAATTGGCGAGTTTAGAAGAGTTTGCCCACGACTCAAACTCGCAGCATGGTCGACACGAGGTCTTTGTAAAGGGGCTGTCCCTCTGCGGCGACCTAATTCGCAAGTTCAGACGAGTTTGCCCTTGACTCGTACTTGCAGCAAGGTCGACACGAGGTCCTCGGAGGTCTTTGTAAAGCCCCTGTCCCACTTTCCCGAGTTACTCACGAATCCTCCCGAGTATTCCCCTTGATTCAAACTCAGAGATGACAGCCGTAGGTACTCAGGGTTTTATTTTTACTCGTGGACCTTTTTTCAACATGCTGACTTACCCAATGCCTCGGGTACCTAAGGCTGACATTACGAGCCGCTACGAAATATCTACGGATTCCTACTGACTCCTACGGACTCGCTACAGACATTCTCCGAGTCTGAATCAAGGGGAAAACTCGGGAGAATTTGTGAGTAACTCAGGAAAGTGGGACAGGGGCTTTCCAGTCGATCCAGCTCGAGGTTTTCCAGGCCCTCAAGCTTGAAGGTCGAAGACAGTCATTGTAAAGTTGCGTCAATGGGACAGGCTCTTAACTCTCCTTCATGCTCGAGAGTAGTCCCCGCGTACTCGAGGCCTCAGCTAGGTCGCGGCGTATTTTTCAAAACGCTGAAAAAAGCCCGCGAGTAAAAAAAGGTTGCCATGGAAAAAAACATTTTTTTTTTACTCGTAGGTTTAGTCTAAGTAGGTCGTAGTAGCTCGGCATGTTATTCATAGGTAATCAAGTGTAGTCGAAGGTAGTCGTAGATAGTCTTCAACATAGTTGAAGGGAGGTCGAAGGAGATCGAAGGAGGGTTGGCTTCATTCTCCACAATTCGGTCCAAGTTTCCCGAAGCTAGTCAAAGCTAGTCCTCAACATAGTTGAAGTAGGTCTTCTACATAGTCGAAAGAGGTCTTCAATATGACACTTTTTCAAACTCTCCTAAACTCTTCTAAACTCGCCAATTAGGTCGCCGCAAGTGGGACAGCCCCTTTACTCTTACATCACCAATCTGATTGACATCTTTGGTCCATGTTTGCTATGCTGAGGTATGCTGACTGAGGAAAAAAAGGAGGGTTATGGATGCCATTGCTATCCCGTAGAGTTCAGATGAGGTACTTTGGCATGTTACGTGGATTTGGCATTCATGGGGTTTTCAAAATGGAGATGCTTGTTTTCAGGATATTGATCTACATAGACTTACTGGAATAAGCCGAGCAGCTGGGAAAGTTATCCTTGCATGTTTATTTCTTGTTTACAGAGCAGTCTTTTAGTGTCGGACAGTTTACATAGTTGGCCTTTCGGCTTTTATTTTCCCACTTTGAACATTGTGACCAGAAATGTGTTTATCAGAGTGAATATGATAGATGCCAAATTCTGCCAAAACGTAGTTATGCGAAGTTGAAAAAGTAACTGTCAATAATTACAGAAAAAAATTAACTATTTGATATCCACATTTTATCTGCAAATCTAAAATACCAAGTAAGAATTAAAAAATTGTGTCATAAACTCGTTACACAAACTGTCTAGTTGTATTCCACTTGGTTAGTTTGCAACCCAACAATATGAATATTGAATTCTCCAATTTTAGGTAATTAGCTACAACCAACCCCCCTCCCCTCTTTCCCCTCCTCTTTTCTTGCCCCCTCTCTTCCCTGTGCCCCACCAGGATTCATACCCATTTCTCCCCACTCCCATCTTCCTGTCTCTTTCCACCTACATTCCTTCCTCTGGCTCACAAATCACTCATCGTTTTGTTTTTCACACTTTTTGCTTTTTCAACTCTGGCCTTTATCAACCATCTGCCAATTACCCCCCCCCCCCCCCATCACTTATCATTTGCCTGTCCTTTACTGGCTCCACCTCCCTTCCAGCCTTCTCCCCGCTCAACCAAATCAGTCTGATGTTGAAATATGAAGCGTCACATGTCCACGTTCTCCATCGATGCTGCCTGACCCACTGTCCTACTCCAGCTTGTTGTTTTTTTTTATCCAATTGATACTCATCTCTTCCAAGTTCTGATTCATGAGCTCCAAAAAAATCTAAAGCTAAAAATATGAAGATCAATCAATTTCACACACGTTTTGGAAGAGTGGAGCAGGAAACCATAAGTGGTCCGTGATGCAATGTAGCCTTAAAGTTCCAATGGAATAAAGTCCATCTGAACTTTCAACTTGCTTCAATCAAGTAATTTGAAAGTTGTATTTATATCTGCAGGTAAATTAGTTACGTTTACATGGAGGGTGAAGAAATTCACCATCATCTTTGGTATTCTAATACAATCTTTGACCAAATGAGGGAAAAAAGTACTTGAAAATGAAATCTCAGACCTGGCACAATACACAGAGTCTATTGGTCTTCAGTGATCTTGACTACCTACGCCACCACCAACAATGCTTTCTCTTGAAATTCTCCTAGTTCACTGGAAGGACATGTGAACCTATGTCAACAGTATCGGAAAAGAGGCTCCAGTTGGATTCAGTCAGCTTGGTTGTAAAAATATCAAGTTATTTGCTTATCTAACTGTCGATTTCCCCCCCTCCCCCCAAATATCACTCTTCCCAGCTCTATCATGAGAAGAGATTATTAGGCAGACAACAGAAATAATTCATGCAAAGCACAAAGTGATGGAGGAACACAGTGGGTCAGGCTGTATTTGAGGAGGGAATGGATGGATGAAGTTTCGGATTGGAAACATTCTTCAGAAAAGATTCAAGGATATACTCAAACCTTTCTTGAAGACATATATGCAATATCTTCACTGGCGTTTGGAAACCTCTGACCCATGACTGCTCAAAGTGGGAGTGGAACATTTGAGATGGTATTGAGAATGTCAAGGTTATGCATCAGGGGCCCTACATAGGTGGCAGAAGTACATAATTCCACCAACGCCCTAACCAGCCCCTTGGTCTCCTGCCAGCCACCATCTGCTATCTGTGCCTGTCATTTGCACAATGGTCAATTGCACAATAGGCAGCACAGTGGCCCCACGATAGACTTGCTGTTATACAACACCAGAGACCCGGGTTCGATCCTGACTACGGGTGCCGTCTGAACAGAGTTTGTACATTCTCCCCATGACTGCGTGAGTTTTCTATGGGTGCTCCAGGTTCCTTCCATCCTCCAAAGATGGATTGGCTTTAGTGAAATTGAAAATTGTCCCTAGTGTGTTGGACAGTGCTTAGTGTGCGGGGATCGCTGGTCGGCGCAGACTAGGTGAGCAGACGGACTTGTTTCAATGCTGTATCTCTAAACTAAACTAAACTAAACCTCAGAAACAACAAAATTGCAGAATAAATGTTGTCTTTGATCCAAAAGGACTATCTATAATCAAATATATGGGCTGCATGTGTACATTTTTAAAGTACTTACAATTGATGAGTCCAGCAAGTATTAATTACCCACCTACAGTCCTGCTAAGCTGTTGGAGCTAATTTTTGCAACATTGCCATTTGTATGCTGGGGTAGTCCAGTAAAGGTGCCTGTCATAGAAATTCATAACAAAGACTAGGATTGAAACTGGTGATTTAGATTAAGATTTTTTTTTGGATAATATTATGTCATTATTTATTTGAGCAGGCAAGCATGTAAAGAAAAAGGTGACTAAAGAATTCTGCGATTATGTTGAAATGTTTTAATGAAGATGCTTGACTCCTGAAAATCAGCAGACAACATCCTGTTCATATGTTAAAGCTTGCAACCAATCAAAACAAAAACAAATTGTTTAGCGTCTTGACAAATGGCAGTTTATTTACGACAAATGCTAAATCTTATGTTAAATTTTCAAAACAACATCAATTATCCTTTATTCCTGTGTACTTTGAACAATTAATGCTACCTATGTCTCCAAAGGTAGTCTATAAATATAATATGTTAACATTGCAATACAATTTTTATTAAATTTGAATAAAAATTCACCTTCAGAAAGTGAAATGAAGTCAGTTAATCACAAATTAATAGTAATACCAACACAAAGTAACTAAATTGGATGAAAATAGTGGTGCTGTACATGTCATTTGACATTGCCATAATTGGCGCTAATGGACTAATTTACCATAGTGAAATATGGTTGAGCTTCATTTATCATTAGTAATTTGACCTTCATTTTAAAACAGTTGTAAAAGGCTCTATAAAGATTACTTAACCTCTATGAATTTTAACACATATCTGCTTTGGATTACAACAATTTCTATCAATATGATATTTTCAGTAAAATAATTTCCCCAAATATTTCTCAAATATGGAGTTGAACAAAACAGTCGGTGCTGGATTTCAATGGCAAAGCCTGCATGTATTGACTATTCCTAAATGCCCATTCCTAATTCCTCTAGAGAAGGTGAAGGTGGTCAGATAATTCTTCAGTGTTACTCAGTATTGAGTTCCAGGTTGTTTACTCAGTAATAATGACTCAGTAACAATTATAGCCCAGGCCAGTGTAGTGAACAACTTCAAATACAACTTGCAGGTGATATCTTTCCCATGTGCTTGCTCAGATCTTAATCCATGCAACCAATCACAAAATACACACATAATCTGCCTTCTTCATAAATATTAGTCATAATAAATGCTTAGTGTTATAACACTCAAACCTTCAGATATAAATGAATTACAAAAAAAATTGTGTTAAGATTCTTTGTCTTTTTATCTCTGTCTCTTCTCTCGCTCTTCGTCCCATCATTCATTCTTTCAATTATTTCACTTTCTGATCTTGACTCAACACTGATTTGGATGTTCTAATTCACATTGTATTTACAGAATAGGGACACGTTCCGGTTCTATATTTTGATGAATGATTCTGCTTTAAGGTGACACATAGTTGACTTTGAATCTTGTCGAGCATTAATGCAGTTATGAGGAAGGGTCTCCACAGATCCTATCTGAAGTGCTGTGTATTTATAATATTTTCTGTAGCAGATATTCTGGCAATTTCTGCTCTCCAATGCACAGCCAGTTCCAATGAAATATTCTACAGAATGTCAGAGAGTACGGAATCTGAATTATGAAGTGACCTTTAGATATCGAAAATGAAACAATAGGAAGAACAAAAAATATATATGATTAAGAGAGAGAAGGAAAAAGGAGATTGCATAGGGATTAGGGCTAGGGTTAGGGTTGGGGACCACAGATGGGCTGTAGATTATTCTTCCTTCAATGCATGTATTTAAACATTAATATATTAAAGTTAATACAATAAAATCAATTGTGCAAATGAAAAGATGTCTGTCATTCAGTTTTATTTGGAGCTCCCCTCTCCTCCATCCCCCTCTTTCCCCCTCCTGCCCCATCCCTCCTTCTCCTCTCCTCCCCCTACCCTTCTCCCCTTCCCTTCCCCCCACCAATCTACCCTTACCCCTCTTCCTACCTTCTCCCCGCTCCATTCTTCTCCCCCTTCTCCACTCCCCCCCTCCCCTCACATCCCCTTCTCCCCTCTCCCTCCATTCTCCAACCCCCTTCCCCCTACTTTCCTCGTCACCCCCCATTTGTGGATTTAGCCTGTGACAGCTACATCCCACCAATAGTACTACACAAAGGCCAAATCATCTGTTTTAGTAACATTGACTATGGGATAAATGCAGACTTTGGGAACATCACCTCCCACCTCCCCCCCCCCCCCCCCCCCGCCCTCTCGCCTTGTTTCAAAATGGGTGGTGGGTATTTAGACTCAGTGGCCGGAGCAGGTGGGTGGCAATGGTACATTGATAACATTGCCTGTACCCAGATGAAAAGCCCACTGCCTCTGGGGGTTTGGAGAGACCATTGGAAGAGAGATCTGCCTCTGGGTCAACTCGTGGTCAACAGTTTCGTTCCCATGAGGAGCAGGCAGAACATTGGGGGTTTGAGTCCAACCCCTGGGGCCCCTTTGTGACATTTAGTTCAGAGATACAGTGCCCTTCGGCCCACCAAGCCCACACCAACCAGCGATCCCCGCACACTATCCCACACACGCTAGGGTCAAATTATACCAAGCCTATCAATCTAGAGTTAGGGTTAGGGTTAGGGCTAGGGTTAGGGTTAGGGTTAGGGTTTCCTCCCATGCTCCAAAAGTGCACAGGTTTGTGTAAATTGTCCCTAGCGTGTGTGAGATAGTGTGCATGGGATCACTGGTCGCAGGCTGGGTCTACAAATGGGGGGCGTCGGGTAAAGTTGGGGGGGGATTGGAAAATGGGAGAAGGGAGGGAGAGGGGAAGAAGGGGATGTGAGGGGAGGGAAGTGTGGAGAAGGGGGAGAAGAGTGGGGTGGGGAGAAGGGAGGAAGAGGGGTAGAAGGGAAGATGGGGGGGGGGAGAGGGGAGGCCAGAAGGGTATGGGGATGGAGAAGGATGGATGGGGGTGGGAGGGGGGAAGGGCGGGGTGGAAGGGAGATGGGTGTTCAGTCTACACTCACTGAATCCATCCCTGTGAAAAGTTAGAGACGGTGATTGGATCTGGAAGCGAACCAATACATCTATAAATAAAACTGAACGACTCAGACAACTTTTTATTTGCACAATTGATTTTATTGTATTAATTTTAATATATTAATGTTTAAAATCCATGCATTGAAGGAAGAATATTTTACAGCCCATCTGTGGTCCCTAACCCCAACCCTTGCCCTAGCCCTAGCCCTAACCCTAACCCTAATCCTGTGTAATATTTTTTTATTTGAAGTAAACCGTTTACAATGTAAAGCTTACTTTATAAACTAACACCTTAATTCAATATTACTACAAATAACATATCAATACTTAATATCTTCTATTTTTTGGAAATAAAGAAAAGGATATATAAAAGAGAAAAGAAAAAAGAGTAAATAAAAAGGAATAAAAAATTCTTCCCACATACTTCAACCGTAAAGAAAAAGAAAAAAAAAAAAAGGGAAAATTTGAAAAACAAAAATATTACATATATATAAACAAAAACTAAAGTCATTATACAAAATACTATTTCATTCAGAAATATCTCTAATAAATGCACAATAATATCAAATATAAGTAAGTTATTCGCATCGGATCCGTAGGGTGTCCGTCGAGCCGTGATTCCAAGAATAGCTACTTCTCTAAATACCGTATATATGGAGACCATATCGATTCAAAAGAATTATACCTGTCCACCCTAACCCTAATCCTAACACTAATCCTAGCCCTAGCCCTAGCCCTGACCCTGACCCTAACCCTAATCGGGTGTCACCTGCAGGACAGTATTCGTCAGCGTGCATGTCGTAAAACGTGATGGTTTTACGGGCATCAGTCACTGATGCTCACAGTCGCTGAAAGAATCGCAAAGTGGGACAGGCCCTTAACTTATTTTAATTGTAATTTCTTCACACAGTAAGTATTGGGAGAGGAGAACTTGCTGAAATTCAGATTGATTTATTTATGTAGAGGATTAACTACTAATGGATGAAATAATAGACAGATTCTGAGGCAAAGTGTGGATAGATAGTTAAAGCGGGAGGATAATCATCTAGAAAATTACAAAAGGCACAGATAAGTTTAACAGCCTGTCTGTCCGTACTAGCCTTTAAGTGATGTAATTCTAAGCCTTTCCATCTAGCTACAATATATGTCTCTTCTTTAATCTAAACTATCATTCACTTTGTGTTATCCTTTGATTGTTTTCTAGACAATAGAGATAAATATTGGACAACAAGAAATTATGTCTGCCTACAAGGGAATGTATCCATTAAGCTCCAAGTTCTTAGTGTTTATCACACATTTTTTGATCTCATCAATTTGCATTGGCCCTTTCAATGATTCATACGCTGTGATATAGGCATATGGATGAATGAAAGGAAAGGAATATAGTCTTATTATTCCTGTTACTAGATGATATAGCTTTTGCTACACTGTGGCTTCACCTATTTGTCTTCTTTGCCAATTGGTATATCTATATTTCAACGCAATCATCTGAAAGTCAGTTTAGACTTGATGACCTCTTTATAAGAGGTAAAATCATGAATGGTTGTCAGATTCTTTGGTCTGATTGTTGAAAGGCAAGGATATGAAATCAAGAACAGAATCAGTTGCCATCAAAAAAGTTGATTGAAAGCCCATTTGTTGATCTTCCAGCATTCTACCTGCAATTTATGTATTAGACCATGTTTAATCACATTTGTGCTCAGCAAATGGTGATTATTTACTGAACTAAAGGGAACTAAAGGCATGTCAAAGATCATGTTTAGTGAGGTGCAATCAGAGCCACATTGCAAACTCCTGCGCTGAACTTGCATATCACAGGCGACTGTAGGAACAATCGGGCAGGTCACCTGGCTGTGGAACCTAACCGACAACTGTAACATTGACCTTTTCTTTCACTGCTTGGCTTAGGCTTACAAATGAAAAATAGGATGCAGTTAACAATGGGAGCAGCCCTTTTGTATTTCCAAGGGAAACAATGATTTACTGTTCCATAACTCTGTTTGCTAAATCTTCTCTTTGCTTCTATGATATACTTGTTTCTCAAAACTATTTGCACTCTAGTTTATGAATTGGTTAATTCTGTAACATTGGTTGCAATGCTCCTGCAATGGGTTTAATTACTTTTCATTCATGGGCAGTGGGTCATGAATGAAAAGTGATTAAACTAACATGCCTTCAGTGGACTTTTTTGATCTTCTTTCATTGGCCTAGAATTAATTTACATGCTCGGCTATTTTAGAGGGCAGTTAATAGGCAACCATGTTATTGTGGCTCTAGAAGGATCAATTTCCTCACTTGAAGAACATTAATAATCCAGTTGGGGGAAGGGGTCTTATCCAGTCTATATTTTTGACCAACATTGTGAATATTTTTAATAGGTTGAAATTAAAGTCAGCTGCTGCTGTGATGGATTTGAACATGTTTCTGAAGACATTAATTTGATTGGTGATCAGGTGGTTAAGGATAATTCTGGTTAGTTATCCTCTAGTGGCCTAAAAAGGCATAAGCTATCGAACTGTGGGTGATGATGTTGAATGGATAAAAACATTCAAATTAGCATCCTACCTTGTACTGTATGTGTTGCTTATCTTGTTCCGTCTTTACCAATTTGCCAGTATCATCTGAAGCATAGTGCAAGTCCTGTGTCTTCTAATTCATAGTGAGAAATAGTAAGAAAGGAGCTGGTGAGCTAGCATTTTTATGTGCAAATATATTATGCCATAGAGCAAAAAAAAACTAAAACACAGCTGTGTTACTTCATGTTTCCACTTGTTGTCAAGATTTATTGTAGAAGGACTCCGTTAAGGTAAGGAAAGAGTAATAGTGGGGAGAAAAAGAGCATATATCAGAGATTCAATAGACAATAGGTACAGGAGTAGGCCACTTGGCCCTTCGAGCCAGCACCGCCATTCACTGTGATCATGGCTGATCATCCACAAAAAGTACCCCGTATATGCCTCCTCCCTATATCTTTAAGAGCTCTATCTTGCTCTCTCTTGAAAGCATTCAGAGAATTGGCCTCCACTGCCTTCTGAGACAGAGAATTCCACAGATTCACAACTCCCTGGGTGAAAAAGCTTTTCCTCATCTCCGTTCTAAATGGCATACCCTTTATTCTTAATCTGTGACCACTGGTTATGGACTTCCCAACATCGGGAACATTTTCTCTGCATCTAGCGTGTCCAATCATTTAATAACCTTATATGTTTCAATAAGATCCCCTCTCAGCCTTCCAAATTCCAGTGTATACAAGCCCAGTCGCTCCATTCTTTCAATATACGACAGTCCAGCAATCCTAGGAATTAACCTCGTGAACCTACGCTGCACTCCCTCAATAGCAAGAATGTCCTTCCTCAAATTTGGAGACCAAAACTGCACACAATACTCCAGTTGTGGTCTCACTAGGGTCCTGCACAACTATAGAAGGACCAATTTGCTCCTATACTCAACCCATCTTCTTATGAAGGCCAACATGCCATTAGCTTTCTTCACTGCCTGCTGTGCCTGCATGCTTACTTTCAGTAACTGATGAACAGCAACACCCAGATCCCCTTGTACTTCCCCTTTTCCCAACTTGACACCATTCAAATAATAATCTGCCTTCCCGTTCTTGCCACCAAAGTGGATAACCTCACATTTATCCATAGTAAACTGCATCTGTCCACTCACCCAACCTGTCCCAGTCACCCTGCATCCTCATAGCATCCTCCTCACAGTTCACACTGCCACCTAGCTTTGCGTCATTTGCAAATTTGCTAATGTTACTCTTAATCCGTTCATCTAATTCAATAATGTATATTGTAAATAGCAGCGGTCCCAGCACCGAGCTTTGCAGTACCCCACTAGTCACTGCCTGTCATTCTGAAAGGGACCCGTTAATCCCTACTTTTTGTTTCCTGTCTGCCAACCAATTTTCTATCCATGCCAGTACCTTACCCCCAATACCATGTGCTCTAATTTTGCCCACTAATCTCCTATGTAGGACCTTATCAAAGGTTTTGTGAATGTCCAGGTACACCACATCCACTGGCTCTCCCTTGTCCATTTTCCTAGTTACATCCTCAAAAAATTCTAGATTAGTCAAGCATGATTTCCCCTTTGTAAATCCATGCTGACTCGGACCGATCCTGTTACTGCTATCCAAATATGCCGCTATTTCATCGTTTATAATTTACTCCAGCATCTTCCCCACCACTGATATGAGGCTAACTGATCTATAATTCCCTGTTTTCGCTTTCCCTCTTTTCTTAAAAAGCGGGATAACATTAGCTTCCCTACAATCCACAGGAACTGATCCTGAATCTATAGAACATTTGAAAATGATCACCAATGCGTCCACAATGTCTAGAGCCACTTCCTTAAGTACCATGGGATGCAGACCATCAGGCCCAGGGGATTCATCAGCCTTCAGTCCCATCAGTCTATTCAACAATTCCTTGCACACACTCAAGAATTAAGTTTACTGGCAGCACATTGAGCATCACATTTAAATCCTACCCATTGGAAGTGTGTGCATTGAGATGAGATGGGAACTATCATAACTGGAACAAGCAACATAACTGAGCGATGAGAAATAGCTTTCAAGACACTGAGATTTTTTTTTTACATGGGAACTATGGAGATTAAAAAAGAAAATATTAATCTTTCTTTCTTTGCAGGAATTTTGGAAAAGATGTATGAAGCCATGAGGTCAACACTGTTTATTTTCAAGCTGTGTCACATTCTATCTAATCTCAAAAAATGTGCCTATGATTCAGAGACCTAAATTCTAAAACTCAGGGAAAGCAGTTTCCAAAACTGGAGAAAGACATTTGTGCTGATGAATTGGATTCCATACAAAGTGTTTGAATGCATTTGTGTAAGTATTCTTTGTTCTTGGTTTTGACTAAATTCCAGTTCACATGAAAATGGAACGGTTATGAACCTTTAGATTGTAACATATTGTATTGCGAATTGTACCAGTCCTTTATATTAGCTCATGTTGACTTACCTCTTTAACTACAGCATATAAACAACAAAACATAAATCGACACAGCCAGATTTCATATTGCCTCACAGAGAAATGTGATCCAGCATAGGCATTAGAGCAAAAATTACATCATCTCAAGATAAGACAAACTTCTGTAATTGCTGCCAACTGCTCATCACAAACAGATTAGAAGCCCTCCACCAATATTCAACTGTTAGTTTGCACAGGAGAAACTACTGGAAAGGATTTGTCAATGAATGAATCCAATGAGAGGATCGCACCTTTAAGACAGATATTGGGAGTGGAAGCCTACTCCAAATGCTGCATTCCCAGTTCCTGCATCAATCAGGTTTGCACTGCACTTGTCTGAAGATTCATTTGAAGTTTTTGAAAGCTTTTCATCCTTCCCTGAGGAGTTTAAAAGTTGTTCAGTTAGCACATTAAAGAAACATTAATATTATTATAATCACATCAAATATTAATATCATTGATCATTACTCTAATATATCAAACAGAAAGGCCCAATGTTGTCAGAATTTTCCAGATTCTTAAGGTTGAAGAACATAGGAGCCTATTTTGACTGTCAGTAATTATGTTAACACTGGCAGGTTGAAAATATCATTCACAACATTAAAGCACACTTTGAAGTAGCGGCATATTGTGGAATGTGCTCGACTTAACAGTGAATGCTTACCTCTAGTGAACAAGAAACACCTTTAAGCTAACTATTTGAAGTAAAGATGAGCGAATGCAATCACTTAATTCTTTGAAAATTCGAAACAAGTCTTTCTTTGACCAACTTTGGACACACTTTTATGTACGACTGCAGAATATCTTTAAAGCTGCACATGAATTTTCTGTGAATGCATGTGTGCATTGCTTATTGCACAGAAAGGATATGGCTGTTTTGCAGCCATGTCTTCCAGTTTGAAGTCTCAACATGTAACCAGTGATTGTATAAATAAATCTTATCTACATACTGTATAAGGTTGATACGGTAATGCAGCATGTGGAGCCATTGCCCCACTGTGCCAAAGACCTGAATCCAAATCTGACTTTGGGTGCTATTGCATGGCATTTGCAAACTTTCCCTGTGACCATATGGGTTTCCTCTAGGTGTTCGACATTTTCCAAAGGGATGCGGGTCGGTAGGTTAATTGGCTCCCGTGAATTGACCCTCGTGGTTTACACCAAAGATAGACACAAAATGCTGGATTACCTCAATGGGCCAGGCAACATTTCTGGAGAAAAGGACTAGATGATGTTTCGGGTCGAGACCCTTCTTCAGTCTGAAGTCTGAACTAAAAAGCATGTTCTTTTAAAAGAATAGCAGTGAGGGCTCAAAATGACACAATAAGGAAATGTGTTAAATGCAATATTTCACAAACAGATTGGACTAGATGCACAAGGCCATGCTGATAAATCTTCTTCCATCATGCAAGGCTAAAATATCTTATTTAAAAATATTGCACAGGAACTGGGGGATTATTTCAATCCTGAGATGTCAGATATAGCCGAAAGCTTAAATCTGGACAAGGCTGCGACAATTAGTGAGAATGTTGTTTCATTAATGAGCTAACCCTTGCATTACAATTTTTTTGCGTTACATAATAATATGTGTAAAGACTGGTAAAATTATTTCAATCTAAGCTTTCAATCATTCAAAAACTGCTATTCATGTGTGCATGTATATTTCTAAGGTAATGGTGTCCAGGAATGCCAGACGTTCATCCACAGCAAGCAATGGATGTAGCAGTATTCCACAGTCAAGAGATTCAAGAGATTCAAGAGACATTTATTGTCACATGCACCAATTGGTACAGTGAAATTTGTGGTCACCATACAGCCATACAAATACAAAAAAGAACACAGAACATGATAGTCTTTAACATAAACACAACTGAATCAAAGTTTCCCACTGTGAGGGAAGGCACCAATGTTCAGTTATCCTCCTCTTTGGTGTTGTTTGATGTTCACCTAAGCCCCCCGCAGTCACTGCTACGGGCGGCCCGATGTTCAGGCCCTCTCACCGAACTCAGACGTCGGAACGGAAGAACACCCTCAGCGGTTTGGACTTCCGAATCGGCCACTTCTTACCGGATACCACGGCTCCTGAAGTCCACAGGCCGAGCTGGGCGAAGATTCACACTGGCGGCCCTCAGCAAAGGGATCCCAGGGCTCCATGATGTTGAAGTTAACGCAGCCCGCGGCTGGGAGCTCCACAAACCACAGCTCCGCGATGTTGAAGCAGCAGGCCCAACACTCCGGAGCTTCAAACGGCGATCCCAGGTAAGGCATCGCCCACTCCGCGGTGAATCCAGTGCTGCGCCGCCGCTGAAGCTCTGGTCCGGTCTCCGGCTTTTTGCAGACATTGGAGCAAATGAAGAGCAAAATGCAACGCAATAAACAGTGAGTACAAGAACCTATCATATTCACAAACTATGAAGCTAGACAAACTTCTACTGGAGAAAGACTGGCTGAGACAGTTCAGTTGGATTGGAAAGGTGATTTCAGTAATAATAATTCAACTTCACACCTTTGGACATTGTTGTAAATGTAAAAAAAAATGTTCTAAAACTGTGACGAATGGGCATAACGAGCCATTTATATCAGACCAACTGTAAAGCCAGTCTATTGAAAGTCCAGTCTAGTTCCATATACTATAATAAGTCATGTTGAGATTCAATTGGCAATACTTAAATAACATTTTTTTTTAAATGACCAGATTAGGTGGGGCCTGTCATTAATGGTTGTTCCAGGTGAAACATATGGTTGGTGAATACTGCAGTGAATCAATCTATCTTTTGCCACACAGTGTACAACTGGATACAATAGTTCCAACTGGCACACCATTGCAAATGCCTTGTCATGACTACTATGAAAAGTCTGATGTTGACAAATAAAGATATGATCAATAATGATGTGAAAGATATAACTGATACTAATCAGAACAAATTTCAAATAAGATGAGTGTGCTCAAGTGCTTAGTTTACTTAGCAAGTGCAGATCAGGTCAGTGGGAGGTTGTAGAACTTTGAAGAACTAAGAGACGGTTGGTTCAAATTGGTGATAAGTGTTCAAAGATGTTCTGTTTGAGTGGAATCCAATGCAGGAATTTCGGAGTGAAATCCAAGCATGCCTTCCAAGGAAGCGAAACATTCTTTGACTTCCAAACCCAAACCAAATAATTTAACTATTGATTTAACAATAAGGTCTCATCAACAGCCTGGTGGTGGAGAGAGTCAACAACTTCAAGTTCTTGGATGTGCAAATCTCTGAAGATCTGTCCTGGACCTAGCACGTTAATTAAATCATAAAGAAAGTCCATCAATGCCACTTCCACAGAAAATTGAGATTCAGTATGTCGACGAATACTCTCTTGAACGTCACCAGGTGTAAGTCACATGTATCTCACTCTTGCATGTGCTAAAGGGGATATAGAGAAATATCTTTCCCATTAGGGATCTTATAGAAATATATAAAATTATTAAGGGATTGGTCACGTTACATGCAGGAAACATGTTCCCGATGTCGAGTGAGTCCAGAACCAGGGGCCACAGTTTAAGAATGAGGGGTAGGCCATATAGAACTGAGATAAGGAGAAACGTTGTGAATTTGTGGAATTCTTTGCCTCAGAAGGCAGTGGAAGCCGATTCACTGCTTGAGCAGCCCAAGCAGAGTGTGCAGCCCGTGTGGAGTGTGCAACCCGCAGGGAGCAAGCAGCCCGGGGGGGAGCACGCAGCCCGCGGGTAGCGTGCAGCCTGCAGACTGCTTCTGCGGCCACCTGCATGACCAGCACAACCAGCCAGAAGCTGCTGAGTAGAACCGGAAGCCTCTGAGTGAAGCCAGAGTGGGATCCCTGTCTGTTGCGTGCGTCCAAAAGCTGAAGGTGCGGGGTGAACAGAGTACGAGTTGCGTCTGCTGTGACCACCCTGCCCACGCCCCTTCCCCCTCCCCCTACTCCTTCCCCACCCCACTTTTCCCCACCCCCTTTCCCCACATCCTCCCCTTTCACCAACCCCCTTTCCCCACACCTCCCCCTTTCCCCACATCCTCCCCTTTCACCAACCCCTTCCCCCACACCCCCTCCTTTCCCCACACCCCTCCTTTCCCCACACCCCTCCTTTCCCCACACACCCCCTTTCCCCACACACCCTCCCCAAACGATTACATTTTTACATATTCCGATTGACATTTTTCCCATCAAGGCTGGGAGCACCTTATCTGAACATTTCATGCTTTATGTCTCGACTTATTCTGGAATTATTTATCTAACTAAAAGTCTCAACTTGCCCACTTCCTGTCTGCGCTATATATTGAATTTAGAAAAAAAGCTACTATATATCGCTATGACTTTTGGCCATCTTACTCACAGTCCTCCTCCACTGAGGCAGCCCAGAGGATTTTTCTTATCGATGAAAACTAGAAAAGTTATGAGTGTTAAAATATCTTGAGATCAGCTGATTGATCCTCTCGCCTGTCAATCACCACGATGATGGTAACACCCCTTCCGGTGGGGCAGGACTATGAAACCCTGGCTGCCACATCGTGAGTCAGTCACTCTGGAAGATCGCGAGAGAGAGTCCACAACTGTGAGTCTAAGCTGTGAATCAACTGAACTGTGAGTCTGCAATGTACTTGCAATAAATGATTTGTTAGCCCTTAATGACAATGCAATGAGTTGTATGGCAATTTGGTGGTCTGCACTCTGCAGTAAATGCTATGAAATACAATTTGGTGGCTGCACTCTGCCCAAAATGCTGTGACATTGAGTTTGGTGGCCTGCACTCCACCTGAATTGCTGTGAAATTGAGTTTAGTGGCCTGCACTCTGCGTGAAATGCTGTGAAATTGTGTTTGGTGGCCTGCACTCTGCGTGAAATGCTGTTAAATTGAGTTTGGTGGCCTGCACTCTGCGTGAAATGCTGTTAAATTGAGTTTGGTGGCCTGCACTCTGCCACAAATGCTGTGAAATGAGTTTGGTAGCTGTACTCTGCCTGGAATGCTGTGAAACTGAGTTTGGTGGCCTACACTCTGCCTGAAATGGCGTGAAATTGAGTTTGGTGACCTGCACTCTGCCTGAAATGCTGTGAAATTGAGTTTGGTGGCCTGCACTCTTCCTGAAATGCTGTGAAATTGAGTTTTGTGGCTTGCACTCTGCCTTAAATGCTGTGAAATTGAGTTTGGTGGCCTGCACTCTGCTTGAAATGGTGTGAAATTGAGTTTGGTGGCCTGCACTCTGCCTGTAATTGAGTTTGGTGGCCCGCACTCTGCCTGAAATGCTGTGAAATTGAGTTTTGTGGCTTGCACTCTGCCTTAAATGCTGCGAAATTGAGTTTGGTGGCCTGCACTCTGCGTAAAATGCTGTGAAATTGAGTTTGGTGGACTGCACTCTGCCTGAAATGCTGTGAAATTGAGTTTGGTGGCCTGCATTCTGCCTGAAATGCTATGAAATTGAATTTTGTGGCCTGCACTCTACTTGAAATGGAATTTCAAGGAATAGCTATGAGTGAACTGCCAGCCCACCAGCCCTAACTGACTGAGCTGCCAGCCCACCAGGCCTGAGTGACTGAGCTGCCAGCCCACCAGGCCTGAGTGGCTGAGCTGCCAGCCCAATAATTCATTTGACCCACAATGTCCATACTAGCCCTCTGGAAACCAGTCCCTTCGGCCCACAACTCCCATACTAGCGCCCCAGAAAGCCCCCCTCCCCCCCATTAGCCACCAATATTGGAGTTGGTGCAGAGGTGGAACATTGCATTGGGTACCAGCCCTCCCGTGTGAACGTGGGACCCAACAGGCCCCACTTAATCTAGTTACTGATTAAAAGTCTAAAAAAGTCAAAACATTTGGAAATGAAAACCACCAGCTTCGAATAATGATGTCACAATGGCTCAGCTTGCAGAGACCAGCCTCTATATTTGACACGTTATTCCCGGTTAAAGCTTTAAAAATGCTTACTTTCACAAGATTTTTACATATTCTGATTCTCATTTTTCCCCTCGAGGCCGATGTCATTTTCACTGAACATTTTATGCTTTATTTCTCCACTTATTACTGATTAATTACCTTGAATTGCAAACCAACCAGCACCAAATGATGCCTTCTTTGAATTTCAAACCGACCAGCTTCAACTGATGATGTCACAATGGCATGACTAGCAGAGGGAGGGCGAATTGCTATTGAAACATGCAGAGCAAGTGCAATTGGAATTTTTTTTTTAAATCACTGCTGAGGAAAGCAAGGGAAGTGTTGGAATCTTACGTTCGGGAACGGCTTGAGTTGGAGGATCACTCCTCCTGAGGGGGCTACGGATAGGGAACGGGTGCATTGAGGGAGCAGACCCACTTGGTCTAGTATATATATATATATTATATTATATGTATATATATATATATATATATGGATATTAGTCCAATTACCTTTGTGCATAATTCATCTCAGCACATTTGTGTCAGTTGCAAACGGTCAATATCATGTCATGCAATGTGCATCTTCATTGCTGCAATAAATCAATGGAATCTTTCCACATGTCTCTCCAATCTGCGATAAATGTCAGCAACTAGATGCTAACTTAACACATACTTTTGCAAATTGTATAAAAATAAAAAAATTCTGGATTGAGATTTTTAGAATACCTTCTGAAGTTATTAATACTAAACTGGATCCAGACTCAAAACTAATAATACTTGGAATATCAGAACAAAGTTTAACACTTACATCAAGCCAAAGAAATTTCTTAGATTACAGTATAATAATCGGGAAGAAATTAAAATTTTGGAAAGGCCTATAACCCCCACAATTAAAATGTGGATTATGGAAATGTCAGAGACCCTACACCTGGAAAGAATCAGATTTGCCTTAATGGACAAACAAGAACTTTTTGTTAGAACATGGTCTTCTTTCATCAATTACTTGAAAGGGTAGATTAGTTCAGCAGGGGAACCTAACTGAAACTTGGACTCGGGATCAGATGAAAAGTTATGTTCTATATTCCTGGATCTTATCTCCAATGATGTATTAATGGTAAATTCTTCCATTCCTTATGATTTAAAAAAAAAAAAAAATTCTTCTCTTTTTTCTCTCTCTTTTTTATTACTCTTAATCTATTAAAAAAAACTATTAGAGGCAGAATGATTCAATTGATAATATTAATAATGTATGATTGATGTACACAAAATATTTCTACCATAATATGTGTTTGCCAATTTATTGTTTACCTCTAATAAAAATATATTATAAAAAAAAAGAAATAAATCAATGGTTTTGGTGCAACTGAAGACGCAACAGCACGAGGGAGTTCCTCACATTGAGGTCAGCATCAATACTTCAGTTTAAGGATATGCCCCTTGACATAACCTTTCCCTACATCGCACCAGTCCGTCTTGCTTTTCAATGCTCTGGTTAATGTAGTCGGAGCTGGTTGCCGCAATCACTGGTCCCTCGGTCATTCAAATATTGCAATGGTGCTTGCAGTAAGAGACTCGGTTGGAGCAGACTATGTCACGAGTGGTGACAATTCACAGAGAAGATCTTAATGGTCCTCCACCATCTGGTTTTCCTCACTTCCGTGGCAACCTTTTATCCAGATGTTCTGTCGGTTCCAGCAGGGAGCTCTCCTTCAAGGTTTGACACCCTTCCCAGTGATCAGTGTAACAATGTATAAACTATTCAAACAGCTCCTGAGGGTACCCTACAGGTCCCATTTTAGCTTATGATTTTGTATGCAATCTGTCATTTAGTCATAGTCATAGACTCTAAATAGCTCATGTCTCTAAATCAGAAACTATAAGGTGCCGTATAATTCCTGTCAGGAACTGCTTGAAAGCCAACATTTGTTTGTCCAATTTCACTGTTATTTGCAGGGGATCTTATTAGGCATTATTAGGCAAATGAGAGTGACATTTAATCTTTTGCATCTTTCGTAATGCCTCTGTGCAAACATTATTCCAATAATCTACTTTCTCTCGTGTATTATTAACAAAGTGAATGGCACATAAGACAGTAATTCAGATAAGTGTAACAATATTAATGCTCTGTATTTATAATAAATCATTTTGCAGTCTGTCCCAACCCGAAATATCACCCATTCATTTTCCCAGAGATGCTGCCTGACATGCTGAGTTACTCCAGCACTTTGTGTCTGTCTTCGGTATAAACCAGCATCTGCAGTTCCTTCCTGCACATACATTTTGTAAGGTCTTCATTATCAGTGGGATAGAGGAGATAGGGTGAATATTCAAGCCAATGACCCAATAAGTTTGAAATATTAACCATATTTTCCCTCTCCATGCTTCACGAATTACTTGGTTGATTCCGTGTTTTATCTTTTAGCAAAGACAATATCTGGGAAGTACAATGATGCTTTTTGAAAAAATGCTCAGACGTTACTGGATAGAACATTTCAATGGTTGTCTATGAAAGACACCTCTGGTGGGTGAGTGGTGACAGTCAGGACATGAAGGGAAAATGCGACTTAATTACTTCTTCTTCCTATTGTCCAGCCATCTTCTATATCACGTCTTTCTGGTCGGTCGGTGACGTTTGACGGTCGGTGGTTGCAGAATTGGCTACTTCTGTCAGTCACTGTGGTACCGTTCCTGTCGTCACCATTGCCCAGGATGCGCCACATGCAGGCCTCTGCTTGCATCCCTCTTAATTACTCAATAGGTGAGAATCCAACCTTTGCATTTTGTTAATACTGATGTCAATGAGCCAAAGAGAACACCAGAGACTATAACAAAGGTTGAGTCTTTATCATATAAATAACTTCCAGCATTCATTGCATCATTGAAAGAGACCGGGTGGTGCCAGCAATGGCTGCCTCGCCAACAGTCTGTCTCATCCCTTCCTTCTTTGTTGTTTTTTTTGTATGTGTTAAATGTATGATTTAGTGTTCTTTAGCTTGTTTTATGTGGAGGGTGAGGGCTGGGGAAAACTTTTTAAAATCTCTTATCTCGATGGAGATGCAACTTTTTCCGTATCGTATTTCTGTCCGCACTGCGGCCTAACATCATGGAGTAGGCACCCTCTGTCGGAGACCAACTTCAGGAGCTCCAACCGCGGGAGCCTGCAAGACTTAACATCATGGAGCTCGTGATCCCTGTCGGGGAACGACCTCGGAGCTCCAACCCTGGGAGCCTACGAACTTTGACATCGTGGGGCTCACAGTCCCTGGTTAGAGACCGACTTCAGGAGCTCCAAGCCGCAGGAGCTTCGATCACCCCGACGCGGGAGCTTTGATCGCCCCGATGTGGGGACTTCGATTGCCCTGATGTGGGTGCTTCGATCACCGGCTGCGGGAGCTTCGATCGCTCCGACAAATGGTTCAACTGCCCCGACCACAGGATAATAAAGAGGAAGCAGATTAGACTTTTTTGCCCTCCATCAGAGTGAGGTATGTGGGGAATCTGCTGTGGTGGATGTTTATATTAACTTTTAAGTTAATGTGTGTCTTGTTGCTTTTATTTTGTATGGCTCTATGGTAATTCGAGGTTCACTGTACCTTAATTGGTATATGTGATAATAAACTGACCTTTAAATCTTTGAACCTTTGAACCTTAGAAAACAGGCTCTTTAAGCCCACCATCCCGACCATCGATCGATCATTCACAAAAATTCTATATTATCCCACTTTCCAATCCACTCACACACATGCTTGCAGGGAGAACATGCAAACTCCACACAATCAGCACAGGACGTTAGGATTGGGTCTCTGACACTGTGAGGGAGCAGCTCTGTGCAGCGACACTGTGTTGCCCTCAAATAAACCTTTTCTGGAATATGGTCCTTGGTGATTTACTTGAGTGTTACATCTTCAAATGTATGCAGGACACTATCTAGTGACTAAAGAGGCTGTCCCACTTGGGTGACCTAATTGGCGAGCTTAGAAGAGTTTGAAAAAAAGTAATGTTGAAGACCTCCTTAGACTATGTAGAAGACATCCTTTGACCTCCTTCGACTATGTTGAAGACTAGCTTCGACTAGCTACGACTAACTTCGGGAAAATTGGACACCGAATAGTGGAGAGTGAAGACGACCTCCTTCGATCTCCTTCGGCCTCCCTTCGACTTTGTTGAAGATTATCTATGACTACCTTTGACTACCTTCGATTACCATCGACTATCCTCGATTACCTACAACTAACATGCCGACCTACTACGATCTACTACGACTAAACCTACGAGTAAAAAAAGTATCGATTTTTTCCATGGTGTCCTTCTTTTACTCGCGGGCATTTTTCAACATGTTGAAAAATTCGCCACGACCTAGCTGAGGCCTTGATTACACGGGGATTACTCTCGAGCGTGAAGGAGAGTTACAAAGACCTCCTACGACCTCGTGTCGACCATGCTGCGAGTATGAGTTGAGGGCAAACTCGCCAGAACTCGCGGATTAGGTCGCCCAAGTGGGACAGCCCCTTAACTACTGGATGACTTGCCCTCTTATGTTTACTTCCAGTATACACCTCATTGCCACTATGTTAATAGTAGCAGATATTAAATTGGATCAAGCCTCTTACAGTATTTACTGGACAGCAGGACTGCTTCTTCACCGATCAAACAGACAGAATGTAAAATCCCCACATCTATGGCTTTTAATTGTGAAGATCATGGGAATAGTTATGGTCACTAGACAGCCAATTATTCTGCCATCAATGAGTATCTCTGATTTTATTGCATGGCCATATCCAAGTTTGACCACAAAACAATGGGAATCTTCCTTGCTTCATTGCCCAAATAAATGAATTATTAGAACCAAGAAAAACAAGTTACCATTTTATGGAAAAGGCCGATGTAACCATAAGGGGAGAAATTCTACAACGCTGCAGTGAAATGCCATCTTAAAACATGGGTGAAAATCAGTCCTCAAATCAATATCAATAATCCTGCTGCATGTTGTGCTTGCTTCGAAAATTCCGTAAACTAATCCAACTTTGGAAAGAAGAACAAATCTTTCAGACTACATTATATCAATTTAGTGCTACCCATTTGAGCTAGAAAACTTGGACATCCAGACTTGAGAACAGCTTCTTCTCCGCTCCTGAACGAGTCACCTCTTTTACATCCCTTTCCCTAAGGTACAACTGTGTACGTTTATTCTTAACTCTCCCTCATTTTATTATTCTTTTATGTATTTTAATGTTCTTTAGCACTACTCAAATTTTGCACTACAATCTTGCACCCTTCTGCTGTTTTGAACTTGTATTTATTGTTGTATTTATCATTTCTGTATGTATACAGTTTATTCTGTGGGGCTCAAAGGGAAGAAAAATCATTGCACCTTGGTGCATATGACAACAAACCTAGTTGAATCTAATATAACTATGGTCTTTACTGGGTCATGATCCACACTCTCAGAATTCGGCTGCAAGTGTGGCATCACTGAATTTGAAATAGCAGAGAGAAAGTTAATAATAGTTGTGGACCATCCCGTTTATGCTAGACCCAATCCTATCTTGATTCTTTTTGTTTATCACTTGCAAAGGATAGGCCAGTGGTTGCAACAGCTGACTACAATTTGGCTTGTTACATCTTGCCAAGAATGCCTTGTTCCAAGTTACCTAATGCTGATGGTGGACTGGCGGATATTAAATTCTCATCGTCTGGAGAACACTGCACTTTTGCCTGTGGGACCTGGGTTTGAAACCAGCTGACCTGATGCAACAAAACCCCTGTGGATTGTTGGCTGCAGAACCACCGCACAAAATGTGTTTGAACTGCCTCATGTCACGTCCTAATTGACATCGCTGAGAATTTTACACACTGAGCAAAGGTTTCTTTTCCCTTAACAACTGTCTTTAAAGGGTACTCTTAAGTGGCTGAGCTAAATTGAAAGAGCCGTAATGTTGATGCACAGTTTTATAAAACAAACATGGTCCCTGTAATTGAATAAATTGGGGATGAAATGATATCAGATCACATTTATCAGATTGATTCCCTATTTACAGTAAATAATACTCCTTCAACTGACTAAGTTGCTTAAAAGTGCTAGTAATCAATTGTAGGTTATTGACCTAATGCCTCAACTCTGAAATAATGATAAACTACAGATAGAATATTATATTGGCAGTTTGTTTTATTACTTTGTTTTATCAAATGTTAGACATGTAGGCCAGGGTAAAAGCAGTATTAAGAGATATAACATACAGTTTACTTAGTGACCATTATTTTGGACAAATATGAAAAAGTTAGTAAAAACACATGATTTGGTAATGTGTGTCTCCGAATTATGATTATTTCTATAATGCCTAGAAATGATGTAGTCAGAAAACTGATCATATTTTTTCAGTAATATATTATTTTTCTGTTATGCCAGTAAACCTTATTTTCCAGTAAAATCTCCACATTCAGTAATCTTCTAATCTCTCATCTGCCTTGCAATGTTTGGAATTGAGTAACAAATTAGATATTCATGAATCCAATACAGCTCAAGTCTAATCGAATTGAATCCATATTTAGCTGGAAAGCTAACACTATTCTTGCATCCTACACCATGGTAATTATAGTCAATGTGCACAGCTAGAAATGAGAATAAGGGGCACTAACCCTCACCTATCATTCATTCAAGCCTTATCAACCTTAGGTTTGGCACAATAAACAAATGACATCAATAAAGTATTCAAATGCCAGCATTTATGTTTCAAATTATACTATATTTCACCGCTGACTGACAGAAGGACTTTAAAAATAAAATGGTAAACAGAATGTGAGAGCAGAGACAAAGAACTATTTTTAGATGTAGAATCAAATCTATATGTTCCTAGATTGTATGATAAAACTTATATGTTCCTTTTGATTATGTTACTTTCAGCAAGGGAGCAGCATGAATGAGAAAACCGGTCTGAAGCACGTACGTCCTCTCCTTGTTTGTCTATTGGTTATGTGATACCAGTGTAACTCTTTCTCCAGAAAACTCAAATAGCATTAAACGGTCATTACTGATTTAAAACCATCATAGAACTCTCAGTAAGAGTGAAACAGAATAACACACTTTTCTGCTAAATTACAAAAGAAGCACTGCAATTGTAATTTTTTTTCTTCCTTTTTGTCTAATACCCAGTGTCTGCCCCAAGGATTTAGAAAGCATGCTTGAAAGAAAACATTCTAAAGTACCAAGAGTTAAGATGTTACAAGAATATAGTTTAGCCTGAAAAGTTCCTAACCTTTGCCAGGAAATCATTAGAAGAATTTATGATGATATAGGTCCATATGTCAAACAGTAATAAATAATCCATATATTGAGTATGCTTTAAACATCCCCACTTTAAAAACACAAACATACTTTGATGAGATGAAACGTTCCTTTCACCTTTTCACTATTTGTTCAAAGTTAAAACAGGAAATGGATCAAACTTAGATAATACTTCATTCATTAATTTTTAATCAGATAAAAAGTCTATTTTTTGCATGGGGTTAACATCTGAAGTTCATGTTACATGTAAGTGGAGACGTAGCACACTGAAAATCCTATTTAAATATAGATTTTATTGAATTAAAACTTTTCAATGCAGTATTCAATACAGTATTCAATTCAGCATGAGAGTAGTAATTCAGGGCTATTATAATTGCAGATCTGGAGGAAAGAAACTATAAAATAATCATTTTTATCCCATACAAATTTCCTGTTTTATTTTAAGCACTATCAACCATCAACATTTTTTTTACCCACAGGTAATTCCCGCAGATTGACTAAGATAAGTACATTGACTTGTTTACCAATCTGCAAATCAACCTACTGACATCCATTTTCATTTAAGTTATCATCAGAGCTCATTCAGCGGTAAGAAGAATTTGTGCTTCTATAGTTTAAATTTAGTACAGTTTAAAATTAGCATGAGAAACAGGGTGCTAAGCAGGCTTTCCAGGGCAGCTGACTGGACTGAAATGTTAAAATCTTGGAAGTATGGTGCCAACTGGCCAGTCAATTTCCCTGGAATCTAGAGAATACTTATTTTTCTGTACGCATTTGGCTCCACAGTCACCAAAATCATTTGAACCCTGCAAGGCATTGACCTGTTTTCTTATGAGGGAGGCTTTCGTTGACTGGTGATAGACTTCTAAAACAAGCTACCAAAATTGCTGTATCCTTTTTGAGGTCATTGCTATTCAATTAACGTAGGCAGAAACTATGAAAATTAATTGATTATATCCAGACAACATGAATAAACATTATCAAAATCAAACGTTATAATATCTCAAATATTTGTGTTTGTACTGTTGGGATTTAACCAAATTCGCATGGTTTGTGAACACTAGTTTATGCATTAAAAATAGCACGATTAGTAATAGTGATCCAGGTGTTTTTCATTTAAGGAAGTGAGTTTAAATCTCAATATGTAGAAACAATGTACATGAGATATGTTTTCAGCCAATATTGTTTGCCATAAGTGTCTTCTGAGTTGGCCTAGCATGCTGCTGAATTCAAGATTATTTAAGGGACAGATAATAAATACTGACTTTCACAGCACCATGAATTCTTGTGAATAAATTAACAAAACAAAATCACAGTTCCTGCAACAATTCCACCCAAAATAAAACTGGAGGATGCAGGAGATACGGGGCAGGCAGTATCAGTGGTGGGACATGCAGAGGTAATGTTTCAGGTCAGTGGGTCATCAAAACCAAATGGTTTTATTTCAAATTATCAGCATCTTTCATGTTTTATTCTCTAATAACATACCTATCCTTCACAACCAACTGCGGCTGCAAGTCAATCAATAGCGATGAGTAATGATGGACCAGCCAGCCTCAGTTAGTTCTTATCGTATCATATCAGCCACAGGATTACCAAGTGCTTCACAGATGACTGATTTGCTATGAATCGATTTCAGGTGGGTCCCAAAGAGACCCCGATTGCCAGTCTCCGTGCAGAATATTCACAAGACGATCACTATTCGGCGTTAGAAACCAAGAAGTGTGCCAAGGACAAATTGGGATGGTGCCAGAGGCAGAGATTTTCAATTATTGTTGTGAGGCCAGAGGAACTACAGTTGATCTCCTTGGAGCAGAGAAGGCTTGGGGGGATTTACCGTAAATTGTCAAAATTATGAAGTGTTTTGATAGAGTAATTAAAGATAAACTGTCTCAAAGGCAGAAGAGCAATAACGAAAGGACTCAAAAATAATTTCATTGGCAAGAGAAACTAGCTGAGATTTTCATAGCAAGAAAGTCATGGTCTGAAAGAGTTGTAGAAACAATGAATATCAACTTTCAAAGGGGAATGACATCAATATTAAGGGTGGAAAATGTGCCGGACAATTAGGAAGGGGCAGGGATGTGGGATAAATTTGCTTATCTCAGCATTAGGGGACTCAGCATTGGACTTCACAAAAAGTCCAATAAACAGAGATCAATAAATGATAGATCAACTAAAAGAAAGTGAAAAATTAAAAGCATGGAAGAAATAAGGGAAAAAAAGAATTGGATAAACAGCAAGTAAGGAGAGAAAGAGAAAATCACATTTGATAAAGACATACATTTGTCAATTCACAATATTCAGTGGCACAGTGGTGCAGCGGTACAGCTGCTGCTTTTCCAGTGCCAGAGACATGGGTTCAATCTTAACTGCAGGTGCTGTCTATGCGGAGTTTGAGCATTCGCCTTGTGGCCACGTGGGCTTTCTCTGGGTGCTCTGGTTTCCTCCCACATTCCAAAGACGTACATGTTTGTGGGATAATTTGCTGCTGTAAATTGCCCCGAGTGTGTAGAATGCAAAAGTAGTATCAGATAGAACTAGTGGGTGGGTGACCAATGGTCGGCATGGACTCAGTGGCCTGAAGGGCCTGTTTCCATGCTGTAATTCTAAACTAAACTAAACTAAAATAAAATAAATTAACCTAAACTAAACTAAACCAATATTTCTGTGACTAGTCCTCAAATGTCTGCATCCTCTCCACAGTACTATCAGTCTTCCTGAATTATGATACAAGAACAGAAAGAACTACTCAGCAGAAGAGATATCATCTGTGTTGAGAGAATTAATGCATTAGGTCAATCAGCTTTAATCAGAACGGAGAAAACTTAGAAATCTAACATATTCAATACTGACACCGCGCCATTGTGGGTAATGTTGCTATCTCATTGCTCCAGCAATGCAGCGGAGATGCTGAGCTCTGATGCTATTTGTGAGTTATAGCATGCTATCCAATGCTATTTTCCCTGTGACCCCCATGTGGCTTTTCTCCTGGTGATGCAACTTCCTCCCACAGACCCAAATAATATTGGTTGATCGATTCATTGCCCACTGAGATGACGGGACATTGATGTTAGGTGACATCCAAAAGAAATTCAGACAAATGGCAGCAAAGTAATGAAATACATAAATAAATGGCAGATAGGAGAAACAACAGGGAAAAGTAGACAAATATAGCTCAAAGGTTCATAAATCTGAACAGAAATAGCCAATCCCATAATAAAATTGAATCAATTCTTCTATGCGCATGAATGATAAAGCTTGAGTTGGTACAAAAGAAATATACTGAACAATAAAGAGATAACAGGGAAAATACAGAGAACAATGTGGTCTATCTGAAGATTGACACAATATACTCAAATACCTCAACGGGCCAGGCAGCATCATTTAACCTGACCTTTAGTGTGTTTCCCATGGACAAATGCAAGGATTTAATTCATGTTGTACAATACTATTACACCACAAAAATATCAGTGTCAATTATGATAAAATCAGTGTATGGTTCTTTTCCACTTATCTCTCGTTTTTAAGAAACAATTGTTGCTAATTGATTGTTCACCTCTGAAAGCAGAAAGTGGTGTCATTGTAACTTTAAATGTGATTGGAAGGCCTAAAGGACATTTTAAATACTAATCTCAGTGAATTTCTTTAATAATGCAGTCCTCGTAGATTTCTTATGCCAATCCTATCGGTGGGAGGTCAGGATGAGATATAAAAAGACAAGCCAAATAACACAATTTTCTATGAAGCTTGCTGGGTGATATTTTCCCTGCAGAGGACTGGATATTGGCTTTGAAGTAAATAATTACCCTCAAAAACAAGGTATTGCCAATGATACATCAAAAATTGCAAAGTCAAGTTGAGTCCAACGTGATAAAAATGAGTAGACCACACAGCCTCTTGAACCTGCTCTGTCATTCAAAAAGATAACAACAGATTATTTTCTCTTCCAGTTTCCGTCCAACCTTCTTATCCCTTGACTCCCAAAATTTATTGATCACAGTCCCTGTGACTGAGCATCCACAGAACTCTTGGGTTAACATTTCCAAAGATTTACAACCCTCTGAGCTAAGACATTTCTCATCTCCTTTATTTGAACTAATATTGTAGTGGGTGAGTTTCTGTTCACTGTTTAGTATGACTATTTGAAGATTGTGGGGGCTATTCTTGAATAGCCCGGTAAATGGGTGTAGGATCACAGCATGCATTAACCTACACCTATTCAGTGTAATACAAAGAACGCATGCCGCCTTTTCACTTTAGTATTGCAACATTCAGCCAGCATTAATTGTACTTAACTTTGCCAAGATATTTCAGCAACTTTCAGTTATTGTTTGTGGCTAGCACCAGACAAAAGTAGCCTTTGGTTAATTTGCCTAATAATAAGGCCACCAGCATAATCAAGGACGAGTCTCATCCCGGTCACTCCTTCTCCCCCTTCGCATCAGGCTAAAGGTACAGAAGTATATGGCAACTGAACCATCCTGTCAACAACTAGAATGTGGTCCTGAGCTACTATCTACCTCACTGCATACCCTTAGACTATCTTTAATCAGACTTTACTAGTTTTCATCTTGCACTAAATGTTATCCCCTTTATCATGCATCTGTATACTGTGGACAGCTCGAGTGTAATCAAGTATAGTCTTTCCGCTGATTGGTTAGCATGCAACAAAAAGCTTTTCAATATACCTCGGTACACGTGAAAATAAACTGAACTAAATTAAACTACTAAATGGAAGCTGCTTTATGACTTGTGGTTTCAGACAGAAGCTCGACAACTGAAGCTGATAAGGAAAACAGAGGGGAACTAAAATATTACATGAGAGACCACCTCCATAGTTTTCAGATGCTAATTCTGGAAACCTTGGTAGTTGAGAAAATAAGCAGGAAAGACAGCCTGTATTTATAAGAAATGAAGAGTTTCCAGACAGTCTTGGAAAGTATCGGAAACAGATAGTGATAGAGATCAATGCCAGGCCCATATCACGACTGGTTTAATAATCCCACATGAATAATCAATGATCAGTGACTGAATCTTCAAGTGCCATATGCTAACAACGTTACTACCAATCTCGGTTTGCTCACACTAACACTTTGACATCAGTTGTCTATGACAATATTCATTGATCAGGATAACTGCCTATATTTATCTGCTCCACCATACTCTCACACATGTTTTATGCTGGCATCTGCACACTCACAACTCAGTTTTAATAGACTGAAATATTTCAATGGCAAATTACCAAAATATCTTATAATTTTGGAAATTAATAACACTGCTGCTGTTTCATACAGACATATAAGGATCCTAACCCAAAATTAAGTTTGTTCATTTTCTTCCACAGAAGTTGCCTGACCCGCTGATTTCCTCCAGCAGTTTAAAAAAAATCATAAACTGATATTACCCAGCAAGTGAGACAGCATCTGTAGAGAGAGATACAATGCCAATATCATTGTTCTGGCTCAATGACACTTTTATACTCAGCTGAAAAAAAAGGATTTTGAGTAAAATCTAACTCCGTTTTTATCTCTAAAGAGCAATAGACACTTAACAGAAACAGCATCAACTATCTGAAAGTACCTTTAGATACTTCCAAGTCCTGACTCCAATGACGAAGTAGAAACAAGGAACTGCAGATGTCCGTTAATACGTAAAAGGACGCACAGTGCTGGAGTAACTCAGCAGGTCAGGCAGCATCTCTGGAGAAGGGTCTCGACCTGAAACATCACTTATCTATGTTCTCCAGAGATGCTGCTTGACCTGCTGTGTTACTCCAGCACTTCGTGTCCTGTAGGGAAGAGGACAATGCCGACTATCTTCAGCATGCATAGCACTGTGGTTGCTCGCTGCAGCGACACTGAATATGGTGGAGGTGACAGTATCACCTCAGCTCTTATTCCTTCTAACAACCTGCTTCAATGTCAGCCCACTTTTTCTTCTGATTTCCAAGGTCCAGACATTGCATCCATCAGGTACACTTCCATGTTCTTTCTGTTTATGCTTTCACAGCATTACACTTTTGCTGTTTCATTTCATACACCCGGTGCTCACATTGTGGCCAGGGAGAGGAAAACATCAATGATGCCTTGCAGCACTGAAACATGCAAAATGCAGACAAGTCTTGACAGTGCACAGGCAAGGAATAATGCTTCCTCTGACTGGGCATTTAGGCAGGCAACATCTCTGGACAGGAAAACTTGGATAGGTGACGTTTTGGGCTGTGACTCTTCTTCAGACTTTTTTTGTAAACCAGCATCTGCAGTTCCTTGTTTCTACATCTTCTGATTTCACACTAATCCAATTGTCTCAATTAGTAGACCAAATTAATTCAACTCACACTTTTTGATTCTTTACTATTACTTTAGTTGTGTCATCAGCAGGGCACTACCTTTAATTTCCACTATTAAACTTGGCCCAAATGTAAATCAACTCAGCCTATAGCTGAAATCCTGTTTACAGTCACATTCACTTGTTTCTGTTTAAGGTCATGAATTACCGCAACATTGACTGCTTTGTTTGGAATCAATTAGCTCTCAGGGGATTTTGTAACATCTGTGCCATTACTTGGCAAGTTCTCAAACATGCCTTGACTCAACTGATCACCAATGCATCTTGACATGTGGACATATAGATTTTGAGGCTGATAGCCATGGAATTGTGCCTTCCATTATGAATAGGGAACAAATCTAGCAGTCAATATTCATGTTGAATAAAGGTTTGATGAAGCCATTCAGTTCAAAGTAAAATCTAACCCTCTGAGTCATAATCTGCTAACATTTTACATCTGAAATCAACAGCCAGCTTGCCAAAGTATTTCAACATATTATCCTCTTTCCCAAGTGGCTGCTCGTTCCGATAAAATGTCACAAGCTCTTCTTTGTTATAATTTGAACTGACTATTAAAGCTAACTTTAATTATTTTGCGGTAATGTTGAGGTTGACAGCTTCTCTACTTTGATTATGTATTCCTGATTTTTAAATATTTCCACGGGTGTCCAACAACTGAGCTGAGGTTTTCTGCTAAATATTTGTAAATCAGATCGGCTGATATACACAAAATATAACGTGTAGCTTGAGTTCTACAACATGCTTGTTTTTATGGTTTATTTAATAAAATTATTTTCATCCACTGAAGAAATTCCACCTATTTACAAAAAAATCTGTAACTAAGCATGAAGTACTTACCGGGTAAAGACATAAAAAATTGTCTAGTTTCTGAAGACAGTGGCTAAACAACGACAGAAGATTATGTGGTCGCGAACAGGACTCCAGGATGGAATGTTGCCTTCTGCTGCCAGGGTCTTAAATGTCTCAGAGTGATTGCAGAACATACTTAAGGGGGTGGGTGAGTCATTGTGCACATCAGTACCAACGACACAGGTAGGAAAAGGAAAGAGATTGTACAGAGCAAATACATGGAGTTAGGAAATAGGTTAAAAATCAGGACCTCAGGTGGTAATCTATGGACACCAAGAGTCTTGAGCATACTTCTACTAGCATCAGTCCAGATATAGACCACAATCTTTAGGAGCTGCAATTACTTGTCTTTCTGCATCATTTTCTGGCATTGGAAATGATATTCCTGGACTAGTAAAACAGAGACAGGGACTAATAATCCAGTAGCATGAATTCATATCTTGGCAAAGATGCACGCGAATTTAAATTTAGTTAAATCAGAACCTAGTATCAATAATGTAAACCACAAAACTATTGGATTTTTAAAAAATCATCTGGTTTAATAAAGCTTTTTGGAAAAGGAAATCTGCCATTTTTGTTAAGTCTCAGACTACATGCGATTTCAGACCATCTGTTCTGGCCACAGCTGCTTTCTCCTGCACAGTTATTTCCCCCTGACAGTATCCATAGAGAAGGCAGACACAAAATGCTGGAGTAACTCAGCGGGTCAGGCAGAATCTCTGTAGAAAAAGGATGGGCGACCTTTCGGATCGGGACCCTTCTTCAGACATGGTAATGGTATATGGTGGATGTGTAATGGTATAAGTATTTTAGAGAGGAATGGCCACAGGTTTCCTGCACTCTTTGACTTTTCCCTTTACCCTTCCTGGCAGCCTCACGCCTCACATCTACTTTCTGTCAGCACCTTAGGTGTGACCACGTCACCTTAATTTCTATCTGTCTGCCCTGATTTGTGAAGTAACCCAGAAAGCGAATCAGTTGTATTAAAACCACCCTGCACAGTTGGAGCACCTTCACCACAGGGGAAGCAGTATTTCAAGAAGGTAGTAAATGAGGATAACTTTCCCTGTGATGCCTACGTGCTCTGAATGAATCATAAAGGAATACAATAAATGTTTTTTGACTGCGTAGACCATCCTGCCAATTCTACGAATACAGGTCAGTGTAAGAAATTACAGGACAACATTGTAATCAACATTATTTCCTCCGCAACTAACACCAACAACAAATTAACTAGTTACTCAATTTATTGTGTGGTCTTTTTAGTTATGGATGCAAAGTAGACTGCCCGTGTAAGTCAATAAGTAATTCATTCCATGTGAAGCTTTTACCAATATTTCTGAATGACCTCATATATTATTGAAGATTTGCCTTTAAATATTAAATGTTTGATTGCAATGAATAGTTTAATGCTTACCTTAACTAAGCCACTTCCAATACACCCTCCTCTTGCGGATATACTGATCCAAACAAGCATATAAGATTTGGACATGATTGCTAAATTGTTAAGAACTTAAATTGTTCTTCCTATTTATATTTCATAAATCAGCATAATCTATCCACATTTTGTACATTAAGAAATTTCTGCAAAGCATTAGATTTTATCCAAAAAAATATTTTGGTTAAGATTCAACGGGTGGTTGAGTGATTGATTGGGCTGAGGTGCAAATTTTACAAGATTTCTTCTTCGTATACAGTTTGGCCCAAGCATATTATTTCATGGTTAAACAGTTATAATCCATCCCTCTTTAAAACGTTGGTATCAGGGCCACATGAATTATGCATTATTCTGATAATCACGCTCCAATTTTATGGAGGAGAATTAAAGAAAGACAGACAGTAAGATACATATTAAGAGTGACATATATAAGATGTCTTTTGGATACGCTTCCTAGAAATCAACAATTAGGACTGAACAAATTGGTTAAATAACATTGAAGTGCTTTATGTGAACCACCGGTTGATTTATATTGGACTCTTGGTACCCACATTACCAAACCTGTATAACAAATGACTTGGACATGAACATAGTTTCCCCCTCCTCGATTTGTAATGATTGTTTGGTAATGCAATGGCTAATATAATTCAAAATCTATTGGAAAGAATTTCCTGGATCCCTCAAGAGGATTTAACTCAGTATTTTTTTTAAATCGTATTATCAAAGCATTTTGAATTATATTTTTAACAGAACAGCATTTCATGCTCTTACTTATCTAAATATACATATTTTATCTGGTACATTTGTTTTCTTAAATTTGTTCAGCATCCCCTTTGAAAGAATGCAAGTGTGAATAAATATTTGTGGTGTGCTGTTCATGATTGGACTGCTAAAGCTAAGATTTATCTTGTTAAAGCTCTTTCTTTGCAAAATGGAATGTTTTATTACCATTTTGTTATTGAAGTAAGCTTTCTGCAGAAGAGGCCAATAAATGCAAAAGACAGATGGAGAATGGATTGGTACATATTCATAGAAACAGTACCGCCATGAGCTTGGAACAATCTCTTGTTGCCTTTTAAATTCACCACTGAATTTGAGAGTTAGTTCCTTAAAGCTGTATGTCCGTTTCCTTCAGTTGGGTGATTCATCCAGGGTTCCGTTATAGAGAGAAAGGAGGGTGAAGGAACAAATAGAACAAATAAACAAATAAACATATCACCTCTGCCAGTGACTATCCATTATTCAGACAATACCATCTGATCTGTACATTACACTTCTCAAAAAGTTATGTTTAATTTGGTTTAGAGATACAGCGCGTAAGCAGGCCATTTTTTTCACACAAAGGTTGGTGGGTGTATGGAACAAGCTGCCAGTTGAGGCTGGAACTATCCCATCGTTTAATAAACAGTTAGACAGGTACATGGATAGGACAAGTTTGGAAGCATATGGACCAAACGCAGGCAGTTGGAACAAGTGTAGATGGGATATGTTGCCCAGTGTGGCAAGTTGGGCTGAAGGGCCTGTTTACATGCTGTGTCACTCTATTACTGTGTCACTATGACTCTATTAGGCCCACCGCATCCGCGTTGACCAGCAGTCCCCATACATTAGCACTATCTTACACACTAGGGACAATTTACTATTTTTACCGAAAACAATTAACCTACAAACCTGCACGGTTTTGGAGTGTGGAAGGAAACCGGAGCTTGTTCATGGGGAGAATGTACAAACTGCTTACAGACAGAACCTGTAGTTAGGATCAAACCCAGTCTCTGGCACTGTAAGGCAGCAACTCTACTGTTGCGCCACTGTGCTGCTCCTTAAGATAAAATATCTAAATAATCAGCAAGGTGAAAACAAGCATTTACTTTTGTTTGTAACAGATGTGTTTGAATGTGTTCACATATGTATGAGCTGGGAACACAATAAGTCATTCGGCCCCTCTAACCTGTTTAGTCATTCTATATGATTATCGAAGAACCAATAGTAACATCAACTAGCCTGCTCATGGTATTTATAGCGGCAGATTATTATATCATTCAAGGAATTGCTCCCTCTAGCCACTAGGAGAAGACATAGGTAAGGAGATAGTGTCGTTTTACGCATGGGAGCACTCTATGAGACATTCAAAGCCGTCGAAAGATAAACCTTCCCAAACACAGTCTCTTGATTAATAGTTTCTTTATTGTCGAAGTAAAACAATAAGATATTCATCCAAACTCCTTCTTGTTAGGTACATTTTAGTGTTATGCCCCTGTCCCACTTCGGAAACCTGAACGGAAACCTCTGGAGACTTTGCGCCCCACCCAAGGTTTACGTGCGGTTCCCGGAGGTTCCCGGTGGAATAAGGCCATCCTGGTGGAATAAAACTGGGTGAAAAAAAAGTCTTACCTTGTACTACCTGCAACCTCCGGCAACCACCTTCAACTAGCATCGCAACCGGCTTCGACTAAAAAATTACCGATTTTTAAAACGGCAACCTATTTTTAGTCGCGGCTGGTTTTGAATTTTTTTAAAATAATAGCCGGAACATAGAAGAAGCGGAAAACACTTTTGACCATTAGGGAGACTGACAAAAACCTCCGGGAACCACACGGAAACCATGGGTGGGGCACAAAGTTTCAAACTCTCACTTCTGAGGTCTGAGGTCCCCACCGGCTTTAAAAGGGCATCAATTATACCAGTGCCCAAGAAGAGTAAGGTGATGTGCCTCAATGACTATCGACCAGTGGCACTAACGCCTGTGGTGATGAAGTGCTTTGAGAGGTTGATCATGGAGCAAATCAACTCCTACCTCGACAAAAACCTGGACCCACTGCAGTTCGCTTACCGCCACAACAGATCAACGGTGGATGCGATCTCACTGGCCCTCCACTCCGCTCTGGACCACTTGGACAACAAAAACTCATATGTCAGGCTGCTATTTATCGATTACAGCTCGGCATTTAACACAATCATCCCCTCCAATCTGGTTACCAAACTCTCAGAACTGGGTCTCTGCACATCCCTCTGCAATTGGATCCTCGACTTCCTCATTCACAGACCACAGTCCATTCATATTGGTGGAAATGTGTCAACCTCGATAACAATCAGCACGGGAGCACCTCAAGGCTGCGTGCTCAGCCCCCTGCTGTACTCACTGTATACTCATGACTGCGTAGCTGTTCACAGTGCGAACTCCATCATCAAGTTCGCTGATGACACCACTGTTGTGGGACGTATCACTGATGGGGATGAGTCAGAGTATAGAAGGGAGATCGAGCAACTGTCAATATGGTACCAGCACAATAACCTGGCCCTCAACACCAGCAAAACCAAGGAACTGATTGTGGACTTTGAAAGGAGTAGGATGGGGACCCACAGTCCCGTTTATATCAACGGGTCGATGGTTGAAAGGGTCAAGAGCTTCAAATTCCTGGGAGTGCACATCTCTGAAGATCTTTCCTGGTCCGAGAACACTAATGCAATTATCAAGAAAGCACATCAGCGCCTCTACTTCCTGAGGAGATTACGGAGAGTCGGTTTGTCAAGGAGGACTCTCTCTAACTTCTACAGGTGCACAGTAGAGAGCATACTGACCGGTTGCATCGTGGCTTGGTTTGGCAACTTGAACGCCCTGGAGAGGAAAAGACTTCAAGAAGTAGTAACCACTGCCCAGTCCATCATCGGCTCTGACCTTCCTTCCATCGAGGGGATTTACCGCAGTCGCTGCCTCAAAAAGGCTGGCAGCATCATCAAGGACCCACACCATCCTGGTCACACACTCATCTCCCTGCTACCTCCAGGTAGAAGGTACAGGAGCCTGAAGACTGCAACGACCAGGTTCAGGAATAGCTACATCCCCACAGCCATCAGGCTATTAAACCTGGCTCGGACAAAACTATGATCATTAATAACCCATTATCTGTTATCTGCTATTTTCACTTTATCAGTTTATTTATTCATGTGTGTATGTATTTATATAATGATATATGGACACACTGATCTGTTTTGTAGTAAATGCCTACTATGTTCTGTGTGCCGAAGCAAAGCAAGAATTTCATTGTCCTATCAGGGACACATGACAATAAACTCACTTGAACTTGAATTTGAACTTGAAAGTCTCCAGAGGTTTCTGTTCAGGTTTCCTAAGTGGGACAGGGGCATTACTCACAGTCAAAACTCCTGCATATGTCTCCGACATGTTAGAAAACTCTAACCATGTTAGAAAGCTCCGAATGGTCGAAAGATATGCCTTCCCACAATGCTTCCCCCGAACTAATTAAAAACTACAAGCTTCTGCCCAACAATCCCAGCAGCAAACACGCCTCGACTATGTAATAAATCCCACCCACATAATTACAGGCAGACAAAAGTTAATGGCAAATGCCATAATTTATGACACACAAAATTAAGCCAAGTGGCCACTACATACCGGCCACTAATTGTTCTGAGTATATAACCAGGCAATTACTAATAAACATCAAAAAAGTAGCTCTGAAGGCTTAACATAGATGAGAAACAAAAAATAGCATGCATTATGTATCTGCATTCAGACTTTTTCAGCGATTCTTCCATCTTCACCTTCGCCTTCTAGAAGCAAACATAACTTGGTTATTGGTCTTATTAAAACATTATTTTTAGTACCGTGAGTACCAAACCCTTAACATCAGGCATGATCTCTAGTATTCTTCCCATTAACCATGAACCTTGTTATGCAGTAGAATCAACCTCAAACACAATATCAACTGGAACAAAATTTATTCTAATCCTTGACAATCGTAGTCACTCTTGGATCAGAGGCAAATATTCTTGTATCGATTTACTCCAAAAAAGATCTGCTATATATTGTACCTGTCTCCATTTGTGTCTTATGTCTTCTTTTACAAAGAATCCAGGTGGTAGTGTTGGATTGGCCTTCAACAGAAGAATATGATTTGGTGTAAGTGCTTCTAGGTCATTCGGGTCATCAGAACTCTTGGTAATAGGTCAATAATTTAAAATTGCTTCAATTTCACAGAATAAAGTTTGTAATCCTTCGTCGTCCAGAACTTGTTGTCTAAGAACAGAGCGCAGCACATTTTGTACCATGCAGATCAACCGTTCCCATACACCACCATGATGAGAACCCATTGGAGGAATAAAGTTCCATTTAATCCCTTGTTGAAGCCTGGCATTCTGGATCTTATCCTGATTTAAGCTTTTAAGTGCCTCTTTTAATTCTCTTTCCACTCCAACAAAATTTAAACCGTTATCTGATCTTAACGATGAAGCTTGACCTCGTCGACAGATAAATCTCCGTAATGCATGAATACAGGAGTCTGTGTCAAGCGTAGATGCAACTTCAAGACATACTGGCCTACTTGCCATGCAAGTGAAGATTACACCATACCTTTTTACAAGGCTTCATCCTCTTTTAACCTCTATAGGACCAAAATAATCCACCCCCACATCTGTAAATTGGGGCTTATCAGGTGAATCCTCTCCAGAGGTAAGTCTGCCATTTTCTGTTCTCCAAACTTCCCATGCTGTCACCTAAACATAATACAATTTTTTATTATCTATCTTGCAGCGGAATTAGCCGTGATAATCCAATATTTTTTACGAAGCTGGGACAATATATAATTTCTTCCTCCATTCATGAATATGTCGCAATACTAATGTTGATATGTGGAAGTCCCTTGAGAGAATAATAGGATGTTTAGTCTCTTCAGGCATTGCCAACCTATTTTGACAACCACCCACTCTCGGAAGTCCTTCCTCCAACACTGGATCAAGCTTATACAATTGACTGTCTCTTTTGACACCATGTACTCCAGCCTCTAATGTCAATATCTCTTCTTTGTATTTCTGCCTTTGACAGAAAGAGATAATCGCATCTTCCGCTTTAAGGAGATCATCAAGATGTAAACCCTATACGTCATATGATGTCTTAAAAACTTTCATCTTCTTTCCAACCTTTTCCTTTAGTATTTCATGATCTTCTTCAAAGATACCTTCAGTAATCTCTCACCTTTTTTGAGCAAATAGCAATAACCTTGTTTTTAGTTTAAGAAACCAACCTACTACAGTCACCAATTTAATCCATGATGAAAAGTGGATAATTAAATAATTTGTTGTGTCTCATCAATCTTTAGCAATCACGTTCAGTGTGATGTTCTGTTTGATTTCCGGATCATTAGCAGAGATTTCAAATCACAGCTCAAGTTTTGGCCATTCTCTGTCTGGCCAACAGAGAATCTCTGGTCCATTAATCCATCTTTTATTGCTTAAGCAGTGGTTCGCTGTCAGTCCTCTAGAAGCTTCATCCACAGGATTTTCTTTTGTGTTAACATATTTCCATTGTGAATCATTAGTAGCTCCAAAAACAAAAGAGATTCTGTTTGCTACAAATGTCAAGAAACGTTTGTTCACATCGTTGAAGTATTTAAGCACCATAGTACTATTGGTCCAGAAGATAGATTCTTCCAGTTGAAGCTGTTGTTCCTTTTGCGGCAATATGTCAACTTTAACAGCTAGTTCCATTCTGGGAAATGTCATTTGTTTCAATGGTGCCACTCTGGCCTTTCCCATTAAGAATGCAACATGTACTCCTTTGTTATAATTTTCCAGTCTTAGATATGAAACAGTACCATAGGCACTTTCATTGGCATCTGAGAAATTATGCAGCTTTGCACCTCTGATCTTACCCAAGCATGTAGGCTGCATGCACCGGTCCACCTTGAATTCTGAGATCTTGTTGAGATCTGCTATCCATTCTGTCCATCGGTGAGAGGAAGTTTGTGTTATACACTCATCCCATCCAAGATTTTCCTTACAAAGATCCTGCAAAATCAACTAGGCTGGCAGAGTAAATTGTGCAAGAAATCCCAAAGGGTCGTAAATGGAACCAATCACGGATAGGTTAGCCCTTCTAGTACATAGTCGCTCTTGAATAGAGATTCTGAATTTGAACACATGTGTTTCAACGCACCAGTGCAGTCACAATGCTCTTTCCATTGGCAAATTGTCCTTGTCCAAATCCCTGGTCTCTTTGGCTCTATCATCTGGTGGAATGCTCTCCAATACAACATGACTGTTGCTGATCCACTTGGAAAGCATAAATCCTCCCTTATTGCAGAGGGAAGTCCGATGTTTTATCATTTGAATTGCTTCCTGCTCAGTAGACATGGTTTTATGCAATCATCACATATAAATTATTCTGCAAAGTGGTTATCGCTTCCTCTGGAAAGTGAACTTTATTGTCCTCTGCGGTCTTCTTTAATGCAAAGTTCGCACAACTTGCTGATGACACTGCTCCAAAGAGATGTACCTTCATCTGGTATTCAACAAGATTTTGTTGTACATCCCCTTCACCCCACCATAAAAATCACAGGTAGTCAATGTGTTTTTCTGATACTTTGACTTGATGAAACAACGCTCTGATATCAGCCATCAAAGCAATTGGTTCTTGTCTGAATGTAATGAGAACTACAATGAGTGAGTTGGTAAGGTCTGGACCTTGCAGTAGTTGACAGTTAAGTGATGTTCCTTTGAAGACTGCCGCACAGTCAAAGACCACCCCCAAGGTCCCTTTCTTTGAGTGATACACCCCATGGTGCGGAATGAACCATAGCACTCCATCACTTCGATTCAGTTGGTTTATTGGTACCATTTTGGCATAATCATTATCAATCATATCCTTTAGGAAAGACGTATATTCCTCATGAAATTTCATATTCTTGCCAAACTTGCGTTTCAGATTCTGGGTGCATTGCTCTGCCGTACGACGATTATTCGGCAGACTAACAATTTCTTGTTTGAAAGGTAAGTCCAGACAATAGTGTCCGTCTATCATCTTTAATGAGTAGTTCATAATATCCAAGAACTTTAATTCTTCCCTGGACATTTTTTCAGATTCCTTACTGGTACTTTCATAGAAGTCATGATTGTATTGCTTGATCAATAGCTTTTCTAATTTACCAGTAGATATTTGATTAACAGCAGCGGTAGGGTAGTTCTTCTGGTACCCGCTTTCATTGTTCCTTCTCAAGGAGCCAAAGATAACCCATCCAAGTAGGGTTTTCACAGCAAACGATCCATCACCTTGGCTCCTCACAATCTGTGCATGTTCCAATGCCTTCAAAGCATTCGTTCCGATAAATAGGTCTAACTAGAATTTAATTTAGATATTTTGATATCCTTTAAGTAAGGCCATTGTGTCATGTCTGGGTATATTTCAATGACCAACAGGCATAGTCTCATGTGTAAACACTTCAGATATTGGAATAAAATTATCTTCATCCAGACTGGATACCGCCATACTTGTAATGTAATGACTAATGCACTCCATCTCTTCATTCACGGTATGCAATCAAATCTTAATCTCTTCTCCTGTAATGTCCATCCTTCTCATCAAGCCTTCTATGAAAAAAGTAGCCGAAATTCCGTGATCCAAAAAATGCATATGTTTGCAACACTGTATTCGTCTCACTATTCCTTACCTGTACTGGTAAGATAGAGAAGATACAGGCTTCTACGCCGGCCCCAATATGAGCAGTTATCTGAGGAGAGGTGACAGCATCATCACTCGTAGCTGGCTTCTCCTTCTGTTCTATTTACTCCGGCTTCTTCTTTACAGTGTGAAGTGCTTCAGGATAAAATTGCTTGCACTTATCACAAATTATAGGACTCCTACAGCCTTTATCCATGTGTCCTTTTTTCAAACATCCAAAACAGATTCCCTTCTCTTTTAAGAAATCCACCCTTTATTTATACTCCATCTTCTTGAATCTTCGACACCACCTTACGATGTAACCAACTTCATCATATAACAAACAAAATCCTTTTTGCTTGATAGTAGATACATCTCCATTCATTCCACCTGTCCTTTCCATGGTATTATAGCGGTAGCAAAACTGTCACCCTTAGGTCCAGATCCTCCTTTAGTTTTGGTAACGGTAGAACCTTTGACCGTTGCAATTGGTTTATAATCTCCAATCTCCCGTGGTGTGGATCTAACATGTACTGTACTTCCCTTTCCAAGAAATCCACCAGGTCTGGTAACATGGCTACTCGCTTCTTCTTATCCATCATTCAGCCTGCTTTATCTCTCCACTTTTCTCTAAGTGGTCTGGGCTGTTTTTGAATTATGGCTCTAGTATTGCTAACAAGATTCATCTCCTCCGTGTGGTTAAGATTTTTCATCGAGCTACAACAACCACTAAGAAATATTGTAACATCACTTAATGCGTCCACATCTTCTGGCTTGATATCTTTCCAACCATAGGCCTTCTCCATGTATGCATTAGCAATCCTCTGTTCCATACCAAAACATTCTTTAAGTAACCTTCTTGCCTCTTGATAGCCTTGGCTGTCAGGCATATTTTGACAAGTTTCTACAATCACCTTAGCACTTTACGCTTGTGTAATGCGCCAGAAATCATAAGCACTCTTTTTCATCAGTAATTTTCATTTCTACTACTTCGTCAAACGCCATTATGAAAGCTTCATACAGCAAAGGAACACCATTATATCAGAATCAGGATCAGAATCAGAATCACACGTTATTAGCCAAGTATGTTTTGCAACATACTAGGAATTTCATTGGCCAGGTCAGTCATACAATTAAATCACTCAAAAACTCATTTTAACATGAACATCCACGACAGTGACTCCTACACATTCCTCACTGTGATGAAAGGCGAAATAAAGTTCAAGTCCTTCCTTTTGTTCTTCCTCGGTTGGGAACCCTCTGTTGATGGGATGATCTTGACTCCCGTAGCCGGCGGCGTTCGGGCCCTCTGCATCGAGGCGTTCAGCTCCTGCATCTGGGGAATGCCAGCTCCCCCGCACAGTCAACCCTTGATGGTACGTCCACGGTGATCGCAGTGGGAGCAATCCCAGGCAAGGGATCCGCTCCGATGTTAAGTCCGCGCCCTGCGGTGGGGCTCACGACAGTCTGAGGAGGCCTCCAGCTCCCGCGATGGTAGGCCGCAGAGCCCGGAAAATGTGATTCAAAAATTGATCACATCTCCGGGAGGGTAGGAACTTTAAAAAATGTTTCCCCCCATCCCCTCCCCATCCCCCTCCCCCCTCCCCCCTCACCCCACATAAAACATACCGAAGAACATTAAAACAAACTTTTAACACACTACAAATTAACAAAAAAAAAGAATAAACGAACAGACTGCCGGCAGGGCTGCCATCTCGCCGGCGCCCCTGGTTGTCTTATATGTAGGAATTTCTATTGGTGGTAGGGTGAAAGAGAGATTTTGTTTAGCTATGAACTTGTTGAATTCAGCTTGCTCCTCCGCCAATTCACGTAATCCCTCAAGATCCTTGGCTTGGCGCAAACGAATGATAGACACGTCCCTGATATTAATACTGGCTTGCTCGAGCCTGTGTATCAGGCCTCGGAAAAGTGTACTGAGCTGTTGGTTTGGCCCGAGCCTCTACAGATGCCCCATAACTAGTTTGCTTTGGTCTAGCACCCAGTTGCTGAGATTAAGTTTTGCCCATCTTCTGGCAACGTGCTAGTTCTGAGTTACGAGGCCGGATATCCTCTGGCTGCAGATTTGATTTAGCTGTTGTTTCCTTTTGAACAGTTCCAATTCAATGAAATAAGAGTTCATCGCATCAGATGCTTCAGAGCTGCACCTTGACCCTCACTTTCTATTATCTCCTTCTTCAATTTGACAACCGGCAACTTTGAAGGTTATTCCAGTTGTTCTTTTTGTCGCCTCATCTATTCTTCTTGTCGCTCAATCTCATCTTTCTAATTCTTCTGACCAAACCTCTCTCCACAGATCCAGCACAGTCTTCTGACCTCCTTCTTTGGGACTGACTCTTCTAACTTTTGCCTGTAAGGTAGCTTTCGACTCAATGTATAGTGGCAGATTATTATATAGTTTCAAGGAATTGCTCCCGCTAGCCACGAGGAGAATACATGGGGTAAGGAGATAGTGTCGTTTTACGCATGGGAGCTCTCTGCGTGCCATTCAAAGCCATCAAAAGATAAATCTTCCCAAACACAGTCTCTTGATTAATAGTTTCTTTATTGCTGAAGTAAAACAGTAAGATATTCATCCAAACTCCTTTTTGTTAGGTACATTTTAGTGCTACTTGTAGTCAAAACTCCAGCATATGGCTCCGACATGTAGGAAAACTCTAACCATGTTAGAAAGCTCCAAATGGTCGAAAGATATGCTTTCCCACTATGCTTCCTCCGAACAAACTAAAAAACTACAAGCTTCTGCCCAACAATCCCAGCAGCAAACACGCCTCGACTATGTAATAAATCCCACCCACATAATTACAGGCAGACAAAATTTAAAGGCAAATGCCATCATTTATTACGCACACAATTAAGCCAAATGGCCACTACAGTATTCTTTCACTGCCTTATTTATCAAGCATATAAGACCATAAGACATAGGTGCAGAATTAAGCCATTCAGCCCATTGCGTCTACTCTGCCATTCTTTCATGGCATATCTGTTTACCCTCTCAATCCCATTCTCCTGTCTTCACCCCATCACCTTTGACACCTTTACTAATCAAGAACCTATCATTCTCTTTAAAAACCTGTCCTCTTAAATTCCACAGATTCATCACCCTGTGGCTAAAGAAATGCCTCCTCATCTCCATTCTAAAGGTACGTCCTTTTATTCTGAAACTGTGCCCTCTGGTCCTAGACTCTCTCACCATTGGAAACATCCTCTCCATATGTCCATCTCTACCTCAGCATCTTACACAAATTTATGAAGTTACCTCATTTTTCAATTTGCACTCAATCAAATGTCCTTCATTATTGCAACCACCCACTCCCTGCCTTCATCTATTATACCCACTCCGATCCTGAACATGTACCTAACAGGAACATCATGAAGGAAGCTGGCTACAATTTTCTACAGCAGTACATTCCAAATAAGTGCTTTGTCACAAAGTTAAACCCGAGCTAAACCAACTGAAAATATGCCAAAGATTTCAGATAATAATTTCAGAAAAATAATTAAAATTATTAACAATTTTAGATAAGAAAAAAAACACAATTAAATGCATTGAAATTAACTGTTCAATAAGGTGAAATTTAGAGTGGTAATTAAGGCATATGGTAAACTTGTCTTCATTGGTTGGGGCATTGTTTATAAAGGGCCTGTCCTACAAGCATGCAACTCTATGCGATGAACGCGATCAAACTAGAAGCGGGGGCCGCGCGGAGGTCGGGTGATCCCCTGTACAGGGCCGTTCCCACCAGCATGCGCCTGCATGCGGCAAGCGTGACCAAACCGGCAGCAAGGGCCCGCGGAAGTCGGGTGAGTGGCGCAACGCGGCGCAAAGTGAGGCAAACCTGGAGCGAAGTCTAAGGTAAGTTCGCCAGGACAGAGAGGGGCACACAGAGAGGGGCACAGAGGCACACACACACACACAGGGCCATGGAGCCACACACATAGAGGGTCATGGAGGCACCTACAGATAGGTTCACGGAGGCATGATGTCGGGGCGGTGTGCAATGCGTCGAGGCGACTGCGAGCCGACAAGCCATTGCCGCGCGGAATTTGTGAGCATAGTCAGTTTTTCGGAGCCCCGCGCGATGTCGGGACAATTCCGCATGGCTCCGGCGATCGAAGTGGGACCGGCCCCGCGACGCGGGACGGCTCAAGCGACCACGTTAGGTCGCGCTAATCGCATAGAGTTGCATGCTTGTAGGACAGGCCCTTAAGAGTCAGGAAATCTTAACACATTTTGAGCATACTGTGCAGTTCTGGTCATCCCAATGTAGAAAATATGTGAAGGCTTTGGAACAGGTGTAAAGGACATTTACTAGAATTATGCCTGAATTAAGGAGTTTTAGCTAAAAGGAGAGGTTGAATGGACTTGGATTGTTGAGGGGAGACCTGATAGAAGTATATAAAACCATGAGGCACAGATAATCAGATGTAGAAAGTCCGAACCTTTTTAGCAGGATGGAAATATCAAAAATTAGAGGGCATAGCTTTACAGCGAGTGGGCATTGTTTAAAAGAGATGTTCTGGGCAAGTTTTACACTGAGGTTGTTGAATGGCTGCAACCCATTGCAAAGGTGGTGGTGGAGGCAGATGGTGGAGGCAGATACAACAGTGGCATTGAAGAGGCTTTGTGTAGGAATTTGTATATAGATTGTATGCTGGTAGATAAGAATTGGTCTTGGCATCAAGTTCGGCACAGGCAATGTGAGCTGAAGGTCCTGTTCCTGTGCTGTACTGTTCTATGGTCTATTTCTATGTTGTTTTACCTAATAATCCTGTTGCATCCGTTCCTCTCCAGTGAAAAAAATAGTGTAACTAAACCTGAGCCATGAGAAGACCAGTGTTTTGCAAAAGATTGAATTTTACAGCAAATTAATTGCAGACATGTAAGTGCTGGATATGTACATTTGTACCTAATTGTTCAGTAGTACGGAACTTCATCACAGTTATAATGTTGGCAGTTTTGTGTGGAACTGATAGCTATTTTCGCTATATTTTGGGGGTTTATTTTATGTCTCATTTTACATTGCATAAAATAAAAGCTTGATTGAAGGCTACGTTTTTCAATAGATCATTTAGACATAACTACTATTTAGTTATATTCTGCATGTGCCTCCCTCCCTCATCAATTTTATTAAAAGTTTCATGACAGGAAACTAAACATTACTTTTGTCTGACCCAATGTATTATCTATGCGTACCAATGATTAATGTTTTGTGCATTATGAAACAGTATTTTATTGTAATTTAGTTTATGAGTGTATGATCTTCAAGCCAAAGACAAAATTAACAATTACAATTTATTTTAAGCTTTTTTTTTAATAGCTGAAAACTGTAATGAAAATGTCATTACTCTTCATGTCACAAATATTTTGATAACTACAAAGTTATTGCTCGATATTTTTTAATTTAGCAGTTGGTGGGAAATGTGTAAACCCCCATTTTTCCTGTTTATTAATATAGTGTCCAAATAACTGTTTGTGTGCCAAAAACTAGTGCAATGAAACCATCGCATATGTGAAGTCTAGTTCCTTGAAGTTCCCAGTTAACACAGTGCTTAGTGATGCATTTTTCAGTAAAGAAAAGATACCTTTTCAAAGTCTCCACCAAAAAGGTGACATCTTCTTCTTTCGTGTGATGTGCACAGCCTAAAGTTGTAGGACAACTTGTTCTATTTGATCTTCTGTTTGTTCACGTTGAGTTGATTGCATTAGTCGAAACAGGGCGGACCACGTGAAGGTTGCAATCTTCCACCCCAAAGGTGACATGAATCAACCTTTTAATCCCTGTTCTGATTCACTATTTAGATTTGTTAATGGATAGTGTGTGAGATCAATGGAAACAATAGATTTAACAAAATAGGAGCAAAGCTTTACTAATTAACATAGAACACGGTGGCGCAGTGGTAGAGTTGCTGCCTTGTGAGCCTGTCCCACTTAGGCGATTTTTCAGGTGACTGCCTGCGACTGGAACGGCGACTGTCAGTGTGGAACACACACACACACCTTCCTTCACCAGCCCGTTATGCAGGCGGGGGACAGGGCAAGCGGGGGGAGCGCTGAGTGAAATCCACACAGTGCAAAGCCAACGTGATACAGACACACACCGCAATGAACAGGAAGGTTGGTGCTGGTGAAAGCACAGTGTACGGGATGGGTCACGTAAGTCCTTTAAGAAGGGGGGGGAGACAACTTTCAAGAAGCCAGAGATACACAGCTGTGAATTAATATTACCGGTCGGTTATCCTTGGTTCTGAAAAGTACTGCTTACGTTGTTTTTTCCCAATTAGCCAATTAAATTCACCGGTCAGCACCGTCTACAACCTATGAGAACCTACGACAACCTTTGACCTCCTGGAAACCCACTACCACCACCACTGCACCTACAGCATGGGAATTCTCGCTACTCTCCATTGCAGCTTCATTCTGGTCGTCGATAACTTTTCAACTTGTTGAAAAATTCACGGCAACAATAATGAGGCCACAACTAGTTCCCAGAAGGCGAGGACCCAGAAACCACCCGCGAACATGTGGCGACCATGTGGCAACCAAATAGTTTCCCGCAGTCGCCATAAAAGACGCCTAAATGGGACAGGTCCATTACAGTACTTGCAGCGCTGGAGACCCTTGTTCGATCCTGACTATGGGTGCTGTCTGTATGGAGTTGGTACATTCTCCCCGTGACCACATGGGTTTTCTCCGAGATCTTCAGTTTCCTCCCACACTCCAAAGACGTACAGGTATGTAGGTACATTTGCTTAGTAAAAGTAATATTAATTGTCCCTAGTGTGTGTAGGATAGTGTTAATATGTGGGGATCGTTGGTCGGCGTGGGCCGAAGGGCCTGTTTCCATGCTGTATCTAAGCTAAACTATAAAGTACAGGAACAGGCTCTTCGGCCCACAATGTCTGTTGCAGACATAATTCCATGATAACCTCTCATCTGCCTACACATGATCCATACTACTCCATTCCCAACGTATCCATGTGCCTTATACTGGGTGGATTTCAGTCCAGGGAAAAAGGTCCTTCTCCTTATCTCTGAAGCCTTTGTCCTGCTAAATCTTTGCTGCACTTTTTACCAGCTTTGACATCCTTCCTAGAGCAGGGTGACCAGAACAGAACACAATGCTCCAAATGTGGTTTTAGATTTAGATTCAAATGTGTTTATTGCCATATACACCAGACTATAATTAAATTCATAGTTTGCCTAAAGCTCAAAGAGTAAACAATAAATACAGTAAGTACAGCAATAAATAGTGATTGTAAAATAGCATAATGCTGCAAAGATTGAGAGCTTTTGTGTTAATCCATCCTCAACAACATTAGAAAGTTAGATGTACCAGTAATGAAACCTTAACCAATTTATGAAGGAAATATATATATACATATATATATAATATATATATATTTATATACATATATACACACATATATATATATATGTATATATGTATATAAATATATATATATGTGTATATATGTATATAAATATATATATATTATATACATATAATATTGTAACACTTAGTTCATAGAAGAATTATTTCCCATTAGACATGAAATTCTGGCAACAACTTTGAATTCAAGATGCCACGTCAAGAGAGTTTATTGTCATGTGTCCCAGATAGGACAATGAAATTCTTGCATTACTGCAGCACAACAGGATTATAGTTCAGAGTTTGTTTGAATGCTTGTTGTGTTTAATAGTCTGATGGCTGTGGGGAAGAAGCTGACCCTGAACCTGGATGTTGCAGGTTTCAGGCTCCTGTACCTCCTACCGGATGGCAGCGGAGAGATGAGTGTGTGACCAGGATGGCGTGGGTCCTTGATGATGCTGGCAGCCTTTTTGAGGCAGCGACTGCGATAGAACATTCTATTGATTGATGACCATTCCCTGATCAGGCCTATAAATGCAGCGATGTATACCTTGCAGATAGCTCATTCAATCTTTACAAAATGGCATGCACTCATTGATAACTTTTGGATTTGGTGATCCGCAGAAGGAACTTTGCATTGAAAGGAACCTTTCAGATCAGGCCATTTTGACCAGTACATCCAATACATCTATTTGCATAATATTCTGCCTAATGCCAGTGTTGCATGGGTCACATTTTTATCCAGTAAATTTATTTTTTTGCAAGCAAGGCAGATTTATTGGCAAATTATGTGACATCTTTACAATGAACCAAGTAATGTGTGTATCTTTAGTGAGGTATATGAAACATGGCTTTTGAATACTTAAATTTAATTTGGGGCAAATTTTGTAAATGAGTCAATTCAAACCAATGCCATTTAAGTTCCATTATTCACTCGCGTGAATAATTTATAAATAATCTACCAGAATTTAAAATGTCCAGCAAACCAATCCCATAAAATATGAAAATGTAATTTGCTTTAACTCCAATCACTTTTGAACCATATAAGTTGGAACTGTGTTACATTATTAGCTGCTTTTAGAGGAAATAGATATCTTTGCACAATAGACATTGTGAGTTTACAGCAAATGCCTATTTTCCAACATGCAAAGAGAACACCACAATAAATTTTCATCGTTGACTAAAATCAGACATTTCATGCAATGAAAACTCAATAAATCTTTGAATCTTAATATTTTAATTAAAATTTATTAGAATTAAAACATACAAATAATATTGCATTTCAGAAAAAAAATAAAAGCAGAAACTCTTCGCAAAAACCATCCTAAAGCACCTTTTCAAAAAGATTCAAAATCTTCAGTAAGGTCAATTTTGAAGTGATTGTTTACCAAAGGACACTTGCATGTATCATTATTAATGTAAAAGAAAGAAGGCTTCCTCTGTGCACTGTTCTTTATAAATGGATTAAAGATTTCATTACTAGTATGTGCAAAAAAAATCTCCATTTCTATCTGTATTGCACTATTTAATTCAGAAAGCATTACATCTGGCTGAATACAAGTGGCTTTCATGGGTTTCTGTGCAGTTAGTTTTTACATGATAATGACAGATTAGACTGAATGATAATGTTACACTGAATAAAGCAATAATTACATTGATGTGATATTCACATTGTCCTTCGTACTTTGGCTACACCTAATTTAAATGTGCCTACTTACCGTAGGAAATTTATATACCCAAGACATTGGAAATGTTAGACAAATTGAAAGTAATTTTGTTCGAAACATTCATTTTGCATTTCTCATTATTAGGCATTTATGGTTGTTAAATGAATTTAGCAACGGTAGCCTGTATCCCTTTCCTGACATTAGTCAATTAGATGCATTAGAAATCTAGCATAAAAATCAGGGTTTGATATGATTTTTTTTCATAATAGATGTTACATTTAGACACAACAAATGGATGTGAAGCTTTGCATCTCTCAGAGATTAACCACTGCATAAAGCAGGGGTTCCCAAACGTTTTTGTCCCGTTTACCCCTGGCAACATTATTAGCACATAACAATGTTTTTTCACTTATTTATGAACAACTAATGATGAATAGAAATCTGTATACTAGAACCAAACATAGTCAGTCAATGAGAAAAAATATGTACAAATCCAGAATCAACAAATGTATCCCCTGGGTAGGCGAAATTTACCTCCTCGGAGTAAATCTACCCCAGGTTGGGAACTCATGTCTTGAAGGCTTTCCAAGAACATTTGTACATTTCTTAAATTTTCATTTTTTGTATCATATCAAAAGGAAAACGATTTCAATAAATGTTCTCATATTTCCTCCGAGCAATAAAATGTTCTAATACAAATAGATATTATAGGGTATAGTCTGGATTTTGACAGCTGGTGGGTTTCCAAGTGGTGGAAGGTAGGTAAGAGTAGAAGGCCAGTGGGTTAATTTCTTCCTCATGCTTGACAGAATGTTACCCAAGCAGTCCGAGCAGCCAAATGAGATGCAAACCAATTTGTCACTTTTACAAGTGTTCTGGGCAGGTTGCCACATGAGATGAAATGCTGTATGGTCCAAAGGTTTCCTATTGGTACCAGGTAGCGGGTGCTGTCTTGAGGATGGAAGTCTCACAAAGGACTGGATAGAAATTCTTCAGCCCACTTTTCCGGTTCAAATCATATTCAATCCCAACTTCACCTTGAGTCAAAGTGATTAGTTTTCGTTTTTAGATTTGGTTTTAGTTTTAGAGGTACAGCGTGGAAACAGGCCGTGGGCCCGCCGAATCTGGGCCAACCAGCAATCCCCACGTACTAGCACTATCCTACACACATCAGGGACAATTTACAATTTTACCTAAGTCAATTAGCCTATAAACCTGTACATCTTTGGAGTGTGGGTGGAAACCGGAGATCCGGGAAAAAAAACCACACAGGTCAAGGAGAGAACGTACAAACTCCATACGGACATCACCCATAGTCGGGATCAAACCGGGGTCTCTGTCGCTGTAAGGCAGCAAATCTACTGCTGCGCCACCATGCTGCCCGTGATTGTGGCTCAATAGAATACCCTCTGCCAAATCATGTGTTTTGCCAATGCAATATTACATACCAATCCAATGTAAGATATGGTCACATTGTGGATAAGTAATTGCTAGTGCCTAGCAACTAGGGGCTTAGTCTATTGAAGCAGCCAAGTGAGTACTCTTAGTAAATGAACAAATCTGGAATAGACAGCCAGTATTGTAATAATGATAGCTACCATATTGTCCAATAATGTGTGTGGTTCACTATTGTCCTCCTTCTGGTCTACATGCAAATGTCATCCTTCTGGGTCTACATGCAAATGTGGACTGATCAGTGTGCTTGACCCTTAACTGCCCGTTGAAATAACCCAGTCATTAAGATCAGGAATTAATTAGGAATCGACAATGTTTTACCTATAATGTTCACATTGCTTGAACAAATGAGTACACATTAAAATTGTTGTCAATGGAAATTTGGCAAGTGCTCGGTATTTTGTTGGATTAAGTAGAGACATAAGATGTCCAATCAGCCATTTGAACCTTTTCTGCCATTTAATTAGATCATAGTTGAACTTTGCCTGATCTCATTAGTCAACTTTGTTCCAAATCCCTTGATGCATTAAAAAAATCTGTTGCTCACAGATTTGAAATCTTCAATTGATCTATCATTCAACGTCTATTGGGACTATTCTTCAGACTTCCTGTACCCTTTGAGTGAAAAATTGCTTCCTGATGCCATTTCGAAATGGCTCAGTATTATTTTCTAAGATTTTGTCCTCTTGTTTTGAATACCTACATAAAGGAAATAGTTTCCCTGTGGCAAATCTATCAAATCTCTTTATTATCTGAACTCACTTGCTTAGATCACCGAACAACTTACGAAAACCATCCATAAATTCTCTGCAAATCTTTAATTGTTAAAATTCAAACATTCCTTCTATTGCAATAAAAAAATCACCCTTCATGATACACATAAACATTTGTGGTCCAACTATGCTATTCATTTTCATTACAGCATTTAATTAGACCATGGCTTCTCCAAGCAGTCTGACTTTCAGATTACATTTTACATTGTATGCCTCGTTGTCACCTTCCCCTAGCGAACCATGATCTATTATACATTTTCATTGAACTTTGTACCCTTTGAACTCTTGGTTTTCATACCTTACCCTTCCACATCTCTCGATTCCCTCTCCACTGACTCAGTCTGAAGAAGGGCCTCGACCCGAAATGTCACCCATTCCTTCTGTCCAGAAATGCTGCCTATCCCGCTGAATAACTTCAACAGTTTGTGTGTATTTCCTATCTATACCCAAACTTGGTTCTCAAACCCAACATAATATAGTGTATCCCCTGCACAATGGAAGGTTCTGTTTCTAGAAAACCTTCTTCCATAATATAAATCACATTTTCCCATGTTTTCAGGTGTGTAATTAGACAAGCATGGATGTTACATTGTTTGAGGAAGTATCATTGTACAAGTATCAATGGAAATGATTACTTTGCCAGTTTCCAAACCAAATCTCTTAAATGGTTCCTACTCTAAACCGGCAGTCTGAACCTTGGAAAGTAATTCAATTCTCTGTATCTATTTTGTGTTTATGTGTTTTTTTACAAATAGATTCCATAAGAGTAAATACTTATTTTACCTCTTAATTTTGTGTAATGATTTGTAAATTCTGTAAGCAGCATTTCCATTCATTAATGCAGGGGTATAATCAAATTTATGCAACAACTATTGAGGTGGCTGGCAGAGTAGTTGCGTTGCTGATGGAAGAACAAATGTTGGATAAGACTAGCTATGAACTCCCTTCTCCTTGGTATACAGCATGCCCACATACATGGAGAGCAATGGACATGTAAATTCACATATAAGACGTATGGAGATATAAAGACATGCAGACCAAAAGCAGGAGGTCATATTTCAGTGATTGAGATGAAGAGGTGGGGATGGAGCAATTAGCCACTGCTTAATGGGGAAGAGAAAATCTTGCACTTGTCTACTTAACTGTTGCTAGATGCAGATGTGTGGACATTCCTTGGCAGTTTATCCATCATAATCAGATACACTGCCTAGGTATCAACTTGATCTACTTTGATGTCTATTTAGGTGAGATAAACCAAACACCAATAAATAAAAAGAGTGGAAAAAATAGACAAAGAAGGGAAATGAGTACACCACTTAGCAATACTCAAGCCTTTCAAAGCACAACATTATCCTTTTTTTCCCATTAAGATCCCTTGCATGTTCTTATTGAAACGGCAAAAAAAAGAGCTGGAGCAAAAACAGTCTTGATTAAATTAGGTTACTCTTAGACCTGAGAGAAAATATTCTCAGCCTTTCATCTCTCAGTTCAGAGCAAATGCACTTGCAAATCAAAAGAATAAATCGTGATTTTGTTTCGTCCATTCCTAGCAGTATTTACAATATTTTTAAAAATGTTTTGAGGTATATCCACGCTTCATCTTAGTGCCTACAGATATCTTGTGACTCACATTTAATAATTAGTTGGAAGCCAGAAGTAAAGAGAAACTGAAACTATGATTAAAGTATTATTGCCCTTGAATATGGAGGCAAATCAACAACCTAACAGCTTGTTTTATACCCTCTCTTTGATTCACAAAGTGACGGTCTTTCTGGCTTATTTATGATTGAAGAAAAATGACTTACTTTTCTTTTGATATGAAGAAAGTTCCTAGCTTTAGTCATCTCTCAACTCAGAGTTCTGTTTTGAGGCAAAGATCTTGAAGATAGTTGTGTATATCTTTTTTTTTTAACATTTTCCCTTTAGGGCACAGCACAAACACTGACCCTGTCTTTTGACAAACCTTAGTTGTACAAAATGTAATAAGCCTTGCTCTATACGGTACGTGGTGAGCTACTCTCTCTGTTCTGACACAGACAGCTCAGCACCATTTGATGTCTAGTAGCCAGTTGTGGATAATGGTGCATCTTGGGACCCTTGTCATTCTTGTCAATAAAACAGCCTCAGGAATATATAGCAAAGCTACCTTTTGATTCACCGTCTTCCCTCTTCCCAAGACATTTGTAAGCCTGTGGTCAGTTAGGTCAATTTATCCCAACCTGATGTGTCTTGATAATGGCATCATGTCTGACAAAAAATTCTGACAGACCGCAACAAGACTTGTGCTTATTCAGTGTCAGCATGCGCTTAGGAACGGTGCGGAGAAGGAGGGGTGGTGGAGTGGACATTATAGGTTGAAAGAATGACTGCTGAATAGTACACAAAAAACACACAGATACTGATCTTGTTTAACGTTGAACTCATTAATTTTCCTTCTTGTGATTAAGCTTCTGAGAGTTGTTTGTGCATTTTGACTTAATTTCCTGTAAATTTCACTTGGGCAGCTTACAACCCATCGATATAATAATTGATTTCTCTAAGTTTAAATAACCCTTGCATTCCCTCTCTCTCCCTGTTCCACCCCCACCGAGTTGTCCTACTAGTTTCACTGTCCTCCTGCTTAGTTTTACTGTGCGTTACCCCTCGTTATCACCTCTTCCACAGCCAACAATGGACCATTGTGGGCTCCACCTTGCTTTGATCATCCTTGCTGGCTTTGATTTGTTCTTTTCATTCTTTTATTCTTTGTACCTCCCCGTACCTCTAGTTTCCCTCTCCCCTGACTCTCAGTCTGAAGAATGGTCTTAACCCGAAACCTAGTCCTTTTCTCCAGAGATGCTGCCTGACCTGCTGAGTTACTCCAGCATTTTGTGTCTATCTTAATTTCTTGTTTGTTGCACAAAACTGCTGGAGCAGTGTTTTCGGCTTCTTGACAATTCCTTGGATGAAGGACTGACATGTCCTGACAGGAATGCCCTTTTGGCATGTCCCCCTGGAGCTCGGCTGATTGTGGTACAAGAGTTATTCAGATTTAGCTTAGGTTTAGTTTAATTTAAAGATACAGCACGGAAACAGGCCCATCAGCCCACCAAGTCCGCACCGACCAGCAATCCCTGCACATTAACACTATTCTACACATGCTAGGGATAATTTACATTTATACCAAGCCAATTAACCTACAAACCTGTGCATCTTTGGAGTGTGGGAGGAAGCTAAAGATCTCGGAGAAAACCCACGCAGGTCACGGGGAAAATGTACAAACTCCGTGCAGACAGCCCCCATAGACAAGATTGAACCTGGGTCTCAGGCACTGTAAGGCAACAACTCTACCGTTGTGCCACCGTGCCACCCTTTGTTAGTTACTTTCAGAAATAAGCACTCAGCTTAGCATTCACACATGGTATTTTGACCACAATATCTTGGCTGAAGCTTGAGCACCAATGTTTATCTTTGTAATAATTCTCTACTTTTTGACTTGATTCTTTGGAAATAAATAGAAAATCTTCAGTTTACTTCCACTGACAGTATTTACATTTTTCGTTTTTGGCAATAAACAGAAACATTTCAAATACTAACAATGAAATTTGACATCTGACATTCAATGGCAACTTTTCACAACTAGGTCTTTTTGTTAATCCCTCAATATAGCACATCCAGACTGAGACATGAAAAACATGGCTGAAAGGAAAGAACTGCTTAACACCCAGAATGCTTTTGAAAGCTTTGAATTAATATCCTTTTGATGATGAGGAATGCAATGTTATATTTTCTAGTCGTTTTCATGTCCAGATTGTAAAAGAGCATTGACAAAAGTGTAGGATGGTTAGGCATCCTGGTAGCCATTATTGCATGTAGATATTCAATCACTATGGACTGTGCAGATATATTAACATGTTTGCACTGCAAATTCTTCTGAAATGTGTTATCACATGTACAGCATCTATTATGATGGGTGAATTTCAGGTGAGGTAAAGGGCAGCGCAGTGGCTCAGGTGGTACAGCTGCTCCTTAACCGTGCCAGAGACCTGGGTTCGTTCATGACGTCGGGTGCTGTTTGTGCAGAGTTTGCACATTCTACCTGAGACTATGTGGGTTACCTCCAGGTGGTCCAGTTTCCTCCCACATCCCAAAGACATGAGGGTATGCAGGTTAATTGCCCAATGTAAATTGCCATTAGTGCGTAGGGTGTGGATGCAAAAGTGGGATAACATAGAACTAATGTGAACGGGTGATCAATGGTCAGCATGGACCCAGTTGTTTCCCATCTGTACCTCTAAACTGGACAAAACTAAATCATAATTAGATTACTATGTTGTTTGTAACATCATTTAACCATTATGATCAGAATATGAGCTGGGTGACGTGCAGGTAGGAGATTTGTGCATTTATGCTATTCAATGTACTAATCCTGCATTGGTACCCCAACAGTATTTTACTTGCATCCTGAGCTTAACACTTTGGCATTTCCATCCTGAGAAAAATGTTCTGTCTACCCTATCGATGTCTCTCATCATTTTATCTACTTCTATCAGTTCTCCCTTTAGCCTTCGACACACCAGAGAAAATGATCCAAGTTTGTCCAAACACTCCTTACAGGGTAGAACCCTCTAATCCAGGCAATGCTCTGATCAAAACCTCTTCTGCACCCTCACCAAAGCCTGTACATCCTTCTTGTAATGGGGTGACCAGAGCTGCACACAATACTCCAAATTCCACCTAACAAAACTGCTAACCAAAATACAAATTACAGTATCCAACCATCTCACAATGGCCTTGTCTCTAGGATTTAATCCTAAAACCCTGCCCTCTTCACAACCCTCATAGTCGTTGACATCTTATCCTGCTTCATTGTTTATAAATGTATCTATTTTAATCAGAGAATTTTTAAATATTTGTAATTAATCTGAATAAATAAATGTTAAAAGTTAATAGAAAATCTAAAAACGCTTTTTATTTTAAATTAGTTTCAGCTATTGTTAATAAACTAAGTAAAGCAGTGAAATATATAGGACTTAATTTTGTTTAAGGATGTGCTGTGGAACAGATACAAGGGAATTCAAGACTTGATTAACTTGGATATGGACTGTCACAGGATTCATTGGTAAGTCAAATGGTAGAACAAGAGCTTAGATACTTCTACATCTGCCTTTTTTCATGTTCTATTTTTCCATATAGCAGTGCCCACTTATGGTTGTCTGGAATGCACTGATGCATACATTATGGTCAACCCACAGTTTCCTGCAGAATTCTTGTTGGGCTGTCAGTGCAATTTGACCCGATAGCAATGGAGGTTCAACCAAGAATGTCGGAAAAGAATTAATGGCTTATCAAGGTAGTAATGTAAGATCATTGCCCCACCTCTCTGCGTTTGCACCACTTGCACAAGCCAAACACTAATAAAATCCTTCCCTCTTCCAATTTTTATTTTGCTCTTGAAGTCGCAGCAGGACACATCAACACTTCTTTCGTCTGCACTTGACAACAACTTCACACCTCGCAATGACTCCCCCATTATTCCTGCATCTGTTGCTGCTTATTCTCAACATCCATACTTTGCTGCACAATTTTGTTCAGGGATGCACACTAAACCATCTGCGTTCTTCTTGCAGCTCAAGTTGACGCACAAGAGGGACAATGCAGATCAGTGAAAAGTGCACAGTTAAAATTCACGTGTTTATGGTGAAGAAAGTACATCTTTGATGGTAGGAGGTATGACATGGTGAGTCTGAAGGATCCATAAAGGTCTTATTTCAATTGCCTCTCATTTTGCTTCTCTCTTCATAGAAACATAGAAACATAGAAAATAGGTGCAGGAGAAGGCCATTTGGCCCTTCGAGCCTGCACCGCCATTCAATATGATCATAGCTGATCATCCAACTCAGTATCCCGTACCTGCCTTCTCTCCATACCCACTGATCCCTTTAGCCACAAGGGCCACATCTAACTCCCTCTTGAATATGGCCAATGAACTGGCCTCAACTACCTTCTGTGGCAGAGAATTCCAGAGACTCACCACTCTCTGTGTGAAAAATGTTTTTCTCATCTCGGTCCTAAAAGATTTCCCCCTTATCCTTAAACTGTGACCTCTTGTTCTGAACTTCCCCAACATCGGGAACAATCTTCCTGCATCTAGCCTGTCCAACCGCTTAAGAATTTTGTAAGTTTCTATAAGATTCCCCCTCAATCTTCTAAATTCTAGCGAGTACAAGCCGAGTCTATCCAGTCTTTCTTCATATGAAAGTCCCTACTCTGCCTCCTGCCTCACACACTGTCTACTAGCTTTCTCTATTTGAGTCCCTCCCCCCAACCGTTCTAGTTTAAAGTCTCCCCAGTAGCCTTTGCAAATCAGTAGCCTTTCGTCATATGAAAGTCCTGACATCCCAGGAATCAGTCTGGTGAACCTTCTCTGTACTCCCTCTATGGCAAGAAAGTCTTTCCTCAGATTAGGAGACCAAAACTATATGCAATACTCCAGGTGTGGTCTCACCAAGACCCTGTACAACTGCTGTAGAACCTCCCTGCTCCTATACTCAAATCCTTTGGGGAGAGGTTGGGCAAACTGATACTTTCTTCCTTGGAGCACAGAAGGCTGAGGGATGATCTTACAGTGCAAAAATCATAAGGGCTATACACAGGGTGAATGCATAGAGTCTTTTACCCAGGGTACAGGATCTAAGAACAAGACAGCATATGCTTAAGGTGAGAGGAGCAATACTTAATACAAAACTGAGGAGCAACCTTTTCACTCAGAGGGTGGTGGGTCTATAAAATGATCTGCCAGAGTAGGCAGTTGAGGCAAACACTATAACAGCATTAAAAAGACACTTGGACAGGTTCATGGATGGGGAAGATTCAGAGGGATATTGTGTGGGATGATTACTCGCAAAGGGGCTAACTTGGATAGGGCATCTTGGTCGGTGACGACAAGTTGGGCAAAGGGCCTGTTTCCGTGCTGCACAACTATGACTCCATAGCTCCATTTAATTAGCTTTCCAGGTTTCTTGTTGTACTTGTTACATGCATTTGAATCACCAGATTCTTATGTTTTGCAACATTTTATAGTCTCACTCTATTAAAAACAAAAATTAATGTTCTCTTCCGAAGTAGATAACCTCACATTTTCCCACATTTTGCTCCAGTTGCCTGCTTTTTGTTAGAGATTTTAGATTTGAATTGGGAGTGATTATAAGCTTACTCATGGAAAACAGGCGTGGAGGTCGGACTGCACCTCATCTAGATCAGGAATTTTGGCAAGTGGACATTGAATTGTCCGGTTAATAAAGGAGGAAGCTTTCCAAGTGTAGGATGAAGTAACCAGGCTTGGGGTGGGAGAAGTGTGATTGAGGTTTTAAGTAGTATTTGGGCATGGTGAGATATAAGACCATGTTACCCAAGTGAAGCTGACAGTCCTTGTGTTGGACTAGAATTTCATTCCATTCCAACACAAGTTCACTCACAATTTGTTCACTGCTGATTGCTTAGCTACAGTGGGATACTGCATAGACAAACAAAAACATTAAAAAAAAAATTCCTTATGCATCAAGATTATCTCATGCAACACTTAATATGAATGCTCAATTGCTCACCATAATGTCTAGCTTTTAATTCTTTGATTATAGTCTCTGCTAAAAAACCTACTCGCCTCCATTTTATGTAGGGTTACCTTCATTAGAAGCACCTGGAGCACATTCAATCTTCATTTTGGATTTGATGGCACAGTACGGAGCCAATTTGCCCAAATTGCTAGACAGCATAACATGGAGAGGAAGGCCATGGTTCCCCACTGTGTGCAGGTGGGACTTCCAACCATTCATAACATCCTCCCTTAATAATACACTAACAGCACAGTGAGTTACAAGCTGGATCGTACAACACATTGAAATCGTAGCAGATTGTATCCTTTGCATACTTCTCATGTTGAAGGACGTTCTGTTTATGATGATTAGAGCAGTATACCATGCACTTAAACAGGTGTTTTCAGTGGTAAAGGTGGCACTGTGTATAACATGCAATAGCTGCTATTTTATGGTGGCAGCAAATCATTTTGTCTGCAGTCTGCCAAATTACAGTGCAGTCTGAGCACCACGTTTGACGTATCATCCAAATTTAGCCTTTTTCTTGACAGATGGAAAGAGAAGTCAGGAAGACAAAATAGAATAAGGGAAATTCGAATGAGGGAGAGGAAGATTGTGCCTTTCATTATATGATGCCAGTTGTATTATCAAAACCAGTCAGCTTTTATTTGCTTGTATTATCCCGAATTCCCTCAGGAAGGTCATAGTAAACCCCCTTCATCAACAACACTCTCTCTTAATTTAGTTTTAGTGGTGCAGCATGGAAACAGGCCCTTTGGCACTCCGAGTCCACGCCAACCATTAATCATTCATTCTCACTAATTCTATGTTATTGCATTTTCGGTGCAACGTTAGGTTTGCTGTCTTAAAGCGCTTGCAGCGCCAGAGACCCGGGTTTGATTCTGACTACGGATGCTGCCTGTACGGAGTTTGTATATTCTCCCTGTGACCACATGGGGTTTCTCTTCTGGATCTTCGGTTTCCTCCCACACTCCAAAGACGTACACGTTTGTAGGTTATTGGCTTGTGTTTGTATACTTGGTATAAGTGTAAATTGTCCCTAGTATGTGTAGGCCTGTGTTAATGTGCAGGAATCGCTGGTCGGTGCGGATTTGGTGGGCCGAAGGGCCTACTTCTGCACTGTATCTCTAAACTAAACTAATCTACTGACGCATTAGGGGCAATTTACAGAGGCCAATTAACCTACAAACGTGCACATTTTTGTGATGTGGGAGGAAACTGGAGCATCCAGAGGAAACCCACACAGTCGCAGGGAGAAGGGGCAGACTCCACAAAAAAAACAGCACCCAAAGTCAGGATTAAACTCGGATCTCTGGTGCTGTGAGGTAGCAGCTCTACCAGCTGCGCCACTGTTCCACCCTTGTCGAAGATTGTCTAACAGCTCTGATGGGTAAGGGTTTTTGAGGATTATGATGCAAAGCCAATGAAAAGTAAAGGAATTTATTGTTATAATAAAGCATGACTTGGAAGGCATCTTGGAAGGTGGCTGTTTCCTTTGCACCCACTGCCCTTGTCTTTCTAGATAGCAGAGGTCACATGTCAGGGATATGCAGTAATTCCTACATTGCTAATTTTAAAGCATGTCATTTCCACATGTATGACTTAATAATAGTTCGACAAAACAAATTGCTAATTGTTTACACCAGTTATACATCTATCTGGATGACAAATGCAAAATGGTGCAGATGATAGAAATCTGAAATAAAAACATGTAATTCCGGAAAATACTCAACAGATCAGATCGTGATAGCCAAAAATAATGTTAAGATCACATGATAGGAGCAGAATTAGGCCATTCGGCCCATCAAGTCTACTCCACCATTTAATCATGGCTGATCTTTGGCTATGTGGTGTGATGAAAGGTCATTGACATAACATTGCATCTGATTCTTTTGGTGTCAACCAGTCGGCCATGAAATGTCAACATCTTCTATTTTAACTACCAAAATCACCATGAAGTCTCTTTCAGTCTGTGGCCGTGAGCTCTGAGGTAGAATGTTAGATATCCAATACTCACTTCTATGAATACAGATTCTACCGGTCTACACAAGTAGAAATTGTGGCTAATCTAGAGGGCTCCTGAGAAAATTTGAACACCTTCGGTATGGAAGATGTAAGTCACAGAAAAAACAAGACAAATAGCTAAGACTATTTTAGGCATTTTACCTCATTTTAGTGAAACGGAGTTTAACTTTGAAAGAAAATAAAACTATGTCAAGGAAAATAGTCAAAACGAAGGGGCAGACGAGAGGACTGAAAAAGCTCTTTGATTTTATTTCTTCAAACCATACTAATAATTTAATTTTGGTTAGCTATTTAAAAGATAATTAGGTAAGATAGACCCAAAAATCTCGAGTAACTTACCGAGACAGGCAGTATCTCTGGAGAGAAGGAATGGGTGATGTTTTGATTGAGACCTTTCTCAAGATAATTTGTTAATTGGATGACAAGAGATATTTCCTTGAACAACCACAACCACCTATCCACTCCACTGACATCAGTCTGAAGAAGGGTCTCGGCCAAAAACATTACCCATTCCTTCTCTCCAAAGATGCTGCCTGTCCCACTGAGTTACTGCAGCATTTTGTGTCTATTTCCAAATAATTTATTCTACAATTTAATTGTTTTCCGATGAAGAACCCTATTACCTGACACTTGTTCTTCCTCAGACTTTAAGTTTTCTTTCACCTGTCATTCAGACCATCCACCAGGGGAATCACTTCTTTAAGCAATTTAATCTCACATCTTGAAAATCTCAATCATATAATTGTTCTTTGCTTCTTTTGCTTTTAAGGTTGATGCTGAACAATTTAATCTAGGAGTCAACAGTTTTTTGAGGAGTTTATTTTTATCCAATCACGTACACAGTAGTTTAAACTGTGAAGTTGTTAAACACATTTCTCACTGAAGTGTTCCGTAAACAAGTAAGTAACACTCTTTATCACGTGGAGAAAAATTCTGGTTGGGCTCACAAGTTTGCTGCTTAAGATTTCGATATTTGAATTTTGGGAAAATAATCCCTGTGGCTGCTGAATTAAATTATATTGGATGTATGTTCTTAAAACATACATTCACTTGCATTCAAACAAGCAAACTATTCAAAGTACATTCCAGCATTGAGGTTTCTTGTGTCTCTAATCTATTCAGATTTTTCAGCAAACTCTTAATGATTATACTCTGGAATTACAATGAAAATGTGTAGAGTGTGTTAACTGAAATATTAATGAACATTCTTAAAACTTCGTGAAAACAGTCTAAAGTACCTATTTTAACTATTCGCTGTTAGTGTAATTCTGCTTAATGAATCTTTTGATTGCAAAGATATACAGGGTGGAGAACAGTATTCTCATTCTGGAAATTGTCATCTGGATTTGCTTCAGCACTCCCCAAAGTTGGCACCACTGAACGGTGAGAAGATCCAGGAATTTCATGGAAACTTGTAATAATGATCGAAGGCAGAGGTTATTATTTTGGCATAGAATCATGTTTAATGTATCCAGTCTGCTCCACTCCACTCAATAAAATACGTAGATGACAGATATTTGAGAACTTGTGCATCTGTAATGTTGGGAAGACCTGTGACAAATACAGATGAGAGGTTATAGATTAATGAATTCTGTCTGGAGGTGCTCAAATCCACCATTAAACAACAACAAGGACATTTATTATCACACACACCAATTGGTGTAGTGAAATTTGACGTGCCATGCAGCACACAGATAAAGATAAGACACAACATTAAAGAAGCAGATTAAGAGGTTATGCATGACATACATCAATGTTAGTCTCTGGGATAACCTCAATCCATTATAATTAACCATCCATCAACACAAATCCACAGCAGGGATCATCTCTCTGGCCCTAATTTTGGATAGCAAGTGAATTCTTAGTCCTTTACTATACTCCCTGTACACTCACAATGGTGCAGCCAGTTTCTGCTCTCACTCCATTACATGGTTCCAGATGACACCAATGTCAAGGGCCGGACCTTGAACATGTTGACAAGAGTACAGGTCGGCTATAGAGAGCTTGATAAGAGAGGATCAAGCCAAGAACCTCTCCCTCAATGTCAGTAAAATAAAGGATCTAGTTATTGACTTCAGAAAACAGGGTGTGTACATCCCCTGTCAACATCAATGGTGCTGAAGTGGACATAGTGAAGAGCTTCAGGTTCAAGAGATAATGTCACCAGAAACTTATCCTGTAACATTGATGCTACTGCCAAGAATGCACACTGCCACCCTTCTGCGTCAGACTAGGAAATTCATTCTCCAATGACATGCATTTCTGCAGATACACCGTATAACACATCCTATTGGAACTCATCACAACCAGGCTTGAGAGCTCCTCTGCCTGAGATCACTAGAATTGCAGAGAGTTGTCGATGCAGCCCAGTCCATCATTCTTAAGTGGATGCCTGCAACCCATGTATTCTTCAAGGGAGTCACTTAATTGCAGCTGCCTGACATATAGAGTAATTGACTCTATGTACAACGTGGAAACAGGCCCTTGGCACAACTTGCCCAAACTGACCAACATGTCCATCTACACTAGTCCCACCAGCCTGTGTTTGACCCATATCCTTCTAAATGTATCCTATCCATGTACCTACCCAAATGTCTTTTAAACATTGTGATAATACCTGCCTCAACTACCTCATCTGGCAGCTACCTATTAATGTTCCTATTAAATCTTTCCCCCTCATCTTAAACCTATGTTGTCTGGTTCTTGATTCCCCTACTCTGGTTAAAAGACTGTTCATTTACTCTATGTATTCCCTTCATCATCTTATACATCCTCTATAAGATCACCCTTCATTCTCCAGTGCTCCACGAAAAGAAATTCTAGCCTGCACAAACTCTCCCTATTGCTCAGGCCCTCGAGTCCTGGCAACATCCTTGTAAATATTCTGTGCATTCTTTACAACTTAACAACATCTTTCCTATAATATGATGACCTCCTTCATTCTTCCTCAACATACCTTGTCAACTAAGGTACCCTAATCTTTCCATGCTTGTCCTTCATTCTAACAGGAACGTGCTGGTTTTCAAATTTCTTGGCTCACCTTTGAATGTCTCCCACTTGTTAGACATCCATTTATCCTTCTCTTTTACCACCCCCCTCCATTCTCACCACTCTGTCTCTTAAGAGCTCCTGTTGCTGATGAACTTACCAGATCAAATTTTGTGTCTATTTTTGTGAGCCATCATCTGCAGTTCCTTGGTTCCATCCTTTTGCCAGAGCGTTGTCTGTCTCTGGCCTCAGGAATAGCTATTTTTTAATTTGCCTTCTTAGGTAAACATTACATTTCTCTGTTTCATATTTACCTAGACATCAACTGCCATGTTCCCCTTAAGGAACATTTCCAATCTTCTCTATGCAAGGTGAATTGTTGTCTCCACACCTACCTTTTGGAGTTTCACAATATTTCTAATGAATCACAACTCGGAGAAAACCCACGTTAACTGTTTTGGTTCACTAGTCAACATCCTGCCACTTGTTCATGCAATAACTGCCCGTGCTAGAAGCCTGTGTGATCTCTAAGCATTCTTGTGTTGTTGCTCACGAAAGCAGATGATAAGCATGATATAAAAGCAGATGTTTCTACAGATGATGTACATGAAGCTTTCAACAGGACACCCCCTACTGATGGAATTAACTCTCAGCTAAATAACAGCACTTAATACAACACCAAACCAAGGTCATACCACAAGATGTATCGAACTGAAAGATATCTCTTACACCTTTGCAGACTAAAGTGATGAAGGATGAATGAGCAGAAATTCAATAGCACTTCAGGAACGAGCAAAATTTGATGAATCTTTTTAAAAAAAATTTCATTGGAATTTCTTGATTAGTGAACGTACTGATATTCTTCTTACAGAAATAAATCATTTTGTAAATAAGTGCAGACTTTAAAGTTCAGGAGATTTAGTTACAAACTAACTTAAATAAGATTGAAGATTCAAAATCATGTATTGCTATATTGCCCCTTCTGGGAGATGATATGGATAGGTAGTGCTGTCTTGCATTCTACAAAATTATGTTCTATTAAAGGAGAATTGCTATTGAAGAAGTCTGAGAGGTCAGTTGAAAATGTAGATTAGGCCCTTTACTCTAATCTGTGGTATATTCAGGTGGATCTGCATGAGCCTCGGAAACAGCCTTTATCAGCCAAAAGGGCTTGTCTAAGTGCATACACATCCTTTTCCTATCACTTACACAGAGCCAGCTGCAAGCAGTGAACTGGCAACAACTTCAGAGCCACCTGTGTTCCCAGCTGCGTACCCCTGCTGGTAGCTGAACTCCCATGCTTGGCTTCTCCTTTATTTAAGCACATCACAGTGCCCACATACATGCCACAGAGGTCTGAAATGCATTTTGGAGCATTGCCCTGGCTGTGCTTGCAGCCTGCACGTCAGCAGTCTGACCTGCTTATGCCACTGATGCTGTACACTCACAGCTAATCTCTAGGGTAGAAAATCCTGTCTCTGCAACTTCACCCAATTTTCTACCAATACGTATCACTGCATACAAGAGGACGACTGGTGCTACTAGTTGTGCTTGTGAAGTATCCTTTCTTAGAGACAGTCAGCAATGCTTTGTCCCGCTGAGTTGCTCCAGCATTTTGTATCTACCTTCGATTTAAACTAGCATCTGCAGTTCTTTCCTTCACGCAATGCTTTATCCTCAGCAGGTCATGTCTTACAAACTCAATTGAATTTTTTGAAGAGCTGCTGAAGGTGATTGATGAGAGTAAGATGGTGGATGTTGTCTACATTGATTTTACTAAAGCGTTTGATAAAGTCCCTCAAAGTAGGCTGATCCAGAAGATTAAGATGTATGGGTTCCATGGTGACTTGGTGGTTTGGATTATGAACTGTATAATGCATAGAAGACAGAGGATTCTGGGGGAAGGGTGTTATTCTGGCTGGAGCACTGTGAGCTCTTTTCTTCACAATAGATATAAATTACTTTGATGCAATTGTAGATGGGTCGATTAGTAAGATGGAGTTAAATTCTAACACGTGTGAGGTTAACACTTGGGAGGTAAGAAGAAAGTTCACAGTGTTGAGTTCGCAAGATGAGTTTGGACATACTAAAATAGTTTTCACTGGGGCATCAGAGGCTGAGGTGCGATCCGATAGAGGTACATAAAAATAATTAGAGGCATAGATACAGTAAACAGCCAGAGTCTTTTTCCCAGGGTGGAAATGTCAAAGATTAAAGGGCATAGGTTTAGGGTGAGACAGACAATGTTTAAAGAAGATGCAGACAGGCACTTTACACAGAGAGTTGTTGGTGCCTGGAATGCACTGCCAGGGGTGGTGGTGGAGGCCAATATAATAATGGCATTGAAGGTGCTTTTGGAGAGACACATGGATATAGAGGAATACAGATCATGTGCAGGCAGAGGAGATTAGTTTAACTTGACATCATGTTTGGCATGAACATTGTGGCTGAAGGTTCTGTTTCTACACTGTACTTTGCCTTGTTTTATGTATTATATTCTATGAATGTATGAATCATTTTCCCCAGTCTTTCTCTGCAGCACTACTTTCTATATTCTGCTATTTTAATTCCATTGTTCTCGTTCTCAATTATATTCATTCTTCTGTGTTTTATTCACAACAGATTAATGCATCAATTTACATTTAGTTTACTGCAGGAATTGTATCTGCGCTGGGACATCCAGAGGTCATAAAAGGGGCTTCAAAATGGATGCCTTTCTTTTGTTCTTTCTCAGCTGAAACTTCTATTTACCACTTTCACATGTATGAGATTGTGTTGATTCATGTTCACTCTTGCTGGCCACATGGGTACTTTACATGTTCCACCTTGTGCTCCAACGGATGCCTCAGTCATCCCAGAGCTCTGCTTCTTCCAGATATTTTATTGTTCACTCCTGATTCGTAACCTCACCTCAACCTCTGATATGATGAATGTCCCTGCATTCTGCTCTCTTTGAGCATCAGTGGCTTGCTTATCGCTCTATAGAGAACACAATCTGTGTTGTGGTATCTACCAGAACCTGCAGATCCTAATCAATAAATCTTGCCTCATTCAACTTCATTTCTCTCAGAAATTTCATGCTCCACTGCTGGATTGGCCCACAGAGCGCTATTTACAACAGTTAAGTGGCTCTTTAGCTGGCCCAGCAGTGTTCTTGCATGTTCTGATTGCTAACCACATGGAGTGTTTTACCACAGGGAGTGGTTCAAGTGCAGACATTTGTTCTTTAAAAGATAAGTTGGACAAATACTTGGAACTGAGTAAGATACAAGGTTAGTGGATGGATAGGAGGGACAGGGCTGCTGGATTCACAGCCTAAAAGCTGGAAACCACCAGATAGGCTTTTCTGTGCTGTGATAGTGGTTGGCTTATTCTGAAATCAGAAAATCAGAAACTGACCATGAAAATTTCCAACCAGATTCACTTTCATCTTTTTAAACATCAAAGAAAATGAAAGGAAAGATTTATAAAAGATATGACTTTTAATTACCTGTGAGTATGAGTATGAGTATTCAGGTTCTGCAGGTGCTATCATAACAGTTAAGAGACATTTGGACAGGTACATGGATAAGATTAGAGGGTTATGGGCCAAGCGCGAGCAGGTGGGACGAGTGTAAATGGAGCATGTTGGTCGGCGTGGACAAGTTGGGCCGAAGGGCCTGTTTCCACACAGTGTGACTCTGTGATCCTATGTAAGGCCGTGACAACGTTTATTGTCCAAATATAATTGTCCACAAAAAAGTGCCAATCATCTTCCTTTTCCATTTATTGGAGGCCATGAGGTCTGAGAACAAACTCAATGTTGTCAGGTAAAGAGCTTTAGTCTACTGATGCAGAGACTATGAAGAAACGACAATATATTTCCAAAGGAGCACAGTGGGGAAAGTAGGCACTTTCATGTTTCTAGCCCTCACCCTTCAATAGGGAAGATTTGAGAGGTGTTATTGAAGAAATCTGAGATAAATTCCACAACTGTCTCTTGAAGGTGGAGCATGCTGTAGCTACGGAGATAGTGGAAGGAGTGAATGGAGTATCAATCAAAACCATCGCTTTTGAGTCTTGGAGAAGGGTCCTGTGACAAAATGTTGTCTGGCTTGTAGAATGGAATAGCTTTTGAAGACAAGCAGTTATAGCCCTGTCCCACGGTACGAGTTCATTCCAAGAGCTCTCCCGAGTTTGCCTTGATTCGAACTCGGAGATTTATGGTAATGGCCACTCGTCGGTACTCGGGGCTCTCGTGGATATTTTGCAACATGTTGAAAAATCTTCACGTCTTCCCGTGCTTACCTGCCATTAACGAGTCTCCCGAGTACCTGCCGTTAGCGTTACGAGCCGCTAAGTGACGTCCCCGAGCTCCGACGTACCCGCTACGTTCATTCTCCGTGCTTCCCACGAGTTTGATTTTTTTTAAACTCGGGAGAGCTCTTGGAATGAACTCATACCATGGGACAGGGCTTTAAGTCTCTGCTCACAGAATGCATAACATGTTTTTCACATGGCTAGATATGTTACATTTACAATCAATTATGACTTCTGCAATGCTGTTCGGCAATGACGATGCCAGTGCATACCAAGGTAAGTAGTTACACTCCCTCTTTCTCATGATGTTTTCTTGACTCACACATGTGTAATGGAAATGTTACATATACATCTAAGCTTGAATCCGCTCCTGGTTTTGAATCATGTGGACTTAATGTGCTTCATTATTTGAGGAGCTGTAAATTAAATAGTTTATATAGAGCATGATTAATATCTGAATTTAAGATTGTGAATTAGTTGGAAAGAATACCACTCTAGGGAACCTCTCCCTGGAGTAGGATTTCTGGAGGTAATATCGTGGAAGTAAGATTTGTCTCCAATTACAACAAGCTTTTTTTTGTATAATGTATGATGCCTTCCACTAGAAAGTTTTGCAGAATGACATTTACTTTCATTATATTGGAAATATTTCTTCTTGTCAAAACAAGATAAGGATATTCAAGGAGCTTTCTCCTTCTATTAGTTTTAAAATTATTGACAAACATTGATTACTGCGGCAAGGTGCAAAACTTTGTTCAGACCCGTTGGTTGTGAGAACATGAAACTCCCAGTAGATTACCATACCACTGTTTAGCATACATCAGTCCACTGTTATATCTTTACCAGAATGGTATTTCATTATAAAGGTACAATACTATTATATAGGTGCAATACAGTTGCAGATGAATACAGTTCCAGATGAACCACGATAAGCGAAGATTAGCTTTGATGATAATAGCAAAAAGAGGGATGTGACAGGCCATAGATTTAAAGATTGTGATGAATGCACTTTTGCACTCTCAATGACAGGCAGTGGTTTATACATGTCCAGTTTTAAGCCACTAGATCTAATTTCAATTTATCACAATTAGCACTGTAAAGAACATGCATGTACACAAGGAATTCTTTACTATAGCTTTTATTGACTACACACACATTACTGCCCTAGCTGTACATGGTCTGTCACGTTCACTAGAGAGAGAGCTAGGGGATGTGAAGACACAGATATACTTGATTATAGGGGAGTGGTTAGCAGGGCTACGTCACTACTATTAAAGGGACATGCACTTATCATCTACCAGCACTGTGAAGGCAGAACTTTTGTCTCCACAAGGACGGTGCAGTGGTCATTCTCCCCAAAATCTGACTTGAGCCTGTAATGTATAGATAGGTGAGGATGATGTCAACCAGCACTTACAAAGATGTCCACATTCCTCTATGATATGATATGAAGTTCACCATCTTTCATCTACTTCAATTTGGACTAATCTATTTAGCTGTTTCTTTATACTTCATCCTTTTCTCGTTTGCTTTTACTTCCTCTGATTCTGTATATATTCTTTCTGTTTTAATATGTTGTCAATTCTTTGAGTATTTCAGATTGTGATTGAGGATCTGACCATTGTATGAATTGGAGGTATCAGTGGGAATTCAATGAATCCCACTCCATGGATGATCTCACTTTCCTATATTTTACAAGGTCTGTTATCCTCTTTGAATTTTCTCATTTAATCTATTATCTCTATTCTTACTGTCAATGCACTAGATTGTAACAACTTGCAATGTGAAAAGAAAACTCTCCTTTCTTCCCTGAATGTAGACTAAAGTGCTGGAGAAACTCAGCGAGTAAGGCAGCATCTATGGAGCGAAGGAATATGTGACGTTTCGGGTCAAGACCCTTTTCCGAATATTTCTTCCCTGAATATTTACTTGTCTATTACATTAGATTTTGTCTCCTTTAGTTTCTGCCACTGAAAACAGTTTCCCCTCATTTATCAAATAACCATATAATTTTGAGCACCTCTATTAAGTCTCCCCTTAACCTTCTAACTTTTGATATTTAGAATTGTCAGAGAAAAATAATTCAAATCACAAACTGGCATTGATTTACACTAGGAGAGAACATTTCATTGATTTCTTTATATAAAATAGAATTATTACATTTAAAGTCACTGCTGACAAAGCCATTTTTCAGGGAAGAGGAAGGATATCGGTTAGCTAAAAGTGTAGGATGGGTGATTCATTTTTCTTCTTTATTGCCTCAATTCTTCAACTGATTTACTAGGATGGTGGTTTTGGTTCTATGAACAAATATCTTAGTAGGGATATCAATGCAATTGCTATATCCTGTTCAGAGAATGCTTTACTAAGTTAGTGCTGAAGTTATTCAATACACAAATCCCTTTAAATCCCTCAGATGCACAGGCCATGAGTGTCACAAGTCAAGCCAACATTTATTGACCATGATTATTGGCCTATGACTTATGACTATGATATATGGTGAGATGCTTTCTTGGATTGTTGGAATACATTTGATAAAGATAACCCAGTGTGTTGTTGCAGAGGGGGTTCATCTGTGATGGTGGTATGGTGATATATTATTTTGCCAAGATACTGCTTTGAGACACTGAAACCTATTGCAATTCACCTTGCAGATCGAGTCATAGAGAGTCATTGAGTCTTAGTCATGGCCATAGATGGTTTAGATTGTAGCCACAGTGCCCTAGAATAGTAAGAGTAAATGAGAACTTACCAGTTTGAAGTTTGATCTTTATTTTATGAGGAGTTACGATGAGGGATTACGTGAAGACCCCGCCAGCACGCATGCGCGACATTTCTTCAAAGCAGTGGTGTGAAATCACAGATGGCAACGTAGACTAATATAGTAAGATAAGAGAGAACTTTCATACCAGTTGATCTTTATAATAGAGGGCTGGGAGCGGAGGGCACGTAATCCCTCATCGTAACTCCTCATAAAATAAAGATCAAACTTCAAACTGGTAAGTTCTCATTTAATCTTACTATTTTACTTCGGAGTCACGTGAGTGACTACGTGAAGATTTCAAAGCTCTGTGATTTCATGCCCTGGAAAACTCCATGCTCACACACCGCTGTGTTGGGATAAGAGGATGAACGTAATTCAGACAAACACTGGCTGAAAAATAAAAATAGGTATTTATTCATACCAAACACAAAAAATATATCCCATAAAGGGTAAATTATTTGGCAGAGCTCAAAATTCTCCCTGCATAAGAGTCAGTGGAGGCCACGGGTTTATTATAAAAGCGATCAAACGTCCTCTCATTACTCCAACCCGCTGTGGCCAGGATGTGGTCCAATGGTACCTCCATCATCCTAGCCGCCGACGTGGATGCCGCCCTGGTGGAGTGAGATTTAAATATATTAGTGTCTATCCCCGCCGCATCCAGAACCACCCTTATCCATCTAGAAATGGTTTGCACCGTGACTTTGTGGTGAGGCTTTTTGTGGCTAATGAGCAAAGCTTTCTCAGTGCCCCTGAGATTTTTTGTGACTGAGATGTATCGTGATAATAAAGTGACAATACAAAGTCGAGTATCTGCCGGGTAGGCTAGAAACTCTAAAGTATGTCCAGACGTTCCGGGTCGATCTTGTTTTAACAGCCCCTGCACATAAAAGGTGATTTTGTCATTGGATATAGACATGGCTTCCAGATTTAATTTGTGCAGGGACTGGACCCGTTGTGCCGTGACGAGTGCCATGATCATTACCACCTTGTAGGTAAGCTTATCCAGGGTAAGTCCTGAGTTAGGTGTCCATCCTCGCAGCATTGTTAATACTATGCTGATATCCCATGTGTGGTTGTATCTGGGCCTGGGGGGATTGGAATTGAATATTCCTCTCATTAGTTTTGATACTAATGGATGTGATCCAATGCCCAATTGGTCACTCCCCTTGCCCAGGTAGGTTGATAGGGCACTCCTGGCACAGTTAATGGCACTATAGCTCAGTCCTTTGTCATGGTGAAGGGTTGCCAAGAATTCCAGAACTTCTGTAATGGTAGCTGATTCGTAGGTAGTGTTGGTTGCAGAGCAGAATTTTTCCCACTTCCTGATGTAGGTCAGGTACTGCTTCCGGGTGGACTCCCTGCACGATGCTGAGATGGTATCTATGGTTCTGCTGGCGAGTCTGTACCCCAAAAGTGGCCTTTTCAGAACCTGCAAATCAATAGGTCCATGCGGTCATGACATGGATGGTGTTCTCCTGTGACAGGATGTATAAGCAGGTTAGGTCGTTTATTGACCTTAATACAAGATTCTGTGGCCATCTTCTGTACCATTGGGAACCATGGTTGGGTAGGCCAGTCGGGCACAACCAAAATACCCGATGTGGAGTCTTGTCTGATTTTTTGCAAGACCCGACTGATGAGGCAGAAGGGGGGAAAGGCATAACAGAACAAATCCCCCCAATGTAGCGTGAAAGCGTCCATTGCTACTGCCCCTGGGTCTGGTTCCCAAGCAACATATGTTGGTAGTTGGTGATTTAATCTGGATGCAAAGAGGTCGATATCTGGTGTCCCATAACGTTCTACAATATCTGTGAACACTTTTCGATCCAACATCCATTCTATGTTGTCGTTAAATTTTCGTGACCTGGTGTCTGCCACTGTATTTAGTTTACCTGGGAGGTAAGTGGCTGAAATCCAAATTTCTCTTTGCAGACACCAGTACCAGATATTGTTAGCCAATTCATCACACGATATCGACTTTATTCCACCCATGTGGTTAATGTAAGCCACCACCGTGGTATTGTCAATTTGTAATCTTACGTGTATTTTGTGCATATTTGAGCAGTATGCCCTAAGGCCATGAAATGCTCCCAGCATTTCTGAATGGTTAATCCCCAGTGTATTGAATTGGGTTAGTTCTAGTGCATTCCATCTACCTCCACAACTAGTGGTGGTATTAGTTGCTCCCCAACCTAGGGCACTGGCATCAGTTTGTAAGATGATCGAGGGATTGACATTAATGATGGGTTTTGAACACTTTTGAGCATTCTCCACCCACCAATTTAATTCGGTTTTTGCCTTTTCTGGCAATTTCATAGGCCTGTCGAAATGGCCTGCATGTCTTTTAAGAGCTATAATTTTAGCTCTTTGTAAGTTTTGATAATGTAATGGTCCGAATTGTGCTGCGGGAAAAGCAGCCACTATCTTCCCAATTACCCTGGCCACCTGCCGAATGGATGGATCTCTGATGCCAGTAAGGCTCCTGCAAGCCTCTATCAAGTCCACCGCTTTATTTGGTGGTAAAGTGATAGACATTTGCATCGAGTTAATGGTAAACCCCAAGTAATCCATGGTGATTGAGGGTTTCAGTTTTGATTTATCTGGATGTATGATGAATCCCAGCTTTTGAAAAAGATGTTTTGTGGCTAAAACTGCCAATGTAGCCACTTCCAAATTCTCCCCAACAATGAGGATATCATCAAGATAGGCCATTACAATGTGATTCTGTTTTCTTAGGTAGGCCAAAGCTGGTTTCAATATTTTAGTAAACAGTCTGGGTGCTGATGATAACCCATTGGGCAAGGCTTTGTATTGCCATAATTGTTCCATCCAGATAAATTTTTGGTATTTCCTATGATCCTTGTGAATTGGTACTGAATAGTATGCATCTTTGAGGTCAATGCATGCCATGTAGTACCCATAGGCTATTAGCTGCCTAGCTGTGTCAAAGGTATCCATTTTGAAATGAACATACTGAACAGAAGTATTTAGTTCGGTCAGATCAATAATTATGCGGCATCCTCCATCGCTTTTATTTTTGGTAAATATATTGGATACGAACTCCTGAGGCTCTCTGGTGGTTTTCTCAATATCTCCTTTTTCAATTAGCCTCAACAGTTCAGCATGCCCTGCCGTTCTTTCTTTTTGTGAAAGTATAAACTTCCGGCTAGGTGAATGCTGGACTGGAGTAGGGAGTTCGTAAACAAATTCAATTTTGTAGCCCTGAATATTTCTGAGTATGTAAGGATCAGAGGTAAGTGTGCGCCAAACTTCATAACACAAGTGCAACCGGCCCCCCACATTTTGTGAATTTAGGCAAGGAATGTTCCTGGGGAACCCAGACCCACCTACCTCCATGGTTATTGTTGGTGTTGTGGTCTCTGTCCTTGTTTCTTCTGTTGAGTTGGCACGGTGTAGGGGTGGCGCATTTTCCAAGAAGGCCGGGCTGGGCCATGGCCTAAAAAAGACCGCTGTGCAGGTGGACCGGCCTTCGAGCTTTCACCACCGGCAGGTCTGTGATAATATCGCTGTCCGGTGGGTGTGTAGGGGTGCTGCCGTTGTGGGTAATGAGGTTTAAATGAACCGGGTACCTTGATGAGGCCTATGGCCTTGGCCTCCTCGTCCAGGTCTTTCACCTGTTTGGGAAGGTTGTCCCCAAACAGTAGATTCGGTGGTTGAACATTGCCTGGTTTGCACAACCCCGCAAATTTGGGGTTGAGTGCCGGTTTTATGATGCTCCTCCTGAAGTTGTTAATCTCATATTGTGTTGCACAAAAGAGCCAGGGCATCTTGTAATTCCTCCGGTAACTCAATTCCCACTGCAGTTCTGGCCACTGCCGTAATCCCAGCGGTCAATAGCTTCAGGATCCTCTGCAGTTTGACCTCTTGCCCTCTTATCATGGGGCTCATGTTCCCCCAAATGGGGATGTTCACCGTAGGAACATTTAGGGAGTTGCAATTCTCCGGAGCTAAATATTTTTCGGCTGTAGTGTGAATAGCCTGCTCCTGGAGCTGGTTTGTAGCCATGTAATTAATGCTGGCTGCCAGCTTGGGATGGATAGGCAGGCATTTCTGTGAAGGCACTGCATGTTTGTTGACCATCTCCAGCAACTCTTCCTGCAACCCAGACACTGTAGGTTCTTCAGCCAACTCCCCCTCTTCGGGGTCAGCCCAGTTCTGACCCCCAATGCTCCCCTGTGTAGAGGGCGAGACATTAGGCAGTCCGTGATAGGAACCTGCCATGGGCCTGCGAAGAGGCCCACCGTGACTCTGCCCCTGCAAAAGCAGGTCACGCTGGAGCATTTGCTCCATCATCCGCTCCATGCGGGAAAGACGACCTCCGTCGTGTTCAACGAACGGGGTGTCCTCGGGTCCGGACTCAGCTGAGTCAGCGGCCCCGGCCGACTTTCTGGTGGAATTGCCGCCCGGCCGCGGTGTACCAGACGCCCTTATGGGCGAAAAGTCGGGAGCTGCAGGTTGTACCTGTGGCTCGGGAGAAACAGCCCGCTGGCTGCTCTCCATGGCGGCAGCTCTTGCCGCTGCTCGTTTCGATTTTCTTCCTTCCATTCTTTTCATCGTCGCTCACCCTCCGGTGAGACTTACCTTGCGTAAGTTTTTTAAACTTACGCTGGAGGAGCCCCGTTCCTCCCGACTGCCGCTTCCGCATGCGTACGACGATATGTCGCGCATGCGTGCTGGCGGGGTCTTCACGTAGTCACTCACGTGACTCCGAAGTAAAATTAGTGGAAGTGAATGTTAAAGAGAAGGTTAGAGTGCTAATTAAGTAAGATGTTCTGTCCTGTGTGTGATGAAAGATATTGTTCAGACAAAATATTCAGTTGTCCATCAAATACTTAAAATGCCTGAAAGATAATATCTGACATAATCTTGCCACTGCAGTATTTATGCAAGTTAATTTTCTGGAAAATTGTGATCCTGGAATGTTGTTGGTGTAGGTGCTAACATGGAATGTTATTGCACATCAAAATAAACCTTGTTGAAGATTATTTACACAAATGTCACTTCTCATTTTTCAGATCAAGGTTGAACAGAAAATGTTGGAGATATTTAGCAGATCAGGCAGCATATCTGGAAAAAGGAGTTAATATTTCAGTTCAACGTCCCTTCACCAGAACTGGAAAAGCTCTTCATACTGAGAATGCTCTCCCTTATGCTGTGTGGTGCTGCCAGTGTGCTAAGCTGGTTGGACATTGAACCTATCAAGTAACTCAAAACTGGGCATCCAAGAGGCACTGTTGATGAGCAGTAGTATTAGAAATATACATGACCACAGCCATAATGTCACAATTCAATATATATCTTACTCTACTCTATTAAGCCAGAGGTCCAACATTACTTTAGTGAGCAGTGCAGAAGTGGATCTCAGGAACAACACCAGATACAGTGAAAAATGATGAGGAGTTTAGTGAACCGACAGTATAGAATGATGCACACATTAAACAACTAAAACATCATGCAACAGAAGGTGCTAAGCAATTTTACAACCAACATATCACATCAATGTTCTGCTGTCCTTTTACACCACGTCATGAATGCTGGTGAAACATTCAATGGTTAGTAGGAAGAGGAAGCTCGTCTTCAAATTGTGGCGGGATCTACATATGAAGGCTATTAACAAGGCAAAAGCATTCACTATCATTTTCAGCTAGGATTGCTCAATATGTTCTCCATCTTAGTTTCCACCTGAGGCCCTGCTATGACATAAGCCAGTCTCCAACCAAGTGAAGTCAGTCCACCTAATATAAGAACTGGATGAAAGCATGAGAAACAGCATCCCAGTAGTGAAGACCTGCTCTCCACTTCTGCACTTCTCACTGGGGCAGTGTTTGTGCTCTGGCTTAATAGTAAGAGATGTGGTGAATGGTGACATTATAGGTTGTGGCCATGTATATTTCTGATGCCACTGATGGTCATCAGTGCTTCATTGGTCCCCAGTTTAGAGTTGTGTAAGAAGGAACTGTAGATGTTGGTTTAAACTGAAGATAGACACAAAAAGCTGGAGTAACTCAATGAGACAGGCAGCATCTATGTAGAGAAGGAATGGGTGACATTTCAGGTCGAGACCCTTCTTCAAACTGCGTTACTCCAGCTTTTTGTGTCTATCCCCAGTTTTGAGTTACTTGATATGTTCAATGTCTATTCAACTTAGTACACACGCAGTGCTACGCAACATAATAGTAAGATTAAACAAGTACTTACCAGTTTGATCTTTATTTTATGAGGAGTTGCGATGAGGGATTTCGTGAAGACCTCGCCAGGCAAGCATGCGCGACATTCTTCAAAGCAGCGGTGTGGAATCACAGATAACAACAATGACTGAAGATAGTAAGATTTAAGAGAACTAATATACCAGTTGACCTTATGATAGAGGGTTGGGAGCGGAGGACAGGAAATCCCTCATCGCAACTCCTCATAAAATAAAGATCAAACTTCAAACTAGTAAGATCTTGTTTAATCTTACTATTTTACTTCGGAGTCACGTGACTGACTTTGTGAAGATTTCAAAGCTCTGTGATTACATGCCCTGGATCATGTCCATGCTCACACACTGCCGTAATACTGATGGAGGAAGTATGTTAACGTATTTCAGACTTGAACAAGCTGAAAATAATAACATTTGTTAATACAACAATAAACCACTGAACCCGGGGACAAACATTTAGGGAACAGCACTTAAAACTGAATCCGCCAACGTTGTGGGAGCGGCCACAGGTCAGTTATAAAACCGCTGAAATGTAGATTCACTGGCCCAGCCCGCTATTGCGAGGACATAATCCATGAACACCTCCATGGTCCTCGCCGCTGATGTGGATGCAGCCCAGGTAGAATGACATTTTAAAAATGTTAGTGTCTTACCTGCTGCACCGAATACCACCTTGAGTCATCTGAAGATAGTCTGCACCATCACCCTGTGGCGTGGGTTTCCATGGCTGCAACAGATCCGTCTCCATATTCCTGATGTCCATTTTCAGACCTGTAGTCGCAGGTCTGTGTAGTTTAAGCAACTCTTCTATAAAGAAGATACTTTATTATGGGTCGATCATTCTATCCAGGTTTAATTCCTGTAGAGTCTAGACCCGTTGTGCTGTGTTCAGTGCCATTACCATCACCACTTTGAAGGTGAGAAGGTCCAGTGGTAAATCCGTCATAGGCGACCAGCTCCTGAGTAGGGTCAACACTACCCCTATATCTCAGGTAATATAATATCGTGGTCGTGGAGGGATGGATAGACCATACCCCTCATAGTTTGGCTACCAGCTGGTGAGATCCCACTCCAATGTTGAGATAGGATGACAGTGCACTCCTGGCACTGTATACGGCACTGTAACTGAGGGACTCATCATAATGAAGGCCCGTGAGGATTCCAGCACATTGGAGATCGTAGCAGATATTTAGGTGGTCTTGGTCCGACTACAGAAAACCTCCCGTATCCTTATGTAGGTGAGGTACTGCTTCCTAGTGGACTCTCTCTGCACGATGCTGTTTGACGTCCATGGACCTTTATGTTGCAGAGCCTGGTTGCGTTTTCTACAACACCTGTCTGATGAAGCAGAATGGGGGAAATAATAGAAAAACCCATTTCCCCCCAATGTAGCGAGAACGCGTCCATCGCCACTGCCCCTGGATCTGGTTCTCAAGAGACATATGTTGGTATCCAATGGCTCAACCTGGATGCAAGGAGGTCGATATCTGGTGTTTCATATTAGGCTATAATTTTAGCAAATATTCGGAGGTTCAACATCCACTTGATGTCTGGTTATTAAATACTTGTGACCTGGTGTCCACCACTGTATTGAGCTTAACCAGAGGGTACGTAGCTGATACCCAAATATTTATTTCAATCCACCAGAGCCAAATTAATTTTTCCAATTCATCACAAGATATTGACTTGATACCACCCATAAGGTTTAAATATGCTACCTCAGTGGTATTATTTTAAAGACGAACATACGTATGCTGCAGATTAGTGCATTAAGCCCGCAGCCCGTGACATGCTCCCAGCATTTCTAAACAGTTTATACCTTGCGATTGAGAAGTAGACTCATGCAAATCCCATCTACCACCCCAACTGGAATGGGGTCGGTAGTTCCCCAGCCCTTGGCGCTTGCGTCGGTTTGTAACACGACTAATGGGTTTGATGTAATGATGGGATTTAACAATCACAACCATTGCTAATCCACCATTGTAGCTCAATTTATGCTTTGATTGGCAGCTGCATAGGCTCGTAAATGTCCAGCATTTGCTTTTAATGCCGAGATTTTTGCTTTTTGCAAGCTTCGATAGTGTAACGGCCCAAATTATGTGGCTGGAATGTAGCTACAAGTTTACCAATACCGTAGCAGCATGTCTAATAGTTGGTTTCCTGGTGCAAGCAAGGCTGTTACATGCGTCTATTATGTCTATTGCTCTGTTCCCTGGGATAGTGACAATCAGAGCCCAAGAATGTATGTAACCTCCCTCCTACGTGAGGTTATGCATGCAGTACTTCCAAGAGAACCAGACCCCCTTACCTCCATGGTTACCGGCGGGCCTGACGGTCTGGTTTCTGGTGTTCCGTCGTTGCTGGGTGCTGCTGGCATGTAGGTCCTTACTGGTCTTTCAGGTGGCCCCCGAGGCCTGGTATATGTCGATCGCCTCGGTAATCCCTGTTCCTACAGCTGGTGTGTGGTGAGGTAGTCTATGCTGGCCCTGCCCTAAAAAAGACTTCTGCTGTTGGGGAGCTGGTGGCGGATATGTTCTTGATGGTCTATCCAGCTGCCCCCGATGTTTGGAGGGAGGATAAGGCTGTGGTCTTCGGTAAGTCTGCACCCTTGACGATGATGGTGGTTTCATCAGCCCCACGGTTTTGGCTTTCTCATCAGGTTCTTTGACCTGCTTGGGCAGGTCCTCCCCAAACAGCGGTCTTGGTGGTGGTGTAGTGGAGGTACGACACAGCCCAGCAAATTTAGGGTTAAGGTTGGGCTAGAGAATCCTGCAGGGCTAGAGCATCCTGCTGCTCTGCGGATACATCTGCCCCATCGAGGGTCCTGGCGAATGCCGTGATGCCCGACATCAACAGCTTCAGAATTTTCTGCATCTTAACCTCTTGTGCCCTCGCACTGGAACTGATGTTCCCCCAGATGGGTGAGTTGACCATCGGTACGTTCAGGGTAACACAATTTCCAGGAGCCTTGTACTTCTCCATGGTCTCTGAAAGTACCTGGTCTTGGAGCTGGTGTGTCGTCAGGAAATTGATGCTTGCTGCCAGTTTCGGATGCAGTGGTTCCCCTGAACATACAGGCTTCGCAAATTTTGAAACTGCCTCCAGCATTTCTTCTTCTGGATCTAAGCAGTGGGCTCTTCTGCTGCCGCTTCATCAAAATCGGCCATATGATGACTCCTAGCATTGCCGACAGATGAAGGTGAGATAGAATGCGGCCGCATGATCTGGCTCCCAGACCGCTGAGACTCCCGCTCTTGCCGATCCAGGTCTCGCTGGTATAGTTGCTCCACCATTAGCTCCATCCTAGCCATGCGACCGCCGCCGCTAAACGCGGACAACAAGCCGACTTCCCCAGGTTCTCCAGAAACACTGGGGCTTCTACCAGCGAACCGCACCTCGTCGAGGTGATGACAAGGGTCCGCTGGCAGGCCGTTATCGGCAGCCGCTCCTGCTGGGCCATACGACTCACGCACGGACACGCCGCTAGTCCGCCGTCGTTTGGACAATAGCGGTCCCCCTGCCTGATGGGAAGGCAGCGGGGATGAGTCGGTGCCGGCTCCCATAACCGGACTACCCGATGTCCGTGCAGCCTTACCGTCACTCCTGACCACATGGTTCCGTGACGGTGCATGGTCGGCGTTACCCGCCTTAACGGGGCTGTCCGACCGAAATCTACTGCCACCGGTCTGCCCTCCAGCAGCCTGTTCCGGTGGTATGCCAGTACCTCCTGCTCCTGCAGGGCTCCCCAACTTCTCAGCATATCCATCACTGGCCCGCAATCTAGCAGGTTACCCCCAGTGGCATGTCGATGCCTTCCGCTGCAGCGGGGCATGACCTTGGCGCAGCTCTCCCCCTGCTCTGGTACCTGCATAGTAGGGGAGACAGAACGTGCCGCCGAGCGGGTCACACGTTTACGCACCTTTGCTCCACTGTCCCTATGCTTAGGTGACAGTGGTAGGGAGTCAGGGACTTGCCTACCCTGCTCCCGTGCGGTGCTCCTACCACTTTGCGGCTCCATGGTCAGCCGTGGTGGAGAGACGGGTCCTGGCTGCGCATGGCTCCCCGATTTCCGCGTTCTTATCCCAGTCCGCAGAGTGGGTGCTGCCGGTGTTGCGGTCAGCTCCGGGAATGGTGGCCGCTGACTCCCATCCGAAGTCCCATGGCCCTTGGAGGCATGCTTCAATGCCTTCAATCTGGTCTCCATCCATCGTTTCTGTAAGCAAAGTCTAGTACAGAAGCTCAGCTACTCAAGGTTAGTATCTTACCTGAGGGTCTTTAAGAAGCATCCGGTGGAGGAGCACACTCTCTCCCCCCCCCCTCCAATGGTGACCAGACTCTCATGACTTAACAAACTTTATGTGCTGACAGTCTCAGTTTTTCATGGTAGCTCGGCTTCTTGAAGATGACACATGGTCCCTGGAGTAGCATGGCAGCTGTCTTTGCCATGAGTGTGGGCACAGTCCCCCAATGTCCATGTGCAGGAGAGGCACTGGCATCTCTGGGTTGCCCCTAGCCACTCACTTAGCCTGAGTGGAGAATTCATTCATGCCGACAGTCCGCAGTGACCCTGCGGGATGCGGTGAAAAGTCGGGGCTGCCCCTATGCCGTTGCCTGCAAGCCCCATTACCTGTTAATACAGACAGCTCGCAGTATTCCTGCGGGCTGCAGTGTAGAGTCGGGGCCGCTGCTCTGCCGTCACTTACTTCGTACGACGAGCCTGCAAGCCTCACTCCTTTATGCATGCCGTCAGCCCGCGGTGACTTGTGGGGTGCGGTGTAGAGTCGGGCTGCCTCTGCCGTCCTCCGCCGGCGAGTGTGTGAGCCCGGACCCTCCTGGTCAACAGGCTGCCCGACTCCAGTCTGTTGGTGCCGCCAACAGATGGCCTGGAGACCCTGTGAACAGAGTCACATAGAAATAAGAAAAGGACTGCAGGTTAGTTTTTTCCTTACCTGCAGGTCCCTGCAGTAGAAGAGCAACACTCCTCCCTGCCTGTTGCTCGCATGCGGTCGACGATATGCCGCGCATGCGTGCCTGGCGGGGTCATCACGAAGTCACTCACGTGACTCCGAAGTAAAATGACATACACTTGCTGAACCTCATCCAAAACTATTTCAACATAGTTACAACATTGACAATAACTTGCCATGATAATGAAAAGGAGAAATTCAATCCAGCTAATGAATGCTCAGTCATTCCATGCTCAATCATTAGTAATGCGATGAGAGCTGCCATAGACAGTGCTCCCAAGCCATCTTTATTTGACAATGGCATTCTCACAAGGCATAATTTGGAGTTTGTCAGGACCACTTGGCTCTTGATCTCACCACAGAGTTGAATTCCAGAGGTGAGATACCAGTGAGTGTCCTTGATGTTTCTGCAGCATTTGACTCGGTGTAGCATGAAGAAGCACACAATGACCAACAATGGACATCTAATACTGGTGATTATAGAGTGACAGCTATTCCAGGCATGAGATTACAGCTAGTGATGAAATACAAACACTATTGAACTATGTATGAAAGAACTGCAGATGGTGGTTTAGACCAAAGATATACACAAAATGCTGGAGTAACACAGCGGGACAGGCAGCACCTCTGGAGGGAAGGAATGGGTGACGTTTCGAGTCTAGACCCGAAAAGTCACCCATTCCTTCTCTCCAGAGATGCTGACTGTCCCGCTGAGCAACCCCAGCATTTGGTGTCTGTCTTCAGTATTAAACTATGCTCTACCTGTTCTGAGTCTATTTGATTTGGCACAATGACACAGTGTAATGTGTTCTCAATATAACAAACAAATATAACAAGATTTATTTAGCTTCCACCACTAACACTGTAAACAGAGGCATCAGAAACAAGTAAATGTGAGGATGAGATTGAATATTGTTTTCTTGGATTGATTCATGTAATGCTGGTTGCGACACAGTTTGAGAATTAAGTCTTTCAAGTTCTGATCACAATCTATTTCATGGATATTTCCATAGTTCTGGAATCGCACACTGGCCCGACCAAATAAGAATGTAACATTTAGTAACCTTCGTGAGGCAGTTGTAAGAATAAGGGGTTACCATTTAGAATGTAGATGGGGAAAAACATTTTCACCCAGAGAATTGTGAATCTGTGGATTTCTCTGCCTCAGAAGGTAGTGGAGGCCAATTTTCTGGATGCTTTCAAGAGAGAGTTAGATAGAGCTGTTACAGATAGTGGAGTCAAGAGATATGGTGAGAAAGCAGGAACCGGGTACTGATTGTGGATGATCAGCCATAATCACATTGAGTGGCGGTGCTGGCTCGAAGGGATGAATGGCCTACTCCTGCACTTATTGTCTACTGTCTATTGTTGTGGCAATTAGTATTTTATGGTCTCCGATAACGATAACAAGTGTTATTCCATGTTTATTTAACTAAGAATTTACATTTCGCAGTTGGCATGGTGGACTTTGAACTCACGTTCTTGGATTATAAACCCAGGCCTCTGCGTCCCAATATAGTGGCAAATACCTATTCATAATATTTGATTAAACAGTGCAAATAAATTAACTTAAATACCCAACCTGTGTTTTTTAATGTAAAGTTATATTGTTACATTTGTTGAGGAAACTAAAAGTGGTGGAAGCTTTTTAATCATTCCCTGTAATTAAATATGAAAACATTACCTGTTTTTCTTGCCTGAACTATTGGTCCTTGATAAGAGCATATCAGCTTACCTTTGAAAAAGTATAGACAAGGCCTCCTAAATACAAAAGTGGTTACTGTGGTAACTTACTGTTGTGACCTTTCCTGTGGGCAACTTGGGCCACCTTGCGCATACAAAATGAATATATTACTCAACTCTACCGCTACCAGTGATGTACAGTAGTGCTCCGTGACTGTCCCTGTGGGCCATCACGAGCAAGTGGCACATTAAAAAAAAATAACAGCTTCCCTGTTGAGCCTGAGTACCCTTGTACTCTGTTTATCTGTCGGACTTATTGCTGTAAGTATATTCCCTGGAGTAAAAAAGAAGAAAGAACTTGCTTTAATAAAACACCTTTCATGCCTTCAGGATGTCCCTCAGTACTTCACAACTCATGAATTACTTTTTGAAATGTTGCTTGATGGTGAATGGCCTGTTTCAGGAGCAATGCATTTGTTATGGTTTGAGTTTCCTGGCCTCACTCTCTTGAAACTGTGCTGTCCTGCATAATAATTACAACTCAATTCTCCTGGCAATATGGTTAAACTTCACTTTCCAAAGCTAATTAATAGTTATAATAAGTAATAACATTTGCATTGATGCTAACATAGGTTCCACAAGTCTTCTAGAGTGCTTTGCAGAAGGATTTAACAGTTCCAATGTTTTCCTACTGGGGGTTAATTTTAGCAAGTGAGATATGAATGATAAAATTAATGAAAAAATGAATGACATGGTATTGGTCCTTATTCAATATTTCTATTTTTTATTGTATTTTACCCAGAAAGAAATGTTATTTTTATTTTAGTTATATATTCTTAAATATACAAAAGCAGTTGGATTATTATTCAGTTATTTTTGTAGCAGTCTATATTACCTTAGTAAATCTTGTCAGTGTATATGTTCTTTTTAATCACATTGTATTATCGTTAAGGAGATTTAAATGGTCAAAATTTAAATAGCATACCCTTTTCCAAATGAAGGATAGCTCCCTTGTACTCTTAAATAAATACATTTGTCCACATGCTTAAATAAAAAGGACAGATTGATCTTCAAGAGCAGAGATCAGCCGAACAGATTTATAGCTTAAAAAAGCTTAGTGAACTAATAAGTCTGGGGAAAGATAAATTAAACTCTACTCACAAGCTCACAATTTTCTACTACTGCTGGCAGCTGCACTCAATAAGTGTTTAAGCAAAGGTATGGCCAGTGAGAATAAGAAACAGTTGACAGATCTTTCTTATTCAACCACACCCCCCACCCCCAGATATGCTGCAATTGCTAGCAGGCTACACAATCAAACTATGCTGTATCAGGAGAAAATCTAGCTATACCTGATTGAGCTAAACCAAAGTCTGTTTGTCTTAGCATTTTATAATGAATGACATTCCGTAATATAATCCATATCTATGCAGAAATTGTTATTGGGAATGAAATCCAAATCCTACGAATTTTGCAGCAAGCTGAGTTTAACTTACATGGAAAAATACCCCTTCAATGGTTAGTTTGCTGGTAAAGTCAGAAGATTGTTTATTATGCAGAACATGTTAATATTTTCTATTTCTATGTGGAACATGGGCATTGATTTTTATTTTGCTGGTTCCTAACTACCATTGAGAAACCAACTACCTGAGCTGCTGAATGTGGGTGCAACGGTAGAGCTGCCTTACAGTACTTACAAAGCCAGAGCCCGAGTTTGATCCCGGCTACGGGTGCTGACTGTACAGAATTTGTACATTCTTCCCGTGTCCTCATGGGTTTTATCTGAGAAATGTCTCCTTCCCACACTCCAAAGATGTACAGGTTGTAGGTTAATTGGCCTGGCATAAATGTAAAAATTGTTCCTAGTGTAGGATAGTGTGCGGGGATCGCAGGATGGCGTGGACTCAGGCCGAAGAGTCTGTTTCTGTGTTGTATTTCTAAACTAAACTAAACCCTTCTATCAAAGGTACTTCTACAGTGATTTAGGTTCGGGAATGCCAATATTTAGTTCAAATGACAATGAAGAGATGATTATAGATTTCAACTAAATGAAAATCATAAAAATTGAAAATGCTGGAAATCTATAACTGATACAGAAAATGCAAGAAAAACTCAGCAAGAAAGAATAAAAAGACAATGTTTTAGGTCTGGAGCTTTTTGTCAGAACTGGGAAAGAGAGATATAAAATACTTTTCAATAGGGGAGAAAGAGGGGGAGGGATGAGTGGAATAAAGGTGATATTTGTGATATGACGTCTAAATGGCTTAATTGGTGCAATTGCCAGCATATTAAGCTTCTTAGTCTGTGTAATATGTTAATATGTTGTCACAAATAATACATGCAGACTCCACAAAGACAGTAGCTGAGTTTAAGAAGGAATCTGGATCTCTGATGCTGTGAGGCAGCAGCTCCACTAGCTGTGCCACTGTGCCACTGTGCCACCCATAGATACAGTAAGCCACAGCCTTACATTCGGGGTATGAGATCTATGTTTCGATAAAAATCTCTGAAAAATCCCTTCCCACAAAGATATCAACCTAACAGCAAATGGTTTAAATCTTTCAGCCCCAGCCATATTTCCGCTGAATCTTTTGAACAATTAACTGTTCTCCTGGCACCTAAAAAATAGTTAGTGCTAGATGTTCACTTAAAATTTGAAGCTGGATACATTAATGTCATTTAAAATTGTTTACTTCTAATCTGACCTGAAATCTTTTTACACAAATCCTTTACTCAACCAAACAGATGTTGAGATGATCATTGAAATTATCTGTTCAGCTTAGTATGAATCTAACTTGGCACGGCTGGCGAACACTAACATTTACCAGGAGTCGCAGGCATTTGCATCCAAAGTGGTATGCATGTGTCAGAAGGAACATCAAGTGATACCATATAATTACTCACATTCCATATTCATACCGTTCTCAGGACATAGTTAGTTGCCTTTTTAATTGTTGGTATTAGGTCACTTGATGTGAAGGAAACAGCTTAATTCCTAAAGGAAGAAACGATGATTATGGGTCCTCCCTGATTCTGCAAAGTTGCAGATGTTGGACAATCTGGTGCTGTTAATAAATATGAAACATTCAGCTTGGGCAACAGCTGTGGTTAAATACTTGAGGGGTAGGTAGGATGGCTTAACCTATTGAACACTGATGTGAGTTTACAAGATATTTCCTATAGTCCATCCTTGGTTACATCTACCATCGTACATTCAATTATTATCATTATTTACGCAGATATGGAACGTTAAATACTGAAAAGACTTATTTATACGTGATCTGGATTCTGCTTAGAGACCGACCAGAATTGTTTGTGCTTGGCCAAAGTATAAGATACAGGCTGAAAATAATGTTTATTCATGATGTGGCCCCTTGTGTTACATCCCAGATACTGCAGAGTAAATTGCACACTCTGTCCACTACTTATGTCAGGAAATGCAACAGCATAAGAAGTGACAATGAGATGCTGTCTTACCATTTGTATATTTGATTTAACTCCAGCACCAAATTGGTGGTTGTGGTATTTGTAAATTCCTTCGTGTTCCTGGTTGCAGAAGCAAATAAACAGAGGGTGGAACAGGAAATAAACAACAGTACCTGCAACAGTAATGTGTCAGAATCATGCCGATTTTTATTTACAACAATGATCCCGGGAATTATTGGGTTAACATATGATGAGCGTTTGACGATACTGGGCCTGTACTATCTGGAGTTTAGAAGGATGAGGGAAACCTCATTGAAACTTACCTAATAGTGAAAGGCCTGGATAGAGTGAATTTGGAGAGGATGTTTCATCGAGTTTTAGAGTCTAGGACCAGAGCCCATAGCCTCAGAATAAAAGGACGTACTTTTGGAAAGGAGACGAGGAGGTATTTCTTTAGTCAGATGGTGGTGAATCTGTGGAATTGATTGCCAGACAGCTGAGGAGACCAAGTCAGTGGATATTTTTTAGACGGAGATTAACAGATTCTTGATTAGTAAGGGTGTCAGAGGTTATGGCGAGAAAGCAGGCAAATGGGGTTGAGCGGGAAAGATAAATCAGCCGTGATTGAATGGCGGATGGGCTGAATAACCTAATTCTGCTCCTAGAACCTGTGAACTTATGAACATGAAAGGTACCCTTCTAATATTTGTAAGTTACACTGATTAACCTGGTTAATGTATAAAGGAAGGTACTCACAAATTGTTGGAGTAACTCAGCGGGACAGGCAGCATCTCTGGAGGGCAGGAATGGGTGACGTTTTGGGTTGAGACTCTTCTTCAGACTGTTCTACTGCGAAATATTAGTAGTAGTAGTAGCAGGCCCCTCTCGGTCATGATTGACGATAGGTGATGCATCCTGGTCCGATGGAAGCCTGGGCGAGGTCATATGGACAGGCTGGTGCCCATGCAGCACGCCCCCCTCTCCATGTCGCTGATCGATCCAAAGGAACAGCAGGGCCGTTACAGTTTGGCACCAGCGCCGTCACAGGATTTGCCAGAGTGAGGTTGTAGACAACGACAAACTGCCTTAGGGGCTCCGACTCTGGATTTTCTTGAGGTTTACTCCTGGAGCGTTTTCCATGACTGGATATGGCCACACGGCAGTGGATGTTTTAAATCAGAGTTTTCCTTCTCCTCGATGGACTGCCTTGCCAGGCTGACGAGTCCCATCTGCCCAAGCCTCGTGGGGGCGGGAGCGTCTACCTTCCCGTGCAGGTCTATAGCACCTGCCCACTGTCCATCTTAATGTAATCTTAATGTATAAAGGAATCTTAATGTATAAAGGAAATCCTTACACAGAATAAACCTTGTTTGCACATATCAAGTTATCTAATTTGTCACTATTCACCTTATCGTACAGTTTCAAATTGAAATAATAATGAATTCACTTATTCTCTTGTTCTCCTCATTGAGTAGCCTCTTCACTGAAAGTAATGCTTAACAGTATACTTCAGGCACGACTGATGCCAGTGAACGATTCCGTCATCAACCTCCCTTGCATCCTGGCTTCAGAGTGTATGCTTCCTGTTGATTCTTGAATTATTGCACTGTTCCCATTTTGGGTTCGCAAGAGAAGGCGACACAGTGGCACAAAAGAACCGGAGACCTGGGTTCGATCCTGACGTTGGGTGCTGCCTAAATGGAGTTTGTATTGTACGTTCTCCCTGTGACCACGTGGGATTTCTCCGGGTGCCCCGGTTTCCTCCCACATTCAAAGACGTACAGGGTTGTAGGTTAATTTGGCTTTGGTAATAATTGTAAATTGTGTAGAATAAGGATGGCCCATTTAAGATGAAGAGGAGGACGATTTTTATCTCTCATAGGAATTCTCCAATACCACTACCCTCCAATACCACTTGATTCTGTGGATAAATGTGAGGTTATCCACTTTGGTAGCAAAATCAGGAAGGAAGATTAATATCTAAATGGTGTCAAGTTGGGAAAAGGGGAAGTACAACGGGATCGGGGGGGTCCTTGTTCATCAGTCAATGAAAGTAAGCATGCAGGTACAGCAGATGTGAAGAAAGCGAATGACATGTTAACCTTCATAACAAGAGGAGTTGAGTATATTAGAAAAGAGGTCCTTCTGCAGTTGTATATGGCTCTAGTGAGACCACACCTGGAGTATTGTGTGCAGTTTTGGTCCACAAATTGGAGGAAAGACATTCTTGCTATTGAGGGAATGCAGCATAAGTTCACAAGGTTAATTCCCAGGATGGTGGGACAGTCATATGCTAAGAGAATGGAGCAATTGGTATACTCTGGAGTTTAGAAGGATGAGAGGGCTTATTGAAATATATAAGATTATTAAGGGTTTTAGACATACTAGAGGCAGGAAACATTTTCCACATGTTGGGGGAGTCCAGAAACAGGGGCCATAGTTTAAAAATAAGGGTAAGCCATTTAGAACGGAGATGAGGAAACACTTTTTCACAGAGATTTGTGAGCCTGTGGAATTCTCTGCCTCAGAGGGCGGTGGAGTCTGGTTCTCTGGATACTTTCAAGAGAGACCTAGATAGGTCTCTTAAAGATAGCGGAGTCAGGGGATATGGGAAGACGGCAGGAATGGGGAACAGATTGGGGTTGATCAGCTATAATCACATTGAATGGTGGTGCTGGGTCGAAGTGCCGAATGGTCTACTCCTGCACCTATTGTCTTTGTCTATTGTCTACACACTAGGGACAACGTTTTAAACAATTTTCTTACTGACGCCAATTAACCTACAAGCCTGTGTGTCTTTGAACTACTTGCAGAAACCCGAGCACCTGGAGAAAACCCACATGGTCACAGGTTGAATGTACAAACTCCATCCAGGCAGCACCTGTAGTCTGCATTGAACCTGGGTCTCCGGCACTATAAGGTTGCATCTCTACCGCTGCACCACTATGTCACCCTTCCAAATTCTGTGAAGGTGGAGCATCATTAGAGCATCCACCTGGTCAATCCCAGTCAGAATCCAACAGTTTAGAATGAGAACATTTCTCATATTTCTGAATTGCTGAGAGTACAGACCAATGTGGCACAGGCTTTCCTCAGGAAAGTTCCACTTTGCCAGGAATCAATCTACGAGTTAATTTACTGCCAGACTTTGCTACAATGCATATCCCTTAATATCTATTCCTAACATACATTGACATCAAACTCTCTGCTGATTTATATTGACCCAGCAGCCACAGCTTTTTGGAAGACCGAGTTGCAGATTTATCTGTGATGTAAAGCTGAAATCATTCCTTTATGTCCATTTCTATTTTTAAGATAGCATTTCCTTCCTCTGGATTCTCCAGCAGACAAAACTGTTTCTCTGTACTTACCCTATTGAGATATTTAGCTATTCATTTATACCTCAATTTGATAATTCCTTCACTTTCTACGTTCAATGGTTAAAAGCCCTTTTTAAGACACTTTGGAGCAGGAACTTAGGGAGGAACGAGCAGAGGAACTTTGAATCAAGGACGAGTTGCACCCTGGCCACTCCTTCTTCTTCCCTCTCCCATCAGGCAAAATGTATAGAAGTGTATAGCACACCACCAGATTCAGGGACAGTTTCTTCCCAGTTGTTATCAGGCAACTGAACCACCCCACCACAGCCAGAGAGCAGTCCTGAACTACTGCCTCTTTGGTGACCCTCGGATTATCCTTGATTGGACTTTGCTGGCTTTACCTTGTACTAAACATTATTCGCTTATTATGTATCTATACACTGTAAATGAATTGTAGTCATGTACTATCTTTCTGCTGAGTGGTTTGAATGCAAATAAAGCTTTTCACTATACCTTGGTACATGTGACCATATAACCATATAACCATATAACAATTACAGCACGGAAACAGGCCCTCTCAGCCCTTCCAGTCCATGCCGACCATTTATTTTCCCCTAGTCCCATCTACCTGCACTCAGACCATACCCCTCCATTCCCTTCCCATCCATATACCTATCCACTTTACTTTTAAATGTTAAAATCGATCCTGCCTCCACCACTTCTGCTGGAAGATCATACCACACAGCCACCACTCTCTGAGTAAAGAAGTTCCCCCTCATGTTACCCCTAAACTTCTGTCCCTTAATTCTCATGTCATGCCCTCTTGTTTGAATCTTCCCTACCCTCAATGGGAAAAGCTTATCCACGTCAACTCTGTCTATCCCTTTCATCATTTTAAAGACCTCAATCAAGTCCCCCCTTAACTTTCTGCGCTCCAAAGAATAAAGACCTAACTTGTTCAACCTTTCTCTGTAACTTAGTTGCTGGAACCCAGGCAACATTCTAGTAAATCTCATCTTTACTCTCTCTATTTTGTTGACATCCTTCCTATAATTAGGCGACCAAAATTGTACACCATACTCCAGAATTGGTCTTACCAATGCCTTGTACAATTTTAACATTACTTCCCTACTTCTATATTCAATGCTCTGATTAATAAAGGCCAGCACACCAAAAGCTTTCTTTACCCCGTATCTACATGCAATTCCACCTTCAGGGAACTATGCACAGTTATTCCTAGATCCCTCTGTTCCACAGCATTCCTCAATTCCCTACCATTTACCATGTACGTCCTATTTTGATTTGTCCTGCCAAGATGTAGCACTTCACACTTATCAGCATTAAATTCCATCTGCCATCTTTCAGCCCACTTTTAAAATGGCCCAAATCTCTCTGTAGACTTTGAAAATCTACTTCATTATCCACAACACCGCCTATCTTAGTATCATCTGCATACTTACTTATCCAATTTTCCACCCCATCATCCAGATCATTGATGTACATGACAATCAACAGTGGACCCAATACAGATCCCTGAGGCACCCCACTGGTCACCGGCTTCCAACCTGACAAACAGCCATCCACCATTACTCTCAGCCATCCACCATTACATCTCCCATTCAGCCGCTGTTGAATCCATCTTGCTACTCCGCCATTAACACCCAAAGATTGAACCTTCTTAACCAACCTTCCATGGGGAACCTTGTCAAAGGCCTTACTGAAATCCATATAGACACCATCCACTGCTTTACCCTCATCAATTTCCCTAGTAACCTCTAAACTAAACTGAACTTTTACGTCTTGATATTATTTCTGATGAATCTGAGCCCACTGAATGGCTTAAATATGTTCCAATGTTTGTTCAGATGCAGTGAAGTGATTTTGATGTATACACACTGTCATAACATTGGAAATATTATAGTTGACCCATACACAGCAAGGTCCCACATGTGATTATTCCACCGAATATTTGTTTCAAGGTGCCAATTGCTACAGATCAAAGCATAGACTTATTGTTCATGCTTCTCTGCATGTATGGTTAGATTTTTGAAAGGTAAACCATGAAGTCAGACATGAACCCAGTCTAATACGGCCACAGCCTTCCCCACCATCAAAAGCATCCAAATGAAGTGCAACCACAAGGAATTGGCTTCTATCATCAACAATCCCCACTGTCCAAGCAATGCCTTCTTCTCACTGCTGCTGTCAGGCAGGAGGTAAAGAACTATGAAATCTTGCACCACCAGGTTCAGGAATAGCTACTTCCCATACAACCATCAGGGCCCTGTACTGTCCTACACAACCCTGATCACAAACACCTTCACAACCCTAACCCTTCCTCAGCAATAGAACACGGCAGACAACTTCTTGCACTACAATGGACCTATGTTGTGTAATTGTGTTTTGCACAAATTTCTTATTTTCCAGTCATTCTCTTTTACTATCTTGCAGAATTTATCTGTGATTTATATATAATTTATATAATTTTTGTGTTGTCTTGTGTCTATTTGCCTCTAATGCTGATGCAAGAAAGATTTTCATTGCGCCTACGCTTCACCATACATACAAATGACAGTAACTTTACAAGCAATTAGTCAATCTTCCAGCTGTTGATGTAGGAATGGGGTGGAATTAAAAAAAATGGGTCCAGATAGAAGCATCTTGTGAGCAAACTACAAACCTCCACAATGAACTGTCTGACATCATGCAACATTTAATAGCGAGTGATCAGAATCCCTCTCCTTAATGGGGATCACTAGACAGAATAGATGACTCTCTGGATGCAGTCGATAGAAAACAAAAACAATGCATTTCCAAGTTGATTTCCTTGTGCTCTATACATTTTATATTTGTTTGAAACATCTAAAATTAGAGGCTACAGTCTAAAATAAAGTGAAGCTACTTTAGATGTTTAAGGACAGGAGTTAAGAAATAAGTGGAAGGTGACAGAAAATTGGAATTCTATCCATTTGTTAACTTTAACTTTGAGGCTGAAAAATCAAATTGGCCATAATGTAAATGCATTGGTAATGGCTCCAAGCCAGAATAATGGATGGCCATGCAATCCTCCTTCTAACCTCAGCATGGTAACTTTAGCTATAGTTAATAATTATTTACACCACTCCAAAGACGTACAGGTTTGTGGAGGATAGTGTTAATGTGTGGGGATCGCTGGTCGGTGCGGACTTGGTGGGCTGAAGGGCCAGTTTGCAGGCTGTATCTCTTAACTCTAAACTAAACACTAAACCAGAACTTGCATCCTACTCATTTTTGCCACGGTATGGCAGTATATTAATATGGTGCGCCACTAGGTCACATTTAAACAGAATACTGTGACAAACCAGTGAGCAATGAACCTCTGAATGTTCCAAATCTATTTTAATTGTTTCTAACTACTGTCTAATTTAAGGAATGCCATTAAAGGAATGTTATTGTCTTCGGATGCTCTAATTTTACAATTAGGATAGTGAGCTGCAAATAACCACAAAAGGTTCTAACTACACGCTGACATCTGTGAGGATTTTACAATAATACTGTAAAAGGTCAATATAGCTACTTCATAAATCATGCTTGAGCAACTCTTTTGTGTATCTGCCTGGTTTACACACAATTATTGAATCAGAGTGATAGTGATCGCGGCATGGGGGCACTGCAGAAGTTTTTTTGCACTGTACTGAAGATCAAAGTGTTACTTTTCGTACAGATTGTATGAGAAACATGAAAGGCAGTTGTCCAATTGCAGCAGGAAAATAATATGAACTTAAAATAGACTAAACGACTTAGATTGAATTGAAGTAAATTTCTGATGATTTTATAACAGAGAGAAAATCCTTTATTGCCAAAACAATTCTGAATTATTTGCTTTCTACTGCTTTGCACACCACTGCCAACTTAGCTTTAGATAACAGCACATTTTAAAAGTCTGATCACTTTCTTTGTTAAATGTGTTCTTTTGTGTTGTTTTTGTTTATGTGCAGTTTCCTGAATGAATAATTTAATGAGCTCCAGCACAGCTTTTCAAACTGGCCATTTTTATCGGCATTTCATAGAATCTCCGTTCTATGAATAATCCTGATTCAAGCTGAATGCTTCTTGGCAAAGCAGTTTATCAGAATTTAGCCAGGCGACAATTTCACTGACATTATCCATGTGGTACAGCTGGGAAAATATGAAGCTCTGTTTCTGCTTCTGCAGAAAAGGGGTCCCATTGATACGAAAGGAGTGGGGAAGAGACAGATATGATCTTGTGGAATCAAACCCAAATCAAACACCACAGCTTTTCAAACGACTAAAGCTTTTCACTGTACCTCGGTACACATGTCAATAAACAAAACTCAAACTCAAAATCAAATTCATACTCAAACGGCATTCAAGGCTTAACTGGTTAATTAAAGGGCCTGTCCCGCTTTGCGACTGCGAACTTCAGCAACTGAAGCCTATAGTTGCCCTAAAAACCATCAAGTTGTACGACACTCCAAGTCACCGTCACGTCAAGCTACGACACTCTGTGTCACCCTCATTCACAACACAAGAAGGTTACACCGAAGTATAATAATCACATTGGAAATGAACTTATCTACAATAAATCTAAGGCCAAATAAATTTATTTAACGTTTATTTAACGTCAGCGTCACCGGGTGTCACCCGCAGGACAGCATACATCAGCGTGTGACAGGGCGCACAACATGAAATGACAGCCAGATGTCACCTGACGATTTTAAACATTCCAAAATCCAGGGGCGGCAGGGAGATACCGCGCGTCACTACATGCGTCACCCCGCGTCATGCCCCGACCATGCTGCAACAACCACTTTTCAGGCAGTGGCCGAAAATGTCGCCCAAGTGGGACAGGGCCTTAACTGCCACCTATTTCCCACACCACTCTTCTCATTTTGCTCTGCTTGGTCAGAGCAAGAAACACAAAGTGCTGGAGTAACTCAATGGGTCGGGAAAAATTTCTGGAGGACATAGATAGACAATGTTTTGGATCGGACCCTTCTTTCCCCTGGTCCTTAACTTCCACCCACCTGCCTTTGCATTCAGTGGATTATCCTACAAAGTATCCATCAGTTCCACAAATAAAACCTTCCCCTTTCAGCATTTTCAAGGGACTGTTCCCTTCACAACTCTCTCATCCACTCTTCCATTGGCACTTACCACTCCTCGTGATTTGGCACATTCCCAGGAAGTCACAAGATGTGCAATACTTGTCCACTCACTTACCACCATCCAGGAACCAAAGCATTCTTTCCTGATAAGGTAACAATCCATTTGCATTTCATCAAATCTCAGGCAGTGCATGGAGACTCGGGGAACTGCAAGTGCTGGCAACTTGTGTAGAACACAGTGCTGGAGTATCTCAATGGGTCAGGTAGCATCTCTGGAGTACATGGACATTGAATCTGAAACGTCACCTATCCATGTCCTGCAGAGATGCTGCCTGAGCTGCTGCGTTACTCCAGAGATGTTTGTGTTCTGCTCATGTTGCGCAATCAATAGAAAGTGGATATTTTTAAGACAGAGATAGACCAATTATTGATTAGAACGGATGTCAAGGGTTTTGGGGAGAAGGCAGGAAAATAGGATTAAGAGGCAGAGATCGGTCATGATTGATTGGCAGAGTAGACTTGATGGGCCAAATGGCATAATTCTACTAAAACTTGTGAACTTGTGGGGGAATATTTATAATGACGCCTCATCTACACAGGAGGAACTAAATGCAAATATGGTGATTTGCTCTGCGAAGTTTGGAGGAGTAACCATGAGCTTCAGGTAGTCTGCTGCTTTAATTCACTTTCCCCTTCCCACTCGATCCTCTTGATGCAGAGTTAAGGTACAAGACTTTGTCTTTCAGTCTTGAGGATTCAATAATAAATTCTCCAATATTTTCTACTTTCCTTTGCATCGCCTGACCATCTGGGCATATCCCAGCAGACTACTCTGCACAATATTGCACAGGCTTTACTCCATAAGCAACGTATTACGCAGATAAAGGGGCTAAACTCCCCTTCATTATTACATTGTATTGAAGAAATTCCTTTAGTTCCATCCACTGTCCGCCACTTTTTCCACCACTTATGGGCCTGTCCCACTTACACGACTTTTTCGGTGACTGCCGGCACCCGTCATAGGTCGTTGCAGGTCGCCAAAAAATTTCCATATGTTGAAAATCCAGCGGCGACCAGAAAGACGCTACAACTCTTTGGGTGACTGAGGAGACTACTCACGACCATAAAGGCGATACCCCGGCGACAAGTCGTGGGGTGAAGCCTGTATGATCGTAAGTAGTCGCCCAAAGAGCCGTACCTTGTTCTGGTCGCCGCTGGATTTTCAACATGTTGAACATTTTCGGCAACTTGCAATAATATATGTTGCCAAAAAAGTAACGTAAGTGGGACAGGCCCATTAGGTTAATTATTTTCTCTGTTTCTAGGCTCTGATGAAGGGTCCCAGGCCTGAAACATTAATGGTTTATTTTTCCACTGATGCTGCCTGACCTACTGAGATTTCCCAGCATTTTCTATTTTTATTTCATCTAGTGCAGTGCCTGTCCTTAAATATATACCTAACATTCTTTGTTCTTAGTTAAAATGTAGCAGTGTTTTCTCAATGCTTAATTTTTACAAATAGCTGAATATTAGGATTCCCCATATAATCTATTTACCAGACAATGAAGTCAGTGGAGGCACATCATTCACAAAACTGTCCTTCAATTATGGAAACATATTTAGGTTTAGGTTTATTATTTTCGCAGGCAAAGTGAAAAGCTTTGATTTGCGGGCCATCCAATCAAAATCGGATAATGCAGTACATAAATGCAATCAAGACAAACTCAAGTACAATAGTAGGGCAAAGGGAAAGACACAGAGTGCAGAATATAAATCTCAGCATTATAGTGTACAGTTCCAGAGACAAAATTCAATGTCTGCATTGAACGAGAATCAGAGTATACCCTAGCTCTGGAAGTATCATTCAGAAGCCTGGCAACAGAGGGGAAGAAGCTGTTCCTGAGTCTGGTGGTGCGCACTTTCAAGCTTCTTTATCTTTTGCGTGATGGGTGAGGGGTCAAGTAGGAAGGATTGGGGTGAGTTCAGGAGCTACCCTTGGTTTAAATGTGCTAGAAATTCAATAATCAAACTGTCGACCTCAACGTTCCCCTCGTCCGATCTTTCCATTCTCTTTACAGATTTTCAAGAGCAATCCTTTACACGGATGGGGATTCATTGGTGAGAGCTGATATTCCAGACATTAAAATGGGAACTGTTTTTCCTATCCTAGTGATACCCACATAGGAATAATAAATACGAGTTGCTGGAGAATATGTGTCGACTAACTGAGAGTTATTAAAGCAAAAACCTGTGTGCAATGTATTATTTGATTTAAACCTTGCTATGCTATATTGCGCTTGAAACAACCACTGTAGAGTTGCTCTGCATCCAGGTTTCTGTTGGTCAACACCATAACTGTCATCAGTGCCCCCTAAGGCACTTTTAGCATTAGCGTTTTGTTTCAAAGCCAATAAACCAGTGAGAAATAGCATTGACTTGCTTTCCTGTTGCATTCATCTCATAGCTCTGTCTTTGGGGAAGGTCCTGATTAGTTTAGTTAGTTTATTGACACGTGTACCAAGGTGCTGTGAAAAGCTTTTGTTGCGTGCTATCCAGTCAGCAGAAAGATAATACATGATTATAATCGATCCATTTACAATGTACAGATACATGATGAGGGAATTACGTTTAGTGCAGGGTAAAGCCAGCAAGGTCCGATCAAGGATAGTCCGAGAGTCGTCAATGAGGTAGATAGTAGTTCAGGACTGCTCTCAAACTGTGGTAGGATGATTCAGTTGTCTGATAACAGGAGGATTCCTCCTGCTCCTGTTGTACTGTGAATTAAATGAAGCAGGGCTGTGGCCTGCAGGACTATGGATGGGTTTCAGTGATGCATCTGGAGCCAGAGTTTCCCATAGGAAATCTAACCGTGTCCATTGAGGGGAAGGACCGCCATCTCATCTAACCACCAGCAAGCTGAGTGGCTTTGCCTCACTGCTTGGCATTGCTCTTCTCCATGAGTTGCTTAATGCTCTGGAGAACATCAACCTCAAATATAAACAGGCAGAATTGGTGCTCAACATAACATTGATATCGAAAAGCCGCCGGTGGCATTTCTCTTCAGAAACATTTGTTTTACTTGGTCTTATTTGCTTTCCCTCTGCTAAACCAATTTATCTTACTATCTCATTCACACATTTTGCACGGTCCCTTTCACGCCTTTGGATGCACTTCACGTGATCTTAACAATAATCCAGTCCTTTTTCTTTCTTGTAACTTAACATTAAGTGTGCTTGTGCCTTCTGGAGTGTGAACTAGTGCAACAGCAAAAGCACCAGACTTTGTGGAGTCTGAGAGTTTTAATGTCCAAAGGCAGTAGAGTTTTATCCAAGAAGATTTGACTATTCTGAAATGACTTTTTTTGTTACTTTGATCATTGGCATTGCTAAATCCTTGGTCCTACTGTTACTGCATATTTAATGAGTATAACACGAGGTGAATGGACTTTTAGACTAATGAAATCTCTGAATTTTGGCATCAGGTAGCAAATGGACTTGAGGCAGAGGTTATTCAAGACCTCGGGCAGCACGGTGGCACGCGATAGAGTTGCTGCCTTGCAGCGCCAGCAATCCAGGTTCGATCCAGACCATGGGTGCTGTCTGTGTGGAGTTTATACATTTTCCCCGTGACCTGTGCTGGTTTTCTTGGGCACTCTAGTATCCTCACACACTTGGAAGGCGTACAGGTTTGCAAGTTAATTGGTTTTGGTAAAATTAGAAATTGTCCCAACTGTCCCAAAATTAGAAATTGCTCCTCACCCCACTCACCATCAACAACACCACAGTCACATCTGTGGAGTCTTTTAAGTTCCTGGGAACCATCATCTCCAAGGACCTTAAGTGGGGGGATATGATGGTCCAATTCTACATGGCCATCGTAGAGTCTGTTCTCACCTTCTGCATCATGGTCTGGTTTGGCTCAGCCACCAAGCACGACATCTGGAGCCTGCAGCGAATCGTCCGATCAGCAGAGAAGATTATTGGCTGCACCCTTCCCTCCATTGATGAACTGCACACTGCAAGGGCCAGGAAGTGAGCGGGCAAGATCATCTCTGACCCCTCTCACCCTGGCCACAAACTCTTTGAATCACTTCCCTCTGGAAGGCGACTCCGGACTGTCAAAGCTGCCACAGCCAGACATAAAAACAGTTTTTATCCATGAGTAGTTGCTCTACTCAACAGCCAAAAATCTGTAGCCTCCCTTTGATCTGGTATTTTGTTGGTTCACATGCTTGATCAATGGTGTTTTATCATTAATGTTTTATTATTATTAATGTTTATTATTTTCGGAGTCATTCGTAACTGTCACTGTATGTCATGTTGTTACTTATGCGCGGAGCATCAAGGCAAATTCCTTGTATGTGAATACTTGGCCAATAAACTTACTTACTTACTTACTTACTTACTTACTTACTTACTTACTTACTTACTTACTTACTCACTTACTTACTTACTTACTGTATGCAGGATAGTGTAAATATGCAGGTTGGCACGGACTCGGTGGACTGAAGTGCCTGTTTCCGCGCTGTATCGCTAAACTAAACTAAGCTAAACCTGTTGAATGGCAGAACAAGCTCCAGAGGCATGTTTTTCCGACTCCTGCTTCAGTCTATTATTGATAGCAACTCGTAGGGGGAGGCATGGTGGCCTAGTGGGAGAGTTGCTGCCTTAGAGAGCTTACAGCGCCAGAGACCTGGGTTTTCTCCTGGCTGCAGGTGCTTGTCTATACAAAGATTGTTTGTTCTACCCATGACCATGTAGGTTTTTTCCTAGATCTTCGGTTTTCTCCCACACTCCAATGTACAGGTTAGCCGGATAATTGGCTTGGTATAGGTGTAAATTATCCCTAGTATGTGTAGGATAGTGTTAATGTGCGGGGATCGCTGGTCGGTGCGGACTCAGTATGCCGAAGGGCCTGTTTCCACGCTGTATCTCTAAACTCAACTAAATTCTCTTTTTGTTAATTTGCACAACAATTAGCACAGTGGCAAGGTTATTTGTTGAACAGTGACAATTTTGTGGAATAGACAAGGGTCTCGACCTGAAATGTCACCCATTCCTTCTATCCAGAGATGTTACTCCAACATTTTATATCTACCTTGGGTTTAAACCAGCATCTGCAGTTCCTTCCTACACATCTTGTGGGATATTTTCTCAGTCCATTTTGAATTGCAGTTCCAGGCAAATTCAAGTCACCAGACCGAAAAACCATGGCAACTCCACAGATGAAGTCAGCCAACTATTCCCTCCCATGAACAATCTATCTTAATAGGAGTGGTATCTCTTCAACTCAGGTTACAACAATAAATTCAACACCCTCTTTTGAAAATAGGGGCATCTGGAACAAGAGGTGTTGAGCCATATTGCAGATACTCATAAGACTCACTACAAGGGATTACTACCTCAACAAGAATGGGAAAAACTTTGTTTTTGTTCTATGATAGAAAATTTTGAAAAGGATTTATATTTACCTTTTGATTACAAGGATATTGCAGGATAGAAGTGAAATTACATAAAATAGTAAGATTAAATGAGAACTTACCAGTTTTAAGTTTGATCCTTATTTTATGAGAAGTTACGATGAGGGATTTCGTGAAGACCCCGCCAGCACGCATGCGCGACATTCTTTAAAGCAGCGGTGTGAAACCACAGATAATAGCACTGACTGGAAATATTAAGATTAAGAGAATATACCAGTTGTCCTTATGATAGAGGGTTGGGAGCGGAGGGCACGAAATCCCTCATCATAACACCTTATAAAATAAGGATCAAACTTCAAACTGGTAAGTTCTCGTTTAATCTTACTATTTTACTTCGGGGTAACGTGAGTGACTTCGTGAAGACTTCAAAGCTCTGTGATTTCATGCCCTGGACCACTTCCATGCTCACACACTGCCGTAATATCTGATAGAGGAAGTATGTTAACGTATTTCAGACTTGAAAATAGCTGAAAAACAATGATGTATTTATTAATACAACAAAAAAACCCTGACTTCGTGGGACGTTTAGGGAACAGAACTTAAAACAGTATCCGCAAACGTCACGGGAGCGGCCACAGGTTTATTGTAAAACCATTGAAATGTCCCTTCATTGGCCCAGCCCGCTATTGCGAGGACATAATACATGGGTACCTTCATGGTCCTCACCGCTGATGTGGACGCAGCCCTGGTAGAATGAGATTTCAAGATATCAGTGTCTACCCCTGCTGCACCCAACACCACCCTGAGCCAGAAATTGTCTGCACAGTTACCCTGTGATGAGGGCTTTTAAAACTGATGAATAGACCAGTTTCCATTCTCCTTAAATTTTGGGTGACATTGATGTAATGTCGGAGATGGGTGGCTATACAGAGGATAACATCAACGGGATATGCATGGAATTCCAGTTTAAGACTGGTTGTACCAGGTCTATGGCGTTTAAGTAATTCATCAATGAAAAAGGTTATCTTGGTAGGGATCGAGACCATCCCGTCCAGTTTTAGTTTTCGGAGGGTCTGGACCTGCTGAGCTGCTGTAAGTGCCACTTTGTAGGTGAGTTTTGCCAGTGGGAGTTCCGAAACTGGTGGCCAACTCCTGAGTACGGACAACACTACCCCAATATCCCAGGTCATATTGTATCGTGGTCTGGGAGGGTTAGAATTGAAAATACCCCTCATGAGTTTCGACACCAACTGATGGGATCCTACTCCAATAGTGAGGTAGGATGATAATGCGCTTCTGGCACTATAGCTGAGGCCCTCATCATAGTGAAGGCCCGCGAGGAATTCCAGCACATCTTTGATCGTGGCAGAGTCGTAGGCGATATTAGTCCTCGAACAGAAGGCCTCCCATTTCCTTACATGGGTAAGATACTGCTTCCTCGTGGACTCTCTGCACGATGCCATGATGATATCCATGGTCCTGTTCGACAGCCTGAATCCCAGCAAAGGTCTCTTCAGAACCCGTAAGCCAACAGGTTCAGATGACCATGGCACGGATGACTCTCCCCGATATGGGATGTGTCAGTAGGTTCGGGCATTTAGGAACCTGCACCAAGGTTCCTTCACCATGTCGAGGACCACCGGGAACCATGGCTGCGTGGGTCAGTCGGGTATTATCAGAATCCCTGATGCAGAATCTAGCTGGATTTTCTGCAATACCCGACTGATGAGGCAGAAAGGGGGAAATGCATAGAAGAACAGTTTCCCCCAATGTAGCGAGAATGAATCCATCGCTATTGCCCCAGGAACTGGTTCCCAAGAGACATATGTTGGTATCTGATGGGTCAACCTGCACGCAAAGAGGTCGATATCTGTTGTTCCATATTTGCAATAATATTAGCAAATATTTGGGGGTTCAACATCCACTCGGTGTTGTCATTGAATACTCGTGACCTGGTGTCCGCCACTGTATTGAGCTTACCCGGAAGGTATGTAGCTGAGATCCAAATATTTCTTTCAATGCACCAGTGCCAAATTATATTTGCCAATTCATCGCAAGATATCGACTTGATACCACCCATATGGTTTAAATATGCCACCACTGTGGTATTGTCTATCTGTAGACGGACATGCGTATGATGCATATTTGTGCAGTAAGCCCGCAGTCCGTGAAATGCTCCCAGCGTTTCCAAATAGTTTATACCTCGTGATTGGAGTAGTGTAGATTCGTGCAAATCCCATCTACCGCCATCACTGGTAGTGGTGTTGGTAGCTCCCCAGCCATGGGCGCTTCCATCGGTTTGCAACACGACTGAAGGGTTTGTAACTATGATGGGATTAAAACAATCTCGAATGCTGCTAATCCACCATCGTAGCTCATCTTTTGCTTTGTTTTGTAGCTGCAAAGGTCTGTCAAAATGCCCAGCATTGGTTTTTAGTGCTGAGATTTTTACTCTTTGCAAATTTTGATAATGCAATGGTCCAAATCGTGCAGCTGGAAATGTAGCTACAAGTTTACCAATCACCTTGGCAGCATGTCGAATAGTTGGTTTTCTGGCGCAAGCAAGGTTATTACATGCCTCTATTATATCTGTTGCTTTATTATCTGAGAAAGTGACAATCATATGATTAGTGTTAACTGTGAATCCCAGATAGTCCATAATGACAGAAGGGTTTAATTTAGATTTGGCTGGATGGATGACGAACCCCATCTTTTGGAGTAGTGACTTTGGTGGCTGCCACAGCTAATTGAGCCAATTCCAAAGTTCTCCCCACAATCAGAATGTCATCAAGATAGGCCATGACAATGTGATTTTGTCTTCGTAGAGACGCCAATGCTAGTTTTAATATTTTAGTAAATAACCTGGGGGCTGTTGTTAGTCCATTAGGCAATGCTTTATACTGCCACAGCTGCCCCATCCAGACAAACTTTAAATATCTGCAGTGATCTCTACGTATAGGTACTGAATAGTATGCATCTTTAAGGTCGATGCAGGCAATGAAGTACCCTCTGGAAATCAGTTGTTTGGCAGTTTCAAATGTTTCCATCTTGAAATGGGTATATTGCACAAAAGTATTCAATTGAGTTAAATCAATTATGATGCGACATTCACCATCTTTTTTGGTTTTAGTAAAGATGCTAGAAACAAATTCAAGAGGTTCATGTACCGTTTTCTCTATAACCCCCTTGGTATATAACCTAAATAGCTCTGCATGTCCTTCCACTTTCTCTTCGTGAGAAAGTACAAATTTTCGTCTAGGTACATGTTGAGCTGGGGGAAGTTTACAAATTCAATTTTGTAACCTCGAATACTGTGCAATATAAAAGTGTCAGAAGTTATAGAACTCCATGCATCCCCAAACAGACGCAATCTACCTCCCACTTGTGAGGTTCTGCATGCAGCATTCCCAAGGGAACCAGACCCTCTTACCTCTATGGTTACTGGTGGGGCTTGGTCTTCCGTCCTTTGTTCTTGGATTGCTGTGGTGCTGGGGTGTGGGATTGACGCATTTTCCAGGCTGGTCGCTGTGGGCCTTGGCCTAAAAAAGGCCTCTGATGATAAGGCGCGACCTTAGGGTTTGCTCCCGTCACTCTGTCGGGTTGAACCCAGGGCCTGGTAGATATTGCATATGGATGCTGCCGACGATACGCTGGAGGTCTGCCAGAGGAAGGCGGTTTTATCAACCCTACCACTTTAGCTTCCTCATCCAGGTCTTTCACCTGTTTGGGCAGGTCATCACCAAACATCTGTCTTGGTGGTGGTGTAGTGGTGGCCTTACACAAACCCGCAAATTTGGGGTTGAGTATAGGACGGATAGAGCTTTTCCAAAAGCAGTTGATCTCATATTGGGTATTGCATAGCTGAGCTAATGCATCCTGCTGCTCTTCCGTCATGTCCATACCGTCGACTGACCTGGCAAAAGCAGTGATGCCTGAGGTCAGTAGTCTCAGTATTTTTGGGATTTTTAATTCCTGTGCCCTTATCCCAGGGCTGATGTTTCCCCATATGGGTGTGTTCACGGTAGGGACGTTCAGCGACACGCAATTTTCCGGGGCCATATATTTGCTTGTGGTCTCCGAACTTACCTGTTCTTGTAACTGGTGTGTTGTCAGGTAGTTAATGCTGGCCGCTAGCCTCGGCTGAAGAGGTTGCCCTTTCTGGAATGGTTGAGCAAACTTAGAAACCATTCCCAGAAGTTCCTCTTCTTGCATCCCTTGCAACTGTGGGACTTCCATATAACAAACAATTACAGCACGGAAACAGGCCATCTCGGCCCTTCAAGTCCGTGCCGAACAACTTTTTTCTCTTAGTCCCACCTGCCTGCACTCATACCATAACCCTCCATACCCTTCTCATCCATATGCCTATCCAATTTATTTTTAAATGATACCAACGAACCTGCCGCCACCACTTCCACTGGAAGCTCATTCCACACCGCTACCACTCTCTGAGTAAAGAAGTTCCCCCTCATGTTACCCCTAAACCTCTGTCCCTTAATTCTAAAGTCATGTCCTCGTGTTTGAATCTTCCCTATTCTCAAAGGGAAAAGCTTGTCCACATTAACTCTGTCTATCCCTCTCATCATTTTAAAGACCTCTATCAAGTCCCCCCTTAACCTTCTGCGCTCCAGAGAATAAAGACCTAACTTATTTAACCTATCTCTGTAACTTAGCTGTTGAAACCCAGGCAACATTCTAGTAAATCTCCTCTGTACCCTCTCTATTTTGTTGACATCCTTCCTATAATTGGGTGACCAAAACTGCACACCATACTCCAGATTTGGTCTCACCAACGCCTTGTACAATTTTAACATTACATCCCAGCTTCTATACTCAATGCTCTGATTTATAAAGGCTAGCATACCAAAAGCTTTCTTTACCACCCTATCTATATGAGATTCCACCTTCAAGGAACTGTGCACGGTTATTCCCAGATCCCTCTGTTCAACTGTATTCTTCAATTCCCTACCGTTTACCATGTATTTACTTCAGCCAACCCCTCTTCAAAGTCAGCTAACCCCTGACTTCTTGCGCTCCCTACTGAGGAAGGAGAGATGTTGGATGGACCTGGTAATGGGCCTGTCATGGACCTTCGTGATCCTTGGGACACATGCTCCTGCTGAAGTAGGTCCCTCTGGAGCAGCTGCTCCATCATGTGCTGCATACGAGCAATGCTACCGCCGTTGCTATCTGCGAATGGCAAGTCGTCTTTCCCAGACTCTGATGAATCTATGGGGCTCTTACCGCCAGTCCACACCTCGTCGAGGTGATGTCTAAGGGACTGATACGGTAGATAGTCGGTGCCAGCCGCTCCTGCGGGGCTACACGAGTTCCGCGCGGATCTGCCGCTTGTCCGTGGTCTTCCAGACTGAAGCGGTGGAGAGTCGGTGCCTGCCACTCCTATGGGGCTACACAACTTATGTTTGGTTTTGCCACTGGTTCGCAATCTAGCGAACTGAAGTGGTGGAGAGTTGGTGCCAGCCGCTCCAACGGGGCTTAACGGCACACCCTGCAAACTCTTGTGTGGTTTTGCCACCAGTCCGCAATCTAGCGGACTGAAGCAGTGGTTAGTTGGTGCCAGCCGCTCCAACGGGACGACACAACTCTTGTGCGGTCTTGCCACCTGTCCGCTTCCTTGCAGACTGATGCGGTGGTGAATCAGGGTGTGCCGTTAATCCGGGCCCTGTCTTCCGCACTTTTTTACCGCTGGTCTGTTTCCATACAGACTGAAGCAGTGGGGAGTCGGGGTCTTGGCTACCCTGATCCCGCGCGGTCCGACCGCCAGTATGCAGCTCCCTGGTCTGATGCAGTGGAGAGTCGGGTCCTGCCGACTGAGCGGGGCTCCCCGACGTCCGTGCTGTTTTCCCGGCCCCTGGTACAGGTGCTGCCGGCTCTGTGGTCAGCTCCAGGGATGTTGGCCGCCTCTGAAGTCCTGTGGTCCTGAAAGGCATGCTTAGACATAGCCTTCTTTTTGCTTCTTCTCTCCATAAATTTCCTGTAGGATTTAATCAAGTACAGAAAACTAACCAGCTCAAGGTTAGTAAAAACTTACCTGAGGGTCCTTTTAAGCTGCCGGCAGGGAAGCGCGCTCCCCCCCCAGCTTGTTGACTGCAATGCGAGCGACGATATGACACGCATGCGTACTGGTGGGGTCTTCACAAAGTCACTCACGTGACTCCGAAGTAAAATTAAGGGTTGACACAATAGCACAGTGGTAGAGTTGCCACCTCACAGCACCAGAGACCCCGGTTTGATCACGACGATGGGTGTTGTCTGTGCTGAGTTTGCATGTTCTCTCTCTGACCATGTGGGTTTTCTCCAGGAGCTCCGGTTGCATTCCACAATCCAAAGATGTGCAGGTTTGTAGGCTAATTGGCTTCTGCAAAAATTGCCCCAAGTATATAGGACATAGAACTAGTGTATGGGTGATCAAGGGTTGCAATGGACTTGGTGGGCTGAAGGGCCTGATTCCCTGCTGCATCTAAACTAAACTAATGTGGAAACCTAAATGGAGCACACAATATATCGATACCTGCAGTGGAAAACATGAAGAACTTTGGTTCTACTACCTTTTATTTTCCCAGAAGAGTAATACAATATGTTTTTGGGGTCAAACTCCCTCATATTCCAGTTTAATAGAGGCAATGGGTTTGGCACTCCAACAATAGTACCGCACAATGGGGGTGTTTTTTTATGCTAAGAAAAATACATTTCTATTTAGTTTAAATTAACAGTATAGGAGAAGAGTGTCTGGCATTTTATTGATTTATTACAATTGGCACAAAAGCCCCGTTAGGCAGCTATTTTCAATTGCACAGCATTGGCACAGTTTTGGTCACCGTGCAATTTAGATTAGGCTCACATGCTGTTACCAGGGAACTGTGCAACCAATATATTAATAATTCCATCACCCTGTGCATTGTCCAATGAAAATGTAAAAAAATAAGTGGAACCGACTTTTCCTTTGAGGAAAATTAAGACAAGTCGCCCCTCCCCAATATTAAAATACAAGGGGCGATTTATGGGTCGCATTGCTCAGTCCATGCCTATTCCTTCCAGCAAATGATTTCAGCATGACTGAAAATGCAGATGCAGCAAATGATTTGCATAGGGCTTCAGCTCCTCTGCAACACACTGAAAATAACAGTCCAGTTGAATATAACCCCAATGCATCTGCTCCTGAATTTGATCCATCCTTCTGTTTGAGCCTGTGCCTTTAATCAGTGCTTAATTTTGCACGGTGCTTTCCACTGCTATTTGCTGACTTCGTCCACTAAAACCTTATGGGGAGATTCAATCTTGCTTTAGGAAATAAACAGGTTGTATAATTCATGAAACTTCTCTGCCATAATTATTTCATAGCAGCTGTTGGAGCATTTTTTTTGCTGCTGCTATGCCTTGGTGTACTTTAGTTTCACAAATTATTATTTTTTTGCCTGGAATTGGAAACCATGCCGCTGGAAATTAGGGTCTATTGTGTTCTGCTGTATTTTGTGAAATTTGACAGAGGTACAGAGATTTACACTATTTAGCCGAGTGTTGCTGCAGGAAAAGTGCAACGGAATAACAAATCAGAGACACCCTAAGGATAGCACTCTGAAAAAAGTACAGAGGAATGTTAAATTAATGAGCCCATAAAGCTGCTGCAAATGAAACGTGTAAATACATAGATTTTTTTTAAAACTAATGGTTTCCTTATGATTTTTACATCACAAAAACCTGTTATGTTGCACAGCTTCTCAGTAAACACTCTGCTTCTTATCTGCTCGCTCCCTTTTCCCTAGGCTATGGCAGATTTTTCATTTAGCTAAAAGCTCCATAAGTGGTCTATGAGAATTATAATCCTACTAGAGGCCACAGCTGGCGGTTTCATGGGGTAGATGATTAGTGGAACATTTTTATTCGACCTGGAGAAATTCTCTCAGTGGGAAGTTAACATCCGCTTACTGTCTCTAGTATAACTCACTCATCGGTCCCCATCTGACATCAGTGAACATGGGAAGCAAGTTGAATAATGGATGGGAGAAACTGAATATTTGGCTTCCTAATAGTATCAGTTGAGGGTTACAAGCTGATCTGTTGACCTTGTCTCTGATTTTAATTGCTTATACTGGTGCTATCATGTAATGTTGTCTGTTGCCAAAGCGGAGAACACTGAGCCCGCATCACAATTGATGTCGACGTGGTATATCCATGATGTGCTACATCTGGAAATTTGTTTTCATTTATGGCTTATAAAATTATTTCCACTGAAGTGCCTCTGGAAGATGTGGAGTCTGATGAATGGGATTATTCCGATATCATTTTGTTTGGCCATCGCGCTAATCACTAAATGAACGCGAATCTGTCATCACGAGGGATACCTCCCCTGCCGCTCCGTGGGATTAAAACTGTTGTCTGAATTTTGTATTATCAAGAGGCAACAAATAAGGCTACAATCAATGATTATTTGATTAGCTGATGCACAATGATGAACGACAACAGAAATATGTTTCAAGTTTAATTAATTTCCAGATCATGTAACTTATTTTTCTCTCCTTGTTAAAAATGTAGTAAAGATCATAACACACCTGAACCAATCTTTGTATAAGACAGGAGTTGTTAAAGCTGTAAATTAAAGTTAAAAACAAAACACTTCAGGAAGATTTATTTTCAAGAGGCACAGTACTTTTCTTTGTTGGCTTGTATTTAAATTTAGCGTTTCTCCATCAGCATAGTGTAAATTATTTATGGATTGTATCATTTATAAGTTATTTATGCTTTATTTCTGTAATTTATTTACTGATCTATGTGCCAAACAGATGAACAACTGAGGCTCTAGTTAACTGAATCTGAATTTTTAACATTGAATAATGTGAAATAATTGTGAAAGAGAACAGCATTTGAATTTCATTAAGTTTGTTAATTTTCATAATTCTGGATAGGTTTTCTTTGGCACATAACAAGTATATTTCATTTCATTGGGTGAAGTGTATGTGTATGATATTCTGACTTATGGAAACTCTCAATAATCCTACAGGCAGCTTCACATTGTCATTTGGCACTTTCTTTAATCTATCACTGAAGTTAAAACAACCATAAATCTGAAGAAGTTTTGATTTACCATCATTAAGAGTTGAGTCCAAATCAGCTGCAGATGTACTTTTATTCAGCAAGAAATGTCAGAAATTAAAAATAGTTTTATAGCGTCCACTTTTGGAAATTTGGATGCAATATTGTATTGCCAATGTGAGCCAGTATATATAATAGATTGTTTTATAAGTGGAGATCAATTTTAATTATCACTGCATCATGCATTCCTTTGAGATATTTCTGGAAAAGGCGATGTTTTGAATGAATTACTTTTTAATTTATTTTATAAACAGATACCCAGGCAATTTATGTAACTTGGTCATTGACAATTAAATGGTTGACTTTTTGCTATTTGACAAATTATATATTTTTGCTCTTGCAATATCTATTTTATGAAAAACAAAATTTTGAAAATTGCACCGATTGAAATCATAAAATGTTAATCGTCACATCACTGAAAGATAACAACTAAAATGCAGTTAGTTGTTGTCACAAAATCTCTATCATTCCCCACAAATTGCTCCGCGGCATTAATTGATAGCACCAATATTAGCCTCACAGATAATGTGCAGATGCTGGTTTATACTGAAGATAGACATAAAGTGCTGGAGTAACTCAGAGGGTCAGGCAGCATATCTGGAGGAAAGGAATTGGTGACGTTTCTCGTCAGAACCCTTCTTCAGCGTCTGAAGAAGGGTTCCGACCCAAAACATCACCAACTCCTTCTATCCTGAGATGCTGCCTGACCCGCTTAGTTACTCCAGCATTTTGTGTCTATCTTCAGGCTCACACATATGTATCTTTTGCATAAATAACTAAAATGCAGAAAGTTAGAAATATGGTTAATGTCAGCTTGTCAAAGTGAACAGAGTGAATGGATTCATCCACATACAGTGGCTTGCAAAAGTTTTCATACCCCTTGAACGTTTCCACATTTTGTCACGTTATAACCACAAACGTAAATGTATTTTATTGGGATTTTATGTGATAGACCAACCCAAAGTGGCGCATAATTGTGAAGTGGAAGGAAAATGATACACAGTTGTCAAATTTGTTTACAAATAAAAAACTGAAAAGTGTGGCGTGCAAAAGTATTCAGCCCCCTTTACTCTGATACCCCTAAATAAAATCCAGTGCAACCAATTGCCTTCAGAAGTCACCTAATTAGTAAATAGAGTCCACTTGTGTGTAATCTAATCTCAGTATAAATACAGCTGTTCTGTGAAGGCCTCATAAGTTTGTTAGAGAACATTAGTGAACAAACAGCATCATGAAGCCCAAGGAACACACCAGACAGGTCAGGGATAAAGTTGTGGAGAAGTTTAAAGCAGGGTTAGGTTATAAAAAAATATCCCAAGCTTTGAATATCTCACAGAGCACTGTTCAATCCATCATCCGAAAATGGAAAGAGTATGGCACAACTGCAAACCTACCAAGACATGGCCGTCCACCTAAACTGACAGGCCGGGCAAGGAGAGCATTGATCAGAGAAGCAGCCAAGAGGCCCATGGTAACTCTGGAGGAGCTGCAGAGGTCCACAGCTCAGGTGGGAGAATCTGTCCACAGGACAACTAATAGTCGTGCACTCCACAAATCGGGCATTTATGGAATAGTGGCAAGTAGAAAGCCATTGTTGAAACAAAGCCATAAGAAATCCCATTTGCAGTTTGCCAATAGCCATGTGGGGGACACAGCAAACATGTGGAGGAAGGTACTCTGGTCTGATGAGACCAAAATAGAAGTTTTTGGACTAAATGCAAAACGCTATGTGTGGCGGAAAACTAACACTGCACATCACCCTGAACACACCATCCCCACTGTGAAACATGGTGATGGCAGCATCATGCTGTGGGGATGCAGGGGCAGGGAAGCTGGTCAGAGTTGATGGGAAGATGGATGGAGCCAAATACAGGGAAATCTTGGAAGAAAACCTGTTAGAGTCTGCAAAAGACTTGAGACTGGGGCGGAGGTTCACCTTCCAGCAGGACAACGACCCTAAACATACAGCCAGAGCTACAATGGAATGGTTTCAATCAAAGCATATTCATGTGTTAGAATAGGCCAGTCAAAGTCCAGACCTAAATCCAATTGAGAATCTCTGGCAAGACTTGAAAATTGCTGTTCACAGACGCTCTCCATCCAATCTGACTGAGTTTGAGCTATTTTGCAAAGAAGAATGGGCAAAAACGTCAGTCTCTAGATGTGCAAAGCTGGTAGAGACATACCCCAAAAGGCTTGCAGCTGTAATTGCTGCAAAAGGTGGTTCTACAAAGTATTGACTCAGGGGGGCAGAATACTTTTGCACGCCACACTTTTCCGTTTTTTATTTGTAATAAAATTTGGAAACCATGTATCATTGTCCTTCCACTTCACGATTATGCACCACTTTGTGTTGGTCTATCACATAAAATCCCAATAAAATACATTTACGTTTGTGGTTGTAACGTGACAAAATGTGGAAAAGTTCAAGGGGTATGAAAACCTTTGCAAGCCACTGGTTATTGCCTACCTTTTTTAAAATCTCAGCTTAAACCTGTCCACATACAATTAAAAAGAACAAGGCATAACCTAGAACTCTTTTAAAGTTTATTACCACCGAATTGATGTTAAAAGTGAAAAAAAATAAATGCATATTCTACAAATGCTCTGACATAAATGTAATGGGAAATTATTGATTATATTAAGATTAAATGATACAAAGAGACAGCAGATGCTGTTGTTTGGAGGCAAAATAACAAACTGCTGTAGAAACTCAGTAGGTCAGACAGCATCTGTGGAGATGGAGGGATGGTGAATGTTTCATTGTTCCTCTTGATCCTCTATGTCAACCATCCCCTTGCCTTCACAGTTGCTGCCTGACTAGATTTCTCCAGCAGTTTTTTTTTTCGATGCAATAAAATGACCTCTGTTCTCTAACAACTTTAATACTGCTTTACTGTGAACTGTGAGGATGGTGCTATGAGAATGCCGGGTGACTTGGACAGGTTGGGGAGTGGGCAGATGCATGGCTGATGCAGTTTAATGTGGAATAATGTGATGTTATCCACTTTGATAGCAAATACAGGAAGGAAGATTATTATCTAATTGGTGTCAAGTTGGGAAAATGGGAAGTACAGCGGGATCTGGGGGTCCTTGTTCATCAGTCAATGAAAGTAAGCATGCGGGTACAGCAGGCAGTGAAGAAAGTGAATGGCATGATGGCCTTCATAACAAGAGGAGTTGAGTATAGGAGCAAAGAGGTCCTTCTGCAGTTGTACAGGGCCCTAGTGAGACCACACCTGGAGTATTGTGTGCAGTTTTGGTCTCCAAATTTGAGGAAGGACATTCTTGCTATTGAAGGATTGCAGTGTAGGTTCACCAGGTTAATTCCCGGGATGGCGGGACTGTCATATGCTGAGAGAATGGAGCGGCTTGTATACTCTGGAATTTAGATGGATGAGAGGGGATCCTATTGAAACATAAGATTATTAAGGGTTTGGACACGCTAGAGGCAGGAAACATGTTCCCGATGTTGGGGGAGTCCAGAACCAGGGGCCACAGTTTAAGAATGAGGGGTAAGCCATTTAGAACAGAGATGAGGAAACACTTTTTCACACAGAGAGTTGTGAGTCTGTGGAAGTCTCTGCCTCAGAGGGCGGTGGAGGATGGTTCTCTGGGAACTTTCAAGAGAGAGCTAGATAGGGCTCTTAAAGACAGTAGAGATATGGGGAAAAGGCAGGAACGGGGTACTGATTGTGGATGATAAGCCATGATGTCCTACTCCTGCACCTATTGTCTATTGTCTATTTAATTCTCACTTTGTATCTCCAACTCGCATGTATTTATCAACAACCACAACATAAAAAAACAATTCTCTCCGACAATCACTTGGAAGAGCTTGTTCCATCTAAACAGGCAATCAACTCTGCATTCAGTTTCCTGGCAATGTCCCCTTTAAAATTATGCATTATTTATATGTACAGTTCTCGTCATCTTTAGATCAGTTCAAATCAGTTCAGGAACTCATCACAGTGATCATTCTGAGAACTCTGCTCAGGTGATTATTCTTATCCACTTTTCCCTCTGATGTTGCAAAGGTTTGTCTTATTGTATGATACAAAGATCATGCCTGACAATTTAATTGACCCACCCCTGCCGTTGATTGTACTATCTTTGTCTTTATCAGTTCATAAGTTTTAGCAGAATTAGGCCATTCGGCTCATCAAGTCTACTCCACCATTAAATCATGGCTGATCTATCTTTCCCTCTCAACCTTGTTCTCCTTGGCCTTTGCCCCATGACTTTTCACACCCTTACTAATCAAGAATCTGTCAGTCTCCGCCTTAAAAATATCCATTGACTTGGCCTCAACAGCCATCACTTACAATGAATTCCACAGATTCTTAATCATGTCTGCTTGTTCTAAGTCTATAAAAATGCTTCTCTCCAATTCCTGTGTCTCCGAATTCATCTATTGCCCTCTGCAAAGAAGGTCATCCTGTTTGATCTTTTGACCAAAGTGTTTTGATGGGGAACTTTCTGTGTTTCTCAGTGTTATGAAAAGCTAATGAACGGGGTTCACTCCAGCAAATGAATCAGAACTTAGTTGAAGTATGGTTGCTACTTCACTGTGGAATTGTAAGTTTCGGAGAGAGCCAGACCACAGGGATTCATAGAAGGAAACAGACAATCTGTTTCCTTCAGTTCACAGCTTTTGTTAAATGTTAATTTAAAAGTCCCTTGGCTCTTCGTGGCATGGTGCGATAAAAGGAATTGGTCAATTTATAATTAATTTTGCTTTATCATGAGTTAGATTTATTTGGTGCAAATTTGGCTACATTCTTTTTCTCGATGGATTAGGCTCCAGACACAGCTGATCATGGATCTCAGACCACACGTAATAAACTGCCCATTTGGCCTCCTATGATCCATTTGTTAGAATGTTCACAGGTCATTTCCCCCCCCCCCCCCCCCCCCCGATTTTAGCATATCTGTTCCAACTAGTTGCAGGGAAAGTAGATTTTGCAGGGAGTTGGTCTGTGATGTTTGGTAACTTGATGGGCCCCATTGCTTCAGGTTTTGGGAGTTAATTCAAAGTGCTTACATGCCAGAATTATCGTATATGTTTGGTATTGTCATGTGTAGGTGCTATCCAGTTAAATCAATAATACCATATAGTAGCACAATATACCTATAACAAGTACAATTGGTAGTGCAAAGAGAAATATATCAGAATGCACAATATACTTTTTACAGCATTGTAGCATTCCAGTTTCACAGTGACAAACAAGCCATATGGTATGCTTGCTTTCATTGTTCGGGGCATTGAGTATAAGAGTCAGAAAGTCATGATGCAGCTTTGTAGTACTTTGATTATGCTGCATTTCGAGTATTATGTGCAGTTCTGGTGTCCACAATAAAGGAAGGGTGTGGAGGCTTTAGAAAATGTGCAGATACGGTTCAGCAGAATGGTAAACCACCTCTGGTTGAAGGATGAATTAGGGGGTATTAAGTACAAGGAGGTGGGGGGGGGGGGGGGGGGGGGAGGTGCGTGTGGACAGGTATGGATTGTTTTCTTTGGTATGCGGGAGGTTGAGGGGAGACTTGACAGAAGTATATAAAATTATGAGAGACATCGATAAGGTAAACAGTCAGAACCTGCTTCCCAAGATGGAAATATCAAATACTAGAGGGCATCAAATAGGAGGACAAATTTTAAAGAAGTGTCAGGCCAATTTTTTACGCAAAAGATGCTGATTGCCTGGATTATGCTGCTAATGGTGGTGGTTGAGGCAGATGTGATAGTGGCATTTAAGAGACTTTTGGATAGGCATATGCAAGAATTGGAGGGATATGGATTATGCGCAGGCAGGTGAGAGTTGGTCTTGGCATCATGTTCAGTATTGACATTGTGGGCCAAAGGGCCTATTCCTGTGCTGTACTGTTCTATGTATGAATAGATTGGGTGAATGCACAGAAGTCCAATGTTTGTAGCGGGGTAAGTAGGAAGATCAGGACTTTTGCTTTATGGGATGACCATTCAGCTGTCTACTAACAGTGGAAAACACTGTTTCTGAGTCCAGCATTACATATTTTCAATCTTTTAATCTTTCACATGATGGGGGTGGGGAGAAGAGGGAATGATTGAGGTAAAAAGTGTCCTTGATTATGTTGGTTACTGTTCTGAGCAGTGTGCATTGTAGATGGAGTTGATGGTAAGGTGTCAGATCTGTGTGTTGGACTGGGCTACATCCACAACTCTCTGTAATTTCGTACAGATTTGGATAGAGCTGTTTCCAAACCAAGCTGTGATGCAACCAGATCAAATGTCGTGACGCGCACGTGATGCACGCATGGCGTGCATTATGCGCGCATGGTGCATGGTGACGTAGGCAGTGACGCGCGGTCACGCGCTGTGCCCCAGGATTTTGGGATTCACAAAATCTTCGCGCGCCACCAGCATGACGTGCAAATGATGCCCAAGTGGGACAGCCCCTTAATTATATAATGACGCGGTCAGACTAAACATGGAATATGGTGCATGGTTTTGGCCCTATCTAAAAAATATATACTTTCCAATGATGAAGTGCAGCAAAAATTCGCTAGATTACAAGGCGGGTTTGCAAGGCGGGGATCCAGAGCCAAAATTAGGGGTACCAATCTGTGATTGATGTGCGGAAATATTTCTCCACGGAGTGGATGGCGATTCTTTGGAATTATCTAACCCTGGCAGTTATGAAGTCCCAGTCACTGAGTTCGATCACAACTGAGATGAATACATTTACGGATAATAAGATAATAAAGGAATAAGGTTATGTGAACAAGAAGTGACATTGAGATGGAAGGCCAGGCATTGTATAGATGTGATGAACATGAAGAGCAAATGGCCAAATTCTGCTCCCATGTTTATGCTCTTATGTTTAAAATCTACCTCTTAGATCTAGATCAAACTTTTTTTGTCTGTCCAAGGTGATTCGATGCTAAATATTATTTGACAGTGCTCCCAAGAAACGCCTGGTGTGATTGTTAATTTGGAATGTGCCATATAAATATAGGCTTTTATTGTTGCTGTCACATGTACAGTGGTACGTCAGCTATGTAATAATATTAACAGTTAAACCTGTGGAACTGGGAGGAAATCTTTCTTGTTGACATGTTATTATTATTTTAGATTACTAGGAAGCATTCTGTTTTATTTATTATCAACATCCCTCATCCAAACACAGTTTGATCTGCAGCTTTGGCAATAAAGGGAGCTTACCTATGTATATCAACGGTATTCTGATTGGTTGGTGGCCAATGAGCACTTCAGATTGATAACCTTATATTGCTTTAGATTTTACAGAAGGCGGTTTAAATTTAGTTGGCTTTATAACAGGAGTGTATATTTTGGATAGTGTGTTGAGCAGTAAAGCATTTCTTCTACAGATTCTTTTTTTTTCCATAACTCAGTAGGCAGCCTATTCCAGGTTATATATCTTGATGACAAATACCGAGGGAAAATGTAGAATATTCTGAAATCCATGGGAACTTTGTGTTGGGTTGAAAGTTTCCAGTCGTGTTCCCTTGCAGAAACAGGTTTGTTCAGAAAGTTTTTCCTTGTTCATGTGGGGGCTGTTTTAAAATACAAGATAGGTGCATTTTGTCTTGCGTAAATATGTCACTTGTGGTTTTATTATTTTTTATCTCTGAATCAGAATCGAGAGCTTAAGCTCCACACAATAACATTCTTTTAGGAAGGTGGATCTGCGGAATTCTTTGCCTCAGAAGGCTGTGGAGGCCATGTCAGTGGATATTTTTAAGGCAGAGATTGATCGTTTCTTAGTGCAGGTGTCTGAGGTTATGGGGAGAAGGCAGAAGAAAAGGGTTAGGAGGGAGAGATAGATCAGCCACGATTGAATGGCGGAGTAGACTTGATGGGCCGAATGGCCTAATTCTACTCTTATCCCTTATGACATGACAAGTGACCTGAGCTCAGAACACAAATTGACCCTGCATGCTACTACTGAGTGACTGCTACAAAGTGAATGGTGCCCCTGATTTTAGACACTGACCTAGGTCCATTTTCCTTCTTACGAGAGTAGTAAAATATGTCATTGTACTCTAAGCAGTGAAGTATCTCACTGTCCTGTTCAGCCCAAATTAAAAATAGGTGATGTTTGTACTTAATTGATTTTAGTTTACGGATGTATACTCTGTAATTTGGTTGCTATGATTCCTGCATTTACCACACATCAAGTTACTTCATTAATTTATCTGGTTAGGTTATATTTAAACGACTTTCTCTCTTACCATCTTTCTTTCTTTCTCTCTTTCACCTCATTCTTTCCCTTTTTGTCCTCATCATATGCAATGGACACTTTGCAACACTGTCCATTAAAAACCTCTGTCCATTAAAAAATCGCTGATGCTACATGAGGCAATTTATCAGCAAAGTAGTTCAGTTTTCAGTCGATTGTGTTTATATTACTGTTTCTCAGTGAAGGTAATCACTTCACAATTTACCCTTGCCAGCAGAATAAAAGATGAATGTAGTATTTTTTTACTTTAAATAAAAATAATATACTCGCCTTCATTAACATATGCAAACTTTTACGAAGTATGCACATTAAGAATTTTGATTAGCTGAAGTACCTTCCTGAGTCAATTTGAATGTAGCAGTGTGTAAGTATATGTGCTGCATTCTGTTAATTTTGTCATTGAATTGAATAAGTTATTGTCACAAGTCACGGTTAAATTATTTGCTTGCTTACCCAAGGTATGCAAATGGTCACCCATCATCATCAGAAAGGCAGGGGTCATGGCCAATTTAAACATTTCACGTTTAGGAAAAATTAGCCCATCGGCCAAGCAGTGGAGGGATTATGATGCGTCCCAATATTTTGATTCAGGACCTTCATTATAGAGTATTGATGAGGGCAAATAGACACAAAATGCTGGAGTAAATCAGCGGGACAGGCAGCATCTCTGGAGAGAAGGAATGTGTGATGTTTTGGGTTGAGACCCTTCTTCAGACTGCAGAGTGGCTTGACCCGAAATGTCACCCATTCCTTCTCTCCAGAGATGCTGCCTGTCCCGCTGAGTTATTCCAGCATTTTGTGTCTATGTTTGGTTTAAACCAAGATCTGCAGTTCCCTCCTGCACATTGATGAGGGCAGAGTAGTAGATGTTGTCTATATGGACCAGCAAAACCTTTGTCAAGGTCCCACATGGCAGGCTAGCCTGGAAGGCTAGATCATGTGGGATCCAGTGAGAGGGAAAGCTAAATGAACAGATAACTGGTTTCGTAATAAGTAGCAGAGGGTGATGGAGTAAAGTTGTTTATTCGGTCTGGAAGCCTGTGGCTAGTGGTGAGCCACATGGATCACTGCTGGGCCCATTGTTGTTTGTCAATTATATAAATGATTTGAATAAGAATTTTACATTGCATGGTTTGTAAGTTAGCAGGGATCTTGATGAGATAAGTAAGTGGACCAGGGAATGACGCAATGTTCAATTCAGATAAGCATGAGTTGTTCCAATTTGGGAAGTAAAATTAGAGTGGGATCTTGACTGTACCAGAGAGACCAAGGAGTACAAGTACATAGTGCAATCACAGGTAGATGGAATGGTGAAAAAGACATTTGGCAGACTGCCCTTCATCAGTCAGGGCATTTAGTATTGAAGTTGGGATGTTCTGTTGTAGTTGCACAAAACAATCCTGAGGCTGCACTTGGAGTATTGTGTACAGCTTTGGTAACCCTGCTGCAGGAAAGATGCCATTAAGCTGGAAAGAGCGCAAAGAAGATTAATGAGAAGTTTTCCCGCACTTGAGGGCCTGAGTTATAGGGAGAGGTTGGGCAGGCCGGGACTTTATTGCTTGGAGCAATGAGTGGTTTTCTCAAGGAGGTGTATACATGGATAGAAAAGGTTCAGTGGGATGGATCTCCACTTCTTTCACTTCTTCGCCAGTTCTGGGGTTTTTCTTTTTTCTTTTTCGTGTCTTTCTCAAAATTCTTTCTTTTCTTTTTCTTTTCTTCTTTCTTTTCTTTTTTCCTTTTTCTTTTTTTTTTCCGATTTAGTTATTAGTTTATAAAGTGTTAAAATTGAAGCACTACGAAAATTGTATAACTGTTATGTAGATTACCTTCTCTCTGTACAATTGTTTCTAATAAAATAAATATTAATTTAAAAAAACAAAAAACTTTGAGGCCCAATAATGTATTTGATGCTTCTCTAGAGTAAAATGCTTGTTATTCATGTGTTACCCCTGTCCCGTCATTTGGAGCTGTATGCTAAAAACAAGTGCATTTATGTTTAAGTATCTTTTGAAAAGAAGTTCCGCTCAATTACTAGGTCTGAGCACTGTTGAGAAGATTGGCACAGTAATCCAACAATAGCAGACTGTATCATTCTCGAATTGGTACAAAATGGAACGGTGTAGATATTTTTCAATTCATTCTTTTTAATTTTTAAATAAAACAATTGATAGCCTGTTGGCAAGAGGAAAAAAAAGAAAAGGTTTAGAGGGATATGGACCAAATGGGGACAATTGCGACTAGTTTAGATTGGTATCTTGGTTGGATAGAACTTTGGTGCGAAGGACATGTTTCCGTGCTGTATGACTCTGTAATGTGACCCGCCAATGTAATACTTGAGAGCGCAATCAGGGAAGCAACACCTTCAAGCAACTTGAAAGGCAGTTCCACTCAACAGAAGCTATCAATAATTTGTTTTGAAATTGAATTAGTTCTAATCTAATAAAGGATAGCTGTAATAAAATTATTGACGGCAATGAAGGAACCAAAAGATAATCATATTTCCCACCTCTGATTTTTTTCCTGTGGGCGCTGGGGTATAGTTACCAGAGTTAGAATCAGTCATGCAGAATAGTCATATAGCATGGAAACCAGCCCTTCAGCCCAACTTTTCCATGCCGACCAAGATGCCCCATCAAAGCTTGTCCAATTTACCAGTATTTAAGCATATCCCTCTAAACTTTCCCTATCCATGTCCAGGCGTCTTTTAATGCTGTTATAGTACCTTCATCAACTATCTCCTCTGGCAGCTCAATCAATATATCCACCACCCTCTGAGGGAAAAAGTTGCCACTCTGGTTCATATTGAATATTGCCCCTCTTATTTAAACCCATGATGTCTGGTTCTTGATTCCCCTGCCCTGGTAAAATACTCCATGCATTCACAGAGTTGGCAGTATTCAGAGATATGTAAAGACAACTGGTGCTAGCCTGCAGTTGTGACTCAATGAGATACTACTGAAAATAGAGAGGATGGGAGCACAGCACTATGTCTGTACGGAGTTTACATGTCCAGGTGCTTTGGTTTCCTCCAGGTGCTTTGGTTTCCTCCAGGTGCTTTGGTTTCCTCCAGGTGCTCCAGGTTAATTGGCCTCTGTAAATTTGCACCTAATGTGGAGGGAGTTGATGAGAAAGTGGGATAACATAGAACTAGTGTGAATGGGTGACCGACGGTCAGCATGGACTCGGTTGGGCTGAAGGATTTGTTTCCATGCTGCATTCCTAAACTAAACTAATAATAATAAAGAACATGGAAATAGCCTACACCTGTGCACAGGGATTTTCCTTCTCAGCAAGAAACATTCTTATGCAAGGCTTTTGCTACATCTCACATCTACCCCATATGACCTTGGTCTAGACATTGCTGGTATGGGGTCCAAAATAAGGGAAAAATATCTCACTACCTTTATCATCTTAGCAAGTGTGGTCTAAAATGTTTGTGAATACTGACAGTACATTAACAAAGCAGCTTCTTAAATGATTCTGATGATGCCATTGGGAATGATTGAAACATGAACTGTTGTTTATGATCTTGGGGCAAAGTAAATTGCATACTTTTGCTCTTGTTTTATGGGCCTACATTATTTTGTGCATTCTAGCATAGGCAAGTTCTTTCTGAAAAGAACCATGCTGTTTTCGAACTGACAACTTCAATTCTATCCGGAAAACAGGGTTTATATTCTTCTCGTTCTACCTGAAAGGAATTAGTCAAGTAATTTGCTTTTTAACCAACAGATATTTATATTTTAAAAAATCATCACATTCACCCAAGAAGCAATGGAAAAGGATAGTTGAGTGATTAAGCACAATTATTATCCATGACAAACTTGGGAAAAGTAGTACTTACAAAATTTGCAGATTACACCAAATTAAAGATAATTTATATAGTAAATGACAGTAATAAAATACAGGAAATCATAAATTCGCTTGCAGAATGATGGTATGAAGGACAAAAATAAACATTGATATGGTTAAATATGAAGTGATATGCTTTGACATGGCAATACAAAGGTTTTGCATTCATTGCCTACATAAGGGAGAGGAGCAAATGTGTTAGATAAATAAGTCTAAGCTTATTATGTTCTTTAGATTAACAAGATCAGAAAATAAAGTAAAGACAAGGGAACTGGGGTTCATTTCTGGAGGCATGGAGTTGAAAAGCTGAGACATAATGCTAAAGTAAGCATACAGTATGATGACAATTCTGGTATTCACATTTCAGAAGATGCATCGGGTAAGGCATAAACACTATTTACTACAGTAATACCAACATTGTTAATACCAACATAAAATAATGAAAGGCATTTTAAGAATAAAAGGAATTATGTTTCCACTGGTGGGAGAGTCTCAGACCAGAGGTCATAGCCTCAGAATTAAAGGCGCTATTTTAGAAAGGAGGTGAGGGGGAATCACCAGACTGATTCCTGGGATGTCAGGATTGTCTTATGAACAAAGACTGGATAGACTTGGTTTATACTCTCTAGAATTTAGGAGATTGAGAGGGGATCTTATAGAAACTTACAAAATTCTTAAGGGGTTGGACAGACTAGATGCAGGAAGATTGTTCCCGATGTTGGGGAGGTCCAGGACAAGGGGTCACAGCTTAAGGATAAGGGGGAAATCCTTTAGGACCGAGATGAGAAGGACTTTTTTCACACAGAGAGTGGTGGGTCTCTGGAACTCTCTGCCACAGAGGGTAGTTGAGGCCAGTTAGAAACATAGAAACATAGAAATTAGGTGCAGAAGTAGGCCATTCGGCCATTCGGTCATTCGGTTCATTGGCTATATTTAAGAGGGAGTTAGATGTAGCCCTTGTGGCTAAGGGGATCAGAGGGTATGGAGAGAAGGCAGGTACGGGATATTGAGTTGGATGATCAGCCATGATCATATTGAATGGCGGTGCAGGCTCGAAGGGCCGAATGGCCTACTCCTGCACCTAATTTCTATGTTTCTATGTTTCTATGTTTCTTTAGTCAGAGGGTACTTCATCTGTGGAACTCATTGCCACAGAGGGCTGTGGAGGCCGTCAGTGGATATTGTTAAGGCAGAGATGGACACATTTTTGAATGGGTGACAAGGGTTATCGGGAGAAGGAAGAAAAATGCGATTAGGAGGCAGAGATTGGCCATGATAGAATGGCGGTGCGGACTGGATGGGCCAAATGGCCTAAATCTAGTATAACTTGTAATTTGTGAACTTGTGAACATTGAGAAATTAAACGTATCAGATGTTGAACAGACTTGGGATGTTTTGAAGAGTCTGTAATGATGAACAAAGGTCTTCAAGAACATGTATAGGTATATAATTGGTGGGCATTGAAGAATTGTATCCATTTCTGATGATTTTACTTTTTAGTTTAGTTTAACGATACAGTGCGAAAACAGGCCCTTCGGCCGACCGTCTGTGCTGACCAATGATCCCTGTACATTAGTACTATCCTGCACACTAGGGGCAATTTACAATTTTTACTGAGGCCAATGAACCTACAAACCTGTACGTCTGGAGTGTGGGAGAAAACCGGAGCATCTGGGGAAAATCCACATGGTCACGGGATGAACGTACAAACTCAGTACAGACAGAACCCGTAGTGAGGATTGAACCCGGGACTCTGGCTCTGTAAAGCAGCAATTCTACCACTGCACTCCAGTGCTGCCCACTTTGATGAAGAATATAATTATGAATGGAATGTAAAGACAATAAGAAATTTAACGGAAACATATTTCCTCAGTCTTCAAATGGAGATCTCAATATGTCAGTGAGTATTTGAAACAATTAACCTGGAAGGGCAAAAGTGAACTTCAAATACATAGGGAGGGAGTAAGATAAAGTAAAAATAAGACGAAGAAGCTAAAATTGCACAAGACCCTTGAGGAATATTAAAGTACAAAAAAAAATCCATGTTAGTGCATGAAGTGGGTGGCAGTGTTCAGTTTTTGAGGTAGGATTAGGGTAGTGTGAGTTGTTTCAAGAGCCTGATAGTTCATAAGATCATAAGTGATAGGAAGGAATTAAGCCATTCAGCCCATCAAGTCTAGTCCGCCATTCAATCATGGCTGATCTATCTCTCCCTCCTAACCCCATTCTCCTGCCTTCTCCCCATAACCTCTGACACCCATACTAATCAAGAATCTATCAATTGCTGCCTTAACTATATCCACTGACATTGACCTCCACAGCCTTCTGAGGCAAAGAATTCCACAGATTCACCACCCTCTGACTAAAAAAAAATCCTCCTCATCTCCTTCCTAAAATAAAGGCCTTTGATTCTGAGGCTATGACGTCTAGTCCTAGACTCTCCCACTAGTGGAAACATCCTCTCAACATCCAACGCTGTCCAAGTCTTTCATTATCCTGTATGTTTCAATGGGGTTCCTCCTCATTTTTCTAAATTCCAGTGAATATAGGCCCAATACCATCAAATGCTTATGTTAATATACTCATTCCTGGGATAATTCTTGTAAGCCTCCTCTGGGCCCTCTCCAGAGGCAGCACATCCTTCCTCAGATATGGTGCCCAATGAAACCAATGAAATTTTGATTAAAGTCATCCTAAGAAGCAAGTTTATATGTAAAATAAATGACTTACCTTATGTTTTGTCCCCTACGTGAGATCCGTCCCATTGTCGGCGTTGACGGCGTTAGAAGTCGCTTTTTTATTTTACTCCAGTGATTAAACTGTCCCGCAATTTGTTTTTTAAACTTCCGAGAACGCTAGTCGGAACAATTTTTCAGCATCAGCTAGCAGCCCGAGAAAATGTATCTCGGACAAGCAGGAGAAAACTGCATTTTAATCCCACACCCCCCCTCCCCCCCAAAGGCCCCAAATTCGCGCACACGGCCAGTGGCAGAACTGCAGCGCCGCTGAAGGTAAGTTTTGTAACATACCTAGGTAGAGTTGCTGCCTTACAGTGCTTGCATTGCCGGAGACCCGGGTTCAATCCTGACTGTGGGTGCTGCCTGTACGGAGTTTACGTGTTCTCCCCGTGACCGCATGGGTTTTCTCCAAGTCTTCTGTTTCCTCCCACACTCCAAAAACATACAGGTTTGTAGGTTGATTCGCCTGATGTATGTGTAGATTGTACATAGGATAGTGTTAGTGTGTGGGGAGTGCGGACTCGGTAGGCCGAAGGACCTGTATCTCTAAAACAAAAAAAAACTAAAACACATGGATTGACATCTATAGTGGCTAAACTTTATATAATTAAGTGTATACATTATTCACAATGCATGTCTCATCCATCTGTCCAAAATACTCCTGGCCTTATATTGCATTGACTATGTACTCTGTCGATTTTGAACTGGAGGCATTTTGCTACCAGGGTGACTACAAATATGTGTAAAGAGCTTAATTTATCGTCCCTGTTCTTTTTGAGTAATATTGCTTAACATCATCCAGGGAAAGAGAGAGTAAAACAAATGTTGTACATTGTGTTATTTTGTAGGTTCTCAGACATAATTAAACTATAGACAATAGACAATAGGTGCAGGAGTAGGCCATTCGGCCCTTCGAGCCAGCACCGCCATTCAATATGATCATGGCTGATCATCCCCAATAAGTACTCCGTTCTTGCCTTCTCCCCATATCCGCTATCTTTAAGAGCCCTAACTAGCTCTCTCTTGAAAGTATCCAGAGAACCGGCCTCTACCGCCCTCTGAGGCAGAGTATTCCACAGACTCACAAATCTCTGTGTGAAAAAGTGTTTCCTCATCTCTGTTCTAAATGGCTTACCCCATATTCTTAAAACTTAGTCAAAGAATTGTGCAGCCATAAGCATAAATATGTGGCAGGTAATTTTACTCAAGGAAAGCCCCATTAAAAACATTACCTGAAAACATGACAATATATGCCCGGAGAGAGTGTGCTTTGTAAATACAAATTGTTGGGTAGTATTGATCATTGTTACACCTAATGTATTACCATATATGGTGTCACATCAAGAATTCTCAAAGTGGAATTAAACAATAATTTTTTCACATATTTATTAGTGTATTGCTGACAGGTCACTCAAAATATAGTGGCAATGATGATCCTGGCTTCTCATAATGAGAAGGGTGTATCAATGGAGAAGTTATTTTAACGATGAAAAAAATCAAGGGGAAATCAATATCCAATTCTTCTTAAAGGTCAGAGTGTGATGATGATGAAGCCTATTTGGTTTAGGACACGAGCAAAGATTTAAAGTTAGTAAACCTTAAACTAAACAAAAGATTAAATTAACAATTTTGACTCATTTACCATGGAATATTCAAGCAACAAAATGTTATGAGGCAGACTAAATTGATTCCATCAAATAGGAAGTGCCTATTTATCTGGTTAGGAACAAGATGGGAGAATACATAGGTGGAAATAAATGAATATAACCACATGGTCAAATGGATAACATGGTCACTCTGCTGCTACAATGAGAAATACAGTCTGAAAAGCAGCAGGCCTAAAGTGTGAAAGGATGTTTTACTACACTACCTAGGGCTTGCAATTTGAAATGAAGGGCACTTTGTGCAGTGTGATGTGATTCCAGGGAAGAAACAATTTGATCGCACCTGCAGTAAGGCTGCTGAGTCAGTTGTTAATGAGCTAACAAGGCTCTTAACTGCTTTAAGACTTGTATTTCCTTAAATCCAACTGTGACTGCAGAAAGCTGTTTTGAATGAAGTAGAAATGACATGGAAGAGAAGTCAAGCCTTAGGATGTTGAAGATGGGATGAAGGAGTAGCAAATTAGCTTTTGCACAAGCAGAGTGCATAATCGACAAGCAGGAGAGTGTCTGTGTGGGAGGAAAATAGCAGAGACATCAGCAGCCTTAGCAACATTAGCAATGAAGGAAACAAGATTAAGGTACGTCCCTCCCCCACCCTAGTTGTCGTACTAGTTTCACTGTTGTCCTGCTGAGTTTCATAGTTTAGAAACATAGAAACATAGGTGAAGGAGTAGGCCATTCGGCCCTTCGAGCCTGCACCGCCTTTCAATGTGATCATGGCTGATCATCCAACTCAGTACCCCGTACCTGCCTTCTCTCCATACCCCCTGATCCCTTTAGCCACAAGTGCCACATCTAACATCCTCTTAAATATAGCCAATGAACTGGCCTCAACTACCTTCTGTGGCAGAGAATCCTATTTTTCTATGTTTCTATGTTTCTATTCCAGAGACTCACCACTCTCTGTGTAAAGAATGCTTTCCTCATCTCGGTCCTAAAGGAATTCCCCCTTATCCTTAGACTGTGACCCCTTGTTCTGGACTCCCCCAACATCGGGAACAATCTTCCAGCATCTAGCTTGTCCAACCCCTTAAGAATTTTGTAAGTTTCTATAAGATCCCCCCTCAATCTTCTAAATTCCAGTGAGTACAAGCCGAGTCTATCCAGTCTTTCCTCATATGAAAGTCCTGACATCCCAGGAATCACTGGTGAATCTTCTCTGTACCCCCTCTATGGCAAGAATGGATTTCCTCAGATTTGGAGACCAAAACTGTACGCAATACTCCAGGTGTGGCCTCACCAAAACCCTGTACAACTGCAGTAGAACCTCTCTGCTTCTATACTCAAATCCTTTTGCTATGAATGCTAACATACCATTTGCTTTCTTCACTGCCTTCTGCACCTGCATGCCTACTTTCAATGACTGGTGTACCATGACACCCAGGTCTCGTTGCATCTCCCCTTTTCCTAATCTGCCACCATTCAGATAATAGTCTACCCTCATGTGTTTGCCACCAAAGTGGATAACCTCACATTTATCCACATTATACTGCATCTGCCATGCATCTGCCCATTCACTCAGCCTATCCAAATCACCATACAGCCTCCAAGCATCCTCCTCACACCTAACTATACCCCCCAGCTTGGTGTCATCTGAAAATTTGGAGATGTTGCATTGAATTCCCTTGTCCTGCAAGTTATTGGGGCAAATCCTCCAAAATTATGGAAGAACTCGGTTAAGGACATGGATATTTTAAAAGGACAGATTTCCTTGCGCTAATGGAAAAAACCCCAATCAACAGAAAGACTCAGTTTCAAGTTTCAAACCGTCTGGTCCGTGGACTTGGACATCACACAACGGTGTGAACAAAGGCTGAGATAACGAGGCTGAGATAACGAGATTTTCTTGGATACACAAAGGAAGGAACCAAGCCTCAGCAGACGGTGGTAAACAGGCCAGCAACAAGCACAATCACCATGACCCATCCATCGAGACAATAAGAGCCCATCCAGGCGATGGGATAACGATCAGGCTGAGGGATCATGACATCAGCAAACCCCTTATCATCGGAAGCCTATTGTTCATGCCAGATCGAAACTGGGAAACATCAAAAGAAGCCCTTTTATCCAGAGGACTACCTGGGGGGTCCAAAGGAATCTCAGGTATAAAAAGGAGTCCAGCCAGAACTCTGCTCTGCTCTTTTTGGCTCTTCCTGCTCTCTTTCTGCTCTACTGGACAGCTCGTGAGACTGCATCAACTTAGCTGTGAGTATCCTGGTGACCTGGAGAAATTCCCGAAATAGGATAGGAGGTTGAGTAAATAAAGGGAAAGGGGAGTAAAATATTGTTAAAGTAAGTTTTACGATGTTCCCGATAGTTTTCCTTCCATAGTCTTAGTTTAAAGCATAAGTTTAGCCATGTATTATGTAGTGCTGGTGAGATTCGATTTCTCATTGTTTAATAAAGCCTGTAAATTTAGACTTGCTTTGAGTCCATCTTGGTTTCTGTTTTCTCTCATCAGCACACTCTGGTCAATTCAACCTTTTATCATATCCCACCATAATTCCGAGGTCTAGAACCTAGGGGAAACCCTTTTGTGGGTAACGAAAAAACCCCTACAGTCCAAGTCATTAGTATATATTGTAAATAGCTGGGGTCCCAGCACTGAGCCTTGTGGTACCCCACTAGTCACTGCCTGCCATTCTGAAAAGGATCCGTTTACTCCTACCCTTTGCTTCCTGTCTGCTAGCCAGTTCTCTATGCACATCAACACTGAACCCCCAATACCGTGTGCTTTAAGTTTGTATGCTAATCTCTTATGCGGGGACCTTGTCGAAAGCCTTCTGAAAGTCTAGATATAACACATCCACTGGTTCTCCCTTATCTACTCTACTAGTTACATCCTCGAAAAATTCTATCAGATTTGTCAGATATGATTTACCTTTCGTAAATCCATGCTGACTTTGTCCAATGATCTCACCACTTTCCAAATGCGCTGCTTTCCCATCTTTAATAACTGACTCTAGCAGTTTCCCCACTACCGATGTTAGACTAACTGGTCTGTAATCCCTGCTTTCTCTCTCCCTCCTTTTTTAAAACGTGTGATTACATTAGCTACCCTCCAATCCTCAGGAACTACTCCAGAATCTAAGGAATTTTGAAAAATTATCACTAATGCATCCACTATTTCTGTGGCTACCTCCTTGAGTACTCTGGGATGCAGACTATCTGGCCCTGAGGATTTATCTGCCTTCAATCTGTTCAATTTACCCAACACCACCTCCCAGATAACCTGGATTTCACTCAGTTCCTCCATCTTATTTGACCCCCGTTCCACTGCTATTTCCGGCAGATTATTTATGTCTTCCTTAGTGAAGACAGAACCAAAGTAGTTATTCAATTGGTCTGCCATGTCCTTGTTCCCCATGATCAATTCACCTATTTCTGACTGCAAGGGACCAACATTTGTTTTAAGTAGTTTCTTTCACTTCACATATCTATAAAAACGTTTGCAGTCAGTTTTTATGTTCCCTGCCAGTTTCCTTTCATAATCTATTCTCCCTTTCCTAAATAAGCCCTTTGTCCTCCTCTGCTGGATTCTGAATTTCTCCCAGTTCTCCGGTAGGCTGCTTTTTCTGGCCAATTTGTATGCCTCATCTTTTGTTTTTATACTATCCCTGATTTCCCTTGTTATCCATGGATGCACCACCTTCCCTGATTTATACTTTTGCCAAACTGGTATGAACAATTTTTGTACTTCATCCATGCAGTCTTTAAATACCTTCCATTGCACATCCACTGTCAACCCTTTAAGAATCACCTGCCAGTCTATCTTGGCCAATTCACATCTCATACCTTCAAAGTTACCTTTGTTCAAGTTCAGCACCCTTGTTTCTGACAATTTTGTCACTCTCCATCCTAATGAAGAACTCAACCATATTATGGTCACTCTTGCCCAAGGGGCCACGCACAACAAGACTGCTAACTAACCCTTCCTCATTACTCAATACCCAGTCTAGAATAGCCTGCTCTCTCATCGGTTCCTCCACATGTTGGTTGAGAAAACTATCCCGCATACATTCCAAGAAATCCTCTTCCTCAGCACCCCTGCCAATTTGATTCACCCAATCTATATGTAGATTGAAGTCACCCATTATAACTGTTTGACCTTTGTTGCAAGCATTTCTAATTTCCTGTTTGATGCCATCCCCAACTCCAATACTACTGTTAGGTGGCCTGTACACAACTCCCACTAGCGTTTTCTGCCCCTTAGAGTTTCGCAGCTCTACCCATATCGACTCCACATCCTCCACGCTAATGTCCTTCCTTTCTATTGCATTAATCTCCTCTCTCACCAGCAACGCTACCCCACCTCCTTTTCCTTTTCGTCTATCCCTCCTGAATATTGAATATCCCTGGATGTTCAGCTCCCAGCCTTGGTCACCCTGGAGCCATGTCTCCGAGATCCCAACTATAGCATAGTCATTAATTGCTATCTGCACCTTCAACTCATCCACCTTCTTACGAATGCTCCTCGCATTGAGACACAAAGCCTTCAGGCTTGTTTTTACAACACTCTTACTCCTTATACAATTATGTTGACAAGTGGCCCCTTTCACATCGATCCCTATTACACTTGGCCATTCTCTGCTATCCCTTTGTGAGCTTTCTTTCCCGTTAATTCTGGGGTCATTAACCATCCCTTTACTCTCTTTCCCTTTAATTCCGTCCTCGACTATCCCATTTGACACCCCACCCCCCTTATTCAGTTTAAAACCATCCGTGTAACAGTGGCAAACCTGCTGGCCAGAATGCTGGTCACCCACCTGTTAAGATGCAATCCGTCCCTTCAGCTTGAATCACTCATTATCACCTTTCCTACAGCCAACAATGGACTATCGTGGACTACACCTTTCCTTGACCATCGTTGCTGGCTTTAATTTGTCCTATTGCATATTTTTCATTCATCTCTTTTATGTAACTTTTCATATCTCTCGTTTCCCTCTTACACCTTCTCAAGAGGGGTCTCAACCTGAAACATCACCTATTCCTTTTCTCCAGACATGCTGCCTGACCCATTGAGCCCAGCTTTTTGTGTCTATTAAGGTATCTGGCTTTTTATTTGTTCACTGATTGTGGGTGTCAGTCACATTGATTGTCCTTTCTTAGTTGCCCCTAAACTGAAGGAACAGTTAAGTTCCAATTACAGTGGTGGGATTGGAGACAAGACCATCAGAATACATTTCCTTTCCTGATTCATGTGAATAACCTAGAGTGGACACCACAGTCCTGATGAAAGGTGTTGATCCAAAACATCGGCTGTCCATTTACCTCCATGGATGCTGCCTGGCCTGCTCAGTTCTTCCAGCAGCTCTTCACCATCTATTGAGGCAGAGCTGGCTTGGTGTAACTCTGAAGATCCTGTCCCTGAATGCCCTGATGATCTTTGATGGCTTTCCAGCCATTATGCAGTATAATAATTTTGTCTTTTTGTTAGATCCAATTAGATTTATACTATTTGATGTTCTTTTTAAGAAAAATACAAATTATTTAGGACGAAGAATGAATTTAATTTACAAATAAATAACTGAAATGTACTCAGCAAAGTCCTTACTTGAACTTTTCTCAAATGATCAGCGATCTCTTTTAAATGAGTGGGGTCACTGATCATACACGTTTTCACTGGTAGAAAGCTAACGTCCAGATGACCACTGAGCTTAATGTAGCCTGATAATGAGAAGGAAGCATGCACAGTCAATCTGGCAAATCTCAGAGAGCCTCCTGTAGTTGACTGGAAACACCTTTTTCAAATGTCGGGGCTTTGATTAACCTATCACTTTGTTTCCATGCTATCTAAACTGAACTAAACTATCAGAAATTAAGTTTATAATATAATTTAAAAAAAATTGAAATCAATTATTTTAATTAACACAAGTAAATCCAAAATTCCATCTTGCCTTCCTTCCCCGGTGAACCTGTCAATTAAAATGAATGCACTTCCTGAACCTGCACCTGGTCTAACCGAAGGCTGTTTAAAAGGGTAGATTTCCAAAATGCAAGTGTTGAGATACCACTTTAGAGAATGAGACACCTTGAAGAATTTTTAAGGAGTCTATCATTAGAGTATATTTGAGGAATATCTGGCCATCAGCTGTGGAGATCTTTGAGAATTCCACATCCACTCATATTGTCGCAAACCTCTGCACAGTTACAGAAGAGAGAGCTCAGGTGGGGCACCTTGGTCGGCATGGGCAAGTAGGAACAACGTGCCTATTTCCATGCACTGCAATTCTAACTAAAAACTATACATTCCATACTAAACTACTGATATTTGGGTGGAGGTTGCTGACCTAGATTTCTCCCAGCCTTCAGTCAGTAAACGTTTGACTGCTCATCAATCTCCCATGACCAATTTATTTTGTATCTCAATAGACAATAGACATTTAGCCCTTCAAGCCAGCAGCGCCATTCAATGCGATCATGGCTGATCATCCCCGATCAGTACCCTGTTCATGCCTTCTCCCCATATCCCCTGACTCCGCTATCCTGAAGAGCCCTATCTAGCTCTCTCTTGAAAGTATCCAGCTCCACCGCCCTCTGAGGCAGAGAATTCCACAGACTCACCACTCTCCATGAGAAAAAGTGTTTCCTCGTCTCCGTTCTAAATGGCTTGCACCTTATTTTTAAACTGTGGCCCCTGGTTCTGGACTCCCCCAAAATCGGGAACATGTTTCCTGCCTCTAGCGTGTCCAAACCCTTAATAATCTTATATGTTTATCTTATCTCCTCGTTTTTTCACTAGCTGTGCATATTCTTCTCCCAATAAGGGTTAGATTTGAATTACACTGCAAGATACCATAATTGGACATACATTCCCAGGTTACAACCAGAATGATCCAGATTTCAGAATGGGCTCAATGTGTTCTCAACAGGTCTGTTTTTTTAACCCAGAGTTTCATTATTAATCCATAATAATTGCAGTTCTGCGTGTTGATCAGCTGGGAAATTAAGCAGATTAAAACTTAATTTGGGATCTTGACTCATCAAATGTTTCCCCACAGCATATGTTGGAAAATATTCAAGTTTATCACCTTCCCTTATACAAGCGGAACCTAATACACCATAATTTTGGCTACTGTACAAATGAGACTCCATGAAAGAAGTAACGTTAAAGGGTGATTTGGATACAGATGCAGATGTTGGTCTACAGAAAAAAAGACAAAAAGTGCTGGAGTAACTTTGCAGGTCAGACAATATCACTGGAGAACATAGATAAGTAGCTTTTCAGGTCGCGACCCTTCTTCGGGAGGGGTTGAGCCGAAACATCAGCTATCCATGTTCTCCAGAGATGCTGCCTGACCTACTGAGTTTCTCCAGGACTTTGTGTCTTTTAATGTTAAAGGTTGATCTTCTTTTGTGGGAACTGGAAAAAGTTAAAGGGAAAGCAGCTTTAAAATCTCGGAAAGAGGAGAGGAGAGGAAAGAACCCCATCATTACATCAACAATAAGTGAAAGAGACATTAATATTGAAAGCAATGATAAGCAAGGCAATCATGATTGGTCAGGAGAGAATTAAAGAACTGAAGCATTGGTCTCAGAGCTGTAACTGGCAACAGCATAATCTTGTCAGAGAAAAATAGAACCATACTTGAGTTGAACTGTGGAACAACGTCGAATTCAGAATGTTGTAAAGCACCTAATGCTGCACAGGGCTTCTGCGTTTCATTGAATGTTATTGGAGAGTACATGAGCTCAAGCATCACAGTTAGAGTGAGAGATAGTAAAGAAGGATAAAATGGGATGTGACAGGAAGTTCAAATTAAACTTGGTCTATGTATTGGTGCTCAGTAAACCAATTACCCAGCCACTTGGATATTTGGTCACCCCAGCACTAGGAACAAATGCACAAACTCGGAGAGCAATTTAACACAAAAACAAACTCTTCCACACTCCTAAGCTGCCCTGAGCTAGATAGGGCTCTTAAAGATAGCGGAGTCAAGGGATATGGGGAGAAGGCAGGAATGGGGTACTGACTGGGGATGATCAGCCATGATCACATTGAATGGCGGTGCTGGCTCGAAGGGCTGAATGGCCTACTCCTGCACCTATTGTCTATTGTCTATTATCATCAACCGCCCATGTTTACTAATCCAGTATTAATAATAATAATAACCATCATCGTCATCAACAACATCCCATTATACCACTTACTTACACACTAGAGCCAATCAACTTGCTAATTCGTAGATATATTGGAAATGGGATAAAACTGAGGCACCGCAGGGAAACACGGACAGTCGCAGGGAGAACATGCAAACTCTACTTGGCAACAACTATGGGCAAGATTGAACCCGAGTACTGGACAGTGTGAGGAAGAATCTTGATTAGTTGCAAAACTGTGCCTCCCTTCAAGCATTTGCTTGAAACCTATTATCCCTCTTTTTTCCCATTCCCATTTTCACCAAAGAAGATCAACCTTTAGTGTTACTTCTTTCAAGAGGTCTTGTTTGTGCAGCTGCATAAGCTGCAGTGTAATGGATTCTGCTTGTGTAATGGATAAGGTGTACCTTGACTAAGTATGTATTTCCCAACACTTGCACTGTGTTGCAATGCAGAATCACAGAATGAAAGGAAACTATTTAGCCCTTTTCTGTTCACACTGGCTCTATGCAAGAGTAATCTAGCTATCCCCACTCATCTGCCTTCTTCCCGTAGCACTTTATATTCTTTCAAGTACTTATTCAGCAGCATCTAAACCTGCATCCATCGCTCTCCTTGGCCGTTCATTCCAGACCATAATCTAAACGCAAATTGGAGGAACAGCATCTCATATTCTGCTTGGGCAGCTTACAACTCAGTTTTATGAATATTGATTACTCCAACTACATGTAACCTCTGCATTCCCTCTCTCTCAATCCCTCTCCCACCCAAGTCGCACCAGCTTCTCGTTCTCATGCAACAAACAGCTAACAATGGCCTGCTGCCTTTATCATATCTTTTTTGCATATCTTTCATTCATTGTACAATATCTCTTTACATCATCATCTATATCTCTCATTTCCCTTTCCCGTGACAGTCAGTCTGAAAAAGGGTCTCGACCGGAAACATCATCCATTCCTTCTCTCCAGAGATGCTCCACCATGCTGCCCTTAGGTGATGAATGCAGATCCAAAAGTGACTTTCAAAAGAAAATGTGATATATATATATTTTTTTTAAGTAAAATGTACAAGGCTGTATTGAAAGCAGGAAAAGGGGACCTACTGGAAACATTTTAAGAAAACTGGTTCTGATACAAGACCTCATTTAATGTTGTGTGATTCATAATCTAGATCGTACTAGAAATATAGAACTGCAGATGTTGGTCAATACATAAAAGTCCTGGAGTAACCCAACAGGTCTGGCAGCATCTCTAGAAAACATGGATAGGTGACATTTTGGGTCAAGACCCTTCCTAAAAGTCATCTATCCATGTTCTCCAGAGATGGTGCCTGACCTGCTGAGTTACTCCAGTGCCTTGTGTTCTTTTCTCTATCTTACTGGACCTGACCAGATATTCACAGTGTTTGCTCACCTACATACATCTGTGATGGGCAACACTGACCCTCTTTATCCTTGAGGCAGGCGATCAGGTCTGAGACCAACTGAAGCTCAATAAGAGGAACCACTAACTCCAGCCAGCAAGATATGCCCTTATATTTCATAATGCAATGAATAATGCCTGTGGATTCATAAAGATGTCAGAGGCTGAGGTAGTAAATTGTTTCAATCAGCAGAACAACAAGAATATCCTAAAAAAAATCATCAGAACAGAAAGAATATTCTGAAAAAAGAATATTCAGAATTTTGTTTAAACAACAATAAAACAACAAACAAACCTCAAGGAGCTTGTAACATATTTCACCCAGATTTTATTTGCTCTACATTTGTAATTTGTGGCAATATGCCAAAAGGACTGAAAGGGCAGAGACTAAAAGTGCAGGGACCACACAATTTCTATGTTAGATTGAATATGCTAAACATTACTGCTCAATTTGCGTGTACTTTATTACACTGAGAAATTGTGACCCTTTAATGTATGGTGAATGCAGGTCTATGAATGTGCATTATTTCTTTCCTATTTTCTTCATTCAGTGCTCCTGAAGTAAAACAAAATAACAAATTTAGAGAATGTACCCTCAATAATGACTTGAAGCTATACTCTACAGTTATTATTCCCCTGAATTTCAATTTTGACTGGTAAAATGCAATCTGGCCATTTCCATGATTGCCCAGTGTTGCTGACCCTATCTGGAGGGCCATTATCATCAGTGAATTGAATCAACAGCGAGAGAAGAAAAACAAAAAGATTAGCACCCTTTGACATCACAAAGACTGGTGCTTTGTAAGGTGCTTTACTGATTGATTCGGGCTACTTATACAATGTCACTAAATATTGATGTTTACATCAATGTAATTGAAGATTGGACATTCTACAATTATACTGCTCTTGTGAGAGTCCACATAGTTAAATGCAATTTTACTGTTCAATAGCCTTTCATTTGAATAATTTATTTAGAGTATTTCCAACACTCTGCTCCATGATTCCAAACACCTCAGTCAATGCTTTGAAAACAATGGACTCCAACAATTTGTTACTTGCCTTGTCTATATTTCTATTTCACATGCTCAATGATACTTTGTAGTTCAGCAAAAAGCTAAAGCGAGGTATATTTCCCATATTCATTAACAGCCAGTCAGCATTGTTTCAACAAAATATCAAGATAAGAACAATTAGAGTACCAAAAAGTCTTACGAGTTAGAAATTTCAACCAGCTCCATGGGAAATTATGGGTGATATCACACACCAATTAGACCTGAAGGTTAAAGGTTCAAAGCCTACTGCATTAAAATTGCTCAAATGCACTGATGTTGGGGTGCTGCAGCTAACCTCAGGAATCATGGCATAGAAGGATGGAAATTTGATAGGCAACTGTTCCTGACTATTTGGAGGATCCTAATTGAAGTTCATGTACTGTATGTGAATGAGGTGAGACAAGAACTGAGTCCTGCCAGTGATCAGTGAAATAAACCTCAACATTGTGCAACAGCAAAAAATGTACAATATGAATCTCAAATTTTCATTTAATTACAACTTCCAATAAAAAAACATTGTCCTGAAATGCTGATTCTGTTTAGTTTAGTTAAGTTTATTGCAGTGAAAGGTTTTTTGTTACATGCTATTCACTCTCCACAGATGATGCCTTACCTTCTTGGCATTTGTAGCATTTTCGGTTTTTATTTCAGATTTCCAGCACCTGCAGATTTTGGTTTCTTTATGTTGTGTTTCCTTGAACAGTTTTATTTCTGGCCCAAATTAGTTGATTTATGATGGAATCAAATCCCAAGAATAAGTAAATGAAATGGTAATGTACCTGAAAAATGCTGTCTCAGCTGCTGAGATTCTCCAGCATTTTTGTCTACTTTCAATTTTTCCAGCATCTGCAGTTCTTTCTTAAACAGAAATATTCAACAGGTCATTCAGCATCCATGGAGAGAAAAATGCGACCAATCTTATAGGTAAATGATTTTTCACCAGGAACCTTTATAAAATGTATCCATCATTTTCTAATTTTATTTTTTCAGATTACTAGCATCGAGTTTTCTACCCTGCCAAATTAATATGCAGATATGGAGAAAATTAGAGCAAACAAAATTCCTTAACATTGCACTTCATATGAAAAATAACAGTACCATACGCCTAAAACATTTAATTTAGAGAAACAGCATGAAAACAGGCCCTTTGGCCCACTGAGTTCATGCCGACAAGTGATCACCCCAAACACTAACACTATCCTACACACTACGGACAATTTACAATTTTATGGAAGCCAATTAGCCTACAAACCTGCACGTCTTTGGGAGGAAACCAGAGCACTCGGGGAAAACCCACGCAGTCACATGGAGAGCGCACATACTCCACATAGACAGCACCCGTAGTCAGGATCGATCCCGGGCCTCTGGTGCTGTAAGGCAACAGCTCTACCACTGTGCTGCCCCTTTCTAACCATAAAATCTATCTGCTAAGTGTCATAATCCCTCAATGCCTGGAAAACTCTATTCCAGTATTGATTGCTCATGTGTGTAATCTTTAGGGTAATTTTTGGCATTGTTGCCTTGAACAACAGTCAATATCAGTATATTGTCTTTGACAACCATCATTATTTGCATATTAGAACATTATTAATGTATGCCTTATTTGCCCACAAGACAGCCAAAGTGGCAGTTTAAATTGTCAGGTTCAGCATTTCATCATTTGCCGTGTAACATTTCTGTATGCTTGACAAACTTTAAAAATGTATTTATACCAACAACAGGAATCATGAAATCAATAATAAAAATGCTCTGGGCTTGGTCTGAAGTCAGGATTATTTGACATGAGACACAGAAAGGTAAATGATTGGAATTTTAATTGCTATAGTCTGTCATGCATGAAACAATATTCACCAACTCAATTGACACAGAACAAAAGCCATGGCTTTTTTCAAAAGTTGTTTCTTATACTTTTTTTCTAAATTAGTTTTATGGTTGGTGGTTTGTGTGCATATCATGGAGCAAAGAACATTGAGAAGAAATTTGATAGAGGCACACAAGACAATGAGGGGAGTAGACAGAGTAAATAGAGATAGTCTGCTCCCATTAGCAGATGGTTCATAGACCAAGGGACCTGGATTCAAACTGATAGGCAAAACTAAAGTGAGTAAAAGTATTTCAAGCAAATAATACGTTGGAATTTATGCCTATAACAGTGGCAGAAACACATTCAATCTGGCTTTTGCAAGAGAATCAGAGTTTCACTTGTGTTAGTATGTGCAGGACAATGGAGAAAGAGCAGTGAACGTGACCAACTAGTAGGTATGTTACAAAAATTACCTTTAGAGGTGCTGCAGTTCTGCCGCTGGCCATGTGCGCGACTTTGGCGCCTTTAAGGGGGGGGGGGCGTGGTTAATATGCATTTTTTCCCCTTGCAATCCGGAGCTTTCTGTTGTTGGAGTGCGATCTATTTTTGGAGATGCGTTCTGACTGCCGGTAAGTCCGTTTTTTAAAATAAATAGCCCGACTACTTAATCACTGCAGTAAAATAAAAATTAGCTCCTAATGCCGTGAACGCCGACAACGGGGACCGATTTTACGTAGGGAACAGGTAAGTGAAAGCTGTTTATTTTTACATATAAACTTGCTTTTTTAGGGGACTTTAATCAATATTTCATGTTGCGAAACGGTGATTTAGCCCCATATGAACCGGCAGAAAATTTCCTGCCGATATTGGGTTTAAATGCACCGCAACCACAACGTTCTAATCCATCGTGTTCCAGAAAATCCCACTCGCAAGCTGTTTAAAATGCTTATTAATTTACAGGCATTGAACACTGAATTCCTTCAATTTGGCCTATAAATTAATGACAATTAGATTTAAAAATCATGTTTTATTGTGAATTATTGTGTGACTGTTAATTGGACACTTATGCTTTAATTTTTTTTTAATTTTTTCTTAAGAAATGGATAGATGTTTAGATCTAGTAATTGAATTTTGTAATTGGCTACAATTGGGTAACTAACTAATTATATGCTTTAATTTCAGGTCATCCAAGTAAGATTGTTTCATATTTGTTTCAGAATACTTCAATCTATAATAACTGAAAATGTCTTTAAGTTCTCTTAATTTTTAAGGAAGTTATGGGCTTTTGACTGTTCTCGATCACAACTTTTGTGTTAAGTCAATAGAAAAGCAATAGGAAGCAAGTTGCTAATTTCCGAGTATGAAAATGGCCATACATTTTTAATACTGAAGATATGAAAGTGAATTAGGTGTCAAATTAAACTTATTTTTATGCTTTATCTGATGGGATAAATTGCAGACTTGAATTTTAAAATCTCAAAATTTTGTAACATTGCTACAACTAGACTATTCCACCAGGGCTTAAAGTGCTAAATAGTCTACCTCTGCACTATCATGATTCTGTGTTATTTTGGAGAATTCATTATTTCTCCAACGTCTTGGACCAGAGTTATATTGCCATATGCAGGCAAAGTAATGTGTGTGACACCAACTAATCCAGGCACTTTTTCTAACAAAGTACACAAAGTGCTGGAGTAACATAGAAACATAGAAACATAGAAAATAGGTGCAGGAGTAGGCCATTCGGCCCTTCGAGCCTGCACCGCCATTCAATGTGATCATGGCTGATCATCCAACTCAGTATCCCGTACCTGCCTTCTCTCCATACCCCCTGATCCCTTTAGCCACAAGTGCCACATCTAACGCCCTCTTAAATATAGACAATGAACTGGCCTCAACTACCTTCTGTGGCAGAGAATTCCAGAGACTCACCACTCTCTGTGTAAAGAATGTTTTCCTCATTTCGGTCCTAAAGGAATTCCCCCTTATCCTTAGACTGTGACCCCTTGTTCTGGAAGGGCAGGTCAGGTAGCATCTCAGCAGGTCAGGTAGCATCTCTGGATAACATGGATAGGCAATGTTCCGGATTGCACACAAGCCACAAACCATAAAACTAATGTAAAAAAAGAGTATAAGAAATAACTTTTGAAAAGACCCATGGCTTTTGTTGTGTGTCATGCATGACTGACTATAGCAATTAAAATTCATGCGTGACAGACTATGGCAATTGAAATTCCAATCATTTACGTTTCTGTGTCTCATCTATATATTAAACTCTCAACTTGTCTGTGTGTGCGTGCGTGTCCGTCATGCCCTGAATTACGCCAAAACGGTATACGATGGCACTACAATATTTTGACCACCTTCCTGACCATTGTCCTGTGGTGTGGTGTATTATGTTTTGTTCAGATTGATGGTATATTTTACGTTATTCACATTTTTCAAATTTACTAAATCCAGAAAAATCACAGTGGCAGTTAGTAGCTATGACGTCACAATGGAATCTTATTTAGATAAACTGCCCATGAGCAGTGCTCCACCCGACAATTACATCACAATGGGATCTAATTTACATAAACCGCCCATGAGCAGTGTTCCAGCCCACAATTACATCACAATGGGGTCAGCAGCTTCCACCTCAAGGATGGTAGGGAGGGGAGAGCGGTAATGCAGGGAGGAAAGGAGTGAGATTTTTTAAAACTACGTTTTAATCAAATTCTTGTGGGGAGGTTTCATTTACAAAAAAACATTGTGGTTTTCATTGGGGGAGGGGAATCGGGGAGAGGTTTCATTTACAAAAAATACAGAATTTTCTTTGTGGGGTGGGATGGGGGGGAGGTGAGCACCGACGCCACCCCCCCACGCCTTGCCCCCACACATGCATTAGGGTTAGGGTTAGTGGTGACGATTGATTAGCTTTGGGGTGCGCTGACTGAGGGTAGGGGAAAGCAGAGGGAGTGAGAGGTAAGGGAGTGGGGAATGGGAGGAGGAGAAAGGTTACTTAAACATTGTGTTCAGTGGGGGAGTGAGATAGGGGAGATGTGAGGAGTGGGGGAGCAGGGAGATAGATGTAGAGGAGGGGGTACAGATGGGATAGGTGTTATGGAGGGAGGGAGTGACTGAGGGTAGGGGAAAGGAGAGGGAGAGGTGAGGGATGGTGTGTGAGGTTAGGAGGAGAGGAAAAAGAAGAGGGAGGGTGAAGAGGAGGGAGAAGGATTGCTGGGGATGAGGGAAAATGAGCCATGCCTGCGCAGTTGGGGTCTCTGCGTGAGTGGTGGAATAGTGTGTTGGGGAACAGGTTGCGTTGGGGGAATGGGTGAGTGGTGGAACATTGCGTTGGGGGTATGGGGCCTAACATGTCCCACTTGGTCTAGAATATTACTAAAACTCTCATCTTGTTTGTGATTCTGTGAGCGTGCATGGGTTAATCCGGAACTACGGCAAAAGGGTATATGATAAATGTACTGCCCCTGCTCTGTTGGGGGCTATGGGTGAATTGTGGAATTTTGCGTTGGGGGAATGGTTTGCGTTGGGGGAATGGGTGAGTGCTGGAATATTGTGTTGGGAAACTGGTTGTGTTGGGGAACCAGTCCTCCCATGGGGGTTATGGGTGTGGGGTTGAATATTGCGTTGGGGGAACGGGTTGCGTTGGGGGACCAGGCCTCCCATGTGACAGGGACCCAACGGGTCCCACTTGGTCATGTCAAATAATCCTGACTTCAGACCAGGCCCGGACCATTTTTATTATTGAGTCTTCACCTACCCATGTTCTCCAGGGTCCCGAAATATCACCTATCCATGTTCTCTAGAAATCCTGCCTGACCTGCTGAGTTGCTCCAGCACTGTAGCTACTCGTGTCTACTTTTTCCATCAGCTGCTCTCACATATTTTTGAATTAGGTCATGCTATAGATTGCTATTTTTGTTTCAATTCATTCAAGTTTAATGCAGCAATATAGCTGTACAATTAGATACCTTTTTATTTTGGTGAGAAAATGGTGTAAGTGGGTAACTTCTCTGGATTGTAGCGTTGAATTGGAACTGCTTCCGATTAACAGGTCGATGGCCAAACTCATTTTATTCATACATTTTGGACTTGCAAAACAAGGCATGATAGACAATAGACAATAGGTGCAGGAGTAGGCCATTCGGCCCTTCAAGCCAGCACCGCCATTCACTGTGATCGTGGTTAATCATCCACATTCAGTACCCTGTTCCTGCCTTCTCACCATATCTCCTGACCGCTATCTTTAAGAGCTCTATCTAACTGTCTCTTGAATGCATCCAGAGAATTGGCCTCCACAGAATTCCACAGATTCGCAACTCTCTGGTACAAATATCTCCAACATTCTTTTTTTTATGTTCCTGGTATTTACGTAAACTACAATAGGATTAAATGGATAGCAGGATATGCATATAAGGGTTCTCTAAATGCCTGCCAATTCTGCTTTTGAGTCAACTCCAAATTTCCCTCCTTTTAGGGAATCTCTCTGGTGCTTATTTTTGGAAAATACTTGGATTAGCATTCCCTAATTGAAAATAGAATCACAATTCATATCCTTTCCAGTTTGCATTAACACCTAATTCCACATGAAAATACTAAATAAAGGACTGACTTTATGAGCAATGGTGCTAAAGTCTGGCAGAATCATAAGTGCCCCTGCTGATTCTAATGACAAGAATTTAATGTTACCCTTATAATCATTTTAGATTCTGAGTTCTGACTAACCTTATCCTGCTCAGCATGTAGTGTTAGATTTTTCCATGGTCATCATGAGCTTTATCTTAACATTGTCCAAAATGAGATTAGTTTAGTTTAGTTTGGTTTAGTTTAATTTAGTTTAGTTAATTATCACGTGTACCGAGGTACAGTGAAAAGCTTTTGTTGTGTGCTAACAGGTCAGCGGAAAGACAATGCATGATTACCATCGAGCAGTTCACAGATCCACAGATCCACAGATTACAGTCCACCATAGTGGATATGCCCTTTCGAAGATAGGTTCAGACTGTCTTCTTTGAGTAGTGAAACTTTTGGAATGAAATAGATATTTAAGATAGATATCTGATGATGACATTGGCTTTTTCAAAATTGCACAGATGTAAAGAATATCTGCCGAAATGAAACTTCAACAGCTGGGTCACATATGTTTAACAATATGGTTCAACTCTTCTGTGCTCAGCTATAACAGCAATTGAATAGTGAACTGAAGAGAATTGACTGTGAGAATGCAGGAAATGAATGAAGAGGACAGATACAAAAGGGAAAGAAAGTCCCTCATTTATATCAGAAAGTACTTACATTCCAAGTAAGCAAAGAATTGCTGTGCAAAATAATCCCTTTAAAACATTCAGCAAAGGACAGGTAAGGTAATGAAATGAATGTGGATTTTTTTTATTGTTCATTGATAATCAACTTTTTTATAAGCAGCTTTCATGGTCAAACATCATTGTGAACTAGTTGTACCAAATTGACTCTTTCCAGATTGCAATTGAGATGATTCTCATTTGAGGAGAAAAAGTCCCCTATTGGAGAGAAGAGCTATTAGCAATGTTTAAAATGTATAAAAAATAAACCCAGTTTAGTATTATGCACAAGAGAATGCTGTCATTGAATGATTTGGAATGCAGCAGAAATGCCATTTGTAATTTAAAACAGAATTAAGCTCCTATGAATCGTAATAATCTTGTTATGATAAAATGGGAGATAGCTGTACTCCAACTGGCTATTATTACTTTCTTTTAGCATGTTTCGTGTTATAAAACTGCAGGGCAGGTACAATCTGGGGGAAAAAACACAATTATTTAGGGTTTTTCCTGCAGTGACATCATGAAATTCTGGTCTTTGTGAAATCACGAATAAGAAGCCTACTGTCTCCAAAATGAATTCTGCACTCACTATGTTGAACAATGCAGTTTTTGTATAGGGATTTAATGATAGCTATAAACAAGATTATATCATATGGCTCAAGCCAATTTGATTTTGTATATCATGTCTCAATTTTACATTGTGAAAATGTAATCAAATGTGTCCTGTCATCAAAATATATTTTGTGTATTAGGGATTCCGTGAGAAATGGAAGGTGTTTTAAAAAAAACAACACAATTTTGCTTTCCACTGTTGGAAATGAAAGGAATTACTTTATTATTTGATATTATAATCGGAGTGTCGATGACCATTGTTTATTTGCAGAACAAAAACTCATCAGTGTTCCTACATTTGATAGGAAGGAACTGCAGAATCTGGTTTAAACTGAAAATAGACACAAAATGCTGGAGTAACTCAGCAGGATAGGGAGCATTTCTGGATAGAAGGAATGGGTCGAGACCCATCTTCAGACTGAGTGGCATTTTGGGTCGAGAATTTTCTTCACACTGAGTGGTTCAGACTCAGTCTGAACAAGGGTTTCGACCTGAAACGTCACCCAGTCCTTTTATCCAAAGATGCTGCCTGTCCCGCTGAGTTACTCCAGAATTTTGTGTCTCTCTTCCTACATTTGACTTCCATCCTTTGACTCCTTTAATGAACATGTATGAGTCTGATGCATGGGTAGTTTTGTGCTGAGGTTTGGTGTCAGCAGATAATATGTGGCAATCCTTGTTTGTTTCAGATGTGAAAGGAAAGCTTCAACTTGGCACCAGAGAAGAGAATGCATCTGGGCAGCAGGTCACAGAGTCACAGAGTGATACAATGTGGAAACAGGCTCTTCAGCACAACTTCCCACACCGGCCAACATGTTCCAGCTACACTACTTCCACCTGCCCGCGTTTGGTCCATATCCCGCCAAACCTGTCCTATCCATGTAGGTGGTGGGGAGGTGGTCAATGCCATTAGGAGACAAAAAATAACAGCAATATAAACAGAAAGAAAAATAGGAATATTTCCTTTCATGTTTTCCATGGAGGTTTGACAACAATGCATTAGAACTTAAAAACATTCCTCTTTTTTATGCATTCTAACCAACAGGTAACCCGAGCTAGAACAGAACAATTTGTTTTAATAAGAATGATCATCGTTAGTGCGCTGGAATTTGAAGGCATTCTGACTGAAAGAGTAGTTATGTCCAATCATGGTAAAATTATGAACAAAATATGGTTTGTCTCATGGTTTTTGGCTAGATTGCTAGTTGATGTACTCCATCTGGTTGTTTGCTAAATCTTTCCATCAGAAGAATGGAAAATGTAAGATTTCATTCTTTAATTATTATTTAGATAGAGCACCAAGAAATGTAAATCAAACAAAAAGAAAAGCTAATGCTGGACATCTGAAACAAATGCAGAAAATGCTGGAAACATTCGGCAGATCAGACGGCATGTACAGAAGGAGAAACAGAGTTATAATTTCTTTATTCTTTATCGGCACTGAAAGAATACTTGACCCATAATGTTAACTCTGTTTCTCTTTCCCTGTGGAAATATAACATGTTTTGTAGCATTCTGTCCTATGGTGAAACGAATGGAAATAATTTCCCTGTTGTTATGTTGAAATGTGCTCATTTCTATCAGATTAATATTGATCCAATCATTTTTTTTTATTTCCTTGGCTACAAGTGTAATAAATATATTGGGTAAGGTATACACCTTTACTGTCTGGCTGTCCAACACCACTCAGCTAGAACAGAGGGAAATACCTGGCATTTTTATTTTTAAAAAACACCTGTTTTTGTTTTGTTTTGGCACAGTGGAAATAAGTGAACGTTGAAAGATCAGACAGTAAGGTATACATTGGGTAAGGTATACATCTTTAATGCCTGAAGATGGGAGTCGACCCGAAACGTCACCCATTCTTTCTCTCCAGAGATGCTGCCTGTTCCACTGAGTTACTCCAGCTTTTTGTATCTATCTTCGGTTTAAACCAGCATCTGCAGTTCCTTCCTATACATTTTGATTTAAAAAAAACACCAGTTTTTCTTTGGTTTTGCTCAGTGGAAAGAAGCGGAATAGTGGAAAGAAAATCAGGCATTTTAGGCCTCTTAATGTCCAGGACGTGAAGAAAAAAACTCTACCCCAGAAAAAATGCACATAAACAACTGTAGTCTAGTATCTGTCGTTGATGAAATATATAAACCCATAAAGCTGGATTTTTTGCTTCATCTGGAACTCCTGGAGGGTTGGTAGCCTTGGGGGAAGAAACGCTGAGCCAGGACCACAGACTTTGGATGAGCTTGTACATATCAACTGAATTGCACAATTTTATGGAATAAATATAACGTATCTGCCTAACTAAATCCACTGCCTCTGTTAAGTGATAAAGTATCATCACTGTTGTTCTGCAGGGCAGGTGTATGCTAATGTCTTGGATCAGAATGACATTTGTTCACTTTTCCATCCCCATATCACCCAACACTGAGCATAATAGTGGAGCCATTCCTTGCAAAAGAATCAGGCATAGGTAGGGTGGTGATATCATATAATCGAGGGCATAGCTTATGTTGAGAGGGGCAAAGTTTAAAAACTATGTGCAGGGCAAGTTTTTTTACACCGAGGAAGCTGGGTGCCTAGTGGAGGCAGATACGATAGTTAAGATATTTGGATAGGCACATGGATATGCAGGGAATGGAGGGATGTGGTTTATGTGCAGACAGATAAGGGCTGGCCTTGACATCGTGTTCAGCACAAACATTGTGGGCCTGTTCCCCTGCTGTATTGTTCTATGTTATATTTTGTTAAAACAGGATTTAATAAATGGAAATGGCTGTTCAATATGTGGCATTTGGGTAGTGTTCATTCCAATGCATGGAATGTGTTGGGCTGTTTGGTATAGCAAAGATGTGGATTTGTAAATATAATCCCACACCACAAAGAGATAATGGTGTTATAGTTTTAAAAAAATACATTGAGAAAAATCGTTATCAAGAGGTCCAAACCATCTATCAATTCCAACCCAGGTGTGTCTGTATTTATCAGAAATTAACTAAAATCAGGTTTAAAAGTAAAATCTATTCCTGTACAGGTAGAATAAAAATGAAGTAGATTTCCTATTCCAATTGTTAACCTGTGACTTTTTTCATAGAAGTTCACAGTCTTTAGACTTCAGACATTCGAGATATAGCATGAAACAGGCCCTTCGGCCCACAAAGTCCTCGCCAAAAAGCGATCACCCTGTACACTAACCTGCACACACTTGGGACAATTTGATAACTTACCAAAGCCAATTAACCTACAAACCTACACATTTTTGGAGAGTGGGAGGAAACCAAAGAACCTGGAAAAATCCCACGTGGTCACAGGGAGCACGTACAAACTGCATACAGACAGAACCCATGGTCAGGATCGAACACGGGTCTCTGGCACTGTAAGGCAGCGAGCCTACCATTGCACCACCATGTTGTGTCGGACCAAGTATGGGCTTGCCTACACTCCACAAGGAATAGTTGATTAGATTTCATGCCTAGGATTACCTGCAATATATGGTAGTTCTGATCCCAGATCCCACAGATAGAGATGGACGTTCAGAATTCTCAGAATTTTGGGTTGCAAATGAAATGGGGGGAAAAAAAGGGAGGTTAAAAAACAGCACGTTCCTTTGAAAATGCAAAGGATATCTCAACTGACATCTTTTCAGCACGTTCTTAATTGGACGGCGTAAGAACATGACATTTGCTAGAAAGACAAATGCTTTGAGGGCTGAAGCTGGTGGCTGCTGAACAGAAATACTTGTAATAGATCTAACCGATAAGTCACAATTTTATGTTTCAACTATGCTAGTTCATTAAATGAATAAATAACATCTGCATTTATCAAAACTTTCTCAGTCTCCAGATTTATCTGATAGGTTTTCTGCTGGGGTTCGCTGTTAGTTCCCTGGTACTGTTCCAACAAGTACAGATAGCATTCTGTCAGGCGGCTGTTTCACGCTTTCCCATCACGTGCAGACATTTCTATTGCATTTGACAAGTATTCAGAATCTAATCTTGCTGGGTGGATTCAACTGCGATGGAAATGATGAAATATAAGATACAAATGATGCCCTGTCATTTGTATCCCTGTAATGCAGACACCAACGAAATCCAACGAGATCTCGCATATCAAATTAACAACAAATATCTTACACATCTATCGTACTCTTTATCTTCCTTTCATGGCTTTCAAATAAAGTTCCCTATTGGGAGATCTTTGAACTATGGTCACTGGTATAGTGTGTGGAATGCAACAATTTTCACATAACAGGCTCCAACAAAACAGTGATGTGATAACAAACAAACGGTCTGATTTTGTAACTAGAAATACATTTAAACCAAGACATCTCACCTAATATTCTTCAAAACATTATCAAGGAAACTTTGGCCTCCACTTGGGGGAGCAGGAGTCTTGCCCTTTCATCCAAATTACCATCCTGACATTGTGTCCATGCAGTATTACCCAAGATTTCCAGGCTCATATTTGTGAGGTTGGATGTCATTGCACAACAATTAGAGAGCAGTCCTGAACTACTATCTACCTCATTGGAGACCCTCGAACCATTTTTGATCTGACTTGACTGGCTTTAGCAAAAGATCATGTGACAGTAGAATTAGGCCATTCAGCCATCATGTCTACTCCACCATTCAATCATGGCTGATCTATCTCTCCTTCCTAACCCTTATCTCCTGCTTTCTCCCCATAACCTTTGAAACCCTTACTAATCTTATCTTGCACTAAACCTTATTCACATTGATCCCTTTATCATGTATCTGTACTCTATGGATGGCTCGATTGTAATCATGTATTTTCTTCTGACTGGTTAGCACGCAATAAAAGCTTTTCACTGTACCTCGGTACACGTGACAATAAACTGAACTGACTAAGCTTCTTACCCGAAGATAAGAGTGTTGCCAACTAAGGTAAGCTTAACATTTGCCTCAGGGAGGTAATTAACATTTAAAGAACAGAACTGATGTTTCAGGCCATTTTGTTGCATGCACTAATACCAAGGCAGGCATTTAAGGCATGTCTTATTCTTTCTGTTTCTTTCTCCTAACTGAGAGGATCTTAGCCTTCTCATCCAAATGGTCCCATCTAAGGCCTGGATTCCTGTCAGGAGGTTGTTAGCAATATTTAGAAAAGATTACCGAAAATTAAATTGGGTTTTAAAGGATGGAATTCCGATCCAATCGCTTATGTTGAAGGCAATACTTTTATCAAGTGTTGTTATTTTAGCTAATGCCTTCCTGACACCACAGGAGTCAGCTGCAGCTGTGTTTAACCTTCCACAACATCCCCTCCCCTTGCTCTCAAGCTCGCCACGGCAACTGGCCCTTGCCCTGGAGCTGCTACGTTTTCAGTCTATTCCAAATGGCAACTTGCTGATCACAGTGACATCTTAATACATCGCAATTTTTTTCAAGACTTTGGTGGGTAGAAGGATGAAAAATGACCTGAATTAAGAATCCATAATCGGTTTGATTATTTTTTCTTTGTTATGGAGTAAAATTCTTCTTTAACCCCTCCATCAATGAATGATATGATACGATACAATAAAACTTTATTCATTCCCTTAGGGAAATTAGTCTGCCGACTGTCACCACACCCAAGGTACACAAAAACTTGAAATTAAAAGTGAAAACAAAAAGAAAAAGACAAGCGACTGTTGGCTTGCTGCCGTGTGCACAACGCCTTCATCAATTGAAGCAATTGAACAAGCAAAGAAACACAGACTTATCCCCAAGACAGAGGATTCTAAACTAGAGTTTAGAATCCTCCCTCCCCCACACCTGGTCCCCCTTTCTTCTCCCACCATACATCACAGCGGTCCCCCCACGCCGGGTTCCCATTGTTCTTCACAGTGGTCCTCCCAGGCTCATCGACCGTGAGACCCCACCGTCACCAAGGCTCCCATTGCTGCCGAGGCCCACACTGCCACCGCTGAGGCTCCACTGCTGCCGAGGCTCCCGCTGCCACCGCCGAGGCCCCACTGCCGCCGAGGCCCCTCTGCCGCCGAGGCCCCTCTGCTGCCGACGCCCCACTGCCGCCGAGGCCCCTCTGCTGCCGAGGCTCCACTGCTGCCGAGGCCCCTCTGCTGCCGAGGCTCCACTGCTGCCGAGGCTCCCGCTGCCACTGCTGAGTCTCCGACTGCCGCCGAGGCCCCACTGCTGCCGAGGTTCCCGCTGCCACTGCTGAGTCTCCGACTGCAGCCGAGGCACCCGCTGCCATCTCCAAACCTTCCGCTGCTGCCGCGGAGGCTCGCATCACCGTCACTGCTGAGGCTCCTTCGGCCCAAACAGGCCTTGCCGCCCGGCTTCACCGCAGTCCCCAGGGAGGCCTGTGGGGTGAGTCGGGCCTACGAGGGCATGATCCAGTCTTTAGTCCTCATTCTGGTCATAGGCAGCGTGATTGTTCGGCGGGTGGATCGAACCTGTGCGGCTCCCCGGGACACTCCCGCTGCGCTCACGGCTCCCTGGAACGACAGGCTTTGTGTCTTTTTATGGCATCAGGTTGCACAGGGGAGGGGTGGGTTGGAATGGAGGGGGGTGGCGGGGTTATTTAATTGTGACTGTGGGCTAAGGTGCGAGCCTCCAGTGCTGTTGCCTTCCTAAATGAAGTTATGAGCTTTCTTCAAGTTCAATTTCAAGTGAGTTTATTGTCATGTCTCCCTGATAGGACAATGAAATTCTTGCTTTGCTTCAGCACAACAGAACATAGTAGGCATTGACTACAAAAACAGATCAGTGTGTCCATATACCATTATATAAATATATACACACATGAATAAATAAACTGATAAAGTGCAAATAAAAGACATTGGGTTATTAATGTTCAGAGTTTTGTTCGAGCCAGCTTTGATAGCCTGATGGCTGTGGGGAAGTAGCTATTCCTGAACCTGGTCGTTGCAGTCTTCAGGCTCTTGTACCTTCTACCCGAAGGTAGCAGGGAGATGAGTGTGTGGCCAGGATGGTGTGGGTCTTTGATGATACCGCCATCCTTTTTGAGGCAGCGACTGCGGTAAATCCCATCGATGGAAGGAAAGTCAGGGCCGATGATGGTCTGGGCAGTGCTTACTACTTTTTGTAGTCTTTACCTCTCCAGGGTGCTCAAGTTGCCGAACCAAGCCACGATGCAACCGGTCAGCAAGCTCTCTACTGTCCACCTGTAGAAGTTAGAGAGAGTCCTCCTTGACAAACTGACTCTCCGTAATCTTCTCAGGAAGTAGAGGCGCTGATGAGCTTTCTTGATAATTGCATCAGTGTTCTCGGACCAGGAAAGATCTTCAGAGATGTGCACGCCCAGGAATTTGAAGCTCTTGATCCTTTCGACCATCGACCCATTTATATAAACGGGACTGTGGGTCCCCACCCTACTCCTTCCAAAGTCCACAATCAGTTCCTTGGTTTTGCTGGTGTTGAAGGCCAGGTTATTATGCTGGCACCATATGGACAGTTGCTCGATCTCTCTTCTGTACTCCGACTCATCCCCATCAGTGATACGTCCCACAACAGTGGTGTCGTCAGTGAACTTGATGATGGAGTTCGCACTGTGACTGGCTACGCAGTCATGAGTATAGAGAGATTACAGCAGGGGGCTGAGCACGCAGCCTTGAGGTGCTCCCGTGCTGATTGTTATCGAGTCAGCCACATTTCCACCAATACGAACAGACTGTGGTCTGTGAATGAGGAAGTCAAGGATCCAATTGCAGAGGGATGCGCAGAGACCCAGTTCTGCAAGTTTGGAAACCAGCTTGGAGGGGATGATAATATTAAATACCGAGCTGTAATCGATGAATAACAGCCTGACATATGTGTTTTTGTTGTCCAAGTGGTCCAGAGCGGAGTGGAGAGCCAGCGAGATCGCATCCACCATTGTTCTGTTGTGGCGGTAAGCGAACTGCAGTGGGTCCAGGTCTTTGTCGAGGTAGGAGTTGATTTGCGCCATGATCAACCTCTCGAAGCACTTGATCACCACAGGCGTTAGTGCCACAGGTCGATAGTCATTGACGCACGTCACCTTGCTCTTCTTGGGCAGTTGTATAATTGATGCCCTTTTGAAGCAGGTGAGAACCTCAGACCTCAGAAGTGAGAGGTTGAAAATGTCTGTAAAAACTCCAGACTGCTCCAGGCGCTTTTCGAGGGTTCACTCCTCTGAAGGATTGCCTGACATCGGCTTCTGAGACTGAAATACCATCTCAGCAAATGGGGGCTCTGGAAGGCACATCTGTGTTCTCCCTATCAAAGCGTGCGTAAAACGCATTGAGTTCATCGGGGAGTGATGTTTCGCCGACATTCGAGCTGCCTCCTGATTTTGCCTTGTAGCAGGTGAATGCATTCAGGCCCCGCCACAGCTGCCAAGCATCTGTCTCATCCTCCAGCTTGGAGCAGAAGTCCCTTTTCGCCTTGTTGATGGCCTTACCAAGGTCGTATCTGGACTTCTTGTAGACCACTGTATCATCAGACATGAATGCCCGGTGTCTGGTCTTCAGAAGAGTGCGGATCTCAAAGTTGATCCAAGGTTTCTGATTGGGAAACACTCGGAAGGTTTTTGTAGGGATGCAGTCCTCCACACATTTCTTAATGAAGTCTGTAACGACTAATGGCGTATTTGTTCCAGTCCGTTGCTGAGTCCTTGAACATTGCCCAGTCTGCAGACTCCAAACAGTCCTGTAGTTGTTCCTCTGCCCCCCCCCCCCCCTCCCCCCCAACCAGCTCTGTACTGTCCTCACCTCTGGGGATGCGCTCTTTAATTGCTGCCTGTAGACAGGGAGAAGTAGCACCGCGGTATGGTCTGATTTACCGAAGTGAGAGTGAGGGATAGAGCGATAGGCATTCTTGATGGTAGTGTAGCAGTGGTCGAGGGTATTTGGTCCTCTGGTGCAGCAGGAGATATGTTGGTGGAAGTTGGGGAGTGATTTATTTAGGTTTGTCTTATTGAAGTCCCCAGCAATGGTGGTAAATGCCTCGGGGTAAGACGTCTGGTGTTTCTTGACCACTGCGTGCAGCTCCTCCAGTGCCAGACGGATGTCTGCCTGGGGTGGGATGTAGACCGCGATCAGGAAGATGGAGGTGAATTCCCTCGGAAGGTAGAAGGGACGGCACTTAACCGCCAGATGTTAATACTTGTGCTTGTAAATTTATCACAAATGGCAGAAATAAAAACTTCAAACTGATAGAATTTTATAAAAAGGATACATGGGCTAAACCTTGCGTTAGTCTCACTGATTGTTAATTGGGACATGTAAAGACACGCTGATTAATAATTTGATGCAAATAAAATGATCAAAAAAGGCATGTAATCTTTGATCACCCATTGCTTGAAATTTGGCGGAAAGATACAGCACAAAGAATGTATGTTCATTTGCAAAATGTATTTATCATGTTGCATATCCTTGCAAAACTGTTGGTCTTCCACAGTTTTCAGTTAGTATTGTTGTAGGACTGTAAAATAATTGGCTTTGTGTAAATTGTCCCTGTCGTCTAGGATAGTAATTTACAGGTGATCGTGGGTGGTGCGGACTCGGTGGTCGAAGGGCTTGTTTCCACGTTGTATCTACAACTAAATTAAACTAAACAGAACATTTATCAACTGATGTATTTGCATGTAAATGTGTAACTGTCTGCAGTACAGTCAATCTAATTGGTCTTATTTCCAAAATAGTTTGTTTCTCTATTGACTCAAGTAACAAGTTCCGTAAGCATATTTACATTTTATATATTCTAAACGCAAGTATTTTTGTCATTTTTTGTTGTAACAAACCAGTGAAAACAAGGAGTCAAGATCAGAAAGAAGTATATCATCAACTTGATTCAATAGTTGCGACCAATATGTTGATTATTGGTTCAGGGTTACAAATGGAATAAATTATGTATCCTGCAGCTCCCCAGTGAATCATTTGTATAGACCTCACAAAATGTTTATTTAATAGTGATTATTTTATTTATTCCCTCTTGTACTTTTTTCTTTACTCAGAGCATTGTTTGATCTTGAGCTCCACACATGGAAACACTTCTGAATGCACATAGTATTCCATTCCATGGTCCGGCAGCTTAATAATCTTAGATTGAAGACAGAGAAATTCTCACGATATAAAGGTGCCATGTTGATTTGAACCCATATTACCATGACAAATATTAGACACATTGGGGTCACACACATATTCATAACCACATTCAGAAAACACTGGATGTATAGGTCCTGGCTATTAGTGAATACTGACTACATTATTTGGACAGAAGCATTTCACAAATATAGCACTGATTTAAAACACATCTAAAATATCTCCAAAATTGAAGAACAGCAATTTTGTCTTGCTTTAAATTGATAGCCTGGTCAATTTTGGGATGCCGTTTGTAATTCAACAAGAAAGGTTCCATTATTTTTAGATAGGCACAAAATGCTGGAGTAACTCTGCGGGACAGGCAGCATCTCTGGATAGAAGGAAAGGGTAACATTTCCGGTCGAGCCCTGTCTTCAGACTTTCTTCTCTTCCCTTTATTTAGAAGAGAGATTTTATAAAATATATTATTTCCCACAACAATAAGAAGTTAATTTTATCCAGAGCCTGAAATGTCAAAAACAACAAGATACTTCGCAAAACAGTATTAGAAAGGAAGTCAGTGAGAGAGAAGTAACCAGAGAGCAAACCAAAGTCAATAAGGAGGGTATCAAAAATATGATGGTAGGGAGAGGCAGAGAAAATTGGAGGTGACATTCCAACCTTATGTAGGAGACTGTTAAAGGCATTTAAAGGCTGAGGTGCTATCCAGCAGTTTAGATAGCATCTCCGGAAGACATGGATAGGTAACTTTTCAGATTGAGACCCTCCTTGTTTCTAAAGAAGGATTCTGAAAGTCTGAAGAAGGGTTCTTTCCTTATCCACCTATGCATGTGGCCAAGATCAAATACATCCTGATATTAATGATTGGTGATGTCAAAGGGATGTATGTCCAATTCTTGCTCATATCTCTTACATGCATATGTAGCATTCCCAAGTTCTGCACCAGGTTGTCAATCTAGATGTTTTATTGTCTCTGGAATGGTACATGAATGAACAAACTAATTGTTTCCAAGATATTGGTCCACCAGTGGCAATTTGGCTTGAAATACAATGTTGCTTGGAACGAGCAGAACGCAAGAAAAGTGCTAAAGGAACAAGGAAGAGTGACTGAGAGGCTCTCTACAGGAAGAGGGTCAGACGGTGGTGAATCTGTGGGATTCTTTGGAGTCAGTGGATATTTCTAAGGCAGAGATAGATATATTCTTGATTAGTACAGATGTCAGAGGTTATGGGAAGAAGGCAGGAGAATGGGGTTGAATGGGAGATTTAGATCAGCCATGATTGAATGGTGGAGTAGACTTGATGGGCCGAATGGCCAAATTCTACTCCTATTCCTTATGACATTATGAAGCCATAACAAAGGTGGATGAACGACGCGAGGGACGTTGATTTGTTGGTCGATCCAGACATCCAAGGAAGGTGAAAGCTGGAGGCTTGCAGCAGTCTGGGGCATACCTGGAATGAGCACCACTCGAGCGTGGACTGCACTTTCAAAATGGTGCCAAAACTTGGATCCTCGTGCATGTGGGATTAGTGGACTATTTCTGTACACTTGCTAATGGATGTGCTTGGGTTTGGCATTATTCTACTGAACTGTTTGAAGAAAAGATTTTCACTGTACGTTTACACTTTGCACATTTGACAATAAAAGCCCCATTGACCATTGATCATCTATATGAAAGGGGCATTTTTCCTACCTGAAAATCAATGAAGAACATTGGGGTGTCTAGATTTTTACACTGAAACATTTTACTTGCAATACCTATATATATACATAGAAACATAGAAACATAGAAAATAGGTGCAGGAGTAGGCCATTCGGCCCTTCGAGCCTGCACCGCCATTCAATGTGATCATGGCTGATCATCCAACTCAGTATCCCGTACCTGCCTTCTCTCCATACCCCCTGATCCCTTTAGCCACAAGTGCCACATCTAACGCCCTCTTAAATATAGCAAGAGGGCGCTATATATATATAGCAAGAGAACCCTATATATATATATATGCATTATCGCAACATGGTACTGTTTCCATTTGCTCTCAAGGTGACAATGAATTGCAGGTTTACAGGTAGACTTGTGGACATGAGGAAATTATGAACGGATATAGCAAGAAATAGTTCAGTTGGAAATATGGGCAGAGAAATGGCAGGTGGATTTTGATCCAAACATGTGTGACTTGTTGCACTTTGAGAGCACAAGTGTAAGAGGCAAGTATACAGTAAACAGCAGGACCCTAACGAGCATTTAGTTGGGAGGGATCTTGGAGTGCCACTCCATTGCTCCCTCAAAGTGGCAACACAAGTAGAAAAAGTGGGAAAGAAGAAATGTGGTTTAGTTGCTCTCATCAGTTGGGACATTGATTATAATCAATACTCAATGTATTTTGAAACTGTATAAGACTGATTCGGTCAAATTTGGAGTATTGTGTGCAGTTTTGGTCACTGCATTACAGGAATGAGGTGAAGGCTTTGGAGAGGGGGCAGAGGTGCTTCAGCAGGTTGTTGTCTGGATTAGACTATTAGCTATCAGTATAGTTTGGCCAAAATTGGATTGTTTTTTTCTGCAGTGGTGAACTAATAAAAATATATAAGATTATGAGAGACATAGGAAGGGTTGATAGAGTTTTTTTATCCTGGTTGGAAATGGCAAAAACTTGAGGGCATAGCTTTAAGGTGAGTGGGTGAAATTTTAAAGGAGATTTGCAAGGCATGTTTTTTACACAGAGAGTGATTGGTGCCTGGAATACACTGCCAGAGTACATAGTGGAAGTAGATACGATAATAACATTTAAGAGACATTTGGACAGACACGTGAATTGGCAGGGGATGGAGGGATGTTGGCTACATGCAGGCCAAATGGGAGTAGTTTAATTTAGCATCATGGCCAGCACAGACCCAGTGGCCTGTGCTATGTGGTACTATTCTGTGTTCTATGTGAGTAAAAGGGGTTTGACACATTGCCAATGGTGAAGGTTAATTGTTCACTTTGTAGTAGGTGGCATTTGAAAAGATAGTCACTCTCTTCGACTTTCTCAAGGTCATGAATTTGTTGTGGCCCTGCATCCAGGTCCTTATGGCTTAAATCATGGCAATGGCTACCTCAGCTATTCTGTGTGCACTGTTTACTCTCGACCGATACTGGACATCTCTCCTTCTTTGCACTTCTTCCCCTTTTAGTCCAGTGCTTAGAGTCCTTGGAGTTTGATTGATTGAATTGATTGATTAAAAGGTTCAGCATGGAAATAGATACTTTGGCCCATGCACGCTGATCTTCACACTACTTCTATGTTCTCCCACTATCACATCAACTCCCTACACAGGGAGCAATTTATAGAATACAAGTAACCTACAAATCCGCACGTCTTTGAGGAATTCAGAGCACCGAGTGGAAACCCACGCAGTCACAGAGAGAATACGCAAACTCCACACAGACAGCACTCAAGGTCAGGATCAAACCGGGGTCTCTGGTGCTTTGAGGCAGCAGCTTTATCAGCAGCTGCACCACTTTGCCACACTGCAGAGGGTTTACACTCTCACACCCAGTCCTTCACATCCAGTCTCTGCACCCAGTCTAAAGAAGGGTCCCAACCCAAATTGCCACTAATCCATATTCTCCATAGACCAGCTGACTTACTCCAGCATTTTGTATCTTTTATTTTGTTAACTAGCATCTGCAGTTCTTTGTTTCTGCACTCTCACATGTTGCAGCATTCCCACTTTAACCCTTCTTCACTTGTCTGCCAACAATTATTGCAACCACAATGCTTCTTTGCTTTACAAGGTGCATGCTGTTCAGGCTAACTTTAATTGACAATGGCTAGTTAGGATCTTGGCTCCCAGCTAATTCTGACTTAAATCATTTACAAGAACAGGCAGTGCAAATTGGTAGGCTGCCTATGTTGCAGATAACAGGCACCGATAATTCCCATTTTTGCATTTAGTTCCTTGTATCCGCTGCTTCCAGAGTTTGCACCAGGCATGGATAAATAACCGGGACAGTGTTTGCCTTGAGATTGGCACGTCAGGAAGTGTAACTGCTCAGATTTACACCATGGGCTGGTGGCACATTGTGACGCACGATCCCAGTGTCAGCTCCTTGAATTGACAGGTAACAAAACAGAATGTCAGGATGGCCCTTTGGCTGCCGATGGGTCTAATAACTGCCAGTATGCTATACTGAAATTCAAGCCCCCCCCCCCCCCCCCCCGCTACTTCCAAAAGCAAAATCCTGCATCAGCAGAATCTGTATTTTATATTTTATTCAAGGCTTTTAAATGTACTGGATTTAACCTTAAATAAAGTTTGTGTAAGTGGGACTCAGGAGACAGCATGTCAAATATAAAATATTGGTCTGTCCAGGTAAACGGGTTCAGTTGGAGCATTAGCTGCATTTTAACTGGTAAATCCTATGTCTTTCGTCTGCTATGGGACTGTACATGGAGACGTGTTCCCTGACATGCTTTTATGGTTCTTCAATGCAAAGGATTTTAAATGGAGATTAATTTCAGTTTTTTTTTGCTTGCTCAGTACTTGCAAAACTAAACTAATTCATTTTCTTTCTCTTAATGATCCTCCTCTCTGATTACTGTATGGTAATCTAATCGTGCTTATGATGCTATCTAAATCATGCAGACTTTAAGGTGATTGGAATTGCTCTGTGTATTAAAAACCAATTTCAGAATAATAATGAAAAGTAATTGTGGAAAATTTTCAATTAATATTTTGCTAACAAAAATGACTTTTAAAAGTTTTCGGGATTTTTACCAATTAATTCTGCATGAAGAGATAAATCAATGTAGGCTGCTTTTCTTTCCCCAGGAAGGGGTTTTACGGCAACGGGTTGGTTTCTTAGCAATAGCCCCACAATGGGTGTTAGACTTATGACCCCTGACCTTGCAAAGGAATTTTCGTAGGTGTCATTTACATATCCACTCTCTAGGTCTGCTTTATGAGAGTTTGAAGCGTCGCCTGTCAGCCTTATCCCTTAAGGGGTCTTGACAGATCTTGCTCGGAATTTTAAAAAAAAATCAATTTTAAACTCGCATGCCCCAATGGGTGGCAAAACTGCTTCACAGAACCTGAAAGATGGCTGATTCGACAGGATTTGACTTCCAGAGGTAGAGAGGTGACAAACTCTATCATGAGAAGTGGGCAGCTTTGGGCCTCAGGTTCCTAACCTGCTCTCCGCATGCAGGGGAGGCCGTTTATTGAACCTATTTATCTCTTTCAGAAGCCTTAGGTACCACGGGACCAAAAAGTTTGTTCAAATGCTGGCAGATTCTGGGGTGTAAATGATGAATTACTTTTCATCAGCTGAAAGGAAACATACTCCGGAACAATACTGAAAGAGAGCAGGAGTGTCTGACCTCCTGCTTCAGAGCAGCCAATATCTTCATTCAAGAAGACAACCATGAAATTACACAGAAAATGGGATTGTCATGAACAGCCCTTGAAATCTCAGTGTACAGTCATTACTGCATGGGAAAAGCCTTCAACCACACATCATAACTTGAAACAGACAGGAGGAAAAATAAAGCAGGCCCTAGAGTTACCAGTACAAAAAAAATGTACAGTTGCCCTTCTTAGAATTACTGCAGACTGTTTACTGTCTTGCTTTGAGCTCAGCAGGTTTAGAAGCAAAACGATTGACAGAGGCTCGAATATCTATTTCCAGCTGGTGCCACACAAAAGACAGGAAGTCATTTAATCGATGGGGCACCAGCTTTATGCAAATGGTTGGAACAAAAAGACTTCCCTTCATACTTTTTCATAAGTGACCTAATAAAGTGAAAAAATAGGCATATTCATGGAGCTTTGTTGCATTTATAGCACAACACCCGGTCTGTTGCTCAGAATGTCGCTTAAGTTCCTCAGTTCAAAAGAGCCGTTTGTGGAGGAGAGGGAGAAAAAGAATGACCTACTCAAAAATCTTTTATTTCTGAACAGCCTGAAGTCACTTTTATGGCATGAAATTAACATAATTAGTGGCAGTAAATAGATGACGTAAACAATGTGCAGGAAGAAACGAGCAAGTATCTTCGGAAGATATTTTAAGTATTCTCTCAATTTTCAAAACGATTTGCAATTGAACGTCGCTTTTTATTTCTGAGTGGCCTTGAGTTACTTTTACTGCATGAAATTCCCGTAATTAGATGCAGCCGACAGATGACATTAGCAATGTGCCATACGAAAAGGGTCAGTCCCTTTTGAAAGACAGTTAGTGTTCTCCTCTGTCATTAATTTGTAGTTTCAAAGCGTTGAGCATATGACAGTCTCCAAAGCCAAGCCACTCATAGTTATCAGTAAATGACCATTTTCTCTCCTGCTTTAAAATTCAAGTTTATTCAGCTACTGATGAAAACTAATTTGCAGTGCGCAGTAGCCATATCGAAGCTCATTGTAGTGTACAATATTATTGCCTATTTTCATCAAGAAGCATTGTAAAAATTGTTGTTAGATACCTGTTTAGAAGAGTTGCAAAAAACAGACATATACTTGGATGTGTATTACCCTAAGGCAACGTGACTTCAAGAATGTAATCTTGTTTTGAATGTTTCCTTTTCATTATTAGAATACTGATGCAGGTATGTTTTTGGCTGCGGGCAAAGTACCTGTAAATTAAAGGGATACAATTATATAAAACAAAAGTCATGGAGAAAACATTCATACATTTGATCAAAACTCATTGGAATCCATCAATTTGATAGCAAGGCCTTTTCCCCAAATCCTCAGCCTTTCCCCCACAGGTTGATATAAATTCAATGAGGATTACAGGGATTTTGGACCTTTCTGAAAGATGGGTTTGTTGCTTCATTTCCCTACCTAATGTAATTTAAGGTCTGAGGGGGGAGTCCAAGGATGACGGAAGATCAAAGGGGTGTCGTTGGTGCTAAATCAAGTACAAAAAGAGAAATGTGCAACGTAATTTTAAAATATCTGAGCACTTTGTATTTTCTGTAAATGCAACACCACAATTTAAATGTTTCCACTTTTAGGCCAGAGAGGTTGATAGCATTGCAGGAATCTATATTTTATTCATTAAAAAATAACCTGCTGTTATGTGGCTGGCCTATCTTACTGGAAACAAGTTTATATGGCACACTCAGTTCCACCGGTGTGGAGGTGAATGCACATAGCTTCCGATACACTTGTGGGTGTTTAGTATTAATGAGGAGTGACAAACATCACTCAATTTCCACGTTCAAATTCTGTCAGATCTTGCAAAGTCTGAACAATATCCATTCTTGGGCTCATTCAGGCAAGTCATTACTGCGTTTGTCAAAGTGTTAACCTTGACCATATGTGAATCTTTGTGAATCTTACGAAAGCCTTTGATTCTCAGGAGAACGGCCTCTACTGGAGAAGATCGGATGTCCACCTCGTCTTCTAAATCTCATTCATTCCTTCCGTGGGTATATGATTGGTACAGGGCAATTTGATGGTACTACATTGGATAGTTTGGAGTGAGGCAAAGCTACATCCTAGGCCCCACTCTGTTCAGCATCATCCTAATGCACTTCTTTCCTTTGCTTTCCTGATAGACAGGGAAGGAGTGTTTCTTCAGGCAAAGGGAAGCTCTTTGGAGGCAAAATAGCAAGATTGAAGGCTAAGATGAAGGTAGGAACTGTGCTTATAAGGGAACACCTGTACGCTGATGATGCTGTATTCATCACCTAAGAAAGATTTAAGAGCTGTTTGACAGACTGTTTCATGCAATGAATACCGACTGACAATCAGCATGAATAAAATGGTTTGACAACAAATCCTCCAGTTAGAAATGTACCCCCTCTACCATCAGTTCAGATTGGCAGCAGTGTGTACCATAGGAACCCTCCAAACACATCTAGGACAAGAGAAGCAGATACATAAGAATGTTTCTCCTCTGAGTTTTCAGAATGACTTAGAAATATTTTTGTCCTTGTCCTTGTCCAGAGAAAAACCTTGGAACATCTTACTTAATACCTGGACACCATGGACAAAATGCTATCCCTATGATCTCAAGATCTGGAGCTCTTCAGACATTACTGAAGAACTAGAGAAATATTTCAAATATAACCCTTCAACATAGGTCAGTGTCTGTGTGATGTGTGGACATGTGATCATATCAAGTGGGGCCTTTATTCCTGCCAGGAATTTCATGGGGACACTTGAATGGTTAGAAATGACTATCCATGTGCAAAGCTGCAGAATTACTTTTATTTAAAGACTAGCAGCGATAGAAAACCTTTCACAGAGACACTTCCATCTGAGTCATTCTTGTATATATCCTCAGGCCACATGGAGAACAATATTGCTCTTGGCTACTGAGTTCACATTTGAGAATTGTGGATGACCTAAAAAAAGGAAGAAAAATAGAGCAATAGTTGGGATTATGAGAAGAAATAGAAAACTGTCTCTCGAGTGTAATTGTACCAAAGATTCCTTTGATAAATATCTCCAGCTGGGAATGACTGCAAAAGGTAAATTATCTGCAGTTTAATTTTTCAAAGTGGTAGTTAAGTGGTTTGCATCCATCTTTCTTGGCAGTCTAATGAGCCACATTCAACCCTCAATTAAAAAGCAGGAACTTAAGTTTCAGTGGCACCTTTCATGTTCCAGGACATCTTAAAATCCTTCAGTCTCTAAAGTTTTTTTTTAAAATGCCACCACTTTTAGTGCAGAGAAACATAGCAGCCAATTTGCAAACACTTTGGCCCATGCGCAGAAAAACGAGAAATGAACCCAAAAAAGGAGAGGTTAGTGGAGATAAATAAATGGCAAGATGCTGGAATAACTCTGCCACTCATATCCATGTACATTCTTGGATTGTAATAAACCTATGATAGAGACAGATAGGATATTGATTTATTCACTTATTCTAAAACAACAGCATATCTAACAGGCCAGCACCTCCTCATAAAGATATCAGTTTACATTACTTATGCAAATTTTATAATCACACTTAAGGGTCTGTCCCACTGCGGGGACCTAATATGTGAGTTTAGAAGGGTTTACCCTCGACTCATACTCGTAGCATGGTCGACACGAGGTCCTAGGAGGTCTATGTAACTCTCCTTCATGCTCGAGAGTAGTCCCCGCATACTCAAGGCCTCAGTTTGGTCAAGGCGTTTTTTTTAACATGCTGAAAATTGTCCGCGAGTAAAAAAAGGTCGGCATGGAAAAAATCAATAATTTTTTTACTCGTAGGTTTAGTCTAAGTAGGTCGTAGTAGGTCGGCATGTTATTCGTAGGTAATCAAAGGCAATCGAAGATAATCGAGGGCAGTCATAGGTAATTGAAGGAAGTCGAAGACAGTCGTAGATAGTGTTAGTATAGTCGAAGGTAGTTGAAGGTGGTCGTCTTCACTCTCCACTATTCAGTGTCCAATTCTTCCAAAGCTAGTCAAAGCTAGTCGAAGCTAGTCTTCAACATAGTGGAAGGAGGTCGAAGGAGATCGAAGAAAGTCTTCTACATAGTCGAAGGAGGTCTTCTACATATTCATAGGAGGTTCTCTACATAGTCAAAGGAGGTCGTAGGAAGTGTTCTACTTTGGCGATACAACACGACTATGACACTTTTTAAAACTCTCCTAAACTCTCCTAAACTCACAAATTTGGTCCCCGCAGTGGGACAGGCCCTTTACAAACTTCATACTTCCAGGCAAGGAAGTCAATGGGACCAGGATTTCATCAGCATGGTCCAACATTGGATGTTCAAATATCATTGTTGTGGTTGAATGCTTCTACCCTTCATAGTCTTTCCCTAGCCCCCATTAAGGAAGGGAAAAGATAAGTATCCATAAAGATTTTCATACCTTAGTGAAGGTCCAACCATTCACTTTGTAGTGAAAAGTGTAACTGGATTTGCGTACCAAAGATCTGTTATTTTAATGAATAGAAAATAAACAATTACATTTATATAGTGTCTTCCATACTGTAAAACATACAAAGGTATAATGCAGAAACATTAACAAACAGATAGTTATATCAAGTTATAAAAAGAGTTACTAAGGCAGAAAATCGAAAAGGTCTGTCAAAGAAATCAATAATGAGCATCGGAAAGGACAAAAGAGCCAACAAGAGGCAGAATGGTTGAGAGAATGAATTTCAAAGCTTAAAGCTTTGGCAGCTGATACATTTCTGCCAGTGTTGGAGCAATTAAATTCATGGAAAACTAGAATTAGAGGAACGGAGATAACTCTGATGGAAATATTGACTAGAAGGCCCATAGTAATTAGTCAAGACAACTCAACCCTAACTCCACATATGAAAACTGCTCATAATTCACTAAAGATTGAAAACGACATGTGTTTAGAAGCACTTTATTGCACATGCCAGGAACATCTTACGGCTCTTTAGAGACAATGAATTACTCTTAAATGTGATGTCACGGAGATTAACATGGTGGCCATATTATGAACAATATTCCATGAATATCAATTAAGTAAATGAACCGCTATTTATTTTTGACTGTAACATCAGAAGAACTTCCTGATCTTGTAAAGGGATCTTTAATATGCACTTGCTATATGGTATTAGGCACACAAGAATCAATTTAGTAACACAAAAAAACAAATATTGCACAAGGTTAATATCAGGAAACAAAGATTGTAGGAAATATCCAGGAGCAATACGAGAAACAGTTAATGATTTCAGTTCTGATGAAAGATCATAGATTAATATGTCAACTCCGTTTCTCTCTTTACAGTCACGCCCTGATCTGCAGTATACTCCAAGAATTGCATCTCAATTCAATGCCTGATCTGAAGGGCAGCATTGCTGAAGTAAAACATTCCAAGAGTAATCAAATGTCATCCTGGTTTATATGCTGAAGTAATTGCTTTGGGGTTTTAATAGATGATTTAGAAATGAAAAACGCTACTGTTTCCAGTTCAACACGATCCTGCCACAAGTCACATCTTCCTGTCCCCACCCCTTTCCACTTTTCATACAGACCGCTCTCTCTGCAACTCCTTGGTTCATTTATCCCTTCCCACCCAAACTACCCCCTCCCCAGGCATGTTCTCTTGCAACCCCAGGAGATGTAATACCCATCCCCCTCCACCGCCTCCCTCATGTCCATCCAGGGACACAAGCAACACTACCAGGTGAGATAGATTTTCAAGTGCACCTCTTTCAATGTTGTCTAGTGTACTTAGTGCTCCCAAGGTGGCCTACGTGAGATTAGGCATAGAGTAGGCAACTATTTCATTGGATACGTGTTCTTTCCGCCAAGGCCTGCTGTATCAGTTGCTTACCATTTTAACTCCTCTTCCCATTCCTATACTGACCGTTCCTGACCTCCTCCATTGCCAGAATGAAGCCACTTGCAAACTGGAAGAACAGCACCTCATATTCCTTATTCGCTGACTTACAATCCAATGGTTTGAACATTATATTCTCCAATTTTTAGTATTACTCCCCCCACACAAACACCACCACCCCAATGGGCATCTATCTCTCCTAAGAATTCCCACTCACCCTGCTCCTTCCCCTCTCCCACCAAATGTGCTCATCTCCCACCACCTAGTCCCATATTTCCTTATATCCTCTCCTTCCCTTGCCCTGTCTTCTTCCAACAATATGCTTCCGTCTTACTTTACATTTCCCTCTTTCTCTCCTTTCCTAATCAGATACCCTGTTGTCTCCTTTTCACGTCAAGCCTCTGTCACATTCTCTGTCCATCTGCCAATTGCTCTCCCTCACCTACCTATCACTTTCCTGGTTTTTGCTTCACCCCTACATCTCTTTTCCAGCTTTCTTCCCCTATTCCATCAGCCTCAAGAAAGGTTTCGACCCGAAATGTAATTGGTCCATATCCTCCATAGATGCTGCCTGACCCATTTAGTTCCTCGAACACTTTGTGTTTTAATGTTTCCAGTTGATGTTTTAAAAAGGTGCAAAATAACCCTTTTCGAACCGTGGGCGGCATGGTGGCACAGCGGTAGAGTTGCTGCTTTACAGTGCTAGCGACGCTGGAGAACCGGGTTCGATCCCAACCTGCGGGTGCTGTCTGCATGGAGTTTGTATGTTCTCACCGTGACCTGCGTGGGTTTTCTCCAAGATCTTCAGTTTCCTCCCACGCTCCAAAGACGTACAGGTATGTACAGATTTTCACACAGAGAGTGGTGGGTCTCTGGAACTCTCTGCCACAGAGGGTAGTTGAGGCCAGTTCATTGGCTATATTTAAGAGGGAGTTAGATGTGGCCCTTGTGGCTAAGGGGATCAGAGGGTATGGAGAGAAGGCAGGTCCGGGATACTGAGCTCGATGATCAGCCATGATCATGTTGAATGGCGGTGTAGGCTTGAAGGGCCGAATGGCCTACTCCTGCACCTAATTTCTATGTTTCTATGTTTCTATGTAAGTAAATTGGCTTGGTAAGATTTTAAAAATTGTCCCTAGTGTGTGTAAGATAGTGCTAATGTGCGGGGATCGCTGGTTAGTGCAGACTCATTGTTTCTGCACTGTGTCTCTAAACTAAACTGAAATAACTTTTCTTTAAAGTGTAATATGATTTTTATCCAAGATGGAATTAAGTTTTCCTGTAGATGTTCCACGCAAGAAACAATACATTTGGGCATGTAATACCCTATCTGTAATTAAGCAATGATAACAATAATATGAATGAATGTATGGAGGGAATGGAGAGAAGGAAACCATTCAAGGAAATAGTTCCTATATATTAAGTGGCAGTAGAGTGTTTCTACAATAATATAGATTAAAGCATAATTGTGTAGATATTTGTCTGGGTGGATGATGGAATATGTTGTATTGGGTTCAATACTCACTGGCCAATGTATTTAGATGTATTTTTTTGTCACTGGAATTTATTCTTATTAATAATAAGAAGAATTAAATATTAGGTGTTACATTTTACAGACATCCTGTATTGCACCACTGTCTTAAATTAGCTTCTTGACCTGTGTAATTAAAGGTGGAGTAAAAACAAAAAATGCGGGAAATACTCAACAGGTCAGGCAGCATTGGCGGAAAGGGAAACTCAGTTGATGCTTCAGGTTGAAAACTCTTTGTAATTTAAAGATGGGTATTCTTTTGTGCTTTTGCATCAGTCTTAATTTTCTGCATGACGTACAATTACAATGCACTGACAGATAAGGGCTAAAGTAATTATTAATGGGCACTTTTCTGTAAAATACACCAGCTAGCCATTCATGTCATTAATATCCATCAAATGATCTAAGAACCATTTTAAGTAATATGTTTGCCCATTGAATCTTTGGGCCCATTACTGAGTAGCCACATTGTCTCATGTGAGTAGGGCAATCATTTTGTTAGAAACAGTCACATCGTGGCATAAAGAGAACAGAGGGAGAAAAAGCAGACTCCAGAAGAAGAGTAATTATACTTTTTTAGAGAAACTACAGACAAGTAACAACTGTTCACCATTGATAGACCAGCATTCAACATAAATCTTCTCATAAAGAGACTGCATTCATAGCAATTGGATAAAGTTAAGTGCATAAATTGGGAACCTGAAATTTTACAAACCAGCCCTATATTTTATTTCATATTTTGCCAGCTTCACAAATTACAACTTTGAGTAGCAAAATAGTCATTTGAGAGTCGAAAAAGCATCTTAGCACATTGTGGGACAGGAAATATGATGATCATACATATACAGTGTATATAAAATAGGGAGCGAGGGAGAGAGAGAGAGAGAGAGAGAGAGAAAGAAAGAGAGAAATATATTGTGAATTATATTAAAACAAGCGTGATTAACTGGGAGAAGATGCAGGTAAGCAAAAATAAGGCTAAGGATACATTTATATAATTTATAAATGGATCATATGAGGGAAATGGACAGACAACATTTCATGTTGAGACCCTTCATCAGTCGGAAGTAGTCTCTTGACTAAAACATAATTTCCTTCCACAGATGTGTTAAAGAAGGAACTGCAGATGCTGGAGAATCGAGGGTTACACAAAAAGCTGGAGAAACTCAGCGGGTGCAGCAGCATCTAAGGAGCGAAGGAGATGGCCTTAGATGCTGCTGCACCCGCTGAGTTTCTCCAGCTTTTTGTGTAACCCTTCCTTCCACAGATGCTGCCTAACCTGATGAGTTCCTCCAACAGTGTGGTTTTCTTCCTTTTAAAATCTTTTTATTAATTCAAAAGCAAAAACAAAACAACACAAAAAAAAATAATGATAAACGTAACAGTGATATGATACATAGGGACCAGGATTACATTAATAACAAGTATAACCTAAGTATGAGTTGAGTGTCAAAATGCACTTTGGGTATAGACCTCCCGGTCTCTATGTAAATATAGCTAAGTGTTTAAAAGAGAACTTGTATATATAAAAACAAAAAGATAAAAAGAAAAAAAAAAAAGAAAAAGAGAGAGAAAAAAAAGCAGAAAACAAAACCCCCTAAACTGAAAAAAAAAGCAAAACAAAATCTGGGCTACAAAGAATTTCAACAATTTAAGTCCCTGTTCTCTATAGGTGGAGACATTTGAAGTTCTCTTTTCCAGTCATTCTTAATTTTATCCAATGTATCTAGTTGTAATTTCAAAATCAACTCATAAATAGTCGTTATTAAACCTTTCTGATGAGTTAGGCAGATTATATTTATTGGAGAGTTGTTCAAAAGACATAAAACAACCATCCAAAAACAAGTCACGAAAAAATGCTTATCCCAACCTCTACCACAACAGAAAGGCTTGATCAGTACTAGAAGGATGGAAGAAAAAATTAGATATGATAGGACTCAATAAGATAAAATCATTCAATCCAAAAAACGTACAAAATTGAGACCATATTCGGAATGTATGTCTTATGATTGGGTTAATCGTATATTTATTCAATCTCGTAATTGTAAAGGTAACGAGGCCCCTAGAATAGAAGCCAATGATAGTACTTGCATAGAATCACATTCAAGATTTATCCAACCTGGGCATTGGGTATCATCTAAATCTTTTATCCAAAATGATAAATAGCGAGCATTAACTGACCAATAGTAAAATCTAAGGTTCAGCAGTGCCAAACCACTGTATTTTTTTTTATTTATGTAAGTATTTTTTACTTAGTCTGGGATATTTATTCTGCCATATATATGAAGACATTTTTGCGTCAATAATATCAAGGAAAGATTTAGCAATAAAAATTGGTATCATCTGAAATAAATACAAACATTTAGGTAGAATAAACATTTTAATAGCATTGATTCGACCGATTAGCGATAAGGACATTGGTGACCATTTAGTAAACTGTTGCCTGATGTGGTCAATTAGGGGTGTAAACTTGGCTTTAAATCAATCCTTGTGTTTCTTGGTAATCTTAATACCTAAATAAGTAAAACAGTCGGTAGTCAATCTAAATGGAAACTGTCCATAATTAGAAATTTGATTGTTTAATGGAAAAAGCTCACTCTTACTAAGATTTAGATTATAACCAGAAAAACTACTAAATTGATTAAGTAGTGCTACTATTGCAGGAATAGATTTTTCCGGGTTAGAGATAAATAATTAAAGATCATCTGCATAGAGAGATAGCTTATGCGTTTTATTCTCACGGACAATACCAAAAATATTAGGGGATTCACTAATAGCGGTGGCCAGAGGTTCCAAAGTGATATCAAACAATAAAGGACACAAAGGACAGCCCTGTCTAGTACCTCAAAAGAGCCTGAAAAAAAGGGGATCTCTGATTATTGATAAGTACAGAAGCTTGAGGTATATCATATATCAGCTTGATCCAAGAGATACATTTTGGACCAATCTTACATTTTTCAATAATTGAATAAGTATTCCCATTCTACTCTATCAAATGCCCTCTCAGCATCAAGTGACATGACACATTCTGGAGTTTAATTTGACGCTATATATACAATATTTATTAATCTCCTAACATTAAACTGTGAGTAAAGATTTTTAATAAAAGATGTCTGATCTTCAGAAATAATTTGCGGTAATATATATTCCAATCTCATAGGTAATATTTTAAGAAATTTAGAATCTACATTTAACAGTGATATAGGTCTATATGATATCATTTCAGTAGTGCCTTATCTTTTTTAAGAATTAAAGAAATAGATGCTTCATAAAAGGATTGTGCTAATATATTCATTAAAAATGGCTTCTTTAAAGACCCTGCATAGCCAGGGGGACAGTAAACTTCAAAAATATTTTAAAAATTCCACTGTAAACCCATCTAAACAGGGAGCTTTACCAGAATTCATCGAAAGGATTGCTTTCTGTATTTCTTCCTCCGTGATGGGTTCATCTAACAACTGAGACTAATTATGTGGTAAATTTAGCAAGTTCAGTTTCTTTAAAAACTAATGCTTTATATCGGAATCAGTAGGAAATTCTGATTGGTATAGTGAGGTATAAAATTCCTGGAAGGATTTATTAATTTCATCATGGTCTACTGTCAATGTACCATCCCGTTTACTCACAAAAATCTGACGTTTGACTGACACAGCTTTCAACTGATTGGCGAGTAATTTGCCAGATTTATCGCCATTTATATAAAATTGACTTTTGGTTTTAAGTAGCTGATTCTCAATCGGTGATATTAATAACAAATCATGTCTCAGTTGAAGTTCAACTCTATTCTTATAGAGCTCTAGACTAGGAGCTTTTGAATATTTTTTATCAATTTCTTTAATTTCCTAAGCTAATATACATATTTCATTTTTAATTTGTGTTTTTAATCCAATGGAGATTGAAATAATTTGTCCACGAATATATGCCTTAAAAGCATCCCAGACTACACCATTGGATATTTCTTCAGTAGAGTTTGTTAAGAAGAAGAAAACAATCTGATCTTTAATAAAATTAACAAAATTCAGATCTTGAAGCAAAGTAGTATTAAATCGCCATTGTTTAGCACTAAACTTGGAATCAGGTAGTTTGATTGATAGTTTAAATGGTGCATGATCAGAAATAGTAATTGCAATTACTATTTCTAGTAACTATGATATACATGAGAGAAAAAAGCAATTCTTTGTAATTTGGGTGTAAGAATCTCCAGACTTCTAGCATTCCAGAGTCAAGTAAAAAAGAATTGATAAAAACCAGCTGATTTATTTGGAAGCACATGATCAGATGCAGATCTGTCCATCGAGGGGTTCAAACAGCAGTTAAAATCTCCACTGTTTATCAAAAGATGTTCATTTAAATTGGGAAAGGATGTGATTAACTATATAAAAAATTCAGGGTGATCAATATTAGGTGCATAAACATTCACCATAACAACCTTTTGGTTATGAAGAACACCAGTGATCATCAAAAATCTACCATATGGATCAGAAATCATTTCATAATGAACAAACAAAATTGAGGAGTCAATAAAAATAAAGACTAACCTGATGAGTTCCTCCAGCAGCGTGGTTTTGGCTCAAGATTTCAGCATCTGCAGTATTTTGTGTCTACAAACCAGATCATAGTGATAAAGCAATATGGTGTACAAGATGATGTTGTGAGAAAAGGTAATCTATGCTGGATGAAGTATAATAAGAAGGTCCGACAACTTGGATTTAAAAGCTCACTTTCACTTCTCAAGCTAAAATTTGTAACATTACTTTTGTTTGCTACAACACAACTGCATTCTGTTTAATCAAAGTTTTGCAAACTGTTCCTAAGTTCATTGCTTGTTGAAAAGATTAGATATTTTCAGGAGACTTTACAATGGAAAACACTACTGCACTGGAATAAGCACCGGTAGGTTAATTTGCAGCCATAAATTACCCCTTAGGGTAGTGATTGGCAAAACAATCAAAAAGGGAACAAGGAAGAGCATCTGATACAGAATCATTTGCAGTGTAGTATGGAAAATAAAGAAACATAGACCATAGAACACTACAACACAGGAATGTATTTTTGCCAAGCATGATGCCAAGTAGAACCAACCCCATTTGCCTGTACATGATCCATATCCCTCTATTCCCTGCACCTCTAAAAGTCTCTTAAACACCACTATCATATCGGCCTCCACCACCACACCAGCCATTCTATGCCCTCACTACTTTCTGTGTAAAAAGACTTGATCCACGCATCTCCATTACTTTCCCCCTCTCACCTTTTATCTATGACTTCTAATGTTGGACATTTCCACCCTGGGAAAAAGGTTCTCACTATTTTTCCTATCTATAAAATGTTATTAGAATTTTATATTCAAAGGTAGAATGGCACGAATAGGTTTGCTCTGATATATGCTCTCATGGTATAAATGAACTAAGTGGCACCCTTCTGTGACACAATACGTAAAAATATATTAACCATCGCTACTTCCTCAGCAGGAACAAGCTTGTGCAGGAAGGATAATGGTTTAAGATGCATGGGAACGTTACCATCTACATATTCAACTCCAGGTTGCATGTCACCCTGGCCTGGAAAAATATCTCTGGTCCTGCATCATCACTAGGTCTGGATGCAGGAACTCTCTGACCATTAGCGTTGTAGCTAGACACGAAAAGCTGGAGTAACTCAGCGGGACAGGCAGCATATCTGGAGAGAAGGAATGGGTGACGTTTTGGGTCAAGTCCGTTCTTCAGACGTCTATACCTGAAACGTTACCCATTCCTTCTCTCCAAAGATGCTGCCTGGCCCGCTGAGTTACTCCAGCTTTTTGTGTCTATCTTCCGTTCTATCTTCTGTTTAAATCTGTATCTGCAGTTCCTTCCTACACATTACCATTGTAGGGGTTCGTTCATTAGAAAGACACCAGCGGTTCAAGGAGGCAGCCACATTCTCAAGCACAATTACAGACGAACAGCAAATGCTGGCTTTACCATCAATGCCAGCACACTGAAAACAGAATACAGAATAGGTAATAAAAAACCCGAGCAGTGGCATTCTTTGCCAAAGAAAAATAATTGTCTCGGCATATGTCATCAATCATTGCCCAAGCTTCTATTAGATTAAAGTTTTTTTTTTAAAGCTGGATTTTGATTTGGAAAATAATCTTATTCGTGATGAAGGTAGCATTTGCACTGCCAGTAAATTAGGCAAAGAAGGTTCTTATTTACTATCAAATCCTCAGAGGAAATCCTATGCAGACTGATAATGGTAATTTACATACTCCCTGCTCTGTAAGTCTTGGTAATGACATAAATAAGCTTTCACCAACTCAGTATCAGGTTTACAGAGTTCTCAGACAGTTTTAATGTAAGATACTTTGCAACGTAAGAACATTTTATACCATTAGAAAATGAATTCTGGACCCTCTTCCCTCCTGTATTAAAGGTAGTAGGCCATGGCACAGACTGGAACAGAAAATACAGTCAATTACTTATTTTGGTGGACTCAATTGATTGGGAACGAGATTAAAAATTAAAGTGAATCAAACAAATAAAGTCAAACTATTTTCGTTGTGCATTGACGCTGCTTAAAAAAAAATTAAAAACATATATAACATTGCCATGACATTTTAATGTGCATTGATTCAGCTTGAATGAATGGGTGGGATTAAATCAATTCTCAGGCTTCTGCCTTTTCTATGCATATGCAATGCTAATTGAATAGGTGGTGGTTGTAGTTCTCTTATTGTGAAGGGAAAGCATGCCATCGGGAAGAAGGTACAGGAGTCTGAAAACTGTAACGTCCAGGTTCAGAAACAATGTCTTCCCAACAACAATCAGGCTAGTGGGCGGCGTGACCAACGTTGCAGCAGCCTCTGCAGTCCGTCTGTCTTTTTTAAATTTATTTTTGTCCCGTTGAGTGTAGTTTGTAGTGGTTTTTATATTGTTTTTAACTGTGTATGTGTGGGGGGCGGGGGGGGGGGGGGGGGTGGAGGAGGGGGAAACTTTAAAATCTCTTCCCTGCACCGGAGACCCGACCCGACCTGTCCGTTGTCGTTGGGGCCTAGCACCGTGGAGCGGCCTCCAACCCGACTGACCAAGTTCGGAATGGGAGGAGCTGTGGTGGCGCGCGGCTGCGACCCAACTCCGGAGCTCGGAGGCTCCAGCCGCAGGTCCGGTGGACGGTGACAGCGGGAGCTCGTGGGTCCCTGCTGGGAGACCGCTTTTCAGAGCTCCCACAACGGCAACTTCTCCCGCCCAAGTTGCCGGGTTGAAAATGACCTGGAACGGGGCCTTACATCGCCCGGCGCGGCTTTAATGGCCGCGGGACTTGCTAGCGCACGCCAGGGGCTCCAACATCAAGATCCGGAGCAGGGTCTTACATCGCCCAACACGGGACTTGCTAGCGCCCGCCGGGGGCTCCAACATCAAGACCCGGAGCACGGCCTAAATGGCCGCGGGACTTACCATTGCCTGCCGGGGGCTTTGACTTTGACATCGGGAGAGGAATGGAGAGCAGGGGAGAGACAGGACATTGCCTTCCATCACAGTGAGGAGGAGATTCACTGTGATGGATGTTTGTGTAAATTGTGTTGGTGTGTGTCTTGGTTCTTTTCTTGTTGTAGGACTGCAGAAACCAAATTTCGTTTGAACTTCATTTGAGGTTCAAATGACAATAAACGGTATTGTATTGTTGTATTGTATTGAACACTACGAACTCCAACTAAACTCCGAACCACGAACTGCCTGAGTTGCACTGGGGACATTGAGCCTTGTTTTGTTTTTACATTGAACTTTTGTTTTTGTTTGTTCATTATATTATCTAATTATTGTGCTGCGGCAAGTAAGAATTTAATCGTTCCGTTGCGGTACATATTACAATAAAACACTCTTGACTCTTGAAGAAGAGAAAAGGAAGAGCAAATGAATCTCCCGTCTCTTTGGAGCTTCTTAGAACTCTCAGTTGTAAAACATATTTGCACTCAACAAGTATGTGAAATTATGAAATGCATAAATAGGGTAGAGTCAGAACCTTTCTTCGAGGCTGGAAATGTCAAGGACTAAAGGGCATAACTTTAAGGTGAGAAGGCAAATTTTAAAGAAGATAAAATTAATGCACAACAAGTTTTTTTTTGCATAGAAAGAGGTGAGTGCCTGGAATGTGCTGCCAGGAGTGGTGGTGGTGGAGACCAATATGATAGTGGGATTTAAGAGGTTTTTAGATATGCACATGGACATCCTGGAAATGCAGGGACATGGATCATTTGCAAGCACAGAGATTAGATAAACCAGACTTCAGGTATGGCATGGGTATTGCATGCCCTGTGCTGTACTAAGTTCTAAGGCCTTTGTTAAATTTTGAGTCTTCAGGAATAGTGAAAATGGGGGTGATGACTTTTGTTCATCTATCCTTATGATTTATATGCCGGTCACATGGCACATTAGCCCTATGCTGCCTCTCAGAGCAATGCCGTCCATCTTATTACCTTGGTTATTTCCCTGTAATTCATTCTCTCCCATATGCCCATCAACTCCACTCACCTCCATTAAAGGCAATTTACATCAGCAGGCACAGTTTTAGGATATGGGAATAAACCCATGGAAGATCTGTGCAACCAGAAGTTTCAATTTCAGGTTTCTGGCATACAGTCATAGAGTCATAGATTGATACAGTGTGGAAACAGGCCCTTCGGCTCAACTCACCCACACCGGCCAACAATATCCCAGCTACACTAGTTCCATTTGCATGCGCTTGGTCCAAATCCCTCCAAACCTGTCCTATCCATGTACCTGTCTAACTGTTTCTTAAACGATGGTATCGTCCCAGCTTCAACTACCTTCTCTGGCAGCTTGTTCCATACACCCACCACCCTTGGTGTGAAAAAGTTAGCCCTCAGATTCCTATTCTACCTTCTACTTGAAACTATGCCCCTTCACCTTGAACCTATGTCCTCTGGTCCTCAATTCGCCTACTCTGGACAAACGACTTTGTGCATCTACTCGATCTATTCCTCTCATGATTTTGTATACCTCTATAAGATCTCCCCTCATCCTCCTGGGCTCCATGGAATAGAGCCCCAGCCTACTCAACCTCTCCCTATAGCTCACACCCTCAGGTCCTGGCAACATCCTCGTAAATCATTTCTGAACCCTTTCAAGCTTGACAATATCTTTCCTATTACATGGTGCCCAGAACTGAACACAATATTCTAAAATGCGTTCTTACCAACATCTTATACAACTGCAACATGACCTCCCAACTTCTATACTCAATATAGACTTCAGCAGTCTGAAGAAGGGTCTCGACCCGAAACGTCGCCTATCTCCTTCGCTCCTTAGATGCTGCTGCACCCGCTGAGTTTCTCCAGCTTTTCGTGTAACCTTCTATACTCAATAATCTGACTGATGAAGGCCAAAGTGCCAAAAGCCTTTTTGACCATGTTATCTACCGGTGACTTGACCTTCAAGGAACTATGCACTTGTATTCCTAGATCCCTCTGCTCCACAGCACTACCCAGAGGCCTACAATTTACTGTGTAGATCCTGCCCTTGTTCGATGTCCCAAAATGCTACACCGCACATTTCTGTGTATTAAATTCCGTCAACCATTCCTCCACCCACCTGGTGAATCGGTTCAGATCCTGCTGCAATCGTTCACAACCTTCTTCACTATCTGCAAAACAACTAACTTTTGTATCATCAGCAAACTTGCTAATCTTGCCCTGTACGTTCTCATCCAAGTCATTGATGTAGATGACAAACAATAACGGACCCAGCACCGAACCCTGAGGCACATCACTAGTCACAGGCATCCAGTCTGAGAAGTAACCTTCCACCATTACCCTCTGCTTCCTACCATGGAGCCAATTTGCTATGTAGTATCTGCAGTATTTTGCACTTTCTTCTTCCCACCTTTCCATGCCGATTTATCCACTTGGCTGTGGAAGTGTTTGATTACTTCTTGAATTAATGTTCCTTTGGTGCGAGATACCCTGGAAACTTTAGTGTATGTTTGTGAGCATCCATAGTTTAGATTAATATTAGCAAACAAGAAAATCAGATATTTACCCTTGTCCAATAATTACATTAACTTAGTCCCTTTAGGACCATTGGTTAAGAACAAGGAGTCAAAACTGAGGACATTTTTTCTTTATCCAAGTCCAATTACAACTGACTGCATAGCAAAACATCAGTTAATTAACACAGACTGATCACCAGTGCTTAGCTATTAACTGAATAAACTTTTTAAATCATTAAGGAACACAGTCAAACTTCCAAAGAGCGAACACAGATTAATAAAGAGTGTGATTTATAACATTTTTTTTTGTAATAAATTGGTCTGGCTGAAACTTCATTAAAGAATACACTGCTCATTCTAAATGAGGCAAGTGTCATTATAAGAAACACAATAATACTTACAATGATGCATATTATAAATTCTCTCACCCTGAACCCCCACAACCCTTTTCTGAAACCTTAGGTGCTGTGTTCCTTCGAGCACTGGAGAAACGTGTCTGGTGCCATCATAATATTCTCTGTGTCTCCAGCACACACACACACAATTGAAAAATGAAGTGCAGCGATAGATTTTCTCCGTAGTATGTAACGAAGGAGTGGGAGAGGAGCTGCAACATCAGTGACAAAAGCCCGATAAGATGAAACTCTTTACTCGACCAAATTTGTCCTTACGGAGTCTGATTTATGTACAGTTTTTGATTTTAAACATATTTCATCAAGGTTAGCTAAATGACATACCAAATCTTATTTATATTGCAACCCTGGGGCCAAAGGAGAGAAAAAAAATGTAATCTCAAGGAATATTGGCACTGGGGTTCCACCCTGCTGTTTCTGATTAGAGCTAAAGGATCTTTATTATCTACCGCAGAGAACTGAAAGAACCAATGGATTCTACCTCCCTGGTGAAGCGCTCCCCCACCTGCAGATGTTGTTGACATTATAGTATTAGGCACAAGTTCAGTCATTCAGGCATAAGGTCGAACACACTGCAGGGAAAATAGGGGCAATAGCCCAGTCACGTGTACCAACTCTGAAATGGTGAGCAGGGACTGTTGGGAGAAGGAGGTAGGGAGGGGTACAATAAAACCAGAACTGTTCACCAACTAATTAATCTCACTTGAGTATCTATTCCCAAAATAGTACAGCACTGTAATTAAAGGTAAACAAATGTCTCTGTTACACCGTGCACTTTGACATGTGTTTGCCATTATTTCCTGTCTCTCATGTCTCACACATCCAACGTAGCTAGATGATTAACATCCTCTCTGGAAATCTTCACTGTGGTTACATGGCTTAATTCAAGCTCCTGTGCCAAACCTGGCTAGCCTGAAACCTCATGTTTCTTTCTGATGTTTCTTCATTACATCCTGTCCAGCTGAAATTCATTACAGGATGACTTTACCTCCAAAACCCACATATGACATTTCTCAAGCGCACAATGTGCCATTATGACCAGCAATACTGTTGATGTACACACGCAAGAACAAAATGTACTCCTTCCACAAGTGATAATTTTCTTTGTGGTGGTGGGAATTATTTCCTGCTATGTAATAATTACAAAGTTGTCCTGATGAAAAGTTAAAAGTTAAATATAATGGAAAAATAAAATAGGGCACCTAAAGGACATGTCTTTATGAGCAGAGTTGGTTAGACAAACACAGAAAATTGCTAACTGGCTCCTACAATGTTCTGATGTAGAAGAGAAAAGCAACAGACTGTGTTACACCCTTGGAAGGCAGATCTGCACAGTTCAAATGTCAGTTTGGAAAAAAAATGATCAACTTCATAAAACTCTCCCATGTTTGCTGCATTACAACTCTAATTTGAAGCATTGACATACATAGTTTCAGGTTCCATCCATTTCTTTCTGTTGAATAGTCAATAGTCAATGGAAGCAATGTTTTGAGAAGGGTTAGCATAAACACTATGCCTGAGTTGCTTATACAAGACACTGCTAAGAGCAAAATAAATCATACTGTGAAATTAACAGCCAACATTTGGGAAACTTCTTAAAACATCAGTTGTAAGATTCAGAGTCACTTATATTTTGTTGCATTGCTAGTACTCTGTCGATTGCAAATGAGTCCAAGGGGGGAGATCTCCTCTCTTCACTTTAGCAGCATAATAGACTTGTTCTTCATACTTGTGTTTATAGTTTCACTAAATTGTGCATCAACACCTTTACTCCCTCAGAAGATTGAGGAAATTTGGCATATGGCTGAATTTCTATTGAATTTCTACAGGTGTTTTACAAGTCCATTATGACTGGTTGCATTATGGCTTGCTTTGGTAACTTGAATGCCCAGGAACAAAGAAGGCTGCAGATTCTGGTGGACCTTGCTATTAACTTCACAACTATTGAATGAATCTACACTGGACACTGTTTTCATTACAGAATGTACTTTGGTTTGTATGATTATGGTTTGGTTACATTGTATTACTGATAATTTATTGTATTTGATTATTGTATAATTATCTGTCGTGTTGTTGCAATAATGTGTCTGTACAGCTACATCGAGTAAGAATTGTTCCATTGCTGGTACCAATAACAATCAAATACTCGACTCCTCACCCTAGACCCTCTTGAATATACTGCAATGTACAGTTTCTTTGATTTATGCTTGTTGCCTCTCGACCTGCAGGCAAGATAATCAGAAAATTGCATATTTTGAGATACAGGAAAGAACATGCAAACATTGATAAAAAATGAAGTGCTGGAAGAACTCAGCGGGCCAGGTTGCATCTGCGGAGGAAATGACCAATCTGAGGAAGGGTTAAGACTCAAAACATCATCTGTTTATCTATTCCCTTCACTGGTGCTTTCTGACCTGCTGAGTTCCTCTAGCACTTTGCTTTTTAGCTTAAGATTCCTGCATCTGCAGTTACTTAGAGTTACAGTCACACAGCATGGAAACAGGCCCTTCGGCCTAACTCATCTATGCCATCCAAAATGCCCCACTAAGCTAGTCTCATTGGCCTGCATTTTGTCCATAACCCTCTAAACCTCTCCAATCCATGTACCAATTCAAGTGTCTAGATTACTGCATAGCCTGATCTGTATTCATCTCAAATGTATTTATATGGAAACATCCCTTTTGGCCCACTGAGTGCATGCCGATCATCGATCACCAGTACACTAGTTCTATGTTACCCCACTTTCCCATCCCTACACACTAGGGAGAGTTTACCTAGGAGTTTGTAGGATAAGCCATTTAACCTACAAACTTGCATGTCTTTAGAACGTGGGAGGAAACTGGAGCACCCAAAGAAAACCCGCCCAGTCGCAGAGAGAACATACAAACTCTGCATAGACAGCACTCAAGGTCAGGATCAACTGCACCACTGTGCTACCATAGTACTTACTAAGCTATTAAAGCTACATATTTAAAAAAACAATACAGGGATGGGTTTAAATAAAAGTTTGAATTTGTGTTCATTTCTTTTATTTTAAATGTTATTATTTGTACTAATCTGCTTAAATCCTGTCCATTTTGTTTGGAATCTTCCATCAATTACTGATCAAGTTAATGGAGAGCTGCATTGTCTCATATTTTGTGCATTATATAAAAGAATGAAATAAATTATTTTGCACTTAGTTATTGTTCTTGGCATTGATTCAATTCATTTTCATACATTTGTCTGATACATTTTCTGTGCAACTTCATAATTGCCAAATGTGTATCTGATTACAGCAGAGAATGTACTACCTTATTCTCTGATTACAGCAGAGAATAAGGTAGCTGTCGAATGCACTGCTCTGACTATCTCATTCTACATTTTTTTATTCAGTAGTGGGAAACATTTAATAGCATTAGTGTTATGGTATGGAGAAAGTTAGGCAGATTGTACTGCAGGAATAATTTTCAAATATGTTAAATCTCTAATACAGCAAGCATAAGAAATCATTTGGGGGTCCGTAAGGAAGAAACACATGCAACATCCTGTCGCATGAAAGCAAACATGTCAATGTTAGTCAGTTAGTGGTGTTTAGCAGTGATGAGGATGATGTATGACATTTATGAGTAGCAAACCTTAATATTAAGAATGACACAATGAAAAGCAGATGCTGGCATACAAAAAAAGACACAGTGCTGGAGTAAATCAACGGGTCAGCAGTTTCTCCGGAGAACATTGATAAACGGTGTTTTTGGTCAGGAAACTTCTTCGGACTGATTGTGTGGTGGGGGGGGGGGGGGGGGGGGAGATAGCTGGAAGGGAAGAGGGACAGGACAAAGCCTGGCAAGAAATAGGTTGATATAGATGAAAGTGGGTGATTTGATAGGCAGAAAAATGCACAAAGGTCACAGATGAAAAGACAGAAGGTGCGAGACAAAAGAATTGAAGGTGTGCTTGCCAGGTAGAAGTTGGAATACATTTTTCTCTTTGACCTACCTGCTGGCTTTAGCCCCAGCTCCCTATTGCATCTCCATGATGACTAAAGTAGCCTTGGCACTGCTACTGAGATGTTGTGAATAGGTTATTGTGAGATTGCTGAACTTAGCGATACTTTTCTTGATCTTGTCACCGCATTGAAGCATTATCCTTCCTCTGGCATTGAATTTTGCAAACACTATTCAGGCATATGTTTCATGACTGCCAGTCAGAAGCTCCAGTGAATGCTTGACATAACCATAGGTGCAAACAAATACACCATTTAGGAGTAGTAATCGTTATTTTTTAGTCCCTCAAGCTTCCTCTGCCATTCAATACCATAATAGGTGATCTAATTATAACCTTAAGCCTTGTCCACCTACAATAAACTTTTATCCATTTCCTCATCAAGTCCCTATCAACCTTAAAAATATTCACTGTTTCCACCGTTATTTGAGGAAGAGATTTCTAAAGACTCATGACCCACTAATGGAAAATATATTCTCTCATTGATATTTAACAATGAGCCTCTAGTTCTGGCGCTAAATTCTCTCACAAGGAAATATCCTATCCATATCTGCCCTGTATGGACCACTTTGTCTCTCATAGCCCACAGTTTACAGCACAAACTATAGGTCAATCTTCTCAAGGATCTTGTTATTAGTGATCTTTTAACCCCAATGAATCCAATGATTGTGAAAGTGGAATATGCTACTTAAAAAGGAGAAAAACATTTAAAGATATTTAGCTGTCTGGACACCATCTGACCTCAGATTTACTAGTTAGCTTGTCTGGTTAGTAAGTCAGGATCACAAGACATGCAAGCCTTTGGTTAAAAGTGTAATTTGGCCATGAAAATAAGAATGTCATAAATAAAAGCAGGAGGAGGCTGATCAGTTCCCCATATGTGCTATATCATTTATTCCATAAGTCGTACAAGATGCTGGCGAGGCCACACTTGAAGTATTGAGTTTACTTTTGATCACCCTGCTGTACGGAGGGTGTTGTTAAACTGGAAAGAGTGCAGAGAAGATGTATAAGGGTGTTCCCACAACTCGAAGACCTCATGTTTAGGGAGAGGTTGTGATGCCAATGTTTTATAATGGTTCATCATTATTTCCTTACTATTTTACCCTAGGGCTCTACCTATAAAACCTTTGATCCCAAATGCTTTTACAACCTGCCCCACCATTTTCACTGAACTTGGCACTTACACCCTCAGATCTCTCTCATCTTGAATCCCTTGAAAAATTGTGCTCTCTGGTGTGAATTCCATCTTCTCATTATTCCTACCAAAAGTTGAGATTAATACCACTAGATTTAATAAAACAAAACATTTTCAGGTAAGAACATTCGTTGAAGTGATAGCAAAAATATTCAAACTTGATTGCATTTTGTGGCCTTAAATGATGGTTATTGCAACAGAATGTGGACAGCTGGGGAATTCTTTTTGCTGGAATGTTACCCAAATTACACCCTAAATGCAATCTTTGATTGGCTATGTCTTTGCCAAAAGAAGTATAAATTTTGTGTAAGAATCATCTGCATCTCATTTCCTGATGCTTCAACATGCAAAACATTTTATAATATACACATGACTGTTTAGTTTAGTTTAGTTAGAGATGCAGCACGGAAACAGGCCCTTCGGCCCACTGAGTCCGCGCAGATCAGCGATCACCGTACAATAACATTATCCTACACCAAGTGTAAGATAGTTTTTAATCCTATACCAAGTCTATTAACCTACAAACCTGTACCTTCGTAGCTCCTGGAGAAAACCCACGCAGTCATGGAGAGAATGTACAAACTCCATACAGACAGCACCTGTAGTCAGGTTCGAACCCGTGTCTCTGGCACTGATAGGCAGCAGCTCTAATACTGTGTCACCGATCCGCCAAAGACTGTGAAATGGGGCATTCAGGATGGTATATTGGAGGTATGGAAGGAACATATATTGTCAGATATTTTATACCATTATATTTTTTAATATTATTATGTCTTGTTACCACAGACAGGCTCTTGAACGTTTATGTCCAATGCAATAAATATTATTTTTTAATCCTTAATGTCATTTTTGACACCAATGGGTTTTCAATACAAATTCACAGACTGACATCTCTAGAGAAAGAAAATGATCTATTTTCTTAAGCTACAAAACAAATGCCCTATGTTTACTCATCAGTCCCTAGGCAATCATTTTTTATACTGGTATCTTCCCGCTACTTTTTGAGCTCAGATAATGGGACCCGACCCGAAATGTAGACTTTCCATTTCCCTCTACAGATGCTGCTCGACCCACTGAGTTCCTCCAGCACATTGTTTGTTGCTCCATGTTAGAGCTTCTGAAGTCTCATGTGTCTCTATTTTACTACTTCACGGTGAAGTCTCTTCAAGTTCTATCCATTAGAACATTGCACTCCTCTCATTAGCAGGATTTAGGTGAGACCCTCTTTTACTGCTCCCCCTCCATGATTTATATTGCTCTCCTTTTCTTTGAACATATTCTCCCATTACCTCATTAATACTGGTATCCCGCACTTCTCTTTCAGTCAAAAGAAAGGATACTGACTCGAAATATTTATTGTCCATCTCCCTCCACAGATGCTTCTCAACCACTGAGTTTCTGTAACAGATTGTTTATTGCTCCAGATTCCAGTATCTGCATTCTCCTGTGTATCCACCTCTGCACTTTGCGATGTTATTCCCAAATAAAACTGCGATAACTTACCACATGATGTAAAATATGGTAGCATAATGATCTTACTACTGGGATGTGCTATTCCTCAACTGTAAGTTCCAAACATCCCAATAAATATGGAATTTGAATTCAGTTAATTAACTGATGTGGAACTTTAAAAAAATCTTAAACGGTGAGCATAAAATACAGGACTATTCCATAAAAGTCCCAATCTCATATGGTTTTAGGAAAGGAAATCTACCTTTCTTGCGTGAAGTCACGAATAGAGAAATTGCTATTCTATTCAAGAGCGTTAGGAATGAGCAATAACACAGGATTACATGCTCCAAACAGTCCATGCTGGTTCTTATCCTCTACTAGAGCCTTCCCTTAACGTTCTTCATTTAAATCCATCTGCATAACCCACAGTTTCACTTTCATCCTGCTTCCTCTTTCATGTCTTGAAATTGTTTCAATCAATCTCTTGCCAACAATGTCTATATCTTGTGAGCTACTAACAAAACAAACCTCTTAAACTGCGTGATAATTACTCAAACTATAATACATAATATTTGTCTGGAAATTCCCTAATTGTAGTTTGTCGTTCTTTCATTGATACCCTATTGAAGAAAATGTATCAGAATGATTAACAATATCCATTAGTTCCTCTTTAAATTAATTTACTTATAACTAAATGTTGGTGCAAAGTAAGTATTTTGCCACGAACCACAGAGGAATTCCTTTTATTCAGTTCTTCCAAAAGGAGCTTGTCCTAATAGTGGTTACAAGATGTCAGTGTCATTTATTTAGGGAAGATTAGATAGTGTCCTTTACTTTCCTTCCTTTTCTTTCTCCAATAGCTAGGTGATATTAAAGTTGGGCACTAGGGTATCTTCCTCTTCTTCGTTTCTGATGTTAGTTTGAATTACAAGGGTGTAGGGATACTGATGAGCTCTATCTCCATGTGTTGGCCTCCCCAGATATGTCTTAAAGGGACAGGATGGTATCATTTCCTCCTGCTAGTTGGCTGTTTCTGGGGAGCTACATTACATTTGCTGGTCTGTGCATTCTTTACTTCACTCCCCAGATAGTATGTCGTTGATATACTGTCCTGCAGGCACAAACTCAGTAATACATTAATATAATATCTTCCTTCCCCACTCCCATACCTCCTGCACAGTAAGTTTGTTTCTTCACTCCCTAGTGCCATTTCCATTCCTTAGTTACAATTTCTTCTCATGCCAGCTACTGTGTTCCTTGTCTTACTTTCTTTATTGCCCCTTGGTTTTTCTTCCATCCTGCTATATTCTGCCGTCTCGCTGGGCACTGCTTACTCCAATGACCTAATGGAGTGCAGTTGAAACAAGCTCATTGATTTACAATCTTCTTTGCTCGAAGGGGTTTTCTGGGGTAGTCATTAGATGGTTTACAATATTCTTCTAGGTGATTTTCAGTTTTTCCTACAATAGTACATCCAATTTGTTCATTCTGGTAAATTACTTGAGGGGGTTCTAGAGTAGGGGTCATCAAGTCAAGTCAAGTCAAGTCAAGTTTATTCGTCACATACACATACGGGATGTGCAGTGAAATGAAAAGCGGCAGTGCCTGCGGACTTTGTGCAAAAAACAAACAAACAACCAACAAACTACAAACAGAATCACATGTTATTTTTGATATTAAATATTGGGGGCGGTATTGTGGTATAGTAAGTTAGTAGAGTTAGTCCCTGGTGAGATAGGAGTTTACAGTCCGAAGGGCCTCTGGGATGAAATTCCTTCTCATCCTCTCCGTTATCACAGCATGGCAACGGAGGCATTTGCCTGACCGTAAGAGCTGGAACAGTCCATTGCAGGGGTAGAAGGGGTCTCCCATTATCTTATTGGCTCTGGAGTTGCACCTCCTGATGTATAGTTCCTGCAGAGGGGCGAAAGAAGTTCCCATAGTGCGTTCGGCCGAACGCACTACTCTCTGCAGAGCCTTCTTGTCCTGGGCAGAGCACTTCCCAAACCAGATTGTAATGTTTCCGGACAAGATGTTTTCCACAGCCGCAGACTAGAAGCACTGGCGGATCCTCTGAGACACTCTGAATTTCCTCAATTGCCTGAGGTGGTAAAGGCACTGCCTTGCCTTAAGGGCCTGTCCCACCAGCACGCAACTATATGTGATGAACGCGATCAAACCGGCAGCAGGGGCCGCACGGAGGTCGGGTGATCCCCTGTACAGGGCCGGTCCCACCAGCATGCGCCTGCATGCGGCAAGCGCAACTAAACCGGCAGCAGGGGCCGCGCGGAGGTTGGGTGAGTGGCGCAACGCGGCGCAAGGCGAGGCGAACTTGAAGCAAGTCCAAGGTAAGTTCGCCAGGACTTAGAGGGGCACACAGAGAGGGGCACCGAGACACACACACATACAGGGCCACGGAGCCACACACATAGAGGGTCACGGAGGCACTTACAAATAGTTTCACGGAGGCACGATGTCCGGGCGGTGTGTAAATGTCGCGGCGACTGCGAGCCGACAAACCGTTGCCGCGCGGGAATTTTGGACATTGTCGGTTTTTCGGAGCCCCGCGCGGCGTCGGGACGAACTCGGGACGAACTCCGCACAATTCCGCACGGCTCCGGCGATCGAAGTGGGACCGGCCCCGCGACGCCGGACGGCTCAAGCGACCACGTTAGGTCGCGCTAATCGCATCGAGTTGCATGCTGGTGGGACAGGCCCTTTACTCACGAGTGCTGCAGCGTATGATGTCCATGTCATATCCTCAGAGATGTGGACTCCCAGGTATTTAAAATAGCTCACCCTATCCACAGTATCCCAATTTATCCTCAATGGTGTGTACGTCCTCGGATGATGTGCCCTCCTAAAGTCCACGATCTGCTCCTTCATTTTTTTGATGTTCAAGAGGAGGCTGTTGTCCTGAACCCAGAGTGCCAGGTCATGTCTCCACACCCACAATTCCAGGGCGGGTTGATAAGTCAGGACCGAGAAAATGGGTTAGCTTGAGTGATCTTGATTTTATGAGGAGTTACATTGGTGATTACGTGAAGAAGCCAGTCCGCATGCGCGTCAATCTTCAAAGCAGCGGTATGAAATCATAGATAACCAAAACCAAAGTAAACATAGTAAGATTAGCAACCTGAGAACTACCGGATGATCTTATGAGAGAGGGTTGGGCGTGGAGGGCACGTAATCACCAACGTTACTCCTCATAAAATCAAGATCAAACTTCAAACTGGTAAGTTCTCATTTAATCTTACTATTTTATTTCGAAGTCACGTGAGTGATTCCGTGAAGGGTTCAAAGCCCTGTGATATCATGCCGCAGATCCAAATCTTGGCATCTCACTGCATCGATTGACTCAGCATGAGTGAATAATCAAAAAATGCATTAAGCATGACATTGATTCAAATGTATTAAAGGTTTACGTTAATAAAGAAATCAATAGCAACCCCTGTATCTCAGGGGAGGCTAAAGAGGATGCAAAACAGAATGGGCAAAAACCCCGGGTCAGTAACCGGCCTATGGTAAATAAAATGAAAAAAACAATTCAGTTGACCATCCTGCAATCGCCAGGATATGGTCGATGGGAATATCCATTGCCCTGGCCGCTGACATTGATGCTGCACTGGTGGAATGAAATATACAATCGTCAGTGTTAATACCTGCATAACCAGAACCTGCTGCAGCCCCCTTGAAGTAGTCTGAATCGTCCTTCCTTTGTATGGTTGTTTGTCACTTAATAAACAATGCTGATTCCACACTTAGGATTCTGGTGGCCTTGATATAAAATAGCAAGCCTGCCCTCCCACATGGACGTGAGTCCGTGGGGTATCCAAAAAATGATCTTAAATCCTGCCACCCCTGGTCTGCTCTGCTTGTGTAGATCAGAAATGTAAAATGTAATGCCTCCTGCAGCCAACTCCATCCTATCTAGCCACAGCGTTTGCAATGTTTTGCCCTCGTTGTGCTGATATTAGTGTCATGACTAAGGATGTAGCTGGAACCCCCTGGTGAAGTAATGTTAACACATTTTCAATATCCAAACTGCATATTCTTGTAGTGGGAGAACTTGTGTCAAGATCTCTTTTACAACTCGATATCTGGGGTTGAACCCGACAGAGTGGTTCCCGTTTGTTGCAGCTGTAGTGGCTCTATAACTGAATTATTGTCAAAGTCCATTTAAGAATGAACTGAAAAATGTCAGTAATCTGCACCATATTAAATGTAACATTAACATTTAAACAAAACCGCTTCCGATCCCCTAAATAGGAAAGTACTGCTTTTTTGGGTGTTATCCCTGCACTCTATAGTGAGCACATCCATGGCTTGATGTGACATCCTGAGCCGTAAGTCAATCCATTCAGAATGTGTAAGTCAATAATTGTTTTATTATGCAGAGGCCGGATTCCTGAACCACAGTTTGAACCAGCAAAGTTTTCATTTTTTAGAATAACCGTATACCGTTGTATTATTGTGCCTGACAAAAGCAGGCAACATGGCTGCTTAGCCAGTCCGACAGTACGAAACCTATAGCGAGGTCTTGCTGAATGTTTAAGAACTGATTAATGAGGCAAAATGGAGAAAGACATAAAAGAACATTCCTCCTTTTTGTAGCGAGAATGTATTTCTCTGCACTGTTGTGTCACATATTTTTTGCAATCTGTGAGTAAACATGAAACTAACATGTCAATATTCGATGTAGCTTTGAACTATACTTTCATAATACTTTGAGATCCAATACCTATTCTGTGTTGTCATCTATCTGAACTGGATGATACACCAGTGGCAAAGGAGATTAGGTAAATTATTACAGGATACTTTTACTCGATTGCCATGTGACTAACATATGCCACCACTGTAGTATAGCAACTTGAAGTTGATCATGGAGATTATGTATATTTGCTCAATAGCCCCTTACCCATGGGGTGCATCTAGTGTATATATTTAGTTGACACCAACAACTGAATAATTGGTAACTCATGCAAATCTCCACTACCTCCAACTAGAGATGGTATTCAGAACTTCTCTCCTTAGAGCCCTTAGCATCAGTTTGTAATAACTGAATTAGACCAACCAAACTACTGGAGCAATGCTGAATGCTGTTTGTTCATCATTGTGACTGGGGTAGCTTTAGCTGATAATAATATAAGGTTGTTAACAATGGTCTACATGTCCTTTGAGTGGTCGCTACTTTGCACGATATCAGTTCCTTGATTTGCTCACCTACACAACTACTATATTGGCAATTACTCTTTATGAAATAGAAGTCAGTTTTATAACAGGTTGCTATTAACTCCAATCTCTTGCCACAGGGTAGAGTCATAGGCTAATTAATAGTTAAAGGTAAATCCCAATGAGCAACAAATAGTATATTCCTTCCGCAATATTTTACTGTTATTAGTACAGTTACATTGTCCTTGAAAACCTCTGTAATGGGAACTGCATAGAATGGATCTTTGAGACTCTTATGAATCTGGTGTTAGTCAGGAAATAAGTTTTCATATTCGGAAAGTTCATATGCGACACTCTCCATTTTTCATAATAAACAGGCCACTCCTGCCTTATTCCATGGGTGCTTTGCATGAGAACTCTGGTCCAATTTCTGAACCTTATCTTCAAGACAACCCTGGCCATAATCCAAACTTGGTTGGAATGCTAGTACTGTGCCTCTAAGCAGATGTTTTTATCCTTTGTGTGTTGCACAAGCAAGTGGAAAAATTACAACTTGTGAGTGATGCTCTTACCCATGTTTCGGAAGTGCCAGACCCACTTTGTTGAGTATGGTTGGTAGGGTACATGGAATTTCTGCCCAGTTATCATGCTGCCCCCAGCTCCAGTGAAACGCCTCCTGCTGATGAGCGCCTGGGGTGCATTCTGAAATGATGAACCTTTGCCAGCCATTGGCCTTAATTGATTCATCTGCCAGGTTTTCTCCCATGTTGAATAGGCCTACCTGAATAACAGATTTGGCGGCTGGTTCTTACACCCCCCTGTTGGCGCTGTTCACTGCCAGGACATATGTGCTCCAGTATGTTCCATCGACTTCTTTAGAGCCTGGAGTCAGTTATATCTTGACCTTTTGCACTCCCCTCCTCAGAGAGGGTGATTCGTAGGCAGCCCTAACAGGCACTGCTGCAGGCCACAGGATACCTATGCTGATATGAACCCATTGGACCTATACCCGAATAGAACATTCTGCTGGGAAGGCAACTTTGTTGTCAGGAAAAGACACCTCTGACACATGCACTTCATCCCTTGGGGTATGCCCCACGGCCATACCCTGAGACTCTTCGTCAGCAGGATACTGACCCATCTTGATCTCCGCCTCCAAGAGGGAGACCTGTAGCAGCTCTGTCAACTGGTGCTGCTGGTGCGGCCTGCAGAGGTGGAACATTTGGTTCAACCTTACCATCAGAGTTGGAGTCAGAGCTAAGATGAACCATGGCTCGCGCCTCCTCATCCATGAGGGTGCTATCAAACAGCTCTCTACTAGATGCTTCTAGCGCCTTTTTGTTCAAGGTGGTGCTGACACTCCTCCTGCTGGCGTGTGCCCTGCTGGAGCAGTGTATGCAATAGTTGCTGCATTTGGGATAGTAGTATCAAACGCACTATCCAGCCCCAGTGAGGAATCATCCCCCGACTCCGTGGGACTATTATTTTGCTATCCAGCCCTGGCGGGGAATCTTCCCCCAACTCCATGGGCCTAGCAGACCTATGTTCTAACTTGAGCAAACCTGTCCCAGACGTTGCCGGCACCGCCTCTCGTAGAGGCTGGTGCTTTTTGACATGAAACAGCCCTGTTCCAGGTGCTGCTGGCGCAGCTCCCCCGTAGGCCTGCGCTTTCATACATGAAGGAGCCCTGCAGGTGCTGCTGGCACGGCCTGTCCCATAGGCCCGCGCTATTACACATGAAGCAGCCCTGTCCCAGGCGCTGCTGGTGCGGCCTGTCCCCATAGGCACACGCTGTTCCAGTGTAGGCTCACTAATTCAATTTTTTAGTGTAGAGCTTCACCTGTGAAGGGTTAAAGCAATTTTAACCCTTCACAGCAACTTGTGCTAAGCAAAGAAAGAATTTCATTGTCCTGACAGGGACACATGACAATAACTCTTTAGACTGTTGACTTTGACTTTACTTTGACTTAAAACACTATAGCATACATGCAAACTTTATTATTAGAGAAAAACCCTTGCAGTCTGACCCACCCGAGTCCCATAGGGCTGAACGAGTCCTTTCTCTACCAATTTTACTCCCTGCCTGGGGACCAATGTCTGTGAGCCGCTGAGACGCATTGTCAGCGACTCTGGCATTACTTCCTTGCCACTCCACGGTATCCCCGCATGCTAGAAGCCGCTGACTGCCTTGTCAGCGGCTGCTTATCTTAAAACCCGATCTTTTGCCGGTTATCCGCTTCCGCGGTCGGACCGGGTTTTCCCATAGTCCATAGCCGGCTCACTTGTCTGGCTGTGAAACTGGCAGGAAAACGTCTGTGAAGAGAGGCTCCTTCTTGAAAAAAAACCCTGGTAAGTAAAAACGAACTTACCTTCTAGGTTTAACTTACCGCCGGCAGGAGCGCTGCCCTGCCAGTCTGGTGCTTGCGCCATTGCGGCTGACGTACTGACGCGCATGCGGACTGGCTGGGCTTATTCACGGAATCACTCACGTGACTCCAAAATAAAATTACCTGTTGTCTGGTCTCCCACAAATCCCAGGAATCTGTGTTGTGGTTCTCAAAATAATCTATAAAGGCAGCAGGTGACTTCTTCTGTCGGGAATTCTGTTTAACATTGGCATTATTTCATTGGGCTTCCACAGAGTATGGACGTCGGTGGCACAGGGAATATTCATACTTACTGTGCTGGCTGAATCCGCTGTACCTATCCCACCCCTTACTATGGGATAGCTGTTTAATTTGTAAGCTTTCGGTTATGTCAAAATCTATCTCGGTATCTTCAATCACTGTCTCACCTTCAGATGAATCTTCACTAGGGGTTCACTAGCGGTTACCTGATACTGCCCAAATAAAAATTCACTTTTCTTTCTACTCATGTAATCTGTCTAGGTTGTGGCTCACAGAAATATTCTGGCAGTTGCACGATACCTATCATACCTTTCTTTTCTTTAAATACCGGAGCTAATCTTTTCGTTCTACTCTGGGTGCCATAAGCCACTGGATGATCTATCAATGAGGGCGTGGATAGGATCAAAGAATCTGGTACCCCAGTATCTGCTGTTGATAGAATCTGTTCAGATGCAGAATCTGCAGTTGTTATAGATTCCGCAGACCTGAAATACTTAATACGAACACCAGTCATACACGGTGCTAGTGAAGCCTGGGAAACGCAAGAGGAACATGGTGGAAGCTGCGCACTTCCACCAGTGTTCACTTTTGTCCACTCTTCCAAATATTCATCTCCTTCCCCCCTCAAAGTCAGTACCAACCATCGGATTCCTAATCCTTAATTTTACAGGGACTAATTTTGTTCCAGGAGATCCACCTTCCCTTTGTTCTATGTGTTTCCCGTCATCTCCACTCCTGTCCTTCCCACTGCCTGGGTCGATCTACTTTACCTTCTTTTAGTTCTATTCCAAGTTTACCGATTGCTTTTTCCCAACTAGCCATTCTCTTAACCTTCTTATTCACCCTTCGTTCCTCTAAATATTTTCTCCATAACCCCATTAATTCTTTTGCACTTTTGTTATTACTATGCTGCCAAATAACTCGTTCTATGTATTTTATCCCTTTTACTGTCCTAATGCCCCACGGTGGCCATAGCTTGTTCCCTAATTTCTTATTTAATGCTCCTGATAAATTTCTTAACTTCTCTTCTTTGTGAGGGAACTCATCACACATTAGTTGCAACGGGCTCTTTTCCTCTTCTGTCACATTCCTATCTACATTATTCCCCATGTTTCTGAACACCCAGAACAGAATTCCTAAATCCTTCCTTTTGATCCCTAAATTTATCAAGCTTGCTCTTGACAATGGCTAATGGTTCAGGGCGTTTGCAGCCTCGCAACTCTTTACTCCTTTTCTCCACCAATCCTAATCTCCTATTCAAATTCTTATCCTATCTCCCACAAGTCCACACCTTTTCAACCTTACAACATTCACAATCCCCAGTCATTCAAGGATCAGAGTACTCTAGGGAACAATCAAACACATTCAAGCACAATCAAACACATTCCCACGTTCATTTAATCCTCAAACAAAAAAACCCAAAAATGATCTTCAGACACGTGAGTAACACAGTACACAAGCAGGATAACATGCTACCTATTACTATCAGGCACAACCACACTCCTAAATCAACCACAAACATTTGTTTATTATAAATCACACACTCTAAGAAATCCTCCTTGTGGCGCAATCGGTCAGCGAGATGACTCCTTCCCCGACACAGTGATCAAAAGAGTACAGTCCCTGATCGAACCACGACTTAGATTATCACAATACAATCTAAACAAATACAAATATTCAACTCAAACACACTCTTACTCTAAGTATCTAAATTTGTAAACACTCACACACGCAGCAATACAAACAATGGTCCGCGGAATTAACAAGATCTAAATCTTAACAGCCTGTCCCACTGATGCTACCATTCAGCAACTATCTTCGACATTCAAACTCGAGGGCACTCGCCTGAAAAAACCTCGAGCTGGATCGATCGTCAGCGATAAAACCACGAGCTGGACCAATCAACCGCGCGCACACACACACACACACACACACACACACACACACACACACACACACACACACACACACACACACACAACACATCACAAAGGCGGGGGGCAGGAAAAGCGGGGGAGTGCTGTCTGAAATTCACACCCGCGATGAACAGAAAGATAAAAGACGGCTGCACAGTGTACGGTAAGTCCCTTAGAGAGTGCGGAGGCGGGGGGGGGGGTGGGGGAGAGGGGGAGAGAAGGGGAGAGAAGGGGAGAGGAGGGGAGAGAAGGGGAGAGGAGGGAAGGGAATGGGAGAGAAGGGGAGGAGAAGGAGTGGAGACACTTTTAAGAAGCCAGACAACTTATAATAATGTTTAGCAGGCGTTTAACTTACCGGTTGGTTTTCCTTGGTCCTGAAAACTCCAATTAGCCAATTAAAATGCCCGGTCAGTGAAGGAGATTGCCTATGGCTGCCCTCAACTGCCTGTAACTAAATAGCGACCTCACTCCACTGCACTACGTTCAAAAGAACCATGCCAACCAATTTTTACTCGCGGAAAATATTTCAACATGCTGAAATTTTCTGAAAAGTATTCGGGAACTTTCCTCGAGCATGAAGGTGAGTTCCAGTGATCTCATAGGACCTGCTAGGACCACATGGTGACTATGCTGCGAGTTTGAGTTGAGGGCAAACTCTTTTAAATTCACAGATTAGGTCGCCGCAGTGGGACAGCCCCTTTAATTCCCAAATCTTAATACAATAGACAATAGACAATAGACAATAGGTGCAGGAGTCGGCCATTCGGCCCTTCGAGCCAGCACAGCCATTCTATGTGATAATGGCTGATCATCCCCAATCAGTACCCCGTTCCTGCCTTCTCCCCATATCCCCTGACCGCTATTTTTAAGAGCCCTATCTAGCTATCTCTTGAAAGCATGAAATACACTCTAAGTTTATTTATGTACACAGATTATTTACACAATTTGGATCCAATAACAATACAAAAGCTAGATTTTTACAATTTACAATAATAATTTAAAGCACCAGCGCACAGTTTACAAACATTTGATCTCAATACCACGTTACGCTGTTATCACTCAGTGAACCTCTCCCTCTGATACTGAAGATTTCCTCCTTCCTAGGTTACTCTTTGCTGAGGGGTACTACTTTGTAATGACTACATTTACTCCCGAATGTTAGTATACTACCAAGACTGGACTTCTATAGGGGGACCTCTATCCCTGCTCTCTAAATTCTACAGAATTGGGGGTACCATATAACCATACCCTTCGCATACGGATTACATTTCACCAAGTAAACCAGGTTCACGGCTCTCAGGTACTCTTCGCTATCAGGTACTAGTCAACAATCGACGAGAGGGTTACTATTCACTGTTGTTCAGGCGCTATACGGAATCGATCACAGACATGCTATATACAGGAATTTGAATTCCACCTTACTGGCAGAACTTCAATGTGAAATTCTGTATTTAGAAATTTGGCTTTGCAAATATAGACTCGTTTTCGAACTCCTAATTTTAGTGCGTATCTCTCCTCATACACGGGCAGTCAAATCAAATTAAAATTGCCCAATTGAATTCTCGAATGTACTGGAGTATTCCGGTCAATCTATATTCTGTGAACCAAGCCCAGTACCTTTACAAGATACCTCATCCGTCACACAGGACTCAGATATCTACATGCAGACACTCCTCTCTGCTGGGCAGTGGGGGTTCAGTGCCTAGCCGTTTCACGCTGTGAGTTATCAATGCCGATTTTCAGAATGCACCTTTCCAATTCACACTCCCGGGAAAGATCCGATCGAAACGAAGGTCAGACCTGTATTTCTATACGCCACCAATTGGATACCTTGGGCCACTCCTCGCCCAATGAAGTGCGTTTGGCCCTCGTTAAAGCAGCTGCAGCCTGCTAACTGCAACTTTTGGGCCTCTAACCCAGGAAAGGGCCTCTAAGCCAATCCTAGCATGGCCTCTAAATCCACCCTGGGTTTATTGGCCCCCAAACCAAAGGAGTGCTAACCACCACCCCTCCCCCCCCCCCCCCCCCCCATGCTTACTAGACTCTGTTATAATGATCTTGATTAGACCCTTTCCTTAGTCCGCGAATGATCGATCTGCTCCGACTAATGAAGTGTTGAAAACCAATGCGAAAACTGCACAGTGGGCCCAATTTCTGCACTAGCGATTGAAACAACTCAGCACATATGATCGCAAACCTGTGTTTGGGGGTCTTTTGAGATCCTGGACGAGCCCCCAATGTAAATTGCTTGCTCTAAGCTTCCCCCAGTCTAGTTTCAGTCAAAAATCACTGAGTCATGCACTTGATCAACTAATCTTTATTTTGACAAAACACAATTACAATTCAACTACTGTACCTATCCCACCGCAGGTTCAATCCTCATATCTACCTGATCAAGCCCTCTAGGCCTCACTGGCAACGGGCCTTTATAGGTCCCAAGACCTTGAGGGGCCGAACCACATGCGGCTGGTCTCTTTGCAATCGAATTACAGATATCGATTAGCCCCATACATAACAGATATTTCCCTAACCCAATAATACAGCAGCCAGTGCATTGTATTCAAACAGGGTTTCTCAAGGAAGCAAACTTAGCAACATTTACCCTGATCTGCAAGAAACCCAGACAAGGCTCAACACCTCATCCAATCAATACTTGGCAAAGTAAACCTCTGCAACATTATTAAAATTATTTACAAAGTGCATGTCTGGTTTGCAGTCATCCAATCCATTCTATGCATTTTGCACCTAATTGCCAGGGTCTGCAGATGTTCTTATTATTTTCCTGCAGCTTGGATCTAGGCTCTAGACACACTGGCACCACTCCGCAGCGTGTCCCAGTTCTGCAGAGAGCAATTCCAAATTGACCAAATCTCCCTGCAGCCCTGAAGCTTTTACCCCATTTTAAAGACCTGGCCTCTCCAATCTGGCAAGGATTAATACGTGTAGGGTAGTGTTAATGTGCAAGGATCGTTGGTCAGTGCGGACTCGGTGGGCTGAAGGGTCTGTTTCCATGGTGTATCTCTAAACTAAACTAAATTAAATTAAATAACTGAGATCCTGTTGTTTCCATTTATCACTGGATAGGTTATCACTGGATTATTCATGTGTGTATATATTTATGCAATGGTATATGGACACACTGATCTGTTCAGTATTCGTGCCTACTATGTTCTGGTGTGCTAAAGCAAAGCAAGAATTTAATTGTCCTATCAGGGACACATGATAATAAAACTCTCTTGAACTCTTGAACTATCTTGATCTCTTGAGTTTAGTTTGTCATTATTGATTTGGCCTGATTTCTGTTGGATATGAAAATGTAAAGTAAATCTTACACTTCTATATCTAAAAGCACTTGACAGTCAATGAAGCACGTTTTCCTCCTTTACAATGTAGGAGATGGGGCAACTAATTGTATAAAATAAGTTTACCAAATGGGAATACATTATCTGCATTTGATAGTGAGGTACAAGATATTTTTCATTCAGATGTATTTATTTCACTAAAATCAATTTCCAAGCTGCGTAGATATGAATTGAACTCACATCTCTGGATTTCTAATGTAGGCATCTGAATTGCTAGTTCAATAACTTGACCTGACATCCTACCATAACCTTTAGGCGGCACGGTGGCGCAGCAGTAGAGTTGCTGCCTTACAGTGCCAGAGACCTGGGTTTGATTCTGAATGTAAAATATTTGTCCCTAGTGTGTGTAGGGTAATGTTAATGTGTGGGGATCGCTGGTTGGTGTGGTCTATGTGGGCGAAGGACCTGTTTTTGTGCTGTATCTCTAAATTTAAAAAATGGGGCAACATGGTATTTTAATCAAGATCCCTGAAATATTGTTTTAACCATATATAATGGGATTGAATACGATTGTGTAATATTATTTAAAAGCCCAGGAAAATCTCATTCCTATGAGAGGAGAGAGTATTAATGTTACTTGATTCTCATCAATGTGCCCCATCTTACCATCAGAAATTTGCAGTTACATTTGCACATGTTTTATAATACATCTGATACACTTTGGTTTTATGAAGTTTGGAACCAACTAGAGTTTAGTAGGCTGATAAATATGGGCCTAATTTATCCACACTCAACTCGTGCCCATTTGTGGCAGTTCTAATTGTAAGCACTTTTCCCTGGCACATGAAACGATGAAGTGAAAATGTTTTTAACTCGCCAAAATGATTTGGAAAAAGAAAAGTTTTTGAAAACTGAGCCTGAAGTATTTCTATTTGATAAATTGTAGCCCGGAACCTTTCAACAAGCTGTGCTGGTCAAGCTGATATCCTGGTATGTCTTTTGCTTCTGTATTTGACAGCCTTCAAAATAAAACACACCATTCTATGGAATCTGTGGAGACTCATCACATTGCCTGTCATTGCTGGTTGTAACCAAATTATCTGCCTGCCAGCCAATGATTACATCCCATTTGACACCATAATCTTATTGTCATAATAGTGGTTACTGGAGGGAAACCAGGCTGTACAATGGAACACCCCTTTCTGAGGTTTTTACAGATGGCAATTACATAATTTCCTCTTATCGTTCCGAAGAACTGGAATGGGAATGGATGATGTTACAACATATTTCCTTTTTAGCCACTCAAGTATACCAAAGGAAAGCTTGCAAGCCAAAAGAAAAATGTGCATGAGTGCAATTAGTTTTAACTTTACTTCCCTTTTACTTTCCATGTCACATTCGATTGATACAACCCATTGTAAGCTAAAATAGCTTAAGGTCGATTGATATCTAACTGTTGCAGATATAACCTTCGGTTTCTCTTTTGCCTGTTAGTTATTGAGGAAGTCTTACAGAAATACAGCAGCGTGTGGCAAAGTCATACCTGTGGAAAAGTGTGGAGCTTTGATCCACCTAACTTAAGGAAGGGTGTACTCTACTACCACACCATATCATATGATACTACACATTAGAGGGTAGATTTTTGAAACTTGTTCACTGGATACAGAGGGTGAGAAATTATGGAGAGAAAGTGAAGAAGATTACCAGGAATCACGGGTGTTGGGAAGAATGAGAGATGATCTTACTAAAATACAATTGATTGCTGTGAGGCTGATTCCTCAGTCTGGTTAATCTTGTAATAATCTCAGAATAAGGCATTGGTTATTTGACTATGCAATGTGACAAATGTTTCTGAGTCAACTGTATATTTTTGAAATTCTCCACTCCTGAAGGCTGTGGATGATTAGTTCTGAATATATTCAAGACAATGCAATACAATTTTTGGATATAAAGGACATTAAGAGTCAAGTCGTAGAATTTATTTGAGGTACAGAATGATCTTATTAAATGGCAAAATAGGCTAATGAACGATTGTCTAATCCTGTTTGTATTAGTTTTCTTTAAAGGTCCAGTGTGGAAACAGGCCCTGCTGCCCATCGAGACCACATCGACCATTCATCACCAGTACACTACTTTTATGTTATCCCATTAACGTATCCTACGCACAAGGGGCAATCTATGGATGCCAATTCACCTACAAACCCATATGTCTTTGGGATGCGGGAGGAATCCAGAGCACCCAGAGAAAAACCATGCAGTCACAGGGAGAATGTACAAGCTCTGCACAGACAGCACCCGATGTCAAAGCTCAAACCTAGATCTCTGGCACAGTGAGACAGCAGTTCTACTGCTGTGCCACTCTGCTGACCCTTTTACTTACCTGTTCCAACACTTAATGCAGTCCTATATCATTTAGACTGGACTAAGTGACAGATCAAATGGAAATCTGTTGCAATGATGTGCTGAGCTTATAGGCAGTCAACAATAAACTGATACTTATGGAAAAGGCTTATGGAAGTTCTTTATATCTGCAAAAAGATAAACCTATTAAATGGAAATTGTCATTAAGCAATTCACCACATCAATTAGATATCATGAAATGCAGTCCAGACATCAGCAGGCAAATAATTTAATGAAGTATTTTAGCCTTATCTTCTCCTATCATAACAAAGAGATTCCATTCCCACACATATTAGGTCAGCCACATTATGTAGGGTCATTTGTCTAGAAACTGCATCTATTTGTGGATATATAAAATTTTAATTTGCTTGCCATCAACGTACACCCCATGATATCATAGGACATGTAGTTTACAACTCATCCACTGCTGGTGGAAATTAGAGCATTTGAGAGAAAATAAGACCTTCACGTTCTGAAGAAGGATCTCGACCCAAAACGTTACCCATTCCTTCTCTCCAAAGATGCTGCCTGTCCCGCTGATTTACTCCAGCTTTTTGTGTCTATCTTTACATTTACTCACTGATTAAATATGGTGTGAACAGAAATTAGATGGCATTTAAAGGGACTGCACTATCACATATTTGTCATGCAAACACTCTTTGTCGACCTCATCATCCTTTGGTCAGCCGAGTGGGAAACGAACTAGTGGTGCTTTCTGATTACAGCTTCTTTGTACAAATCGGTTCTATTCTGTGTCTTTGTTGACTCATTCCACCTTGCAGTGACTTGGGGCTACTCATGACTTTGGAGTTAATTGGGTCAGTGCAGAAGAGCGTTGCTTTCCCCTTCCAATACATTTTCCCTCACCTCCATGATTGACTTTACCGTAACAGATATGGGGCTTCCTTATGGCGGGTTCTTCAAGCATGGATTCATTCTTAACCATAAGCATGGAAATGACAGTTCCTGATGGGGACTTACAGGTTGTATTTTAGCACATGAATTGCGTCAAAAATATTACAGTGTTTAAGAAATGACTGCAGATGCTGGAAAAATTGTAAGTAGACAAAAAATGCTGGAGAAACTCAGCAGGTGCGGCAGCATCTATGGAGAGAAGGAATTGGCAAAGTTTCGAGTCGAGACCCTTCTTTACAGGCTACTTTTGTAAGTTTTTGCTCTGTTTCCCAAATTGTTTTCAGAAGGTCTGAGTAGGCAGTGACACTTTATGCAGCAGACACCTAGGACACCAAATGAGGACAAAATGCAACTGTTGGGAATGAGCATTTGCATTTCATGTTCAATCACAAAAGTCAATAGACAATAGACTTCTACTTCTTCTTTCATGTGGCGTGCACAGCCTAAAGTTGTAGGACAACTTTTTGATCTTCTGTTTGGGCACGTCAAGTTGATTGCATTAGTCAAAACAGGGCGGACCACGTGAAGGTTGCAATCTTCCACAGCAAACAATAGACAATAGGTGCAGGAATAGGCCATTCGGCCCTTCGAGCGAGAACCACCATTCAATGTGATCCTGGCTGATCATCCACAATCAGTTTCTGTTCCTGCCTTCTCTTGAAAGTATCCGGAGAACCGGCCTCCACCACCCTCTGAGGCAGAGAATTCCACAGACTCACAACTCTCTGTGAGAAAAAGTGTATCTTCGTCTCCGTTCTAAATGGCTTACCCCTTATTCTTTAGCGTGGCCCTTGATACTGGACTCAATTGGTACATTTCATCCTAGAATGGTATATAGATTTACAAACCACATGTCATTGCCACTATTTAGTTAAGAGCATGAAAGCTTTATGTTTCTTCATCTCCAGTTATTTAACCTGGAAAGTTTTCATCACCACAGCTGCTGTGAATTAATGGTATACTGACAGAACAGTAATGTATTTAGCTCTGAACAAAATGGTTGACCAAAGGATAATCCAGGTTGAAAGTTCAAGTATGTCACTTTCCCATGGCACTTTTTTTCAACCCAAAACAGTTTCCAATGCTAACTATGGTCCTATGTTGACCTAAAGACGCAATTTCTTCACACTTGTACTAATTGCTAACAATATTGACAAATATTTTGCTCAGCAAATAGGAAGTAATGATAACCAATGAAAAAAAATGACCAGTATCCATCCATATTGCATGGTCTAATTTATTTGGAGAGGGTTTACGCCATTGTCAGAAACACTCACAATGTGGCATTTAACAGTATTAAAATGAGCCCCTAGTTACATTATTTAAATGCTATATTTTTGCCTTGAGATGCCAGGTTGAGTAAGTTCATAAGTTATAGGAGCCCATCAAGTCTACTCTGCCATTCAATCATGGCTGATGAATTCTCCTCTTAACCCCATTCTCCTGCCTTCTTCCCATAAACTTTAACACGTTTACTAATAAAGAATCTGTCAACCTTAACTTTAAAAATACCCGATGACTTGGCCTGAAAATATGTACTTCCTGGTTTCTTGTGCAAGTGATGTATTCAACAGAGAACCAGACTATGGGGTGCTTTGCTGCAGCATCCATCTAATCTTCTTCTTGCGTATGACGTGCACAGCCTAAAGTTGTAGGACAACTTGTTCTATTTTATCTTATTTAATTGTGCACACCGGGTTGATTGCATTCGTCAAAACAAGGTGGACCACGTGAAGGTTGCAATCTTCCACCCCATCCACCTAATGAAGCCCTGAAAATCCTAAAAATTGCCCTAAACAAGACCATTTATAGGTTTATTCACAGTGTTGAAATAATGTGTTTCCGAATGAGGAACCTCCATATATAAAAACATAGGAAATAGGTGCAGGAGTAGGCCATTCGGCCAATCGAAACTGCACTGCCATTCAATATGATCATGGCTGATCATCCAACTCAGTATCCCGTACCTGCCTTCTCTCCATACCCCCTGATCCGTTTAGCCACAAGGGCCACATCTAACTCCCTCTTAAATATAGCCAATGAACTGGCCTCAACTATCTTCTGTGGCAGAGAATTCCAGAGATTCACCACTCTCTGTGTGAAAAATGTTTTTCTCATCTCGGTCCTAAAAGAATTCCTCCTTATCCTTAAACTGTGACCCCTTGTCGTGGACTTCCCCAACATCGGGAACAATCTTCCTGCATCTAGCCTGTCCAACCCCTTAAGAATTGTGTAAGTTTCTATAAGATCCCCCCTCAATCTTCTAAATTCTAGCGAGTACAAGCCGAGCCTACCCAGTCTTTCTTCATCTGAAAGTCCTGACATCCCAGGAATCAGTCTGGAGAACCTTCTCTGTACTCCCTCTATGGCAAGAATGTATTTCCTCAGATTTTGAAACCAAAACTGTACGCAATACTCCAAGTGTGGTCTCACCTAGACCCTATACAACTGCAGTAGAACCTCCCTACTCATACACTCAAATCCTTTTACTATGAATGCTAACATACCATTCGCTTTCTTCACTGCCTGCTGCACCTGCATGCCTACTTTCAATGACTGGTGTACCATGACACCCAGGTCTCGTTGTATCTCCCCTTTTCCTAATCGGCCACCATTCAGATAATAGTCTACTTTCCTGTTTTTGCCACCAAAGTGGATAACCTCACATTTATCCACATTATACTGCATCTGCCATATATTTGCCCACTCACCCAGCCTATCCAAGTCAGTCTCCTAGTATCCTCCTCACAGCTAACACTGCCCCCCAGCTTTGTGTCATCCTCAATCTTGGAGATGATGCATTCCATTTCCTCATCCAAATCATGAATATATATTGTAAATAGCTGGGGTCTCAGCACTATGCCACCCTAAGTATATATTTAGGGTGGCACAGTGGTGCTGCTGGTAGAGCTCCTACTTCTCAGCGCAAGGTTCAACCTTGACCTTGGGCGCTGTTTGTGTGGACTTTGTATGTTCTTGTGTGACCGTGTGGGTTTACTCCTGGTGCTCAAGGCTCCCCTTACATCCCAAAGATGTGCATGTTTGTAGGTTAATTGCCTCTATAAATTGTCCCTCGTGTATAGGGTGTGGATGCCAAAGTGGGATAACAGAACTATTGTGAATGAATAATGAAATCTCCATTGCAAAATCTCCTCAAGGTACACCTACTCTGAAGAAAGTCATCTCCTCTCTCTAAAAATCTGAAAGTGGGTCTTGACCTGAAACATCACCTATCCATGTTCTCAAAGGACCTGCTGAGTTACTCCAGCACTTTGTATTGTTTTGTTAATCAATGACCAGTGTATCTTGGTGGGCAAAAGGGCCAGTTTCCATGTTGTATCTTTCAATCAATTCAATCAGTCAACGTGTGTGAAGCTAAAGATAGACACAAAAAGCTGGAGTAACTCAGCGGGACAGGCAGCATTTCTGGAGGAAAGGAATGAGTGACATTTGGGTCGGGACACTGCTTCAGACTGTGTGAAACTAAGATGGATCAATGGAATTATGCCATTTCTAGCTTGTAGAGAACATCCTTTGGTAAAAAGCAGAGATACCCTCTGTACTGTCACTTCCTCCTTTACCAAACACATTTTACTGAACATTCAAATCAGGGTTGGGATTACTGTCTTTGTCCTGAAGTTGGTCACATATTGTGTTAAGCGTCAGGCTTTGTCAAGAATGTTTGCAAACTTTGTTGCAGAATTAAATGTATTAAAAATATTGCCCAGTATTTTACTTCCATTACCAACTTAAATTTTTTACCAGAAATCCCTGGATGACTTGATTTGATTTGTGGGAGGTAATTTTTTTGTTTCAATTTACCACATTCTTGGCTTACAGCCAAGACTCCCAGAAATCTTTTGATCAGAGGGTTCAGAGGCATAGAATTACACCAAACATTCCCCAGGTTCCCTGCGATAATTAATTCAACAGTCATAGTTGGAGGAAGAATGAACCAAGACAGTGGTAGTGGCTGCTGCCTCAGTTAAATTAAAACAATGTGCCCACAACTATTACAGGCCCACTTATGCCACTGAAAGAGATGCCAGGAAATCCTAAACCTGCAGCTGGGCAGCTAACAGAAATGGTCACCATTCTCCATCCACTTTTTGCAGATGGCCGACTATTTGTTGGACTACAATTACAGCCTAATTGGTCTCGGATTTGGCTTCGAAAGTGATAAAAATACAAGGTAATTGTGTATTTAACTATGGTTGAAGGAAAAGACAATATCCTACATCAGTCTCATACAGAGAGCAGCACAGTTGCTACCTTACAGCGCTGGAGACCCAGGTTTGATCCTGACCATGGGTGTGTCATTACGGGATTTGTACGTTCTCTGTGTGTCCGCATGAGTTTTCTCCGGGTGCTCCAGTTTTCTCCCACACTCCAAAGACCTACAGGTTTGTAGGTTAATTGGCTTCGGGCAAATTGCAAATTGTCCCCATTGTGTAGGATGGTGCTAGTGTACAGGGTAATTGCTGGTCGGCCAAAGGGCCTGTTTCTGCCCTTTCTCTAAAATCTCTAGAGTCTAAAGTGATAAAGCAGGGAAAAACATTCTTCAGATAGCCAAGACTGTGACAACCATCTACACAAGAAGCCATTTACACGAGTCCTATTTTAAAACCTTGTCAACTTTGAATTCTCATCAGCCCTTCTCAGCTTCGACCACTCGGCTACACACTATAAGTAATTTGCAGTGACCAATTAACATGCTATCCATATGTCTTTTGAATGTGAAACAGGACTACCCAGGGGAAACCAGCGTAAGGACAATTGTAAACACCACGGTTAGCTCCTGAGGTCAGGATTGATCCCAGGTCCTGAGTGCACTGAAGCAGCAGCTGTATCAGCCACACCACTGTGCTGCCCCTCCTCACTGATGCATAGCATGCAAAGTACAGACAATCAGACATATTGCAGGTAGCTGTGGAATTCTTCATGTGTGAAATGTATTGGGAAGATACCAGCTTTATTTCTTGGCTTACCTAAGTACCTGAGCTGCAGGTCAGTATTATATTCACAAGGAAGATTTTATCGAGTTAAGTTGTTATAACTCCAACCTAAGTTCTTTTTAATGGTGTGCAAAAAGGAAATAAAACAAAAATAAAGCAAAATGTGAATCGGATTGCAATATCAGGAATTAATTTCCCCAAAGTGATTACAAGAGATAGAATCCAAAACAAGAAGAGCAATCACCCATGGAAATAGATTGCGGGAGGGGGAAAGGGGAAAAATACTGCAGACGCTGTAATCTGATAGAAAAACAGAAAATAACTATAGTCATAGAGCTATAGAGCACTGAAACAGGCCCGTTGGCCCAATTCTTCCAAACACCAAATTGCTGAGCTGAGCTAGTCCCATATCTCCTGTACCTGGCTCATATCCCTCCAAACCTTCCATACCCATGTATATGTCCAAGTGTCCTTTAAGACCAAAAGGGATAGGAGTAGAATTAGGCCATTTGGCCCATCAAGTCTACTCCGCCATTCAATCATGGCTGATCCATCTTTCCATCCTAACCCCATTTTCCTGCCTTCTCCCCATAACCTGCCATAAAAAAATATCCACTGACTTGGCCTCCACAGCCTTCTGTGGCAAAGAATTCCACAAATTCACCACCCACTGACTAAAGAAATTCCTCCTCATCTCCTTCCTAAAAGAATGTCCTTTAATTCTGAGGCGATGACCTCTAGTCCTAGACACTCCCACTAGTGGAAACATCCTCTCCACATCCACGCTATCCAAGCCTTTAACTATTCTAATTTCTAATTTAGGCATGCAGTTTCAATATTACCAGGACCAAATGTTTCTTTGATAATTTTTCTGTGAAATTACACATCTTAATGTCAAGCACATACCAACTGGCATCTGCTTCCATCTGTACCATGTTGACAACCCAGAAATCCCAACGCTACATTTGTTGTTGAGCAGTCAGAGTAGAATCAGGAGCACCTGGTTTTACTTGGTTTTGTTCCTATTTAAAGTGTCAGCCAATTGATATTGGGTCGTTGATTGAATATCTTCAGAGCTGACAGCAAATTATTTAAGTACCTGTAAAACCAACAAAGAGTCAAACTTGTGTAGGAAGGAACTGCAGAAGCTGGTTTAAACCGAAAATAGACACAAAAAAGCTGAAGTAACTCAGCGGAACTAGCAGCATATTTTTCAGAAGGGTCATGACTCGAAATGTCACCCATTGCTTCTCTCCAGAGATGCTGCCTGTCCCAATGAGTTACTCCAGCTATTTGTGTCTATCAAGAAGTCAAACCTGCAACACTTATCTGCTGAGGTATTTATTCAATGACAGCCTCAGTAATATATCTGTGGCAGCACATTTGTACAAGAGAGGTTGTCATGAGTATAACTGGCCACTCAGGGTTCAACTGGAACATCATGTCATGGACATGAACATTAATGAAAAGACTACTCCCACTGAGACGTCAGAGGCATCACATCCAACCGGATCTGTGCAAAGAACATTGCATTCACAAGCTCATGTTTTCCAGGGCTATAGTCACATATATCCTACATTCTCTGGGAAGAACTTCAACAATGCTATCAAATCTGAACCCTTCTCCCCATGGATGATAAAGTCACATTGACTTAACTTCATTCCCAGAGTTTCTTCCAACTGGCTGCAGCAGATCTTGGCTGCTTCTCCCAATTCACTCTTCAGAAAAGTCATTCACGCACTGTTTTCACAAATAATTTATTTCATTGAATCATCAAATTGTACAGCAGAGAAACTTGCCTTTTTGGCCCATTTCATCCATGCCAACTACAATGCTTATTTATGCTCGTACCTTTGCCAGCATTAGGTCTGTATTCTTTCCTATCCAATTACCTTTCCATATGATTTTTAAATGTAATTGTATCTCTATCATTTCCTTTGGCAGCTCATTCTAGATAACCTTATTTCCCACAGCTCTTTTAAATTTCTCCCCTCCTACTTTGAATCTGTATACCCTTTAGCTCTAGACTCCCCTGTCCTGGAGAAAATGACTGGCTACACATAATTTTATAAACCCCTATGAGGTTATTCTTCACCCTCCTACCCAGTGAGAATAAAACTAGTCAATTCAATCTCTCCTCATAACTGCAGCCTTCCATTCCAGAAATTGCCTGGTGAATCTTTTTGGCATTCTCTCTCAGGCTACCACAACCATTCCAAACTGTGGTGACGAGAACTGTATGTAATGCTCCAAATGCTGTCTAATTAATGCTTTGTACAGCTACAACATGACATCCCATCTCTTATACTCAACTCCTTGGTCTAAGGAGACAAGTATACCATTGGGGAGGAACAAGTGGCACTGTTGGCATTGTGCAGGGTTTTCACTCAGTGAATAAATAGAAACATAGAAACATAGAAAATACGTGCAGCAGTAGGCCATTTGGCCCTTCAAGCCAGCACCGCCATTCAATATCATCATGGCTGATCATCCTAAATCAGTACCCCATTCCTGCTTTTTCCCCATAACCCTTGATTCCTTTAGCCCTAAGAGCTGAATCTAACTCTCTTGAAAACATCCAGTGAATTGGCCTCCACTGCCTTCAGTAGCAGATAATTCCACAGAGAATTACTAATGTGGCCATCCTCATATCAGGCTCTACTTACTCTGGGCCAGAGGGAAACCTTGGACTGCTAGCGCATGGGACATTTCCCTGGTAAATATCTCTGACCAGTACATGGATGACCTTTCGAGTGCAAAGGGGACATGAGTCCCTTTCACCATTTCATCTGCAGTCTGTCTTTTCCATGGCAGGCAAAGCATGTGATTTCTGTTGTCTGACTGCTGCAAAGAGTTCACATTTAATGCCCAATACCCTTCTCCACTGGGTGTGCAAAACGAGGCGAGCCCCACAGGCAATTGCTCAGGTTGCATTTCAGTGATTGATGCAAAACAGTCCTAATAACATTTCAAACATCCATTTGACCAATTTAACGATATTTTGGAAGGATTTCGAATATGATGTTAACGCACCAGAAATAGATACAATCTATTTTTCTTTTGAATAGTAGAGCCTAAGGCACATGCCTTTTGGTTCACAACATGATGCCAAGTTAGTCCTCTGCCTGCATGTGATCCATATCCCTCCATTTCCTGAATATCCATGCACCTATCTCAACACCTCGTAAATTCCACTATCATATCTGCTTCCACCACTACCCCTAGCAGTGCATTCCAGGCACCCATCACTCTCTATGTAAATGCTTGTCCCCCCAAGGTACTTCCATTGACATTTATTTATCAACCACTTTGAGTCTCCTGTACCCAGAAAACAGCATTTCCCATTTTTGAATATTATTTTTAAGAATGTCAACACCTTATTAACACCTCTGGGCATTTCCATTAGATTGGTTGACCTGAGCATGTTTAAAATCATAGAAAATCATAGAACATAGGTGCAGGAGTAGGCCATTCGGCCCTTCGAGCCTGCACCGCCATTCAATATGATCATGGCTGATCATCCAACTCAGTATCCTGTACCTGCCATCTCTCCATACCCTCTGATCCCCTTAGCCACAAGGGCCACATCTAACTCCCTCTTAAATATAGCCAATGAACTGGCCTCAACTGCCTTCTGTGGCAGAGAATTCCACAGACTCACCACTCTGAGAATTCCACAGACTTACCACACTTAAGATCTGTTTGTTCTTAACCCAATTTGACTTTTGATATGCACGTTACAGCTGTGATTGGAGATGTATCAGCCTCAGACCTAAATGAAATATAGAAACAAGGAACTGAAGAAGTTGGTTAATGCACACAAGGACACAAAATGCACACAAGGACACAAGGAGTAACCTAGCAGGACAGGTAGCATCTCTGGAGAACATGGATAGGTGATGTTTTAGTTCGAGACCCTTCCGCAGACTTTTTAGACGCTTTTAACTAAATGAGAAGTGCATGTTTCAAAAATCCTTTGTTTTTCTATCAAAATGTTGACCAGCTTCAGAAATGACAGTCATCTCAGTAATGTTCAGTTAGAATCATTCACTCCCAGCTATTGCACTTACTTTGGGCACAGTTTCAATTTTGAGGAAACATTTTTATTTTTGCTGGAATATCATTTAATGCAGAACAACTGAGTAGGCAAAACCTCACAATGACCATAATGACCTTCTGTAATGATACTTAATTACTTTTGGCTGTACAGTTGATAATTAGGTAGGGGTCCAATTAACTCCCACCCAGATACATTTTCAATAGTTGGCACTGTGAAACAAAAGTCTATGAGGTATTTAGAAAATCATGAAGAATATCTAGGGCATGAACCACTTTAATCGAAATATTGTTTAAATATTTCCACAGAAAATAATGGGAATTTATATTGTTTTATATTTATGAAATCCAATCTTATTCTGACCCTAATAATCTGATGAAAGCCATCTTATTACTTATTATTTAAGCAATTCATGGAGAGAAAATTTATGGAATGGAAATTCACAGGGTCATCAAGGTCTCATTTCTTGATGACATCACATTATAATGCTTAACTTTAATTGGCATGCAAGAAATTATCATGCACTCTTTCAAATGACCCTTAATAGGTAGGTTTAGCACCAAAATGTAACACACTACTGCTGATTAGTGTTCAGCATAGCCAATGCACATTGTTCACCTAAATTATGCTCGTCGAGGCTTGGATCACATGCTGTCCAAGCATAATTACTGAGAGACCCTCTTGTTTATCATATCCAAGGAATGAAAATGATAAAATTGAGTGTATACATTTTTGTGGCTTTTGTATTTGAGGTTTACAGTGATGTAAATGCCATTTGATGAATAAACAAGATTCCATTTTTTATTGTGTCTTCTTTGCAAAGGAAGTTATTCAGTTAACAAAAATCTAAATAATTTTATCTTCATTCTCAAGAAGGTATGCAACTGTCAAAGTTAGGGTATCTGCCCGGAATTTACAGTCAGTAGTGGATTGACAGCGTTAACCGTCTATCTTAAAGAAACCTGACAACAATGTTCGAGTGAACTCTGTGTTATGTACTGCACCTTTTCCCAAGTCAATTACTGTCATGTGTCAGTTGAAGGAGATTCCTTGCATCCAGGCGATCCAGCAATAACAATGTCACTGTGGTGTATCATTAAGCATGGACTGTCTCCGTGTATGTGTTCATATCGTGATCTTGCTCGGATAAGTCTTGGGGTGTAAAATAAAAGCAAAAAATGCCTCAGCAGGACAGGGCAGCTTCTGTGGAAAGAGAAACCAAATTGACATGTCACGCTGAGGACCCTCAGTCAGGACGCTTAACTCTATTTCTCTATCCACGGATGCCCGCTGACCTGCTGAATGTTGAAAGTATTTTCTGTTTTCATTTCAAAACTCCATGTTTAAAAAAAAATGTTTCACGTCTTGTGGTGTGCCTGGTTTTAATCATTGTCACAGTCTTTCTGGAATATTCAGTCTGCCAAATTAAAATCTCAGCATATAAATAATTTAAGGCTGCTGTCTTACAAATAAACCATTACCTCTTTGTTTATATGTATGCCATGTCTGAAAGCATTCATGAAGACATTACATGGCCAATAATATAAAACCAAGTCATCGTAGGTACTGAAACCTAAAACAAAAACAGGAAATATTATAAATTCTCTGTAGGTTAGGCAGTATCTGTGATTTGAATTCTTTCAGGAAATAAAGGTCAGAGTTGTTCACATTATCTTGGAGAGTTTGCCTTCTGGCAATGACCTTTTATATGTATGCATATAAATTAGAGATAGCTGTACATCCTGTTGCACACATCTTTACTTCCACACCTTCCATTTGAAGAAAGGGGTATGTTGATCATCCAGCTGTACATTTTCAGTATCAATCAAAATATCTCCACACATCCTTCTTTTATATTTAGTAATGATTGCCTTCTAATTTTTGCCGCATTGTATCTAGAAACCAAGGAAGCACACCAACACCTCTACTTCGTTAGAAGGCTAAGTAAGTTTGGCATGTTCCCAACAACTTTCACCAACTTCTACAGATATACCGCAGAAAGCATTTTATCGGGATGCGTCACAGCTTGGTTTAGGAACAGCTCCATCTAAGACCGCAAGAAATTGCAGCAAATTGTGGACGCAGCCCAGTCCATCACACAAACCAACCTCCTTTATTGACTCACGCTGCCTCAGCAAGGTCAGCAGCATAATCAAGGACGAGTCGCCATTCCCTCTTCTCCCCTCTCCCATCGGGCAAAACGTGTAGAAGTGTGAAAACACACAGCTCCAGATTCAGGGACCATTTCTTCCCAGCTGTTATCAGGCAACAAAACCATCCTACCACAACAAGAGAGCTGTCCTGAACTACTACCTATCCCATTGGTGATCCTTGGACTCTCTTTGATTGGACATTACTGGCTTTACCTTGCGCTACATGTTATTCCCATATCATGTATCTGTACACTGTACACTGTGAGTATATCATGTATTGTGTTTCTGCTGACTGGTTAGCACCCAACAAAAGCTTTTCACTGTATCTCGGTGCACGTGACATTAAACTAAACTGAACTAAACTGAACTAACCTGAACAGAACTAAATACTTATTTCTGTTCATGTTACACAGCTAGGATACACAGCTAATGCTCCTTGCATCGTGCTTTCAATATAAATATCCCAAAGCTTTTGAGAACCAAGTTGAACAAGGGGAAGAATTGCCCTTGCTAAAGACTCACTGAGATTGTGTAAGGCAAATCCAAGAACTGGTTAATATTGAAGTGATGTTGTCTGAGTGTACGGCCAAAGTGAATGTGGTAGAATAGTTGAGAGAAAGTACTCTATGACAGTTCCATGGAATGTGATTTTCGCAAATTAGTTGGAGCTGCTTTAATGCTGTGGAAAGACAAAGAATATTCATCGAGTGCAGAGCGAAAAGTCATCAAAACAGGGTGGAGAGGACAGATGGCTGAAAACAGTTTTTGTTTATGGCTATTGATATAAATTTTAAAGGGAGAGAGATAGGTGTCAAGGAAAGGAGAAGACTTGATATCAAGGCAAGCCCACATGATAACTGTGATAAGAGGTGGAATGTTTAACTGTTGCCAGGAGGGGATTAAGAAAGTAGGAGGTGAAATGAATGGGTGTAATGAAGGATGGGAGTGATGTGCAGATACTGTAGGAAGATAGCTGTTGCTCGGGGAAAGTAAACAGCTGCAATAGTAATTGTCCAGTCATCAAAGCTAATGCTGGTAGCTTGCTTTTCCCATTCTCCAGAAATACTGACCAGATAGCAGCCATTTTCTCTGAGGCACCTTGAAATGTTCACTCTGCCAACCCTGGATATTTTAAAATGGTCCCCAAAATCTCAAGATGGAGCTGTCTGCAGTGAACCTCCCTTTAAATGACAATTGTCAGTTCATACATACAAATACTATCTTTGTTGGAGACAAGCACATACTCTGCAGCCACATGATTTAACTGCTGCTCATTCACGGAGAAATACCATCAAAAGAGAAAAAAAGTGCATTTACATATCATGCTTCTTGATCCAGAGATTGATCATCATCAATTGACAGGTGTTTCAGTGTAATTTAACTATACTTTTCATTAATTTCATCGGAGTGTAACAAATGTACAGTTTATTATAATAATGTTTGTGTCATTTTATTTCTCTTCAAATGATGCTGAAAAGAGAATCCTGCAGTTTATATTGTTTGTTGAGCTGTGATGCACATGTGGCACATTTGCTTTTGTCTCTTCAAAGCACAAGACCGCTGTGCAGCAATAAACAAGTCACTTTTCTTTGGGCAAGCCCCCCTAGGAGTCTCTCTGCGGAGAGTAGCTCTTGATTCATTCACATCAGTGTGACTCCAGTCTTGCACTTCCACTGCCAAAGTCCTGCCTTTCTCCCGTACTGGAATTACTCCAGAGTAAACAACTGAGCATGCACTGTTTAACTGGGTACCCAGAGGCATAAGGCAGCAGTGAAATAATTTCCCTTTGCCACTTTGCGTTTTCTTGCATTTGTGGAAATTAATCAATACGTCTCAGCAGTCATTTTACACAGGGAAGACAATTTAATGAATTTTCAAGGGTACATTTCACATTTGATTTACTTTCTTGGAATAAACTTTGATGTGCGTACGCACTCTGAATACTGTTTTCATAAGTACCGGTACAATTTTTTTGTAATATTCCATGTTACTTTGCACGGAATTCAATATATCGAGAATGATTTGTTACTGCCATTTTAAAATATATATTTTTCCCATCTTTTTAATACTTGCACTACATCTGACCACTGAAGGTCACTGTTGATTCAATTTTGTTGTAAGGTTGACTTGGTGGAGTGGAAGGTGGGGATGGTTCTAATTTTAACCCCGCCAACCACCAGGGCCTTGTGGTTGACCAAGTAGTATATCTGACAATGTTCTAACTGGATTGCATATTCTAAGCAGGTTGAAACACACAGATTGGCATCAGGCCATCACAATTTTCACTCTGATGAACCAATTTACAGTCACATAAAGTTATTTAAGAATAGAAATAGAAGCCTGTTCAGGATAAAATATGACTGCACTTTTTGGGCTCAGAAGTAGCAAGAGTGTCCAACTAGGACACTCAGGAGTTACAGCAGTGAAGTGACTGGTGTTCTGAACTTGAGTTCAACATTCTAACACAAACGTTACATGGAACTGTACAGTACAGGGGCAGGCCCCACGGCCCACAATGACCGTGTCCAACATGATACAAAGTTAAACTAATCTCCTCCACTGGCATGTGATCCACATCCCTCAATTCCTTGCACATTCATGCGCATATCCAAAAGCCTTTTAAGGTGCCACTATTGTGTCTGCCTCCATCACAACCCTCTGGCAGTGCATCCAGGTGTGAAGAAGGGTCTCGACACAAAACATCACCCATTCCTTCTCTCCTGAGATGTTGCCTGTCCCGCTGTTACCCCAGCATTTTCTTTCTTTCTTTCTTTCTTTCTTTCTTTCTTTCTTTCTTTCTTTCTTTCTTTCTTTCTTTCTTTCTTTCTTTCTTTCTTTCTTTCTTTCTTTCTTTCTTTCTTTCTTTCTTTCTTTCTTTCTTTCTTTCTTTCTTTCTTTCTTTCTTTCTCTCTCTCTCTCTCTCTCTCTCTCTATCTGTCTGTCTGTCTGTCTGTCTGTCTGTCTGTCTGTCTGTCTGTCTGTCTGTCTGTCTGTCTGTCTGTCTGTCTGTCTGTCTGTCTGTCTGTCTATCTATCTATCTATCTATCTATCTATCTATCTAATCATATATGTGTGTATATATGTGGTTGTATTTACATCTTCGCAAAAACACTACATTGGTAACGATTACATTTTTACATATTCTGTTGACATTTTTCACCTCCAGATAGATATCACCTACAAAGAACATTTTATGCTTTATTTCATATTTATTTCTCAAGTTATTACTGATTAAACTTTTAAAAAATGTCAAAAGACTTTGAATTTAAAACAACCAGCTTCAATAATGATGTCACAATAGCTCAGCTAGCAGTGATCGGCTTTAATGAAGATTTCATCCTATATTTCACATTATTCATGATTAAAGCTCTAAAAATGCCAATTTACACAAGATGTTTACAATTAAAATCATTCCTGCCAGCTTCCAACACACTTCGATACAATGTTGCAACATAGGAACACTCTGAACTTTTCTGTGGGAGCAGTTAGTGTGTGTGGGGACATAGGTGTTTGTGTGTGGGGGTTTAGTGTTTGTGTGGGGGGGTTAGTGTGTGTGGGGGAGTTAGTATTTGTGTGGGAGGGGGTTAGTGTGTGTGGGGGAGTTAGTATGTGTGTGGGGGGTTAGTGCATGCAGGTGGTTTATGTGTGGGGGGTTAGTGTGTGGGGAGGGGTTAGTGTGTGTGGGGGGGAGTAGTGTGTGGTGGTGGTTAGGATGTGTGGTGGGTGGAATAGCGGAGAGGGGCCCAAGTCGAGTCCATTCATTGGCTCTGTGGAGTGCAGATGCAGCCCTGCAACGTTTAACAAAAAAATATTCCAGAACTTTCCTCTGATGCCACCCTCGGGTGTGTGGTGGATTATTGCGTTAGGAGGACGAAGCCCAACGTGTCCCACTTGGGCTAGTGCATTACTAAAACTCTCATCTTGTTTGTGTGTGTGTGCCAAAATAGTAGACAATAGCGCTACAATTTTTGGAGCACCTTACTCACAATTATCTTGTGGTGTGTTTTTATCAGGTTTTGTTCAGATTCATGTTATATTTTACAAGTTATTAATATTTTCATCTTTACAAAATCCAGTTCAAGAAAAAATGACTTGAACACAGCAGTGGCAGTTGTTGGCAGTTACAGCTATGATTTCACAATGGGATCTCATTTACATAAACTGCCCTCAACAGTGTTCCATTGGCATTTAACAACATATGACATCCCAATTGGAACTCATTTACGTAAACTGCCCATCAACAGTGTTCCACAATGCAATGAGAGATTTGTTACATTGTTGTAATGAGAGGGAGGGAGTGGGGGAGGGGAGGAGGAGAAATGTTATTTAAACATTATGTTTAGTGGGGGAGTGGGATAGGGGAGAGGTGAGTAGTGGGGGGAGCAGGGAGGTAGAGGGAGAGGAGAGGGGTAGGGATGGGAGATGGTTTATGGATGGACTGAGGGAGTGACTGAGGCTAGGGAAAAGGAGGGGGAGGAAGAGGTGAGGGAGGGAGTGGAGGAGGGGAGGAAGAGAGGGGAGAGAATAGGGAGGGTGAAGAGGTGGAGAAGGGAGTGTTGGGGGATGGAGGGATTTTGGAGGAGGGTAAGGGTAGGAAGAGGGATGGCAAGGCACAGTTGGGGAGGGTTGCCGTGACTCACGTCACTATGGGGATCTCTGGCGTCACAACGGGAATCTGTCAGCCACACCTGCGCAGTTATGGGCTATGGGTGAGTGGTGGAATATTGTGTTTGTGAACCAGTTCTCATGTGTGAGATGGACCCAACGTATCCCACTTGGTCTAGTATATTATTAAAACTCTCATCTTGTTTGTTGCTGGGGAATGAGGGGAAATGAGCCGAACCTGCGCAGTTGGGGGCTATGGGTGAGTGGTGGAATATTGCGTTAGGGGAACGGGTTGCATTAGAGGAACAGGTGAGTGGTGGAAACGGGTTGCATTTGGGAATGGGTGAGTGGTGGAATATTGCATTGGGGGAACGGGGCCCAACAGGTCCCACTTGTTCTAGTATATATTAGTATAACTCTCATCTTGTTTGTACCTATATTTGTACCTATATATATATTTGTACCTATATTAGCGCAAAAACGGTACACAATAGCGTGACAATTTTAGGCACACCTTATTCACCATTGTCCTGGGATGTGCAATATCAATTTTCATTCAGATTGATGTTACATTTTACAAGTTTTGACATTTAAAACTTAAAAAAAATTAAAACAGCGCCCCAACTTGCCGTCTTTACATGACTGGCGTCACAAAGGGCACCCAACGGGTTCTCAGCTGAGCCTGTGCAGTTGAGGCCTTTCCCCATTTTCAAATAGCCATAATTTTTCTTTGCGTTTACTTGCCTGGCCTCACAATGGAGACCCAATAGTTCCACGGGTAAGATTCCTTCTTCTTTACAAACGCCTCCATGGGTCCTTTCTGCCCCCTCGGCCCTGGGCTGGTGTTGGAGCTGGTGCGGGGTTCGGGAGCAAGGAGAGGCCATGCCGGGGACCCGGGGCTTGGGCGCTGGGGTTGGGGCTGGGGCTAAGGCTGGGATTGGAGCTGGGTCTGGGGGAAGTGGCGCTGCTGCTCTGGGCCCACACAGCGGGGTCCGGGGCCAGGGAAAGGCCGCGGTGGGTACCCAGGGCCTGGGTGTGGGGATGGGTCTGGGGGCGCCAGCACTGCTGCTCCGGGCCCGCAGGAAGGGAGAGGAGTGGGACCCCGGGGTAAGGACTAGGCCACAGTCTCAGCTTCTCCCTCCCCCTCCCCTGGCCCCAGGCTGCTCAACCCATTCCCCCAACATCCACCGCCTCAAGTACAACTTCATCACCGACATGGTGGCCAAAACGGGGCCAGCGGTGGGTTACATCAAGATCCTGGGGAGATGAGGAGGGAGCGTGGGGGGATTGAGGGAGGTGATGGGGTAGGAGGGAGAGGGAGGAAAAAGTGGGGGAGTTGAGGGAGAGTGGGGGAAGAGGGGGGTAGAAGGAGAGGAGGGAGGAGTGTTTGAGGTAGGGAGTACGGGATAGAGGGAGAGGAGGGCAATGGGGGAGGTGAGGAGGGAGAGTGGTGGGGACAGCGGGATAGGGCAGAGGTGAGAAATTTTTCCCCCTTCTTAAAGCAATGCCCTCTAGTCTTTGACATTTCCATCCTGGAAAAAGTTCTGAATATCCAACATATCAATGCTCCTCACAATTGTATATATTGGGTCCCCCCTCAGGCTCCAACTATCCAGAGAAAACAATCCAAATTGAAAATGATTGCTTACTATTACGTATAATTTAAATGGAAAGAGCAGGTTGGTTCATGTTGACACCTTTCTTCATTTTCAGATATTTCTGGCTCTATCTCAATAGACAAATTAACTACTAATATATGCTATAAATCAAGCGACTCCCACAGCTACATTGACCAAACCTCCTCTCCCCTACTCTTTTCTGAGGACAACATTATTTTCTCTTATTTTTTCTGTCTCCACTGCATGTGCTTTCGGGATGAAACTTTCTGCTCTACGATATCCGCAAAATCCTCTTTTTTCAATAAACTTGCTTTCCCCTCTACTGTGGACAATGGAGCCCTCACTCGTATTTTCTCCAATTCCCGAACATTTGCTCTCATCCCTCCTCCCCCAGACAGAACAGAGGTAGAATTCCCTTGGCCTTCATCTTTCACCTTACCAGCCACACAACCAGCAATCATCCTTTGATATTCCTGCCATTTGCAATGTGATCCACCACAACCCTCATCTTCTCCTCCCCATCATTTTCAACTCTCTGCAAGGATCACTCTCTTATGATTCCCTATTCAGTCAAAAAAGCACAACAGAGGATGTACTTCCTACGGCAGCTGAGGAAGCACAATCTGCTACAAGCAATGATGGTCCAATTCGACACGGCCATCGTAGAGTTTGTTCTCACCTTCTCCATCATGGTCTGGTTTGGTCAGCCACCAAGCACGACACCTGGAAGCTGCAGCGAATCGTCTGATCAGCAGAGAAGGTTATTGGTTGCAACCTTCCCTCCATTGATGAACTGGACACTGCAAGGGCCAGGAAGTGAGCAGGCAAGATCATCTCTGACCCCTTTCACCCTGGCCACAAACTCTTTGAGTCACTTCCCTCTGGAAGGTGACTCCAGACTGTCAAAGTTGCCACAGCCAGACATAAAAACAGTTTTTGTCCATGAGCAGTTGCACACGGGGGCTTCGTCCTGTATGGGTATGGCTGCCCAGCCTGCAGCTGTCCCTTTTTTCTCTCTTTTTTTATTTTTAGTTTGTTGAGTTTAGTTTGTTTTCGGAGTCCTAGCCTTTTTTATGTGGGGGTGGGGGGGAGAGGGAAAACTGCTTGGAGAGGCAGCTTTTCCGGGCTGCACCGTCGACCCGTCCACGCAGCCTACCATCGGGCCTGGAGCGGTGTTTGCTGTGGGGACCGCCCAGAACCACGGCTCTGGCAGCGGCGCAGTGCTAGAGCGCCATCGCAGAGTGGAGTGGGCGATGCCTTGCCTGGGTCGCTGCGCTGGAGCTCCGGTGAGCTGAAGAACACAGGTGAACATCGTGGAGCTGCGGGACTGTGGGGCGGCCGGTCGCGGTCAGCGGCACTGAACTTCAACTTTAATGTCGGGGTCTGGGATCTCTCAGCGAGATCGCCAGTTGTGGAGCTCCATTCAGCATGGCCTGTTGGCGTCAGAAGCCGCGGTCTCCAGCAAGGAAGCGGCAGTTACAGGCACCCCGAGCCACGGAGAGGGCTCTCCCGATGCCGGAGCACCATCACCCGGCGAAGAAGGGCCTGTAACATCGGCCCACGTAGCGGCTGCTGCAGAGGCCTCAATAGGCCCGACTATGGGTGAACAAGGGGATGGGCACTGGACTTTGTGCCTCCCTCATAATGGGAATCATTGTGGGAGGATGTTTTATTATGTTTATTGTTAAATTCTTTAATGTTGTGTCTTATCTTTATCTGTGTGCTGCATGGCAAGACAAATTTGACTACACCAATTGGTGTATGTGACAATAAATGTCCTTTGTCCTTTGTCATTTGTCTACTCAACAGCCAAAAATCTGTAGCCTCCCTTTGATCTGGTATTTTGTTGGTTCACATGCTTGATCAATGGTGTTTTATCCTTAATATTATATTATTAATAATGTTTAGTGTTTTCTGAGTCATTCGTAACTGTTACCGTATGTCATGTTGTTACTTGTGGGCGGAGCACCAAGGCAAATTCCTTGTATGTGAATACTTGGCCAATAAACATACTTAATAACTTACTTGTTCATTCCTCCCCACACAACTCTCAATCTCCTCAGGAATTTTCTCCTGCCACATCTTTCTTCTTGCTAATGAAATTCCACCTCATCTCCATTTTGAAGGTAAGCCCTTTTAATCTGTGGCTGCGCCCCTTGGTCCTAGACTCTCCCAAAACTTGAAACATCCTTTTTCACATCCACTCTCTCTAGGCCTTTAATTATCCAGTAGATTTCAATGAGATTCCCCCTCATCCTTCTAAACTCCAGTGAGTGTAGATCCATAGCTTTCAAACACTCGTCATACATTAACCCAATCATCCTCAGGATCATTCTCGTAAACCTACTCTGGACCATCTCCAAAGCTAGCACATCCGTCCTCGGACATGGGGCCCAAAACATCTCACATCTTACTGATTAATTACATCACTGTGCATATCATCAGGAGTTAGCTAATGGGGCTGTTCCCAATAAATCTATATAATTTATTTGAGTATTTGAGTATAGGAGCAGGGAGGTTCTACTGCAGTTGTACAGGGTTTTGGTGAAACCACACCTGGAGTATTGCGTACAGTTTTGGTCTCCAAATCTGAGAACAGACATTCTTGCCATAGAGGGGGCACAGAGAAGGTTCACCAGACTGATGGTTACACAAAAAGCTGGAGAAACTCAGCGGGTGCAGCAGCATCTAAGGAGCGAAGGAGATAGGCGACGTTTCGGGTCGAGACCCTTCTTCAGACTGGTCAGGGATCAGGGAAACGAGAGATATAGACAGTGATGTGGAGAGATAAAGAACAATGAATGAAAGATATGCAAAAAAGTATTGATGATAAAGGAAACAGGCCATTGTAAGCTATTTGTGGTGTGAAAATGAGAAGCTAGTGCGACTGGTGTGGGGGGGAGGGGGGGGAGGAGATGGAGAAGGAATGTCAGGGCCTGAGGGCTGAGGGAGAGGTGGGGAGGGGGAGGGGGCAGTCTGGGTTAACAGAATTGAGAAAATTCAATGTTTAAGCCCAGAGGATGCAGACTCCCCAAGCGGAATATGAGGTGCTGTTCCTCCAACTTGCGGTGTTGCTCACTCTGGCCGTGGAGGAGGCCCAGGACCGAGAGGTCGGATACGGAATGGGAGGGGGAGTTGAAGTGCTGAGCCACCGGGAGGTCGGGTTGGTTATTGCGGACCGAGCGGAGGTGTTCGGCGAAACGATCGCCCAGCCTCCGCTTGGTCTCACCGATGTAGATCAGCTGGCATCTGGAGCAACGGATGCAGTAGATGAGGTTGGAGGAGGTGCAGGTGAACCTCTGTCGGACTTGGAATGACTGCTTGGGTCCCTGAAAGGAGTGGATGGGGGAGGTGAAGGGACAAGTGTAGCATCTCTTGCGGTTGCAAGGGAAAGTGCCCGGGGAAGGAGTGGAGCGGGAGGGAAGGGAAGAATTGACGAGGGAGTTGCGGAGGGAGCGGTTTTTGCGGAAGGCAGACGGGGGGGAGATGGGAAGATGTGGCGAGTGGAGGGGTCACGTTGGAGGTGGCGAAACTGGCAGAGGACTATCTGTTGCATGCGCTGGCTGGTGGGGTGAAAGGTGAGGACCGGGGGACTCGGCCCTTGTTATGAGTGGGGGAATGGGGAGAGAGGGCAGTGTTGCGGGGTATGGAGGAGACCCTGGTGCGAGCCTCATCTATAGTGGGGGAGGGGAAACCCCGTTCTCTGAAGAACGAGGACATTTGTGAAAGACTGGATAAACTTGGCTTGTACTCGCTAGAATTTAGAAGACTGAGGGGGGATCTTATAGAAACTTACAAAATTCTTAAGGGGTTGGATAGGCTAGATGTAGGAAGATTGTTCCCGATGTTGGGGAGGTCCAGAACAAGGGGTCACAGTCTAAGGATAATGGGGAATTCCTTTAGGACCGAGATGAAGAAAACATTTTTCACACAGAGAGTGGTGAATCTCTGGAATTATCTGCCACAGAAGGTAGTTGAGGCCAGTTCATTGGCTATATTTAAGAGGGAGTTAGATGTGGCCCTTGTGGCTAAAGGGATCAGGGGGTATGGAGAGAAGGCAGGTACGGGATACTGAGTTGGATGATCATATTGAATGGCAGTGCAGGCTCAAAGGGCCGAATGGCCTACTCCTGCACCTATTTTCTATGTTTCTATGTTTCTATAATGGAATCAATTGTCTTTGTCAAAATAATTAGCTCCAGCGTGAGATTCAATATACCTTTCCTATTTTTAAAAATAGACAAGTGAAAATGTATTGACTTAAGTTTGAGCACTGCCTGCCCATCACGTACTGAAACATTAACTCTTTTTTTTTCTGCCATATTCTGGTTTTATTTACAATCATGGGAGGAATGATTTTTCCTACTGAAGCAAAGTGGAAGATGAGGTTGTCATTTCTCTTAATTAATTTAATCATTGTCCAAAATAATGAAACAAGCTTATGTGCATCACTATTCACACAGCAAACAGGACAATATGTAATAGTATCATTCATGACCAATTAAAATATGGCATGAAGGGGAAGGAATTATTTTTTTAACTCCCTTGATATCAATTATGATTGGCGGTGGGCAAAAGAAAGGGCGGTAGAGTTACTGCCTTGCAGCACCAGAGAACCGGGTTCGATCCTGACTATGGGTGCTGCCTGTATGTACGTTCTCCCCGTGACTTGCGTGGGTTTTTTCCAGGAGCTCTGGTTTCCTCCCACATTTCAAAGACTTACAGGTTTGTAGGTTAATCGGCTTGGTATATATGTAAAGATTATGTGTAGGATAGTGTTGGTGTGCAGGGATCGCTGGTCGGTGCGGACTCGGTGGGCCGAAGGGTCTGTTTCCATTCTGTATCTTTAAATTAAACTAAGCTAAATTAAAAGCCATCAACAACCTTCCTATTTTCCTTCTCTTTTGCATTCTACAAGGTATTTTAATAAGAGATAAAGAAACACATACCATGAAAACTCTAATGGGCCTGTTCCACTTAGGCGATGCAGGAGACTATGCGGTTGCCACATGGTTGCCACATGGTCACCACATGTTCACAGGGAGTTTCCTAGGAGTCACCTTCATGGTCGTGAGGAATTCCCGCATTCGCCGTAAATTTTTCAACATGTTGCAAAATTAGCGGCGAACAGAATGACGCCGCCATGGCGAGTAGCGAGAATTCTTGTGCCTTAGGTGGGTCGCCAGGAGGTCATAGTGGGTTGCCAGGAGGTTGAAGGTTCTCTTAGGTTGCAGGTTGTCATTGGCTCATTGGGAAAATAAACATAAGCAGTAGTTTTCAGAACCAAGGACCGATAATGTTAATGGCCGCCGAGCTTCATAGCCGTGTATCTCTGGCTTCTTAAAAGTAGTCTCCACTCCTTCTCCCCCCTCCCCCCTCCTCACCCTCTTCCCCCCCTCCCTCCCTCTTTTAAAGGACTTACGTAACCCTTCCCGTATACTGTGCTTTCACCGTACAGCGCCAACCTTCCTGTTCAACTTGTATATCTGAATCATATTGGCTTTGCACCATGTGAATTTCACACAGACAGTGCTCCCCCCCCCCCCCCCCCGCTTGCCCTGTCCCCTACCTACATTATGGGCTGGTGAAGGAAACAATGTGTGTGTCTGTTCTACTCTGACAGTCGCCGATCCAGTCGCCGGTAGTTGCCTCAAAAATCGCCTATAAGTCATCTATATGAGTTTTGGCTTGGAACAGAAAAAAGGTCAAATAGAACTCCTTGGTCAAAAAAGATTTCCAAACACTCACTAAAAAGAGTTTAAAGGGCCTGTCCTACCAGCATCCGACTCTATGCGATGAGCGCAACCAAACCGGCAGCGGGGGCCGCGTGGAGGTCGGGTGAGTGGCGCAATGCGGCGCAAAGTGAGGCGAACTTGGAACGAAGTCTAAAGGTAAGTTCGCCATGACAGAGAGCGACACACAGAGAGGGGCACAGAGGCACACACAGAGAGGGCCACTGAGCCACACACACAGAGGGTCACGGAGGCAGCTACAGAGAGGGTCACGGAGGCACGACATCGAGGCGACTGCGAGCCGACAAGCCGTTGCCACGCGGAATTTTTGAACATAGTCAGTTTTTCGGCGCCCCGCGCGATGTCGGGACGAACTCCGCACAATTCCGCAAGGCTCTGCCGATCGAAGTGGGACTGGCCCTGCGACGCCGGACGGCTCAAGCGATCACGTTAGGTCGCGCTCATCGCGTAGATTTGCATGCTGGTGGGACAGGCCCTTAAGTTATATTGTTCCATAACATACGAATTATGATGTTTTTATAGGTTCCTCTTTGAGGAATGAAGGAGAAAATGTGAAAAGTAATTGTGTCTCTATCACACCAGTCACCAGCAAAAAGCCCTTGCAACTGAAATTATGCTGAGATCATAAGAATAAAAGAACAAAGTAATCCACACAACACATGCAAATGGCTGCTACTTCTTTTAGTGATAGAAACGGATTCAGGTTCCCATTGGCAAATTGAACTGTGGCTTGTTAAGAAATTACTGATGAGTGAACAGGTTTTGTGTATTAGCCATTGATGTACCATCAAAATTATAGAAGCATCAATCCTAAATTCAGTTATCAAGTCTCTGAATTTATCACTGATTAATCACCTCATTGTGCGCAGTATTGGGAGTATGCTAATCGGACTGCTTTGCTAATCAAACGAATATTTATAATGGAATCAATATTATTTGTCAAAACAATTAACTTTAGTATGAAACTCAATTTTTTTTAAATGGAGAAGTGAAAATATATTGAATTAAATTTTGAACATCAATTTGACATGCACTGCAAAAGAAAAACAGCCTATCCATTACTAATGTTGTATTGCACACCTATTTTTTGCCCGTGGATAGGTTTGTGGAAGGCAATAAAGTCAGTTGGGCAAGGGAGATGATCTGTGCCCCAAAAATGGTGGCCATAAATTTGCAACAATTTTGTTTCTGGTCCTCTACCAAAGGATTCAATAAACTGGGGTTATAATTTCACTGCTTCCTCACCTGACTAAGTGTAGATTATGGGACACCCACCTCAGCGGGCTCCAGTATCATTTAGAGATCAGCAGCAGAGGTGAAGAAGATAGCAAGAGTCAACAAGTTAAGAAAAAAAAGGAATGTAGCGATGTTCGTGTTTAGAATCCTGAGAGAAACTGGCCTGCAATGTTTTGTGTTTTTAGTGGAAACAGCTCAGACTCTGAGCGTACAGTAAGCCAATAAATCAACCCCTTTGCTTGTGTGTTAAGGGATTTTTGCAGGATTGCAAAACCTTTACTCATCCCTGAGAGGCTAAATTGTGAAGCCAACCCAAGCTCTCTGTGCAATTTATATAAATTGAATTACCAACCAAATGCTAGTAGGTGGTGTTTTCAAACAGGTGAAAGTGCCACATTTTTCTGCTGAAATCACTGTGAAACATGCTTCAGTCAATGTTTTAAAGCTCAAAACAGGAAGGACAGCATTCACTGGATGGAATGTTTGAGTCAGACAACTGAATGAAAGAATATCTTTCATAGAATAAGCGAATCAATGACAGTGAATAAGACCACATACCTATCAATCATCATTATTTGGTAGACAATCACTCCATCCTGTTGGATAATGGACTATACGCTAATTATTTGATCAGTTGTGCTGGTTGCACAATTAACTAATTTTGCATTGTGAGTGGACAAACTTAGTAAAAGTGTGCAAGAAGGAACTGCAGATGCTGGTTTATACCGAAGATAGAAGTAAAATGCTAGAACAACTCAGCAGGTCAGGCAGCATCTCTGGAGAAAAGGAATAGGTGCTGTACAGCTACTGTTATTTGTTCTCTTCGGATCGTTTACCTTGTCGTGGTGAAGAGGCTTGCATGTCCCAATGATTCCGAGAGTGATGCCGTTGGAAGCACCAGGGTAGAGCCATCCCTGGCGGTAAGATCGAGGATGAGGATTCAGACTAAGAACGATCCAACCTACAAGATCTCAGCGGTGGACAAGGCGGATAAAGTTATCGTGAACTCAACGGCTGGATGAAGGCTGCAACAGATCTATCAGCTCCAATTGTCTTGGTTCCCTTGCCATTGGAATTAGTTGATTGATTTGTGAAGGGCCGTGTGCTTCTTGGAGTGCAACCTCAAGTACACGTTAAACAAATAAACAAACAGGCATCTTTGTTCTGTGAGCAACATAATACTTCTCAAAACTTTCGGCGATCGGGTTAGGGTGACGGGAGCAGGCCATGTGAAGGCTGGAAGCTCCTAGTCAAGAACCAGCATGGAAGCAGTGAATACTTGATTAAATCGCTCAACTTTGGACAGAAGCAGGAAAGTTGTTCGGTAGCAGTATTCATGTCTGAGCAGCCCTATGTAGGATCCACTCTGCTCACCCTGAGCTGGGAAGGGGCTAGAAAATGTGCCCTAAAAATTGCCTGCTTTGCCTTGTCCTGTCTGGAAAGCCGCATCCAGAGGGTTCACCATCATGCGGTCGAAAACCATCAAGAAGCCAAACTATGAAACTCGGAACTTGGAATATATGAACTCTGATGAACAACCTAAACTCAGACCGACCACAGAGAAGAAATGCCTTTGTTGCTCAGGAACTCCGAAAATTCAGCTTTGACTTTGTTGCTCTGAGTGAGACCCGCAGAACTGGAGTAGGGCGACTAAAGGAAGAACAAGGTCAATACACCTTTTTCTGGAAAGGCCGTGATCCTAAACAACCGAGGATCCACGGAGTAGGTTTTGCCATCCGAAACAGCCTACTTCAGAAGCTGACAGAGCAACCACTGGGAATCAACGAAAGTCTTATGAATCTACGGATCCAGCTCGTCAAGAACCAATACACCACCATCATCAGCGCCTATGCTCCAACTCTGGACACTGAAGCCGAAGTAAAGGAGAACTTCTACACCCAACTTGACGACAACCTTTCCTCTGTTCCCAATGATGACAAGACCATTCTCTTAGGAGACTTCAATGCTAGTCGGGAAAGATCATAGGCTCTGGACCGGAACAATTGACAAGGAAGAAGTTGGCAAGATCAATGTGAATGGAACACTCTGAATGTGCTGAACACAACCTGGTGATTACAAACACCTTATTTCACCAGAAAAACAGGCACAAAGTCTCCTGGCAGCATCCACGTTCCAAACACTGGCACATCGACTACATCATCGTACAATCCCGTGACCAACAAGATGTACTGACAACAAGAGCTGTTACTGGTGCCGGCGAGTGCTGGACAGACCATCGTCTCATCTCATCCACCATGAGAATGAAGATTCGGCCCAAAAGGAAACATCAAAACCAGAACACCATCAAGAAATTCAATGTTGATGTCCTTCAAGACATCAACCATATACAGATGTTTCAACAAAAACTTCAAGAACATCTGCCTCAACAAACCCCATAATTTGTTGAAGAACACTGGAATCCATTGAAGAATGCTATCATTGTCTCCTGCAAGGAAACAATTGGGTTCAAGTAAAATAAACATCAGGATTGGTTTGACAATGATGACATACAACTCCAACAACATCAAAAAGAGAAAAGCTTTCATCACTTTACAAAATGACCAACAGTCGGTTACCAAAAGGAAGTGCTACCAGGAATGCAAGGCTGCAGTCCAGGAGAGCACCTGAAACCTGAAAAACCAATGGTGGAGGAAAAAAGCTCAGGAAATCAACAACTAGCAGATGCCAACGACACTCAAGGCTTTTTCAACACCACCAAAGTCATTTTTGGTCCATCCACTCATGGTCAAACCCATCTCAAAAGCAAAGATAGGTCAACCATCCTGAAGAACAATACTGACATCAATTCTAGATGGAGGAAGTACTTTAAAGATCTTCTAAATCAAACCGCCTCATTTGCCAGGAATGTAATCAACAACATTCCAAAGCAGCCTGTTGACGACTCCCTAAGCTGAATACCATCACTTGAAGAAGTCAAGGAAGCCATCAAAACCTTCAAAACCAAGAAGGCAGCTGGACTCAATGGAATACCAGCCGAGGTGTGCAAAATTGGAGGTAACCTGCTCCATTACCAACTGCATCAACTTCACATTAAGATCTGGATAAATGAAGACGTACCAGGAGGCTTTAGAGACTCAGCAATCATTACCATCTACAAAAGGAAAGCCAATCGGCCTGACTGCAGAAATTATCGTGGAATTTTCCTATTATCAACAGCAGGCAAGGTCCTCGCACGCATCATGAACAACCGACTCAAGCCTTTAGCCGAGAATATCATTCCAGAGACACAAGCCGGGTTTAGACCATCACGTGGAACAGCCGACATGCATCAACTACAAGATTGTCCTGAACAACTTCAACCTTTGTACATGGCATTCATCAACCTCACTAAGGCCTTCGACTCGGTATCAAGGGAACTCTTATGGGACATCCTATCCACCTTTGGTTGTCCTGAAAAGTACTTTCGAATCCTGAGACTCCTCCACGATGACATGCTTGCCACAGTCATGGCCAGCAACAGCAACTGTGAGCTATTTCAAGTCAGATCAGGAGTGAAACAGGGATACGTGATTGCCCCAACACTGTTCACCATTTTCATTGCGATAACCATCCACATTATCCAGGATGACCTACCCCCAGGAATCGAAATTGTCTACAGAACAGATGGCAGACTTTTCAATCTCAAGTCCAAAAATAAGACATCTATGAGCACGCTCATCGAGTTCCAATACTGTGTTGCAGCTCTCTCAGAAAATCATCTGCAACAGATCCTGACTGCCTTCAACAATGCATACACAAAACTTGGACTTACCATCAACTCCAAGAAGACTCAGGTTATCTACCAATCATCACCAACTGAGACAAATTGGAAAGAGCCGTCAATTCAACTTGGTGAAACAACCCTGGAAAATGTTGATCACTTTCCGTACCTTGGAAGTCACCTCTCCTCCAATGTCGACCTTCATGACGAGATCCAACATCGTCTTAAGTGTGCTGGAACAGCTTTTAGATGTCTTCGAATGAGTGTCTTTCAAAATTGTGACATCCGAACAGACACCAAAATGTTAGTGTACAAGGCAGTGGTGATTCCAATGCTCCTGTATGCATCAGAAACCTGGACAACATACTGACACCATCTGAAAACACTTGAAAACTTCCATCAACTATGTCTTCGAAGCAGCTTAAATATCAGTTGGGAAGACAGAAGAACCAACGTTATCACAAGCAAAAACATCTAGCATCGAAGCCTTCGTCATCAAGAACCAACTAAGATGGGTCGGTCATGTTGTTCAGATGGAAGACGAGTGTCTACAAATGCAAACCTTCACCTCCCAGCTTTAAGAAGACAAACGTAAAAGAGGCAGACAAAAGGAGAGATTCAAAGATGCATTCAAAGCCAGCATGAAGAAATGTGAAATCGACATTGACAATTGGGAAACCAATGCCAAGGACAGGAAACTCTGGCAAACCATCAACCAAGAGGGAACAGCGACCTTCGAAGCCAAGTGATGCGCAGAATTAGAAGAAAAGAGAAGAAAATGGAAAGAGAGGCAGCAACAACCAAAGCCCGATCTGCCATCTGGAATTACCTGTCCTGAATGCCAAAGAACTTTCAAAGCCAGGATTGGACTCATAAGTCACCTGAGAGTCCATAAAAACAATGGAAAGTAGACCATCATCCTCGACCTCAAAGGATAGCCACGACGATTTGTTCTCAATATAATAAAGTCATTGGGTTGAATATTTTTATTACATGTGATACTAAAATAACATAAAATAGTAAGATTAAACGAGAATTTACCAGTTTGAAGTTTGATCTTTATTTTATGAGGAGTTACGGTGAGCGATTACGTGAAGAAGCCCCGCCAGTGCGCCTGAACGTCAATCTTCAAAACAGCGGTGTGAAATCACAGTAACTACAGTCGAAGTGATATAGTAAGACTCAGAAGACTAGAACTACCAGATGATCTTTGCGATTATGAGGGCCGGGAGCGGAGGGCACGTAATCGCTCACCGTAACTCCTCATAAAATAAAGATCAAATTCATACTGGTAAGTTCTCGTTTAATCTTACTATTTTACTTCGGAGTCACATGAGTGATTCGTGAAAATTTCAAAGCTCTGTGATTCACTGCTTCGATTGACACAGGATAAACAAATAATGTATTGAACATTGTGTGCATTATACAAGTTAATGTCTTAATGACAAAAGAAGCAATAATAACCCCTCTCTCTTAGGGGAATTTACAAACAGGACCCAAAATGACATGCCCAAATCCTTCCGTCGTGACCATAGGTTTTGGAGCCTCTAAGACTCTTGGTGACCTCAATATTGACGTAGGTGCGTAACTACAATAGTCGGCGGTCAATGCGGTATGCTCTAAAGCTCATTTTTGTCCTGGACGTCCGTGGCCTGCTTTGTGTAATTAGATCATATACATAAATCGTAATACTATTTACAGAAAAGGCATGCTGTCCAGTCGTAACTTTTGCAATGTCTGGACCCCGTTGCGCTGAAACGAGCACCATGAGCATGACCAGTTTAAGTGTTCGTTTTTTGGAAACAGATGTAATCGGAGCCTATTGATGAAGCAGTGTGAGAACTATGCTCACATTCCCAGATTCATGTATATCTAGGTCTAGGAGGGTTCTTGTTAAATACCTCTCATGAATCAGGGCACCAATGGATGAGATCCGACAAAATGTTGTCCCGACCCCTGCCATAAACAGGAGGACAATGCACTCCTAGCACTATTAATGGCACTATAACTCCATTGCTCGTCAAAGTGTAATGTAACAAGAAACTCCAATACATCAGGTATGCCTGCAGTGTGATAAGATATAGTTAACTATAAGCAGAGCATCTCCCATTTTTATATATGAGATACGTATTGTTTTTTAGTATTATCCCTCCACGCCGTAGTTATCACATCCATGGTTCGCCTTGATTGTCCGAGCCGCTGGAAAGGTCTCGTCAGAATCTGCAATCAACAGATTAATATGATCATCGAAAGGGTGACTCTTTCCTGTCACAGGGTAAAGCAACAAGGTGCTGCTTTTGGGATAACCATGAATGGTTGTCATTAGTCTCAGAACCAATGGTAACCATGGTTGTGTGGCCCAGTCGGGAACTACCAAACGCCTGAAGCGGAGCCTTGCTCAATTTGGTGAGACATTGACTAATAAGGCAGAATGGGGAAAGCGTAGAAGAGCGTACCTCCCCAATGTAGCGGGAATCCATCCACCGCTACTGCCCCTCGATCCGGTTCCTATGAGGCGTATTTAGGTAACCGGTGATTTAATCTGGATGCAACAGATCTATGTCTGGCAATCCATAATGGGTGACAATCTTTTTTTTAAAAAATCAATATGGATTCAATATCCATTCTATGTTGTCTTTACATTTACGTGCGCTGGTGTCCGCCACCACACTATCTCTACCTAGCAGGTAGATTGCTTCTTCTTCTTCTTCTTTCATGTGGCGTGCACAATCTAAAGTTGTTGGATAACTTGTTCTATTTGATCTTCCGTTTGTGCACGTCGGGTTGATTGCATTAGCCGAAACAGGGCGGACCACGTGAAGGTTGCAATCTTCCACCCCAGGTAGATTGCTAGGACCCAGATATTCCTAGTAATATAACAGTGCCAGATGGGGTTTAGCCAGATTATCACATGTAATGACGTAATTCCGCCCTTGTAATTAATATATGCAATTGCTGCGGTATTGTCAATCTGGAGCGGAACATGTAAGTCATGCATTTGTCAAATACTACGCTTTTCTGGGGCATAAAATGCCCCAAGATTCCAAATACATCTGTAGGATTAATGCCTCTTGCATACTGCATTTGCTGTTGCGGCTGGAATTGTGTTATCAGTGGCTCCCTGTCCTGAAACACTCACCTCAACTTGTAAAGCAGCTGAAGGTTGTTTGCTCAAAATGTTACTAGAGCAACGTGAGACATTTGTTATACACCTTTGCAACTCGGTGATAGCTTGGGCTGTCAACTACATTGGTCTATCAAAATGACCTGCATGTTTTTGAGTGCCTGTCCCTTAGCCCATTGCATATTCTGATCGTGTAGAGGCCTAAATTGCACTCCAGGGAAGGCTGCTATTAATTTACTAATAATATTAGCCACTCATTGGTAGGAGGGTTGCTGCTCTTCTACCAGACTGCTGCAGGGTTATTTCTAAACTTTTGGTCATAGGCATAGTCACTGATATGTTGGTAATTGAAACAGAAATTCAGCTGCCTTCTGAGTGGTGCCTATGATCAGAATATCATGAAAGTATGCCATCACAAGTGATTCTGAGCCCGGAGTAGTCCGCATACTGGTTTCCACAATTTTGTCAACAAGGTAGGGCTGGGTTTCCCATTTTGGCAAGTTTTAACTGCCACCGCTGTCGCATTCAACTAACTTCCAATATCTGTGGTATTGTAATGAATTGGTACTGAATAATATGCATCTTTCAGATCTATACTTGCCATATAACACCCTTTGGAAAGCAGTTGCTCAGCAGTACTGACTGTTTCTATTTGAAAGTGTTTATACTGGACATAGGAGTTTTAGTCGGGCTAGGTCTTAGAATGGCTCGACATCCAACATCCTTCTCTTGCTTGGGTAATTCAAATTAACTGAATTTGAAACCCCTAAAACTGTCCATTATAAACGCCTCTGATGTTATACAGAATCCTTCATTGTAGAACAATTGCAAACTACACCCTACTGGTGACTGGTCTCTGGAGGATATGTCCTGGACTAGTCCAGCTGCTTGTACCGCCATGGTTGTTGGATTCTTTTGCCTCCTAATTTTGCTGGAGATGTGCACTGGTGCATTCCAATGGCGTATCAATGGGAGCTCGCCCCGCACCAGTGTTTGTGACCCATCTGAAGGGGTATGGTTGATGAGGCGGCATCATGCACAGTCTTCGCCTCGTCATCTGAGTTATTGACTTACTTTGCCAGAACCTCACCAAACAAAAAGTTTGATGGCTATGTTGGATGATCTGCACAGTGCTGCAAATTTTGGATTCAAGTTGGCTTGATGGCGTTTTCCGTCAGGCAGTTTGATCTCAAAGTGGGCGTTGCACTGCAGGCTAACATATCCGCTGTGAGTTTGATAGTGGTGCCCAAAGCCGCTATACCTGATCCGATTAGTTTTAAGGCTTTCTGTAGCCTGGTTCATGCAATCGCATGGTTGCACCCATTTGCCCCCAGATGCACTGGTTTACAGTGGACTCTCTGAGTGATGCACACTTTACAGGTGTCTCATATCGTTTGGGTATTTCATCTATTGTTAATTCGTCGAACTGGTGAGAGGTCATGTAATTAATGTTTCTGGACAGATTTTTTGCCTTACCAGTTCCTGCCGCATGACGAATTTACACGCCACGTCCGGCAACCGGGAGCTAAGCTCTTGGCTTTGGGCCATGCTTCTGTGCTATACCACCAACTTCAGGGGTAGTATCATACAGCCCTGGCTCTCCCTGCTCATGCATAAGGGAGGTATCATGCAGCCCTAACATGGCGCTGCTCCATTTCTTCACCAGTTCCAGCCGGTATGGCGAATTTACCTGCCACATCCGGCACACCTGGAGCGAAGCTCGTGTGCTTTGGTGTATGCTCTTCTGCAGTATCACCAACTTCAGGGTCAGACTCTTGCTGCCCTGGGTCTCCCGGATCATGCCCAAGGGAGGTATTATGCAGCCCATGACATGGCGCTGCTGGTATGGGTGCCCATGCAGACTCATAGGCATCTGGTTCTTGCACTATACGGATCTCTGGTAGAGGTTGCTACTGAGAGCTGCTGGGGAACCCTGGGGGTATACCCCTGACTGGAACACCTCATGGTTGTTAGCATTTCCTTTAGGAGGTGTTCCATCTCATGCAGACGTCCCCTAACCTTATTGTTGGTATGAGGGGAGTCTTTCTGGCCTGACTCATCAGAGTCGATAGGCCTGGATAATTTACTCTTGGCCTTTCCTCCCGACAGGAGTGGCCACAGTGCTCCTTTCTTTTTCGCATAAGCAAGTTCAAATAAAGAAACGTGAAACATTATTTCCGTGTACCGAACATGTTTTAATTATACTTTGTCCAAGTAGGACGTTTTAATAGATTTGAGATTTTTATTAAGTATCTCTGAATATCCTCCAACCCTCAAATCGTGGTGTGAGGCACCAGATTTGTTGCCGCTGTCTGTACTGCCGGCGGCTCTGGAGCCGGCGTCTCCCGCTGACCGCGGTCCCGCGGGCAGGTTTTTACTTTTATAGGCGGCACCCTCGCCTTACTTTCTGTTAATTTTTTCCCTTTTAGGAAGTGTCCCTGCTGGTTCCTGCAACCAGCCTTACGGGACATAAGCAAACCGCAGCAAGTTTAAAACACTTACCTGCGGGTGTTTTACTTACCGCTGGTGGAGCTGCGCTCTCCAGCCTTTTGGTGCGCCAAGCGCGTCTGACGTAATGGCGCGCAGGCGCACTGGCGGGGCTTCTTCATGGAATCACTCACGTGACAACAAAGTTAAATGGAGAAAGGCCAGGCCTCGGTTAGGAAGATTTGATAAATATCTCCACGTAAGGCTGGCAAGATAACACAGAAAATGAAAAGACTTACAGTTTATCATTATGCAGGCATTTTAGTTTTGGCTGCAACATATTCATCTTATACATGATCATTAAAATAACATTCAAAATTAAGTCTAAAATAGTAGGTCCGGAAAGAATATCTGCAGACTGCAAAAGCTACCTCTGTATATTAACAATCTGCTTACCATTGCCATACATTCATCTCCAAATAGTCATAAATAAATTGAAAACAAATTAAGAAGCATGTTTTGCTTTTATTTCCATGGACGTATAACACCTCAGTTTAATTGAGAGACAGCAAGGCCTGTTACAGATGAGAAAATTACTTGAAAGAATAACAGGAGTGTCCATACTGTGAATGTGAGATGCATTGCGCGATGAAACAATACATGACATTTCCACGGAATGCCTTGTTGTCTCTTCATTTTATTTGCCTTGACACTCAGAGGAAAGAGGATAAATGTGTTTAGATGAGCCTTTTGGTAGGCTCTCCCGTAATGGGAAATCTTTTTTTGTCCCCTGCCAGTCTGCTGTATTCTGCAAGCTTCATCTCATGGAAGCCTCTATTAAGTGGCAGTTGGCTGTATGGGAGTGTTCATCAATATGCCAGGCAGTCATGCAGACAGCCAGGAGGCCATTCCATTAATGAAATGTTGATGACTGAATTAGACCTGTAATAACTGCACCATGCTGTACTGCTGTGAGTCCATTAGCATCGCCAGACCCTGCTGGGGAGCAAGTAAACGAGACAGACATCAAGAGAAAAACTTCACCGCCGTAGAGTTGTGCTGCTAAGCAGGTGTGAGAGGTTTAATAACAAATTCATCATGAACACAGCCTGTGGCGATTTCATTTCAGAAGAAGGTGCTTAGAAGCTAGATTACTATATCCTTCAGTATTAGCCTGTACATAAAGTGTGCAAAATCATATAATGTCTCACCTTAGCCTTTGCACAAAAGTTCCATTAAATTTTTATGATTACATTTTTGATGTTGAATGTTCAGTCACAAACGCAAGACATGCTGTCATTATACAAGAAGAGGCTTGTGTACAGTACAATTACTTCAAGGTAATTACCTGACAGTACAGAATCATTGGACATTAACAGGATCCAAAAACCCATTGAACTGGATTACCGAACAAAAGATTTCACACCCATTTCGGAGCAGAGATGGATCTGCAGAACTCAAATTCTCAGTGAAATTTCTCTAAATAACTGCACTTTGTTCCTTATGGGTGTAATAGCAAGGTGGCTATATTACTGGACTAGCAGCCAGGAACTTGAACTCTTGAGCTCTAAATGTGAGTTTGAATCCTACAATAGTCACCAAGAAATTTAAATTCAAGTAATAAAATAAATCTGGAATTGAAAAGAAAATAGCAGTACTCGGTTATGAAACAAGTGAATTGTTATAAAATCCATTTGGTGAACTTATGTCCTTCAGGGAAAAAATGAACCAACTTTACCTGGTGTGACATATGGTTGATTCAAGACATTAGAGATGGTTTTGATTCTGAAGTGGCCAGCAATCTACTCTGCTGAGAAGCAATGGGATGTGCAATGTGAACCAGTAATACCTATGCCCCGTGAATAAATCTAAAAGATGTTCTTCATCATCAATGACTCAAGTCTAAGCATATGACAAGTTTCTCCACTGAGCCTACCTGGGATTAAACAGCTGAGTAATATGTATTATATATTTGTTAGTTTTAGTTTTAGAGATACAGCGCTGAAACAGGCTTGTTGTCTCACCGAGTCCATGCGGACTAGCGATCCCTGTACATTAACACTATCCTAAACACGAGGAACAATTTACAATTTTCACTGAAGCCAATTAACCTACTTACCTGTACACCTTTGGAATGTGGGAGGAAACCGGAGCACCAGGGGAAAACCCACGCGGTCACGGGGAGAATGTAAAAATTCCATACAGACAGCATGCATAGTCAGGATCAAATCTGGGTCTCTGACACTGTAAGGCAGCAGCTCTACCACTGCACCGCTGTGCCACCCTCAACCTTTCTTTACATTTACTGTCGATTTACTCTATTCCAAAACTGTCCTAGTTCCACATCATTCCTCGTCTCATTTGTTGTTTCAGAAAAATACTTTTCTTCTTTGCGTTCAGAAATCAAAGATCACAAACTCCAACAATTCTTGGATCCCAAGATTTTTCTCACTCTTCTCTTTCTCCTAACCCCATCTCTAATTGATATATCTGGCCCAATTCTGCTTCCTTGACTTCTGCCCTGGCACCCAGCCCGAAACTTTGCAATAGATCTTCCATCATTATGTTGAATATTTGACTCATTTCCAGTTTACACCATCACAGAAGCTGCAATATTGCTTTGTGTAGGACCACCAACAGTGCAGCATGCTGGACATCATGGTGTGAGGCCATGTAATTTGAAATCATCATCAGCCCAGTTCTTGAGCCAGGTTTGTTCTTTGTGGGTGGTGCTGAGGTGGGGCAGGGGTTGGAGCGGTAAGTGGGGACCATGCATTGGGTCATAGTTTCAATGTCACCACCCGAATGCGCCATCTGTTTCTCAGTCTGGGACCATGTCCTTGTGTTGGTCATTGGGTTGATGGTTTGGTTTAATGCCAAGAGTGAGACAGAGTCTTAACCACAGTAATATCTGCATCGTGACCCTGAAACCTAGTTGCTGTACGCTCTCTGCTATTCTCTTCATATTTGGAAATTCCCGTCAATCTCCATTCTGTTGCCTCATGCTTCAATCTAACTTTGTTACAAGACCAGGTCTGGATGGGATGCACACTAGGCTTTTGAGGGAAGCACGGGAGGGAACTGAGCAACATTTTTCAAAGCTCTTGGATGTAGTGCCAGTAAACAGGCGAGTGGCAAATGTTACTCCCTTAATCTTTTCCCCAGCAACTGCAAGAGGATCAGTTTATCCTTGGTAATGGGAAAGCTTTTAGAAACATTGATTCAGGATATGATTAATGGCTACAGAGAGGAAATTGGAGTAAATCAGCACGTTTGTTAAGGACAAATTGTTATTAACTAATTTGATGGAATTTTTGGGTGTGGTAATGAATAGAGTTGATGAGGGTAATGCAGCTAATGTGGTATATATGGGCTTCCTGAAAACTTTTAATAAGAGACTGCACAACAGGTTGTATTATCAAAGTTGTATGATGTGGCTTAAAAGGGGACAATGACAGAGAGATATGAAATTAGCGAAGAAACAGGCAAAATTGGTCAAAGTGAATGGTTATTTTTCAGAATGAATGGAGAGTTATGACATTCCACCAGGGATCAGTGTTCGGGCCATTGATTTTTTGATCTAAATTAGTAATCTAGACCTCAAGGAAATACCCACAATTTCTAAGTTTGTGGATGATTTACCAAACTTTTCAGTACTGCGAACTGTAATATATTGCATAAGGATGCAGATCAGCTGTTAGAATGGATAATGCAGAGGAATAGGAGATTGTGCATTTTGCCTGGAAGGATAAGAAGGAGGAGTAAAATAAAATAAAGGAGAATAGAATTCATACTGATGCTAGGGAATACTTTTTTTTAATGCAGTATGTGGTTGGACTAAGGAATGCACTGCCTGCAGATGTGGTGGAGACAGGTTTCTTTGTGGGTTTCAAGAGGATAAATATATGGTGAGGGGAAGTTTGCAAGGATGAAAGGGTCTTGGAGTTGAACTGTAAGTTCCTCTGGTAGACAACCAGTGTATACATGATGGGCCAAATAGCTTCCTTCTTTGCTGGAACTATGCTATGAGCTTGGGGTGCAATCATTTTAAGGCCATTTCTTATCAGTTATTTCTTTGGCCTTGTCCATTTTAGTTCATTAGTTCATTATTTTTTCCCCCACAGCTTCCTTCTCTGGGAATTGTCCCTGAACAATGAGCAGTATTCTATTGCAAAAGATTCAACACACATTTTCTGAAAGATAGAAAAGACAAGAACTATGATAAATATGCACAAGAAGATAGACACATGAAGCTGGGGCAACTCAGCAGGACAGGCAGCATCCTGGAGCAATTGCAGGAGAGAAGGAATGAGTGACGTTTCGCGTCGAGACCCTTCTTCAGACTGGTTAGGGAGAAAGTAAACAAGAAATATAGACGATGATGTAGAGAGATAAAGAACAATGAATGAAAGATATGCAAACAAGTAATGACGTTAAAGGAAACAGGCCATTGTTAGCTATTTGTTGGGTGAAAACGAGAAGCTAGGGCGACTTGGTTGGGGGAGGGATAGAGAGAGAGGGAACGCAGGGGCTACATCAAGTTAGAGAAATCAATATTCATACCATTGGGCTGTAAGCTGCCCAAGCAAAATATGAGTTGCTGTTCCTCCATATAAATGCATTCATCTTGGGAAATGCATCTGTTTATCCTACATGAATGTTGTTCAAGGACTCTGCTATGCTCCGTTTCCCCAAATTTACGCTTTGTCAGGGTTCAGAAGTTATGGATTGAAGGCAGGAGAATGGAGTTCAGTTAAAAATAGATCAACTATGATTGAATGGTGGATTAGACTTGATGGGCCGAATGGCCTAATTCTGCACCTAGAACATGAATTTATGAACAAAGGTTTGGATCTCCTTCTGCACCACCATCCTCACAAAACATGTTGAATTTTAATATTCCCTTCAGGGTCAATCAATTTCACTTGATTAATGTGAAATCATTTACCCCCCTTTGATAGCTGGGCATCTTATTCCATCTGGCCTGTTTGTTCACCATGTAATGTTCCCTTACAAAGAGGTTCAAATGCGTTTGCACTATATAATTTTCCTATGTTTTGTTTGGAACTTCAAAATGTGGTATTATTATATTTCCCACAATGTATTATATCCATATGAATATTGAACAAATTGAACAGTGTATTCTCCAATTTTAGGAAACCTCTAACAAGCAGCCCTTCCATTTCTCCCCCACATCCCCCTTCCCCTCCTCCCCTGTGCCCCACCTGGACTTGCATCTATTTATCTCCACCCCCTCCTAACTTCCTTCCTCCAGCTTCACAACTTGCAACTCTTCATTCTGTCTGTTTTACACCTGCTCTAATCACCAGCCTTTGTTCCAACCATGCGCCTTTCAACCACCCCTCCATTCGCCAGTGTCCCTGCCACTCTTTGTCCAGCCTCTCCTCTCTTCCAGCTCTCTCACCACCACCCCCCCACCCCTAAAATCAGTCTGATGATGGGTCCCGATTTGAAACATCGCCTTTCCATGTTCTTCAGAGATGCTGCCTGACCCACTGATCTTATACTGATGCACTTGATTTCACCTTTGCTATCTCTTCACAGCTGCCTGTTTCACCTCACACATCTTCCCCTCAGGTTTACCTTGAGCCCCAGGTTGGCAATTAATCCTTGAAACTTATTCTCCTTACAGCTAATCATTGGTGTTTCTGGATCAAAACCTGGCAAGCGAGCTCGCAGTTCTAGCATGGATGGTAGGATCAGGGTCCACAGTCAGTGATTAGGATGGGTCCCCTATAACCATATGCAGGTACCCAGCATTTCTCTCATAACCTCTGCAAGGTTGGCTAAAGCTACAGTCACTTGCAAAGGCAGTAGGAGACTCTGTGTATCTCTGTTGGGTTTTTGTCAAGGTTTTGAAAGAATCTCCCGTACCTTGACATATAGCTAGATTTAATTTCTGTTTTAGTTTCTTACACATCTCATATCCCATCTTGCTGTCAGCAGTCTCAGTCTAAATAGGGTCATGGAGTACATAAACTGGCCCTCCAGCTCCTCAACTCTCCCAACCATCAACTAACAACTTACACCATTGCATTTTTTTCCCTCAATTCCTTCAAGTTCCTCAGATTGACTCACACCCATACCATAGGGGCAGCTTAGCCGTGGCCAATTAGCCATCCAACTTGCGCTTCTTTGAGATGCGGGGTGAAACTGGAACACTCTGGAAAAGTCCATGCAGTCAAAGGGAGAATGTGCAAATTGCACACACAGAGCTCCAGAGGTCAGGATTAAACCTGAATTATTGGAGCTGTGGGGCAGCACCTCCATGAGCTACACCGATGCACTGTCTACATAGTAGCAACCTATTCCTTTCTACTTCATCAAGTCCTTTGAATGCCATCAGGACCTCTTAAAAAAGCTTATATTCTATGCCCTGGTCAATCAAGGCAAGTATCATGTAAGCCTTCTTCTACTTTCTGCTGCTCTTAGGCACCCTTGGCATGTACATCTTTGATTCTCTGCATTTCCAAAGGTTCTAACATTTATTCAGTAAATCTTAGTCATATTGCATTTCCTCACAAAGTTCAGCTCCATGTCATTTCTCTACCTTTCAGATTTGTATCCATCAATCCATCATATCTGTCAATATTGTTCTGTAATAAATAAAACTACACTCTTAACTATCTAACAATATCACCAATTGCCCTGCAATCTGCAAACATACTAATAATAACTTCAGCATCCACACCTACCTTATAACAAACAGCAAAGATCCTTGCATCAATCCCACTGTTCCCTGATGTTCTCCCACTGTTGAATGTTCTACCACTAGTTGCTGGCCTCCAACCGTAATAAGATTTTAACCCGTCAACCCATCAAACTATCACCAAAACATTTTTTAATCCAATATGTGAAATCACCCTGAATCCCATCACTCTTATCAGTTGGAACGGTTTTCCACATCAAACCTGTCAAGACCATTGTTTAATGTTCATGCATTCTATATCATGTGCATTAATTTGAAAAATAATCAATCATATAAGATCTATCCCTATCAATGTATTGCACAATCTACCCTACTGCTAATTTTGGCATAGTCTTGGCTGTCAGTGTTAGTTTAGTCATGCCGAATAGGAGCACACACTCATGAGCTATCAATAGTTCTCTGATCTGCAATTAAATTGTGCTCTGTGTGAAAAAAATACATTGGATGACTCAATATGTCTGTGCACACAAATGTTTTCATCACTACCCACTTTCCCTGTCTGTAAAATCTTTAAGCTGTTTGTTACAAGTCCATGAGTTAATCTATCTGTTACCATTCAGCAAAAGTCATGGTGTAGGATGATTGACCATTATAATGCAAAGGTATTAATAATATTTGGGTTTGTTCCACATTTTCGAACGATTGATAAATGGGTTTCATTCATAATCTGAGCACTAACTTTCTCAAGTACTTTTGGGGGGTGAATCCAGAATAGGTTATTTCAAGGATGTGACTTCTCTGTGGATTTGTACATCTTGTGGACAGCTGGACTGTAGTGATTCAGAGAAGGAAACAGATAATTAAGCATCAATAAATACATGTCAACTCCTCCAACTTACTGTCTATTTTCAGAAATGTATCGTAAAGCCTTTAGATTTTTTGGAATATTGAGCTTGTCCAAGAACAAAGAACACAAAACTGTCTTTACAATACAACCGCTTGTCTCCATTAATGTTGGCATATTTAAATGTGTTCCTACAGCAGGTTTAGCTACATCGGGAAAACATGGAGCTTGCCTGAAGCCTCTGCAAAACAGATGTCTGAGGTAATTCATAAATTCAAATTGCATAAAATAACAATGCTGAAAAGGATCTACTGAGTTGAAACTCAGATGGCATTGTAAAATCTGAGATCAATATTTTAATTTAAACATTTCCTGGAAACCATGTGATAGTATTGTGCCTATGATCTAGATCAATATGCGTCACTTACTACATGCAAACTTTGTCTTTATCATTTATATGATTCTGATTAATGGAAGAGCCGACACAGTGACAGGCCATGCCCGAGAGAAAGATATTGAGTTGTATTGCACAAAGGTAAAGCATTTTTGTCAGCACAGATTAAATTGAAACTAAAGATTGGTGTTGCATATGTATTCTATTCTGAACTGGCAAATATTTGTAAAAATGCCAAGTGCAATCAAGTACACTGGGCATTTAAACATATGTTTAAAATTGTTTTGTGTTGAGTTTGAACTGAGTTTGATTTAAAGTTTAAAATGACCCATTTACTGTGAAGCACTTTGGCGTGTCCTGAGACAATCTAAATCAAGTTCCTTTTTGTTTCTTCCTTAAATGTTTGTTGTTATAGTGAGTAGAACCTGTGCTGTCTGAAGTTTATTTGTTCATCTTATCTCTCATCTGATGACAACATTAATCATAAGATCATAAGTGATAGGAGTAGAATTAGGCCATTCGGCCCATCAACTCTACCCCGCCATTCAATCATGGCTGATCTATCTCTTCCTCCTAACTGCATTCTCCTGCCTTCTCCCCATCACCTCTGACACCCGTGATCCTGGTTTCAGATATTACAGAAGTAATCTGCTACCTTCTCCAGGTACTTTACTGGCACATTTATAACATGAAATTGCTGTGGATACCTTCAAGGATTCTGAATCCTATTTTTATAAACTTAGTCCTACTGTTATTTATCTAGACATGTGAGAGGTGCTGGTTATATTGTGTACTAGTATTGTTACTGGATTAATCATCCTGAGCCCTAAGACTAGTAAAGTAGTTAGTATAAGATTAAACATGGATTTTTTTCTCTGGCACATCGGAGGTTAAGAATAGGTTTAAACTTATGGGAGGAATAGATAAGCTAAGCAGTCAAACGGTCAAGATTCCAATGACGCATAGTTTTAACGGAAAAAGACGGGGAAAGATTAAAGAAGATTAGCAGAACCAGTCTTTTACACAGAGAGATGTGGGTGCCCAGAACATGCTGTCAGAGATGGTGATGGTGGCAGATGGAATGGGGGCATGGAGTATGCTTCTACATAGGAACATGTTTTTAATGTAAATTATAAACTGGAACCAATCAAAGTTACCTGAACACTGTCAGGCTGTCAAAAGACTCACTGGTTGACTAATGTCTCTCAAAGATGGAAATCTGTTATCCTTGCTGATCTGACCAATTGTGACTTTTGTGAGATACAGAAGAAGCAAAACAAACAAAAAAAAAGTAGGTGCCACCCTGATAGAAAGTGATGTGATGTGGGTACACAAAATGCTGGAGAAACTCAGCGGGTGCAACAGCATCTATGGAGCGAAGGCGATAGGCAACGTTTCGGACCGAAACCCTTCTTCAGAAATCTTACCCTAATCTCCTCAAGTGATGTGATGCAGTTCCTGCAAAACAAGGAAGAATCTCATTGCAAACCAGTTTGTGATTGCCTGGTTAGTGAACTGGAGTAAAAGATCACTACCCGGCCATCAATTTGGTGCACAGAAAAGGAACAACTTTGTCCTTAACATGAGATGGTGTGGCACAGAAGTTTGCAAAGTAGCAATCCAGAGCCTGGTTTATCAGTTTGGTAACCATGGCTGTGAAATCTAAAACAGAAAATAAATAATCTTAGTAATGAAAGCAAAGCTACCCACTTGATGGAAGAACAATCCTTTGGTTAGCTTTGGTTTCTCCAAAGAGGAGATCTTCCTTTCTTACTTAGTCTGGTCTACGTATTGCTCCAGACCCACACATGTGGTTGATTCACAGTTATACATTACCACTACATTGAAACAGAGAAAGAATAAAACTGCATAGATTACTTGGGTTACACAAAAAGCTGGAGAAACTCAGCGGGTGCAGCAGCATCTAAGGAGCGAAGGAGATAGGCGACGTTTCGGGTCGAGACCCTTCTTCAGACTGGTGGAACTCTGAAGAAGGGTCTCGACCCGAAACGTCGCCTATCTCCTTCGCTCCTTAGATGCTGCTGCACCCGCTGAGTTTCTCCAGCTTTTTGTGTAACCCTTGATTCTCCAGCATCTGCAGTTCCTTCTTTAACACTGCATAGATTACTTCTTCACTATATTCAGGTCATTGACAGTCAGCCTTGCCAAGTCCTCCTCATAAAAAGTTGAAGATTGGTCTCTTGTCAACTGATAGCCTGGTATAGTCATTGTCATAGAATCATACCTTACATGCAATGTTCCAGTCTCCTCCATCACAATTCTTGGGTGTAAGCATCACAGATGCTTCAGAGTTGGCTGCATAATGTTATTCTGACAGGAGGGAGTGGCACTGGAATCTTCCACATTACATCCAGACTCCACAATATTTCACAGCTTGAGATACAGTCTAGTCACGGAATAGACACAAAGTGCTGGAGTAACTTAGCGGGTCACGCAGCATTCCTGGAGTCCTTTGTTTCTATGTGATCACTGAATATCTCTTCCTGATTACCATCTACTCAGCCCAAAGGTGAGGATGCATGTTTCCTTTATGTAACACTCAGGAGTAAATGAGCACTGAATACAGCACTACGAATGACCAAGCTGGTCAAGTCCTGAAGATGTTAATTTGGAACTGTGGCAGCTGGAGAGTGAATCAGCATAAAGGTCAGCCAACTTGACCTCAACCATCTACATGTGACAGATGCATCCATCCACAGCAGCATTGCCAGAAGAGAGGACCTCTGTAGAGAGAATGTGGAGAACACAACCTGTGCAGGGTTTCACCAGGACCACTTGACTCCTGGCCTTATCAATGTCTTGGACCAAATATATACAAAAAAAAAGTGAATTGCAGAGGTAAAGCAACCTTGACATCAGGACCCCATTTGATCAAATGTGGAATCAAGGATCCCTGGTAAAAGTGAAGGGAAATGAACAGACTGTACATTTTAATTCAAGATTCTTCTTCAAGACCCTTCTCTATACACAAATCTGACATTTCCTTCTCTCCAAGAATGGTCGCCACACAAAAATGTCAGCCGTCCATTTCTTTCCACAGATGCCGCACAACCCGTGAGTTCCTCCAGCAGTTTTTTTGTTTGTGCAGATAATCCTTCACTCCTCAAATCAGTGTTACCAATTGGTAGCCTCTTTCATTTGACCTAATGCACCAAATACAGCAAAGACCACCCTCGCTAAAAATATATTCCAGGCGAATACGCTCTCAAACTAGTCAGAAATACGGTTTCCAGGACAGAATTGCCATGCCAATCTACTTTGTCCAACTTCATGCCTTGTTTAAAGCTAATTTAACTATGATAATTATTTAATGAACAAATACATGTTCAATTTCTTTGGCAGGCTGTTTTGACTGTATAAGTTAATGGATCCATATTAATTACTGCCTTCTTTTTTTAACAGAGTTCTTAATCCATTTGGTTCAAACACGTTAATAAGTGCAATAAAATGCACAGACCAGAATCTACATAAACACAATAGCCATGTGATTAAAACAGCACAGAGGGAAAAGTGAATTTAATGTGCTATAAAATTTGCACTGCACATGAACTGGATCTGTGTTTTTGGCATCGGCTTAATCTCTGCCAGAACTGCTGTATTTTTTATTTTAACCAGGACCGTTTTAAAATTTGTGTTTACCAGTGAGAGGATAGATTTTACATATATGCACTTATGGCTTCAACAAATTATGTGTGGAGCATGCGAGTTTACTCATTTGTGATCCCAAAATATGTTCTCCTCTTGCAAGTGCTAATGTTCAAATTCTTGTTTGTGTCAGCTCAGGTATTAGCTCACTGGCTGCACACTTTTCTCTGAATCAGGTAGCTGTGAATTAAAAATATATCCGTGCGACTTAAATGATAATCTAGAATTCAACCAAGAAGAGTACCAAGGGGATGTTGCACAGTTTGGATAAGTCATGTTTGGGATTAAACTGAATCCATTACAAATTGCTGAAAAGACCTCACAACACTTTTCAGACCATCGGGGAATTTTTCTTGTCAATATATATCCCTCATCCAAAACCTAACCTGGTTGATTCAGCCAGTTCTGTAATTGTTATTCGTAGGATCTTGCTGAACACTGTTAAGGAGTGGTACTTCACAGTGATAATATTTTTTTAAGTATCAATTGTGAATTGTGAGGATAGGCGAATCATTGCATAAATTGAAATTATTCTATCAAAAAGCCTTAAGGGCCTGTCCTACTTAGGCAATTCTTTAGGAAATTACAGGCAACTAGGCTGTCGCCACATGGTCGCCAGGGTGTCGCCTGTATGATCGTGAGTAGTCTCCTCAGTCGCCCAAAGAGTCGTAGCGTTTTTCTGGTCGCCACTGGATTTTGAAATGTTCAAAGATTTTCGGCGACAGTGGGCTTAACGCCAATGAGTGCAGCTTAACATTTCCTGACGTAGGTGCAGTCGTCAGTTGTCGCCAGGATGACGTAGGTCATCACCTGTGCTGACTTCGGTCAATTCCATTGGCATCTACCTAGATCAACCAACATCAACCGGCGACAGGTACCGGCGACTGATTTTTTAATTGTCTTCAGTTGTTGCCAACAGGTCGTAGCTTGTCGTAGCTTGTTGCGGGTGGATGTAGGTTGTCGTAGGTGTGGTCGTAGGTGGACGTCCTAATGGGTCACCAGTCATCAGTAGCTTGCCATTTACTAGGTGGTAGATTGTTGCAGCTTGTCATCGACATTGTCGTAGGGGGGTCCAGTCGCTGTTTTTTCGGCGACCTGCTATGACTATAACAGTTGTCAACAGTCGCCAAAGAAATCACCTAAGTGTGAGTTACTTTTTGCAAAATACTAAATATCAGGTTCTGGTACTTCCAACCATGCTTCTGTATACCCATCACAGCATTATGACTTTAACTTGCCCGAGCATCAATGCTGTGTTTATTAGTGTCACCAATTCAACATGGTGCTAATCTCAATACAACTTGACTTTCATTATGTCTTTCCCATATGTACTAATTTGTATTAAATTCAGCCAATTTCAAATGGAGGCCAATGGTTTGCTGCTAAGAAAATACATTACATTCATTTTTGTTCAATAGATAAAAGGATCCCATGCTAATGCACCAAAAACAAAGTTTTCATCCTGCATTCAGTTTTATCTGTGAAGGTGAAGTTACACCCCTGTCCCACGGTACAAGTTCATTCTAAGAGTTCTCCCGAGTGTGCCTTGATTCAAACTCAGAGATTTATGGTAATGGACACTCGTCAGTACTCGGGGCTTTCGTGGACATTTTTCATCATGTTGAAAAATCTTCACGAGTGTTCCCGTGCTTACCTACCATTAGCGAGTCTTCCCGAGTACCTGCCGTTAGCGCTAAGAGACGTTTCCGAGCTCTGACGTACCCGCTACGTTCATTCTCCGTGCTTACCACAAGTTTGATTTTTTTTTAAACTCGGGAGAGCTCTTGGAAAGAACTCGTACCGTGGGACAGGGCTATTAGCTTTAGGTACAGGTAACTGGGAAAATGGTTTAATTTTTCTTCTAATCCTGCAGTGCCTCTATCAGTAGCATCTCTATTTCCAACTATTGTAAAATAAGTCAAAAATGACTTGCATGGCTAGGCATTAGTGTACTGGAGCAATATAAAGATGTTAAAGATAAATCCACAATTAATTGAATGGTCTGATGATATTTTCAATATTCAATAAATTTAGTTCAATTTCATTTCAGTTTCAGGAATGATCATTGGGCAAGAGCATTCTCTTATCTATCTCTAATTCTTACATTAGGAACTGGATCATTCAAAATTATTAGATTGTGTGAAATACATGTTGAAGGAGGCATTTTAAACTCAAAGGAATTATAATTAAAAATATTTGTACCATGAGAATCTTGTGTTCTCTTAGGTAATTTTCTCATATGCACATAATTCTGACAATGATATAAATCTAAACATGATAACCTAATATTTTCTGTTTTATAAGTCACGTGAGTGACTACGTGAAGAACCCGTCAGCCTGCATACGTGAAACTGCTCCGGCAGGTAAGTTCAGGAACGGGCCGCTGCTCCGAAAATAGGGGTAGCGGACCAGGAGAAGCTGGCACAGCTTGTGCAGCTGCCGTCGTGGAAGCTCCGTACAGAGCTCCGTACAGAGCTGACGGTTTTCATTTTTCAGCTGACGGTGCAGCTGGGACAGCGACCGCCGCGGAGGCTCCATAAAGGAGCTGCCGGCTATAAACAGCGGCTGCCGGCTCGGTCGGGACAGCGACCGCTGCAGAGGCTCAGCAGGAGCTGCTGGTTTAAAAATAGCGGCTGCTGGCTCGCTGGGACAGCGACCGCCATGCCAGAATGGGGCTCCACTGGAGCAGGCAGCTGTTCGGAGCATCTGACGGGCAATGCCTGTGCAGACACCTCCGCCGAAGCTCCGAAAGGGAGTCAGCCAGAGGTTGGTTCAGGGTTGCGTTCTATTTCCTCCCACAAGAAACTCCGTTGAAGCTCCAGAAGGGAGCAAGGACTCGGAATCACTAGCAGGCACAACCTGTCTAGTGAGTAAAATAAAGAAAGAAACAAACAAACAAACAAATAAATAAAGACAAAATAAATGGATGAATAAATAAATAAAATGGAACAAAGGAAATGTGTTCCTAGCTCAGGAGACATTTACAGGCTGTGTCAGTCAGATTACTGGGTGTGCAACACCTGGTTCAGGGATGTGTTATAATATCTCCCGCTCAGAAGAAAGGAAGCAATACCTGGCTCAGGGTTGTGTTATAATATTTCCCACTAAGAAGAGGGGCGTGTTGGAGATTTTTACATAGGTGATTCGAACTATGTGGATATCGATAAGGAAATGGAATCTCTGAACTAATGGGGGAAATGCTTCATTTTAATCATATGAAGGAGCTACCAGCTCTTGTCACATATTTCTCATCCCTTTGGGGATAGGAGATTCACTGGAGGAAGTTCTGGCTAAAAGTATCCGGGAAATATGCCAGTCCAGATAACTGCCAGACTTTTGGATGTTCCATACGTCAATTTTATCAATTGGGATATCCCAGTGATATGTAGGCAAAGAATTATGTCACCAAGTCCAAAAAACGCTCTGGAATCATTACGGCCTTTAGCAAGTCAGTGGATGGGTCTCAACTCTAGGAAGTGCAGAAAGCTGCATTATCACTTCTCTGTAATACACAGTTGGGGCTATTGCCTTTGCAAAAAATATAAGATATGAGATTATTCCCAAAATGGCTCATTTTTACCTGCATAATATCTTTTCAGAGAAGAGTTATGTAGCAAGTTGAAAACTTGCAGGGGGAATTTAAGGCGGCTGCGGGGGTGGGGTACCATTCCATGTGGGTAAAGCTCCAGTATTCCGGTGGGTTTTCACCCTACGTTCAAGGGACAGGAAGTGCCGTTGATGCTCTGGAAAGGAGCAGTTGGGAATCACTGGTTGGCCTTGCAAGAACAGCTTGTTGAACCAGGCTTGCAGTAATGGCAGGCGTGACCTGTCCAGTGAGCCTCGCTGTGGCTCCGATGGAGCAGCTGGCCAAAGGAGCAGCCTGTCGATCCAGGCTGGGAGGATCTGGCAGCACGATCTGCACAGTCAGCTCCAGCAAAGGCTTTTAAAAAGGCAGTAGGCCGCAGCAGTAGCCTGTTGAGGCAGGCTCGGAGTTATGGCAGGCATGGCCTGTTCCGTGAGCTCCGCTAAGGCTCCGAAGGAGCAGAAGGGGTCGAAGGAGTGGCCTGTCAAACCAGGCTGGGAATAACTGGTAGTGTGACCTGCACAGTAAATCTCCAACAAGGCTCTAAAGAGGCTGTAGGCAGAAGACGTAGTCTGTCCCATTGGGCTCAGAAATGTTGGCAGGCGTGCCTTGCACAGCAATATTGCTTTTGAGCTCTGGAAACGAGCTGTTTGGCAAGCGTGGGGCTGAAGATGTGGTCAGACAGGGTCTGCAATGGAACTCCGCTGAAGCTCCAACAAGCAGGCCAACCTGGGCTCAGAGCCGCTGGCAGGTAAGGTCTCTTTCTTAACCTCCGTATAACTTCGAAATGGAGCAGTCTACTGCCCCGGGTTTGGATTTACTAGTAGCATGGGCTGTCAGTACCTTCCACTGTCTCTGGAGAAGATCAGGTTGATGCAGAGACATTGGCAGGGTGCCTTGCATAGCAACCTCTGTAAGTTCCAAGTAGGAACAGCTTGGCTCCCCTGGTTCAGGGTAGACCCATCTTGGAACTGGCTGGCCATATGGAACATATTGAACAGGGAAGCACTCAACATCTGTGATTGAGGGTATCAGACTGCTCAGTAGGTAGTTTGAGGTGTCCCTCAACACATGCTTAATTCTTTCAGCTCAGTTAGTAGACTTGCCAGTTCAGTGGAAACATCATTGCCATGCTCTCTGGGAATAGGTAGCTACCTGCAGAAAGCCGGTCTGGCATGTAGCATTTTTTTAATTTGACCTGCAGGTTCATGTTGTGAATAGAAAATATATATATAATAACCTGTAGGCTCCCAATACCAGTATTCCTGATTGAGCGGATGGTCGAAGAGAGTGTGTTGCGCACACTGGCGACTGAGACAGGTGGTTTCAGTCAGAGGACTGCGGAGCAATTCCTGGTTCAGGGTTGCATTATGCTATTTTCCACTCTGAGGAAGAAGGCTGAGGATTCGTGGTGACTCTGACAGTCAAGAGTTGACAGGGAACTCATATTCCCACATCAGGTGGATGTTGTGTTTCAGCTCTAGTTATAAGGATATGATTATATGTTATGAGCTAAATAAATAAATAAATAAATAAATAAATAGATAAATAGATAGATAAATAAATAAATAAATAGAAAATGCATCTTCCACAGCAAGAGAAGCCAAAAATTTACGTCCGTATGGTCAATAGAGGAAACGATGGTTCTCCAAGTGGAAACAGAGACGTCTCACAAAGGATGAGTAGTCTGCCCAAGAACAAGAGGGGTATATTTCTGATATTTATCAAGGTTGCAGAAAAGTGGAGTATGCCAAATCAGGTTAGGATTTGGCTAGTCTGATCATGTGTTTGGTTACCCAGTTTAAGATGAATAATTGTATTTCAGCAATTTAGCTGATTCAGAGGATTTATGGCCTCAATCGATCTTGAAGATGCATACTTTGCCACATCTATACACGAGGGGCACAGATATATCTGGTGTTTTAATGACAAAGCCAGTGGTGGAAGTTTAGGCTCCACCTAGGGGCTGTCTTCAGGCCTAGGCTATTTACAAAGATTCTAAAGCTAATGCTGCCCTACTGAGATCAAAAGGGCATTGTGTCATGGAGTTTATAGATGACTTGCAAATTTTGTAGCTGATAAGACTCAGGTGCTTTATCAATACATGCCACTTTATCAATACATGCCACACAATATTAAAGATGAGGCAACATGAATTTTAATAGTGCAATTTAGCCTACTCATTCAGGGTGTCCATGGTAAAGGCGGCTGAAAGAAGCTCTGATTTACTCAAAGTCACGAGTGATGGCCCGTTCAACCCATTTCTCGTCCAGCTAGCTCTGCACGATTGTATGGGAAGTTTGTGAAGAAGACACGTGAGCTACTTTCAAACAGAAGTAGCAGAGGTTGGTGCTTCTTTCAGTTTGGGCTTAGAGAAGCGATTATGTTATAGCACAATTGACACTGCTTGTGCTGCTTGGTCATTCTCTATAGTACCATGAGTGGGACAATAAATTATTGTTTATTCACCCGTTATTGACTAACGTAATGCAAGGTGTCTTTTATATGAACGCTCTAAATCCTAGACTCATAGTAGTGTGGAATGTGTATCAGTAAATTATTATGCAGATATTCATAATTCCTAATGGGAGTAGTATCTTTTAAGTTGATTATACTTTTAACAACAGATTTCAGCACAAAGAACAGTCTTTACTCAATTCCGGCTTGGTCTCTGGATCATAACTGACATGAGGGTAGCTTGTTATGGGAATGATCTCATAAAGCAAATCTAAGAGGAATAGGAGGCAACCATGGCTGACAAGAGAAGTTAGGGATAGAATAAAACTAAAAGAAAAGATGTATAACACAGCAAAGAGTAGCCGGAACCCAGAGGATTGGGAAACTTTCATAGGACAACAGAAGGAAACAAAATGGGCAATACGTGCTGAAAAGATGAAGTACGATGGGAAGCTGGCCAGGAATATAAAGAAGGACAGTAAAAGCTTCTTTAGATATGTTGATGGAAAAAGAGTAGCAAAGTCAAATGTGGGTCCCTTGAAGGCAGACACGGGTGAAATTATTATGGGCAACAAGGAAATGGCAGAAGAGTTGCATAGGTACTTCGGATCTGTCTTCATTAAGGAAGACGCAAACAATCTCCCAGATGTACTGGAGGACAGAGGATCTAAGGGGGTAGAGTAACAGAAATAAATTTTCATTAGGCGAGAAATAGTATTGGGTAGGCTAATGGGACTGAAGGATGATAAACTCCCTGGGCCTGATGGTCTGCATTCCAGGGTCCTCGGGGAGGTGGCTCTTGGAATAGTGGACACATTGGTGATCATTTTCCAATGTTCAATAGATTCAGGATCAGTTCCTGTGGATTGGAGGATAGCTAATGTTATCCCACTTTTCAAGAAAGGAGCGAAAGAGAAAACGGGGAATTACAGACCAGTTAGCCTGACTTCGGTGGTGGGTAAGTTGCTGGAGTCAATTATTAAAGAGGTAATAATGGGGCATTTGGATAGCAGCAAAAATATTAGTCCAAGTCAACATGGATTTATGAAAGGGAAATCATGCTTGACTAATCTTCTGAACTTTTTTGAGGATGTGACAAATAAAATGGATGAAGTGGTGCCAGTGGATGTAGTGTATCTAGACTTTCAGAAAGCCTTTGATAAGGTCCCGCACGGGAGAATGGTGACTAAAATTAGAGCACATGGTATTGGGGGTAGGGTGTTGACATGGATAGAAAATTGGTTGGCAGACCGGAAGCAAAGAGTAGGAGTGAACGGGTCCTTTTCAGAATGTCAGGCAGTGGCGAGTGGAGTGCCGCAAGGCTCGGTGTTGGGGCCGCAACTGTTATTAATGATTTGGAAGAAGGAATTAGGAGCAACACTAGCAAATTTGCTGATGACACAAAGCTGGGTGGCAGTGTGAACTGTGAAGAGGATGTTGGAAGGTTGCAGGGTGACCTGGACAGGTTGAGTGAGTGGGCAGATGCGTGGCAGATGCATGGCAGATGAAGTATAATATAGATAAATGTGAGGTTATCCACTTTGGAGGCAAAAACAAGGGGGCAGATTATTATCTCAAAGGTTAGGTAAGGGGGAGGTGCAGCGAGACCTGAGCGTCCTTGTACACCGGCCACTGAAAGTTGGCTTACAGGTACAGCAGGCAGTGAAGAAAGTCAATGGAATGTTGGCCTTCATAACAAGAGGATTTCAGTATAGGAGTAAAGAGGTTATTCTGCAGATGTATAGGGCTCTGGTGAGACCACATCTGGAGTATTGTGTACAGTTTTGGTCTCCTAATTTGAGGAAGGACATTCTTGTGATTGAAGCAGTGCGGCATAGGTTCACGAGATTGATCCCTGGGGTGGTGGGACTGTCATATGAGGAAAGATTGAAAACACTAGGCTTGTATTCACTGGAGTTTAGAAGGATGAGGGGGAAACTTATAGAAACATATAAAATTATAAAAGGACTGGACAAGCTAGATGTACTAAAAATGTTCCCAATGTGGGGCAAGTCCAGAACCAGGGGCCACAGACTTAGAATAAAGGGGAGGTCATTTAAGACTGAGGTGTGAGAAAAAACGTTTTCACCCAGAGAGTTGTGAATTCATGGAATTCCCTGCCACAGAGGGTAGTGGAGGCCAAGTCACTGGATGGATTTAAGAGAGAGTTAGATAGTGCTCTAGTGGCTAGTGGAGTCAAGGGATATGGGGAGAAGGCAGGCACGGGTTATTGATAGGGGACGATCAGCCATGATCACAATGAATGGCAGTGTTGGCTCGAAGGGCCGAATGGCCTCCTCCTGCACCTATTTTCTCTGTTTCTATGTTTTCTATGGGCATGGTTGGGTACAATTTGGAGTTGACAGCATACCCACCAGATCGGAGATTGGGGGTGTTATTATGTATACAGGTATACTGAGCTTGCTAGAACCTATGAGATGAAGGATAGTTTCTTCAATGTTATTTAATAGTTTCTCAAGAGATTGCTGGTGGCTCATTAACAGCCAATAGATTGGATAATCCCATTTGATTATCTTCTTGCAACAGCAGGAGGCTGACATAGTGCACTTCCAGAAGTTATTAAATTTGGTTGAATATTGCTGGATGATTGCAGATAGAATTCTGAACAATGTTGCATGAGTTATTGTCTAACTGAAAGCCAATTGGGACTGTGGTCCGATTAAGGGCAATGGCCATTTATGAAAGTTAGCATCATGTTGTTAATAACCCATGTCTTTTCTACCATTTATGGTTTATCTGTTTAAGTGTTTCTCACACAGATTGGTTTACTGCATGGAATCACAGAGCTTTGAAGGCCTCACATAGTCACGTGACTTCGATATAAAATAGAAAGAATAAACGAAAACTTACCATTTGAAGTTTGATCTTTATTTTATGAGAAATAAAATGAGGGGGGACTACGTGCCCTCCACTCCCAAACCTGAATCTCATAAAGACCATTTGGTAAGTCAAGCGTTATTAATCTTTCTATAGTTTCAGTTTGTGCAAGTGGTCTGTGGTTTCATACACTTGCTCTGAAGATTGATATGCATGCGGGCTGGTGGGTTCTTCACCTTCTCATAAAATAAAGATCAAACTTCAAATGGTAAGTTTTCGTTTAATCTTTCTAGAATCAGAATCAGAATCAGAATCAGAATGCGTTTTATTGTCACTATACACATGTACAATGAGATTAAAAGCTACTCAGTGCAAAACAAAACAAAAAAAGGGGGGGGGATAAGGTGCACAGATTCTGCAGCGCTATATACATATTTATAAAAAGGCAAGTGATAAATAGAATGGATAAATAGGATTCCTATATCCAGTATGGGTTATTGCACATATTGGAAATTACAGTTGCAGTACAAATTACAGTAGGTGGATAGATGAAAGTCCGGGGGTTAGGCTGTGAAGTCAGTGCATGTGTGAGTTCAGGGAGATAATGGATTTTGGAAAGAAACTGTTCTTGAGTCTATTTGTCCTTGTCACCTATAGCGCCTCCCTGAGGGTAGCAGGTTGAACAGGCCAAATGCAGGATGGGAGCTGTCCTTGATAATGTTCTTCGCCCTGCTGAGGCAGCGAGAGGTGTAAATGTCCATCAGAGAGGGGAGAGGGCAGCCGGTGATCTTCTGTGCTGCCCTAACTACCTTCTGAAGCCTCTCCCTGTCTGCCATGGTGCAGCTGCCGTACCATGCTGTAATGCAGTATGTCAACAGGCTCTCAATGGATGAGCGGTAGAAGGTCAGCAGCAGGTTGGAGTCCAGGTTGTGCTTCCTGAGGACCCTCAGGAAGTGCAGCCGCTGCTGAGCCTTCTTGATGACCGCTATGATAGAAACATAGAAACATAGAAATTAGGTGCAGGTGTAGGCCATACGGCCCTTCGAGCCTGCACCGCCATTCAATATGATCATGGCTGATCATCCAACTCAGTATCCCGTACCTGCCTTCTCTCCATACCCTCTGATCCCCTTAGCCACAAGGGCCACATCTAACTCCCTCTTAAATATAGCCAATGAACTGGCCTGACATGATGTTGTCTGTCCAGGAGATGTCAGCGGAGATGAGGACGCCGAGAAACCAGAAGGTGTGGACCCTCTCCACACACTTGCCGTTGATGTATAAGAGGGCTAAGTCGGTGCTATTTTATATACTAGATAGCATTCAGTGGAAATTCATCTCTGTGGTCACACATTTCCTTTAATCTATTGGCCAATAAGGGTTAATAATGTTCAAATCATAATTCTTTGTACACTATATCCTTTGTGGAAGTATAATGGAACAGCTTATATTGTAATATTTTGAAGAATCTATCTATTGACAACAGCCACTTGCTACATTAAAAAAAAACTGTTTCCAATTTTTGGGAGTAATCAGTCTTTATTACAGTTTCTACTCAATTTAACTAGGACATTGAGTTGCCTCCTGTCCAGAAGGTATTCACTTTACCGTTTTGTTATTTTTCAGGCACTAATTGCCTTCCAATATTGTGCATTCATTCTTTGTAATATAAGTCTGCACAAACTGTTTTGCCATCACTATTGGATCTGATCATGTGTGTCACTTATACATGTATTCTTGGCTTGAGCGGGAAAAAAAATGATTGCTTTTTCTGACCTAAAATATTTCTAGATTGTGTGTGCTAAGATTGCCAATTAATACAATGTTCAAAATATCATTACCATTTTATTTGACCTTCTGGAGGTTTCTTGTCATATTAATGTTCAGTTTTTAAGCAGGTTCTGATCTGTGTTTTCCTTGAACATACTGCTGACATGAATTGCCATAAGACCATACGAGCATAAGACATTGAAACAGATTTAGGCAATTTAACCATTCCAGTTTGCTCCGCCATTCTTTTTTGGCTGATCTACTTTTTCCCATTCTCAACCCCATTCTCCTGTCTTTTCCCCATTGTACCCTTTATCCATTATTAGTCCACTGCGGATGGCATGGTTGTATTCATGTATTGTAGTGCCACATAGTGGTGGCCCTGTTAATGATGAACCCTCGCTATTGGCTAGCGCAGTCACGTCAGCGGGGGAGCTTTTTCGCTGGTTTTCTGTAAAACCATTCATTCGAGCTCCACGCGGTTGGAGTGAGCATCGTTTATTTTGGCTGTCTATATCAACTCGGGTAATCACTTTATTTTTGTTTAAAAATAAAGAACTTTGTTATACCAGCCCCTACCAGAGTCCGCGGCACCCGAAGTCCACAGGCCGCGCTGGGTGGAGATTCAACACTGGTGGCCCTCAGCAAACGGCCCCAGGACTCCGCGATGTTGAAGTCAGCGCCGCCTGTGCTGGGAGCTCTACGAACCACAGCTCCGATGTTAAAGCAGCAGGCCCAATTCTCCGGAGCTTCAACGGCGATCCAGGTAAGCAATCGCCCGCTGAGCGATGTATCCAGCACTCCGCTGCCACTGCCTAAGCTCTGGTCGGGTTCCTGGCAGGAAAGGCCATTCCAATCCAGGTGGGTGGTAGGCCGCGAGGAAGGGGGCGAAGATGCAATTCGGAGAATAGTTGCGTCCTCGCCAGGAAGTGACTGGGAAACGGTTTCCACCTTCCCCTACGCCCCTGCCCCACATAGAAATGATAACAAAATCTTGAAAACAAACTTTTAAAACTGACTAAAAATAAAAAAAATGACAGAAAAACGGACAGATTGTAGGCAGAAGCTGCCATCAATGTGGCTCCCCTAGTGGACAGCATGACTATTGTAAACTAAAGGAAATGAAACAAAATGAAACTAAACTAAACTAAACTAAACTAAACTAAACTAAATTAAATTAACCTTTGGCACATTTATGCCCCTGTCTCACTTAGGAAACTTGAACGGAAACCTCTGGAGACTTTGTGCCCCACCCAAGGTTTCCGTGCGGTTCCCGAATGTTCCCGGAGGATTTTGTCAGGTTCCCGGAGATTTTTCAATTTTTTGAAATAATCGCCGGAACATAGAAGGAGCGGAAACCACTTTCGACCATTAGGGAGACTGACAAAAACCTCCAGGAACCTCTGGGAACCACACGGAAACCTTGGGTGGGGCACAAAGTCTCCAGAGGTTTCTGTTCAGGTTTCCTAAGTGGGACAGGGGCATTACTGAGAAAGACCTATCAATCCCTGCATTAATAATACCCAATGACTTGGCCTCCATGTCCACCACAAAGTTGATTTCAATGTGAAACAGTGGTTTGGACCTGCGTTAAGCTGAATCTGAAACCCTTGAACTTCAATACCAGATGCGTGTAGGAAGGAAATGCAGATGCTGATTTAAACCAAAGATAGACACAAAATGCTGGAGTAACTCAGCGGCCCAGGCAGCATCTCTGGATAGAAGGAATGGGTGACGTTTCGGGTTGAGACCCTTCTTCAGACTGATAGTCAGGGGAAAGGGAGATACAGAGATAAGGAAGTGTAAGGTACAAAAATGAGACATCAAAGGCAATGGGGATCGTGGAAAATGTAGAATAGAACAATGTTAGCTTCAAAGCAAACAGAGATTGAATGTAATCAGGGACAGTCAGACTGGTTGGAGAACTGGGAAGTAGGAGGGATGGAGAGATAGGGGAAGCAAGGGTTACTTGAAGTTAGCGAAGTCAAGATTCATACCGCTGGGGTATAAGCTGCCCAAGCGAAATACCAGATGCATGCTCGATTTAAAAGAAACTTAGAAACAAATTATTTTTTGCACGATGATAGAAGGGGTTGTCTCTTTACTAATCTTCCCCTCCCTTAAGTCATGATCTGGGATGAATGCATTGCAAACATAATTAAAGTATGTGGCATTACATGTCCACCACAAATTAAAAGTCACACTACAGCATGAGGCAATAATGGTGTGTGTCGGGAAGGGACAACTACTCAAGGCTGAATAAAAGTTGTACTGTAAGATGTGAATTTTGTTTAATTCTTAGTAAATACTGTTTGCTTTTCCATGTCAAGAAAGGAAGACATTTTTTTTCTTGATTTTCTTTTCTTAATTACATAAACAAATAACTCTCTCTAATTATACCAATAACTCAATTCACCTAATTATAATTGTATAAGTTAAGAACATAACACCTTGAATATCTTATTTTCACTTTCAAATTATCTCTTATAACTCCAGAAGTCTCAGGTCTTTAAAATGATTGTGATTATTTTATATAAAACAAAATTAAGTTTAACAATGAAGTATTAAGGCTGCCAAAATTGTCCACGGGATACAGGAAAAGGGGTAGGATTTTAAAATGGTGGTTACAGTGAACCACTAGTGCTGGCATAAATATGTAAAAATAATTCCTGGCCCACCCATTCCACCATCTTTCTTCAACTTCTAAATGTGCCATTGCTTTTGAAGGGGGCAAGTAAACTTAAAAACAAAAGGCAAATCATTAAAAAAGGCTGGAAATCTGAAATAAAAACAGAAAATGCTGAACATACTCAGCATATATGGCAATATCTATGGAGATATAAGCAATGCTAACGTTTCAGGCTGCTGAGTTTTCTTTGAAAGTTCATCAACCTGACATGTAGACTGAAATATCCTCTTGGTCAGCTTGCTTCTTCAGGATGACATTGCACAATCTGTGTGTTGAAAAGCTGGAAATTCATCTCTGTGGTCACACATGATCGATTGTACCAGATCAGCTCTCTCTGGTACATTTTGTTTCAAATTGAGTGGAATTGTGTTCTGTGAAACTGATCTTCAGAAGAAGACAGTGTACAACAGCAATCATGCACTGCTTGTGTTAATATTTTAATCTTTGTTTTCAAAGCACTATATGCCTCTTCCATATAGTTCCTCCCAATCTCTGTAACCTGCTCCAACATTACAGCTCACTTGATCCTCCTGTTATGTCCTTTCTGAATTCAATCATTATAAGTTGTGGCTTCAGCTAACTAAGCCAAATGCCTAGGATTTTCTCGCCAAACATCATAATGTCTCTCACTCTGTATCATTAAACACTCTTTAAAGCTTCTCTTTGTCCTCCCACTTGCTCCCCTGAACTGACATCTCCTAATTGAACTTTGAGTTTTTATAATCTAACTCTTGTGGAGTGCCTTGGGATGACTTGCTATGTTAACTATGTTAAATAAATTCATGGTTTTTATCTGTGCCACCTTACATTTTCCAAACAATATCATCCATGTCAAAGGAAGCTACATCCTCATTGGACTTAAAGGTGGTTTTGAATGCAATAGTTTCTTTGTAGATTTGGTGATGGTATTGTTCACCTGTACACTATTTTGCTTTTTTGTATAATTTTACTGTGTAACATAATTTCTGCATTGCTTCACTATGCTATTTTAACATATCCACACATTGACTTATTCTTTGAGGTTTTATTTGACCTATTTTTCCATCACTGCACACATTCCTTGTAGCTTTGCTTGCAATTATGTAAGGGTAGTAAGTATCTGGGTATAATCCTGTTCACCCTCACATGTTTTGAAACATGATGTGATGACATGAATGCCATTGCAAAGGAAAGGAACTCTGACAGAAGCAAGGTAAAATGTAACACAATTGTCTCCTTTGCTGATATCAAAAGAGGAAAGCAGGTGATGTTAACAGAAAACACTTGAAAGAGATTTTCAATGGATCATTAAGTGAGAAATAAATTGGAGCCTCAATAACCTTGTGAAAATCTCTTTTGAATGTTTTCCAGTGACTTCACCTGTGATGTTCATCAGGTGGTACATTGGCACAGCTTGCAGAGCTACTGCCTCACAGACACACAGACTCAGGTTCAATCCTGACTTGGGCGCTAACTGCGTGGAATTTACACATTCTCCCACCAGGTGCTCCAGTTCCCCCCCACCATATTTCAAAGAAATGTATGTTAGTAGGTTAACTGGCTGCAGTAAATTGCCCCTTATGTGTAGGTGAGTGATAGAATCAGAGAGGAATTGATAACCGTATGGATTGGATGAGGTTAGTGTAGGATCAGTGTAAATGGGTGGTTGATGCTCACTGTAGACTCGGTTGGCCATAGGGCCTGTTTCCATGCTGCATCTGTCTATGACTATAATTCTCTATGGCCAAGGGTAGTGGAATAGAACTGACCATAGTATCATTGTAGACCTGATGTGATTAGTGGCTTCATCTGCATTGTGATGAGTATATCATTCTGTGAAAACTTACAAAGCTAGCTCATCCATGTAGCATCCATTTCTAATGACAGTATTAGATTGCTTGTGATCTCTTGATGATAAAATAAACCCTGTCTAGAAATACTTAAGTTGTCTATTCCAGGTGAATGAATCTTGAAAACGTACTGCATTGACAATGCTCATATCTGATCAGTCTACAATGTACCGTGATGACTGTGAAACCCTGCAAGACTAACTCAGCACCGTCCTAATTACACGTGAATCCATAATACCCAGTCATTATTTCATGACTATGTGCATTTAATCTTCTTTATTTCCCATAAATAGGAAAGTTAATGTTTATTATTGCTAATTTGTTAAACATTGCAAAGCAGTTACATTTTGCACAGGGAGATTCAGAAAAATACAGTTATGTAATAAATAATGATGACAGCTCAATTTATTGTTCAAAATGTAGCATGTATAATGGATTAAAATATGAAGGCTTATGGTTTCATAAATGGCTGCTCATAATGTGATTAATGTGAACAGATATACTAAGTTGTAATGGAAAAGATCAATAATTGCTCACACTCGATAGTGCAATGTTTAAATCTACTCTGAATTAATCAGATTCTATAATCTAGCAGATGTCAAGCATAATGGCAGTAATAGACTGAATGGAACAAACACGACTTTTAGATTATTTAATATCTTTATTTGAAACAGAGGAAACATATTAAATTATTGCCTGATTCTTTTCTCCAATTATAATTGATCATCTCTTGACTTTCCTGATGTTAAAATAATTAAGAACACTAACCAGAGCAATGTTGAGATACATTGGGTTAAATGATTTCAATCTGTGCAACAATAAAGTTTTAAAGCTTAGCGTTAGACTTTCTGACTGATAATTCAGCAGTGATCCTCTTTCCTGGTTGGTATCTGGTGCCCTGTGCTGTAAAGATGCGTACACCACGTGATTGTGATACCTTCTCCATTATCCTGCCTATCACTTTCACCTCTCACGTCAGCACTCAGATCTAGCATGAAAACCAAATTTATGGGCGCAGTTATGTTATTGAGGCATCGGGTGACCAATTCTGTCAACATGTTCGACGATGACAGAAGCTATACGTCGTCTGACAAACGAGCAAACGAATATCAGCAAATCTTTTGATCAGGAATTTTTACAGCTTTCCTTACACAACACGACAGTTGATAAATTTTACATTAAATCCTATATTTCCAACCAACAGACACTAGGTAATGAATCTGCAGCAATAATTTACTCCGACTGTAGACTAAATTTCCGTGATCTTCCTTGATCTATTTACATCATATTTATGCTTAACTGCAACATTTCTTACGGCATTTAATCACAAACCTTAGCGTATCTTCTCACCTTCCACAATTCATTTCTCGATGTTCCCATACATGCATAAAATATGTTACATCTTTAGTTTTGTTCCAATTCAAATGAAAGATAAGTGACCTGATCATAAATATTTGCATCTGTCTCCATTGAAGCTGCTGGACCTGCCAAGTATTTAGGTTTGGTTTTCTGCTTTTGAACAGCAGCAGCATTCCTCCTTGTTGGAGAAAAGGAATGGGTGACGTTTCAGGTTGGAACACTTCTTCCGACTTCAAGAAGAAGTCTGAAGAAGGATCTTGACCCAAAACGTCACCTATTCCTGTTCTCCAGAGATGCTGCCTGTCACGCTGAGTTACTCCAGAATTTTGTATCTATCTTCAATATAAACCAGCACCTGCAGTTCCTTCCTACACATTCCTCCTTGCTTGGTTGGGTGCCTGTGAGGATTAACATTTCAGATCTGAATGTGTTGCATGTGTATCTCAAATGCGATATCGAATGTTCAATTGAACTTCAATTTACACTTTACCTTATTTGCGGTGGGCCATAGAAATGATTGCCTGTGATGTCCCAAGAAAAAGAGGGCAACACAGTTGAATGCTCCACTTTGAGTTGCACACCACTGCTTGAGTGGTGGTTAACATTTGTACAGCATAGAAAACTCTTGAAACTTTGCTGTAGTGAGAGAGTTAATGCCAGACAGCAAGCATATGGTTCTGAATAACACAAGTCCTCATGAACAGTTACAAAAATACCTGTCTTCTCTTCTTTTAAAGAGTGAATCATAAATGCAATATGTTAATTGCGTCTTGTTGATCCATTAAACACAAAACGCTGAGGTGATGTAACTTGTTTTATTTGTTTGTCAAAACCTCATCAATAATTATTGATGAGCTTTTGACAATTATTTGATAATTATTTCAAAACAATTCTTACACTAACCTTGTCATCTGTACTTATAAGTGGCCAAATGTATCCCTTGAGATAACAACGGTTCGCTGAAAACAAAAATGAAGGCGAACATTCCTTGCAGTGGGATAACAAACTAATCTCAATCGATAAGTTAATTTCAAAGCCAGTTATCAGGAGGTTTTGAGTACAATTTTAAAGATGAAAAAATGAAACGTAAAGACAAGAAAAGGAATTGGTGTCAACACAGCTGAAATACCTTGCACTTCATGATGAGAATGTCATGGTTTGATAACATTTAATAAGACCTATTTCAAGGTGGTTTTTGATATATATAGAGGCTAAAATGAAATGATGGGCCATCTCCTAATTCATTCTCACACAGTGCTGTGAAAAGAGTGGTGTGGAAGTAAGATTAATAAACTGCTGGTTGAAGTGTTTGCTGTTTGATCTCAGAAGATGTTTTGTTCTGTTGTTTACTGATGAGATGAATGAATGTACCATAGAATCAGAGAAGACAGTCACATATGCATTGCATCTCATGTAAAATAAGGGCCAGCCTTAGAAACCATGCAATGACAAAATGTGTACATGCTGGTTGTTAGGCATATGTGTTTTTATTTCTCTTGGTTCCTTAGCAACTGGACTGATTTTCCAAATAAAATTTGATTCTGCCAAATTTTCCTGAAATACACATAACTATAGACCTTAGTAACAGGTTACTTTTCCTCAATACACATTTTCACCCCTTCTCAAGAACACAGTTTGCTAAATAAATTGTTGTTTTCAAAACAGCCTATGCAAAAAGTTGCTTTCAGGTTACCCATTCTCTGCAGAAAGAGCCCTTGCATCTATTAGCCTGAAAATGAATAAGATTTGAAAAAATTGGAATGACGTGTATCAAGTAGAAGAAAAAGGTTATGTCACCTTCACCCAAGCACTACTGTCATTTGTATGCTATCAGCTCATTAAAATCACATTAGGCTACTCCAAGGGGCTCAAAGAGCTATTAGTGCACCTAAAATGGCATGACAAAATCTCAATTCACTTTAAAAAACATTTCAATGCGACATTTTGTATTTCATCACTGAATTATTACAGTCTCTGATGCATTATACAAGCAAGGTAATGGAACCAGGAGTACCTCCGACAATCCCATTTCTTTCTTTTGATCCCAGGGGAACTGAAGCAAACTTTGGAGGAACTAGGCCAAAAATGCGGCATTAACAATTTAACCCTAACAGCATTTTGATAGACTTTAGTGATTCCACGGTTATGAAATTCTGTGGTCACTTAATACAAACTGTAATCTAGTATTAATTCAATGTCTGCGGAAAAACTGGAATCCCTGCTGCTTCTTTTCCTGAAATGGTGAAGCTTATTTGCAACATATAATCTCTTGAGACCCTAGTCGTTTGTGTGCCATACATTAGGTCTTCGTTTGAGAGTTCTCCCGCAATGAAATTATTTAGTTGGCAAAGATTTGCAGATAACTTTTCAGTCATAAAATGAAATCCTTAACATATAATTTTGTTTTATGGATATGTACTTATTGTGCATGTATATATATATGTATATATGTATATATGTATATATGTATATGTATATATATATATATATATATATATATATATATATATATATATATATATATATATATATATATATATATATATATATATATATATATATATATGTGTGTATATATATATATGGGTGTGTGTATGCATACAAACATACATGTGCAGAGCTGAGTGGAGGCATATGTATTTCTTGGATGCAGATGTGTGTAAAATCTTTTACTGTCTGTGTAATAATCAACCACTGATCTGAATGCAGATTTTACTGAAATCCTTGGTCACAAGAATAACAAGAAAACCTAACTAAACATTCCTTGGAAATTGTATCTTTTTATTGCAATCATCTTAAAAAACACATTGATCCACAGCATTACATACAGAATTGCTGGGGAAATTAACCTGTTGGAACATACTACCCCCATTAGGGTATTCATAGGTATGCTTTTTATTTGGTTAATCTGCTTTCTTAAATTACAAAGTTATGCTTAAAGCATATTGAGTAATTTAGACTAGTTAATAACAGTATTAAATTTCCATTCAACTAGAGTTATGTTTTCCTTAGGAATGTATACTTAGAACAGATTTTCAACAACTTGAACTGAGATCTAAGTAACTATACAGAATAACATAAACTTTTTTAAATTGACAGAGAAACAAGAGTCTAGATTAGTTCATCTGCAATTAAATTAATTGACTCAATTATTTGCAAAAAAAACAAATACCAAAGCACAAAGAGAGAAGGAGAAGTGGTTATTTATCGTGTGCCACACAGTTGAAATGCCTTTGTATCATGGTTTCGGTATTTCTTAACATCTGGTTGTACTGTACATATGATCAAGTGATGATCATACTTGATCTATAAGTGATGAAGCATAAATACTTTGAGCTCCACTTCTGAAATTTTATCAGTTTCATTGATTTCAATGGAATCAAATTCGGAAGCGGAATCCAAACAATGCACATAACCATATGGCGTAAAATGCATATAAAAGTGAGGGCAAACTTCTATCTTGTTTTGTTTTCATTTTAGAGATACAGCGCGGAAACAGGTTCTTCGGCCAACTTGGATTGCACTGACCAGCAATACCCGCATATTAACACTACCCAACACACACTAGGGACAATTTTTACATTTACCAAGCCAATTAACCTACAAACCTCGGGAAGTTCTTGGAGAAAATCCATGCAGGTCATGGGGAGAACCTATAAATTCCGTACAGATAGCACCCATAGTCGGGATCAAACTCGGGTCTCCGTTGCAATATGGTGGCGCAGCAGTAGAGTTTCTGCCTTATAGCGCTTGCAGTGCCGGAGACCTGGGTTCGATCCCGACTACGGGTGCTGTCTGTATGGACTTTGCATGTTCACCCCGTGACTGTGTGGGTTTTCTCTGAGATCTCCGGTTTCCTCCCGCATTCCAAAGATGGGCACGTATGTAGGTTAATTGGCTTGGTGTTTGTGTAAATTGTCCCCAGTGTGTGTAGGATATTGTTAATGCAAGGGGATCACTGGTCCGCGCGGACTCGGTGGGCCGAAGGGCCTGTTTCCACTCTGTATCTCTAAACTAAACTAAACCAAATCACCACCAAAAAAAAATAAATCAAGCAAAGCCCAGGGCATAAGGGGAGGGGGTGAATTCTGAAAATTCCCCTGTGATCTCTTTATTGCACACAAATTTATCAGTAAGTTAATCCATGGACTCCCTTTCAGGCTATGTGCGGTGATTGTGTCACAACTAGAACCATTAAGGGGCTGTTCCACTGCGGCGACCTAACTCAGAAGAGTGTCTTCGACCTTCAAGCTCAAGGGCACTCGCCTGGAAAACCTCGAGCTGGATCGACTGACAGCAATGAAACCGCGATGAAACACACACACACACACACACACACACACAAACACATCGCAAAGGCGGGGGCCAGGGAAAGCGGGGGAGAGCTGTTTGAAATTCACACCCGTGATGAACAGGAAGGTAAAAGATGGCTGCACAGTGTATGGTAAGTCCTTTAGAGAGCGCGGGGGGGGGGGGGGGGGGGGGGGGGGAGGGGGGAGGGAAGGGGAGAGAAGGGGAGAGAAGGGGAGAGAAGGGGAAAGAAGGGAGGAGAAGGGGGTGAGAAGGAGTAGAGACACTTTTAAGTAGTCAGACAACTTTTTAATAAAGTTTAGCGGGCATTTTACCTACCAGTCGGTTTTCCTTGGTCATGAAAACTCCAATGATCCACTTAAAATGCCCGGTCAGCGAAGGAGATTGCCTCTGGCTACCCTCGACTGCCTGTAATTAAATAGCGACCCCACTCCACTGCACTACGATTTAAAAAGAACCATGCCGACCAATTTGTACTCGCGGAAAGTTTTTCCACAACCTATCTGAGGCTGCGAGTATGCGGGAACATCCCTCGAGCATGAAGGAGAGTTCCAGTGACCTCATCGGACCTCCTTGGACCACATGTCGACAATGCAGCGAGTTTGAGTCGAGCGCAAACTCTTCTAAACTTGCAGGTTAGGTCACCACAGTGGGACAGTCCCTTTAATATACAGAGGGATCTTGAGGTGCAATCCTTATCTCTCTGAAATTGGTAACAATCATTTAGGGTGAATAAGAAGGTGTACAGTATGCTTGCCTTCATCAGTCATGTTGCAACCTCATAAATCTTTGGTTAGGCTGTACTTGCAGTATTGTATGCAGTCTTGCTGCTGCATTGCAAGTTTTAAAGAGGGCAGAGAGGAGATTTACCCGAATGTTACCTGGATTCGAGAATATTAGCTGTAAGGAGAGATTGGACAATCTTGGATTGTTTTCCCTGGAGCATCAGAGGCTGAGGGGTAACCTAATAGAAATTTATAAAAGTATGTGGCATAGACATGGTAGATAGAGCTTTTTTTTCATAAGGTGGAAATATCAAATATCAGAAGGCATAGGTTTAAGGTGAGGGAAGAACCAAAAGAGATTTGCAAGACATGTTTTTTAACAGAGACCAGTACTGCTAGGAGAGGTGGTAGACATTGATATCATAGCAGAATTTAAGAGGCATTTAGACAGACACATGAACAGACAGGGATTGGAGAGAGATATGGGCAGATCGGATTCATTTACAGTAGATCGGATCATGTTCAGCGCAGACATGGTGGGCCAAATGGCTTGTTCCTGAGCTGTACCATTTTATGTTTATGTTCAATGTATAGCTCTCTTGAGACTATTGAACATATCAATGCTTTACCATTTAATATACAACTGGTCCACTATTCCTCAAAGTAAAACAGTTCCTTCAGTTGTGCTCTACGGTAATTCACAAGGGCAACCTCTGGTCTTTCTTAGCCTAATGTTGAAATAACTTGTCTGCTTCAAACTCTCAAGGTCTTTCATCATTTTATGAACTTCAATCATACGAATATTAAGCCTACAACATGCAATCGAGTCAAAGATGGGCACAATAGAGATACAGTAATGACATCAAAGCAACTTTATAAAGACATTCACATGCCAATAGATCCCTCCGAGAAACTCTCACCAGGTTCTGACCAACCGTGGATAACCTGGCGCAGTCTCAGAATGTGTCATTGGTGTCGTTACTGCGGACAGGCATGGGGAGGAGCAAATCGAACATGCCGAAGTGGGGATCAGCTCAATATGCGGCAGACTGTGAGTGCGGACGGGGCCTCCAGACTATGGAACATCTCCTGAGCTGTGACATGCTGCATGACACATGCACATTAAACGACCTTGCAGAGGCCAATGACGTGGCACTAAAATTAGCTCGCTATTGGCAAACAGTTGTGTGATGACACGGAAAAGAAAAAAGACTTTATAACCATAAACTTTGTGATTCTATTTTCCCTTCCCTAGCAGATTCCATAATTTGCAGCCTTTTGTTGTCTACACTTATCCCCTCCCAGCCTCTGTCACTATCACCATTCTCCCTTCCCCTATCTGACTTCATCTGACAATCAATCCATCCTCACCAGGACTCACTTATCGCATGCCAGCTCTTGCCTGCCCTTGCCCTCACCTCATTATACTGACTTTCTGCCCCCTGCTCAATCAGTCCAAATGAGGGGTCTCTACCTGAAATGTCCACTGTGCATTTCCATCCACAGATGCTCCCTAGCCCACTGAGTTTCGACTTTAAACTATTCTTTGGAACTACAGCGCGGAAACAAGGCTTTCAGCCCACCGAGTTTGCACCAACCAATGACCAACCCGTACACTAACACTATCCTACATACTAAGGACACTTTTACATTTTACCGAAGCCAATTACCCAATAAACATGTTCGTCTTTGGATTGTGGGTGGAAACCGAAGCACCCGGAGAAAAGGGAGAACGTACAAATTCCGTACAGACAGTGCCGATAGTCAGGATCAAACCCGGGTCTCTGGCAACTCTACTACTACGCAACTGTGGATCCCCTCCAGCAGTCTGTTTTTGTTGTGCTCCAGCTTCCTACATCTGCGATATCTTGTATCTCCATTTTACTTTTGTGATGAATAGTCCTATGAATCCAACTTACTCCCATGCATGTTAATTGTGAATATTTTGAGAGTATATTGTAACACTCGTCGCCACTGACTTTAATTCTGTTCCCTGCAGAACAGACCTACCTCACACACAATTATAGACATCCTGTAAGTTAAATATCGCTTGCTGAACACTTGCCCCTTCTACCAAGGGAACAAAATTTTCCACAGTCGTTTAACATTCCCCACAATCCTAAAACTTGTGCTTATTATCTGGAAGCTTCAGGTTGTGCCCCTGGTGCCTTCATCTTAGGCTGCTACAGTAATGTGAATGATTTGTTCGACCCAAATGGGAAGGTTTTTAAATGGATCCTATTACATCTTAATTTAGTTTAGATTAGCGATACAGCACGGAAACAGGCCCTTTGGCCCACCGAGTCAGCACCGACCTGCGATCCCCACACATTAACACTCTTCTACACAAGGGACAATTCTTACATTCATACCAAGCCAATTAACCGACAAACCTATACGTTTTTGGAGTGTGGGGGGAAACCGAAGTTCTCGGAGAAAACCCACGCCGGTCACGGGGAGAACATACAAACTCCATACAGACAAGCACCTGTAGTCGGGATCGGCCAAGGTTTCTGGTGCTGTAAGCACTGTAGGGCAGCAACTGTACCGCTGTGCCACCGTGCCGTCCATCTGGATGTATTAATTACTGTATGTTCAAGTGATATCTATCTTTCAAGGACTCTTTTGTTTCATTTTCCTTAAGACTATGCCTGAAAAGATGATCATGAACTTATCATTTGATGTATGGTTTTAAATTTATGAGTATCAGGTTGTATATACCTAATGAGTTGGTTCCTGAGAGTTGGCTTTCACCAACTAACAGTCTGGACTGAACAAGACTGTGAGGGAATACCTAGTTTGACAAGACCCAGGATATTTTTAGCGTCTATACATGGATTACTATTTTTCTTTCAGCTTGATTTTAAGGATGTAGCTAAGAAAATGGGGCACCTCCAGGAAATGCATGCAGTCACAGTGAGAAACCCCACTTTGACTACACTGATGTCATAATCAAACTCAGATCAGTGGAGCTGTGAAACAATTGGGGGTTTTTTGACTGTCAATGGCTGAAGTATTATATTGTCTGTATGTTAAGTATTATAATTATAGATATACCAAATTTACACATTGCTGCTTTCGCTCTGTATTTAGTGCTTAAAGTATCAGCTATAATTTAGTTGGAAGCATTCCTACCTCCCAGATGAAATTTTGTGGGTTCAACATAGCAGAAATTTGAATTCAAAAATCAAATCTGACACTTCAGGGCTGTTCTCTGTCTATCAGCTGAGATGTTAAACCAAGGCCTTGTCGATCCTTGTAGGTGCATGTAAAATATCTCATTAAAGGAAACCATGGGAGACTTGCCCTATGTTCCAGCCAATATTTATCCATATAACATATGTTTAACTGGAGCTACAATCCAATTTTTTGTCCATAAATGATGAGTTTATGCAGTTAGCATTAGAGATATCAATGTTTGATGTGACTACATCTCTGAATGATTAATAGCCCAATGAATATTACTTGGCATGACCATTCACAGGATATTAAAAACACTGGTCTTCCTGACATTCTGTAATTTGAACAATTCTCTTATTAAAAATATAATGTACTGAATTCAATCTTAACATTGCATTTACATTACAAAGTTTATCACGATTTGTCATGGAAAGTCTCAATGAGTTAGTTTCCATTGTAAACTAAAGAAAAATTTGGAGAGAGACATAAGGATCCCCACCTCTTTTCCAGCTTTCTCCACCCTACTATAATCATTCAGTACAAAGGTCCCACAGAGAAAGGACAGAGTACTGGAGCAATCCAACGGGTTAGGCAGCATCTCTGGAGAACATGGATAGGTGACCCTTTCCCACCCGAAATGTCGCTTATACATTCCCTCTACTGATGGTGCTTGACTCATTGAGTTTCTCTAGCACTTTGTGTTTTACTGAAGAAAAATCATTTTGGCCTATTAGCCACACTCTCACAAACAGTCAGGACCGTGATGCATTGTTTTTCTACTGAATTTATTAGATTTCCATTTATTTAGTGTTGTGAGAAAAGAACACATCATTCAGGAGTGAAAGGTAGAGGGAGCTGAACAGTGCCACCCAGAAGCAAGTCTTTGTAGCAGGAAAGCCATGACTTTGCAATAGGTGTCAATAGACTCTTTCATGGAGAGAAATTACTTGAAGAATGTAGATAGTGAAAACTATGCATAAGGAATAAAGTGCAGTGACAGCTTAAATGGTAAAAAAAAAGTTGCGTAACAGATGATAGACATAAAGATTGAGATGGAGACAAAGAGTGTGGCTGGGCTCCAGAAACAATGGACAAACTGAAATCATGCAATGAATTTTGGGTCCAACTGCTTTTTTTCCCATTGACTCCAGTAATGCAATTTGCAAAAAAGCATGTTCAAAGCAAAATGTGAATCTCAGTGCTTGCATTTTAAGGTTGGAGCGACTGTGGGGCTCCTTTACACATTTCTTCATCAGTAAGCAAGCAGGCATAATATCACAGATTAAAATATTGTGATTGACGAGCAGAATATCCAGTCATGTGTGGGAGTGAACGTCAGTCAAATTTATTGCTCCAATCCCATGCCAGTGAATTGGCAGGCCACACACAGGAAATTAAGTAGACTTAAAGAGTAATTGCAACTGGCTGCAGAGGTTCCACAGTTAGTTTCAGAGCTAAAGCTGGTATTAATTTGGCACCAGTTCAGATCCAGTTTGCCTGCGCAAGCAAAACATATTTTCTGCAATTTTCTTAATTTGCAACAGTACTGTCTGCTCTTCAGGGTGGCAGTTGACTGCAGTTTTCTTTTTTTTTGTCTTGTCGATTATTATCTGCATGCACCTAACCTTCACGTCTGGGCCTAGCCGTCAACCGGTTTGTGCTGATTTGGCGGAGAATGCCTACATCAGCCCAAGCAATCAGGGAATTTTAATCAGTAGCATCTTACATAAAATGCGTTTTCATGAATTATAACCTTAGATTTAAAAAAAAAACCCAACCGAGCCCAAAATATCATCACCACCGCCACCCACCCCATCCCCCTCATCTCCAGTTTCAACTTTTAATCAATTGGGAAAGTCCTCTTTTTGTTTCATTTTCAGAGATGAAGCTTGCAATAGGGAAATTTAAAAGAGAAATGCATGCTAAAATCTAGTGTACGCAGCTCCCATACTGGTTTCTTCCAAGGCTGTGGGAAAATCAATGCGAGCATGGTCATTCAGCTGAAGGTTAAACAAAAAATCTTTAGTTTAGAGATTTAACATGGAAACAGGCCTTTTGTACCCCCAAGTCAGTGCCGACTAGTGATCACCTGTATATTAGTTCTATCCTACACCCCTTGGACAATTTACAGAAGCCAATTGACCTACAAACCCGCACTTCTTATGAATGTGGAGGTGAAACCAGAACACCCATTGAAAACACATGCAGTCACGGGGAGAACATGCAAACTCCCTACATACAGCATCAGTAGTCAGGAACGAACCCGGGTCATTGATGCTGTAAGACAGCAACTCTACCACTGTGCCATTGTGCCACCCTCTACACCCTCACCCCTCTGCCAACAGATAGGGTGAATGCACAAAGTATTTTATCCAAAGTAAGAGAATCAAGAGCCAGGCGACATAGGTGGTGGGTATGTGCAACGAGCTGCTGGGAGGTCGTTGTGACAGGTACTATAACAACATTTAAAAGACATTTGGACAGGTACATAGACAGGAAAGGTTTTGAGGGATATGGGCCCAACATAGTTAAGTGGGAAAAGCAGATAGACACAAAATGCTGGAGTAGCTCCCTGGAGTGAAGGAATAGGTGAAGTTTTGATAGGGTATTTTGGTTGCTAGGGATGAGTTGGGCCGAGGGGCCTATTTCCTTGCTGTATAACTCTATAGTAACTCTACAGTTATACATAGACAGACCTGTTATTTTTTAGTGCGTTAAAAGTTTGTTTTAATGTTCTTCGGTATGTTTTATCTGGGGGGAGGGGGGAGGGCGGAGGGGATCGGGGGAAACTTTTTTCCAAGTTCCTACCTTCCCGGAGATGTGATCAATTTTCGGATCACATTCTCCGGGCTCTGCGGGCTACCATCGCTGGAGCTGGAGGCGGCCTCGGACTGTCGTGAGTCCCACCACGGGGCGCGGACATAACATCGGAGCGGATCCCTTGCCTGGGATCACTCCCACTGCGATCACCGTGAAATTACCATCAAGGGCTCGCAGTCTCCGGAGGGGCTAGTCGACCAGGCTGACATTCTCCTGATGCAGGAGCTGAACGCCTCAATGCGGAGGGCCTGAACGCCGCTGGCTACAGGAGTCAAGATCATCCCATCAACGGAGGCTCAATTCCCCAAAACCGAGGAAGAACAAAAGGAAGCTTGAACTTTATTTCGCCTCTCATCACAGTGAGGAATGTGTAGGAGTCACTGTGGTGGATGTTCATGTTAAAATGTGTTTTTGAGTGATTTGTTGCTTTTAATTGTATGACTGACCTGGCCAATGAAATTCCTCGTATGTTGCAAAACATGCTTAGCGAATAAAGTGTGATTCTGATTTTGATTCTGACTCTATGTAAATTAGTTTACAATTTGTGAATAATTTTCGATCCCTGAACATTTTGAAAATTAATGTTATTTTTATTGGTTGATACAAAGAATTAAAGGTTCTTTAAATTATTTCAGAAGGTTGTGTCACAGGCAAGGCCAACTTTCTTTCACAATGGCCCTCAAAATGATGATCGTCAGCCATTGTCTGGAACTGTAGCAATCCTTCTCAGAGTGCTTGGTTAGCACCGGTCATAGAATCACAAGAGCAAAAAACAAAGTGCTGGAGGAACTCAATGGGTCAAGCAGCATCTATGGAGGGAATGACCGTCGACATTTTGGGTAGGAACCCGTCTTCAGACTGGTGGAATAGGGGCATCGAATCAGGTCCCTTCTTCTGAAGAGAGATCCAAACCCAAAATGTAATCTGTCAATTCCCTCTCCAGATGCCGCCTGATCCGCTGAGATCCTCCAGCATTTTGTTTTTTGCTTCCTCCGTAGCTAATGTTTTACCGAACTCCTTGACAGAATTTAGTACTGCACTCATCCAGGCAATTGGTGAATGCACTTCTGTCTTGTTTGCGATGGAAAGATATTGAAAGTTCAAGAGGCAGACCAGCTTCTGATCTCTTGCAGCTACAATATTTATATGGCTTGTTCAGATAAATTACTGCTGAATGTTAAACCCCAAGATCTTGATGAATAAAGATTTGGTGATGGGAAAGTGAATGAAAATTAAAGATCTTGCAGTATAATGTGGATAAATGTGAGGTTATCCACTTTGGTGGCAAAAACAGGAAAGCAGACTATTATCTAAATGGTGGCCGATTAGGAAAAGGGGAGATGCAGCGAGACCTGGGTGTCATGGTACACCAGTCATTGAAAGTAGGCATGCAGGTGCAGCAGGCAGTGAAGAAAGCAAATGGTATGTTGGCTTTCATAGCAAACGGATTTGAGTATAGGAGCAGGGAGGTTCTACTTCAGTTGTACAGGGTCTTGGTGAGACAACACCTGGAGTATTGCATACAGTTTTGGTCTCCAAATCTGAGGAAGGACAATATTGCCATAGATGGAGTGCAGAGAAGGTTCACCAGACTGATTCCTGGGATGTCAGGACTGTCTTATGAAGAAAGACTGGATAGACTCGGTTTATACTCTCTAGAATTTAGGAGTTTGAGAGGGGATCTTATAGAAACTTACAAAATTCTTAAGGGGTTGGACAGGCTAGATGCAGGAAGATTGTTCCCGATGTTGGGGAAGTCCAGGGCAAGGGGTCACAGCTTAAGGATAAGGGGGAAATCCTTTAAAACCGAGATGAAAAATACTTTTTTCACGCAGAGAGTGGTGAGTCCCTGGAACTCTCTGCCACAGAGGGTAGTTGAGGCCAGTTCATTGGCTATATTTAAGAGGGAGTTAGATGTGGCCCTTGTGGCTAAGGGGATCAGTGGGTATGGAGAGAAGGCAGGTACGGGAAACTGAGTTGGATGATCAGCCATGATCATATTGTATGGCGGTGAAGGCTCGAAGGGCCGAATGGCCTACTCCTGCACCTAATATCTATGTTTCTATGTTTCTATCTTTCAAAATAATGCTGTGGTTTACAGGATTTTTACATTCACAGGGCTAACCAGAGCTAAATCAAAGTAGCCCTTGCACAGTGTAAATCCAGTGGTGTGGAAGTGGGCTGACATATAAATAAATCTGCCATGAGCAAAATATACTGTAGATCCATAATACAACGGTTAAAAGCAACTCCCAGTTAATTGATCGCCCACAACATATTAAAATATAATAGCTTATTTTCGATTAGAGAATTTTTTAAGGGGAAGAAAACATGAAATTCCCAATTGTTGTTTCTTGTGTAATATTCATTAGCTGGAGTAAATGCTATTCAGTTTTTGAGTAAAGGTAATGGGATGTTGATTTGGTGCAGAAGATGAGGTATGGCTGCCAGACAACATGACATTTTCCCTGTCACTGGGGAGTAAAGGTTTCTTAGTGCATTAACTGCTATTTCTCTTCAGATGTGTCCAGCCTACCTGAATGTAATCCTTTAAAGTTTAATTCACTATACATTAAAGCAGTAGTAATAAGTACCACATCAGTTCCCAACAAATATGTTCCATGCAATCCCCATGGTGCCACCTTCATTTGTATGAACTCTTTTGCAGCATCTTCATTTTTAGCTTAATATACATCATAGTTAATGGCACACAGTCTCTGAATGGATCCCTCTGGAAAGCATGCAGCCTGATTCAAATGAAACCAGCAGCACTTTCCTGCTTAAAGTCATATCAAGGAGACCTTCATCATCAGAAGACCATATACTCCTTTCTCCTCGGCATGCTTCTTTCTAGGGTTATACTGATATTTTTATTTATTCATCCTGTCCATCAGCCACTTTCTACGCAAGGGAAGCAGTCTGGCATTTAACTTTCACGCAGCAATATAAAGATGCCATTTAGTGTGTAATGACGCACCTTCCTTTCAATCAAAGTAAAATTTATTTGTGGTATAAACTTACATATTTTGCCTGGGGAAATTTGCATTCATTGAAAGAAGGTGCAACTAACAAACAAAAACAAATGTTTACATTTGATGAAATAATAAATAATTAACTGTATTTTGGATCCAACATGACGAGGTTTGAATTTTATTGAAAAATAATTAAAATTTCAGTTCTTTACTTGTGAGACGCATTGGGACACATTTTGTCTTAAATGATGTTGTACAAATATAGGTCTGAAGAAGGGTCTAGACCCGAAACGTCAACCATTCCACTTCTCCGGAGATGCTGCCGGTCCCGCTGAGTTTATCCAGCTTTTTGTGCCTATCTTCAATGTAGGTAACAGTTGGCTGAAGTGTCTCATGTTAAGGGCACCTTCATGAAAACAATAATTTGCAACAGCAGTGGAATCTTAGAACTTTAATGTGAACTTGCTAGTTGCTTTCTTTAAAGTCATCATTCAGCACCAACTGGTGAAAACAGGAATACTTTGCGTATTTGGGCAACTAAACAAATGAAATTCAATGAGAGAATTAAAAGGTACTTCACATGAATATAAAATATCACAGCGAGGGTTATTGCTTAAATAATCTATAGGTTTTGAAGAGAGATTTTCCAACACCCTTGGTTCGAGAGCCTTTCTGGACTATCCGTTTTCCTGGATCAACAGAGGTCACGTGATAATGAAAGGACAATACATCCCTGGCCCACTAATGACACCCCTCCCATGTCCCAAAAGCACAATGGAATTCCAGAGACTTAATTTAAAAAAACAAATATAAAATGTAAACGGAATATGAATTGAATTACCTGCCGACCCTCCGGTCATTTAGAGCCCTGGCTTCCGACCCCGCTCCCGACTCGCAAGGTGCACCACTGAGCCCCTCTTACCTGCTGCTGTTATTTATTGTCGGCGGTGGCTTTATCTGCTCCCTGCACAACTACCATCACCTGCTTCTCCCATGACTGCCCAGTCAGCCTCTTTGGAATCCCTTTCTGGGATTTTCTGGTTTACTTTATAAATATGCAACTGATTGTTATGATATGTCTAAAAATGTATTGCCATTGGTGTTATGCAACTTCAGAGGTAATATAAGACAAATTAATAACCCCATTCTGCTGCCTTCTCCCCGTAACCCCTGACACCCGTACTCATCAAGAATCTATCTATCTTGCCTTAAAAATATCCATTGATGGTCTACACAGCCTTCTGAGACAAAGAATTACACAGATTCACCACCCTCTGACTAAATAAATTCATCATCATCTCTTAATTAAAGGAACGGTGTTTAATCCTCCAGTTCTAGACTCTCTCACAAGTGGAAACATCCTCCCCACATCCACTATCCAAGCCTTGCACTATTCGGTAAGTTTCAATGATGTCCTCCTTCATCCTTCTAAACTCCAGCGAATATAGGCCCAGTCACGTCAAACACTCATCGTGTTAAACCATTCATTCCTGGGATCATTCTTGTAAACCTTCTCTGAACCTTCTCCAGAACCAGTACATCCCCCATAGCCACGTATGCATTTGGTTCTGAGGTAAGCAGAACTGAAAAACATAATTCTATCTATGCAATAATACATAAAGGATAAATTTACGATTACTGCTTCACCTTAACTGCATAGGATCTAGGCACACAATCAAAATGTAGAAACTGAAGAAATATAGACACTGGTTAATACACAAAAGGACACAAAGTTCTGAAATAACACAGCAGTTCAGGCACTGACCCATTGAGTTACTCCAGCACTTTGTGTCCTGTTAGGCACATTACACGCAGTTATTCAGATTCCCTCTAAGAATTAATCTTAAGCAATTCCTACTGTAATCAATCCAAGCGAATAGTCACTTTGATATTTTGTGGAAATATTTGGTAAAAAAAATTAATATTATTAAAAATTCTCTCTGAAAGGATGCAGCAGTAAGAATTGGAGGAAGAGCCTGCCTGAAATCGCCGCAATTCTTGATTGTTCGCTGTAAATCTTTAAATATCTCTGTATACCTTCTACCTGTCCTTCTTTATATGTGGAGTCATTTATTGCCAAACCAAGAGAGGTTATTTCCAATCCAAAGTTCTCATACGTCAGAAAATATCATATAAATGGAAAATAATTTAGGGTGGCCCAGTGGCGCAGCAGTAGATTTGCGACCTTGCAGACCAGGATTCCTTCCTGACCTCAGGTACTGATTGTATGGAGTTTGTACGTTCTCCCTGTGACCACATGGATTTCCTCCATGCTCTGGATTCCTCCCACATTCCAAAGACGTACAGGTTTGTAGGTTAATTGGTAAAAATAGGTAAAAATCGCAAATTGTCCGCAGTGTGCAGGATAGTGTACACCATCGTGTACGGGGATTGGTGATCGGTGGAGACTCGGTGAGCTGAAGGGCCTAATTCCATACTGTATCTCTAAACTTAATTAAACCAAACTAAACTAATAATCTAATAATCTATTCCCCTTGGACTTTATACTCCTCTATAAAACCATCCCTCAGTCTCCTGTATCCCAAGGATTAACGTCCTAAAGGGCCTGTCCCACTAATGCGACTTTTCCGTGACTGTCTTCGACCTACAAGCTTGAGGGCACTCACCTGAAAAACCTCGAGCTGGATCGACCGTCAGCGATGAAACCGTGAGCTGGATCGACCGTCAACATACACACGTACACACATACACACACACACACACACACACACACACACACACACACACACACACACACACACACACACACACACACACACACACACACACACACACACACACACACACACACACACACACACACACACACTAACACATCGCAAATGCAGGGGCCATGGAAAGCGGGGGAGTGCTGTCTGAAATTCACAGCCGCCATGAACAGGAAGGTAAAAGACGGCTGGCACAATGTATGGCAAGTCCTTTAGAGACCGTGGGGGGGGGTGGGGAGAGAGAAGAAGGGGGAGTGGGGAGAAGGAGTGGAGACACTTTTAAGAAGCCAGGCAACTTATAATAACATTTAGCGGGCATTTAACATTACCGGTTTTCCTTGGATCTGAAAACTCCAATGAGCCAATTAAAATGCCCAGTCAGCAAAGGAGATTGCCTACAGCTACCTCGACTGCCTAGCGACCCCACTCCACTGCACTACCAGTTCAAAACAACCATGCCGACCTATTTTTACTTGCTGAAAATTTTTCAGCATGCTGAAATTCTTTCCTCAACCAAACCGAGGCAGCGAGTATGCAGGAACTTCCCTTCAATTCAATTCAATCTTTAATTGCCATGGTGCAGTGTACAATACAGAGACAACGGAATGCAGTTGGTATCTCTGAAGGGCGAACTTACGAATAAACAAGTATTGCGCATTAGTATGAGTATATACATCTATACATATACAATGGTATCCGAGCAATTTGCTGGTGATTGGATAGTCCGGGGGGGGGTGGGGGAGTGGGGGGGAGGGGTGGAGACAGGCAGTCATTGAGGTGCAGCGTTGAGATGTGTGACAGTCGCAGGGAAGAAGCTGTTCTTGAGCCTGCTGGTACGGCAGCGGAGGGACCTGTAGCGTCTCCCGGATGGGAGGGGGGTAAACAGTCTATGGTTGGGGTGTGAGCTGTCCCTGGTGATGTTGTGCGCCCTGCGCAGGCATCGTTTACTATGGACAGACACAATGGAGGGGAGTGAGGAGCCTGTAATGCATTGGCCGATCTTCACCACCCTCTGCAGAGCTTTCCGGTCGGCGACAGAGCAGTTACCATACCATACTGTGATGCAGTTGGTAAGGATGCTCTCGATGGTGCAGCGGTAGAAGTTCACCAGAATCTGGGGAGACAGGTGGACCTTCTTAAGTCTTCTCAGGAAGAAGAGACACTGGTGAGCCTTCTTGATCAGCGAGGATGTGTTGTGGGTCAAGGAGAGGTCATCGGAGATGTTGACCCACAGGAACCTGAAGCTGGAGACACGTTCCACCTCCGTCCCGTTGATATGGATGGGGTTGTAGAAACATAGAAACATAGAAAAATAGGTGCAGGAGTAGGCCATTCGGCCCTTCGAGCCCGCACTGCCATTCAATGTGATCATGGCTGATCATCCAACTCAGTATCCCGTACCTGCCTTGTCTCCATACCCCCTGATCCCTTTAGCCACAAGTGCCACATCTAACGCCCTCTTAAATATAGCCAATGAACTGGCCTCAACTACCTTCTGTGGCAGAGAATTCCAGAGACTCACCACTCTCTGTGTAAAGAATGTTTTCCTCATCTCGGTCCTAAAGGAATTCCCCCTTATCCTTAGACTGTGACCCCTTGTTCAGGACTCCCCCAACATCGGGAACAATCTTCCAGCATCTAACTTGTCAAACCCCTTAAGAATTTTGTAAGTTTCTATAAGATCCCCCCTCAATCTTCTAAATTCCAGCGAGTACAAGCCGAGTCTATCCAAACTTTCCTCATATGAAAGTCCTGACATCCCAGGAATCAGTCTGGTGTGTGCAGCCTCTCGATCTCCTGAAGTCCACAATGAGCTCCTTGGTCTTCTTGGAGTTGAGGGCCAGGTTATTGTCGGCACACCATGCTGTTAGGAGCTGAACCTCCTCCCTGTAGGCCGACTCATCGTTGTCGCTGATGAGGCCAATCACCGTCATGTCATCTGCATACTTGATGATGGTGTTGGTACCATGTACAGGTATGCAGTCGTAGGTGAAGAAGGATTAGAGGAGGGAGCTCAGCACGCAGCCCTGGGGTACGCCAGTGTTCAGGGTGAGGGTAGAAGAGGAGTGGTTATCCAATCTAACAGACCGTGGTCTGTTGGTTAGAAATTCCAGTAACCAATTGCAGAGGGAGGGGTTGATTTAGAGGGGATAATGGTGTTGAATGCTGAGCTGTAGTCGATGAACAGCATTCTCACATAAGTGTTTCTGTTGTCGAGGTGGGAGAGGGCGGAGTGGAGTGCCGTTGAGATGGCATCCTCCGTGCTCCTGTTCTTGCGGTATGTAAACTGGTAGGGGTCCAGAGTGGGAGGTAGGCAGCATTTGAGGTGTGCCATGACTAGCCTTTCAAAGCACTTGGCGATGATAGAGGTGAGTGCAACTGGGCGGAAGTCGTTGAGGCTCGCCGCTGTGGAGTGTTTTGGCACCGGCACGATGGAGGTAGTTTTAAGGCATGTGGGGACAACTGTCTGGGCAAGTGACCAGGTTGAAGATGTCAGTCCAGACGTCTGTCAGCTGTGCAGCACAGGTCCTGAGGACGCGCCCGGGGATGCCGTCAAGGCTGGCAGCCTTATGTACATTGATCCTACTAGTGCTACGTGCACATTGTAGGGGTTGAGTGTGAGGGGCTGGTGGTCATCGGGGAGCACAGCCTTGATGGCCAACTCTTGGTTGTCCCTTTCAAAGCGGCCAAAAAAGTGATTGAGTTGAGTGAAGGATGCGTCGCTGGAAGTGGGGGTGGAGTTGGTGGCTCTGTAGTAAGTGATGGCCTGGATGCCATGCCACATGCGTCAGGGGATCAGAGTTGTTGTCGAAGTGCTCCTCGATATGCAGCTTGTATCTGTGTTTGGCGTTCTTGATGCCCCTCTTCAGATTGGCCCTCGATGAGCTATAGGCACGGGCATCACCTGACCTGATAGCCGAGTCCCTTGCTTTCAGCAGTAGCCTGACCTCGCTGTTCATCCATGGCTTCTGATTCGGGTATGTGGTGATTTGTTTGAGAGTGGAGACACTGTTGATGGAGGAGTTGATGAAGTCCAGAACAGAGGAAGTATAGGCGTCAATGTCAGTGTGGGAGTCAAGGGTGGCCTGAGCTGAAAATGCATCCCAGTCAGTGTTACCAAAACGCTGCTGGAGTGTGGAGTCCGCTTCATCTGTCCAAACCTTGACTGTCGTCACTATGGGTTTAACGCGTCTGATGAGTGGGGAGTACTTAGGGAGCAGGAACAATGATAAGTGATCAGACTAACCAAGGTGGGGGAAGGTGGGGTCAATTCTTCCCTTCCCTCCTGCTCCACCCCTTCCCCGGGCACTTTCCCTTGCAACCGCAAGATATGCTACACTTGTCCCTTCACCTCCCCCATCCACTCCTTTCACGGACCCAAGCAGTCCTTCCAAGTCCGACAGAGGTTCACCTGCACCTCCTCCAACCTCATCTACTGCATCCGTTGCTCCAGATGCCAGCTGATCTACATCGGTGAGACCAAGCGGAGGCTGGGCAATCGTTTCACCGAACACCTCCGCTCGGTCCGCAATAACCAACCCGACCTCCCGGTGGCTCAGCACTTCAACTCCCCCTCCCATTCCGTATCCGACCTCTCGGTCCTGGGCTTCCTCCATGGCCAGAGTGAGCAACACCGCAAGTTGGAAGAACAGCACCTCATATTCCGCTTGGGGAATCTGCATCCTCTGGGCTTAAACATTGAATTTTCTCAATTCTGTTAACCCAGGCTGCCTACTCCCCTTCCCACCTCTCCCTCAGCCCTCGGGCCCTGGCATTCCTTCTCTCTCTGTCTTTCCCCCACCCAAGTCGCACTAGCCTCTTATTTTCACACTACAAACAGCTTACAATGGCCTGTTTCCTTTATCATCGATACTTTTTTGCATATCTTTCATTCATTGTTCTTTATCTCTCCACATCACCGTCTATATCTCTCCTTTCCCTGATCCCTGACCAGTCTGAAGAAGGGTCTCGACCCGAAACGTCGCCTATCTCCTTCGCTCCTTAGATGCTGCTGCACCCGCTGAGTTTCTCTAGCTTTTTGTGTAACCCTCGATTCTCCAGCATCTGCAGTTCCTTCTTTAACAGGTGGGGGAAGGGGATGGCTTTGTACGCTTCAGCCATGTTGGTGTAGACTTTGTCCAGTGTCTTGTCCTCTTTAGTGGCGAAGGAGACATGTTGGTGGAATTTGGGGAGTACAGTCTTCAGGTTGGAGTGATTGAAGTCGCCCGCAACAATGAAGGCTGTGTCTGGATTGAGGGTCAGTTGTTTGCTAATGGCAATATGCAGTTCTTTCATTGCAAGCTTGTCATTAGCATCAGGAGGGATAAAGGCTGCAGTCGCAACAGTGGAGGTAAACTCTCTGGGCAGATAGAACGGTCTGCACTTAGCCAAGAGGAACTCAAGGTTGGCTGAGCAGTGACTCTCAATGATGGTGGTGTCTGTGCACCATGCTTTGTTTACATACATGCACAGACCCCCACCTCTGGTCTTACCGGAGTCAGATGTTCTGTCCGCTCAGAGTATTGTCATCCCGCTAGCTCAATGGAGCTGGCGGGAACATCAGAGTTCAGCCAGGTTTCGGTGAGGATCAGGATGCTGCAATCCTTGATCCTGTTGTAGGAGGCAATCAGAAGACGGAGGTCATCCATCTTGTTTGCCTGGGAACGGACGTTGGCAAGGAAAAGGCTTGGGATGGATGGCCTCTGTGGGGCTCGCTCCAACCTTGCCTTCAACCCACCTCGAGATCCACGGCGATGTTTTCGGGCCCTTCGCCATCCGTGTGCGCCTCCGGACGCCCGGGCCGACTTGGTGCGGTCCTCAGGTCTACCGCCCCGCAGCTCCGCAGATTCGCCGTCCCGCAGCTCCGCGGATCCGCCGCCCCGCAACTCCGTGGTGAAGGTGAGTGCAGGAGGGCGCCGGAGTTCGTCCGGAAAGTCGACCGGGGGAGCGCTATAGCCGCAGGAACCGAGATTTAAAAGTTCCTGCCGGCTAGGGTGATCGTGAGACTGCTCCGGATGAGCAGACTCAAAACAAGAAAGAAGGTAAGGTAGAGTTCGCTGATCCAAGGGAGACACGGGGCGTCGCGATGCACCCGCATGAAGGAGAGTTCCAGTGACCTCCTAGGACCATGTGTCGACCATGCTGCGAGTTTGAGTCGCGCGCAAACTCTTCTAAACGCGCAAATTAGGTCGTCGCAGTGGGACAGGCCCTTAACCTGCCCAACCTCTCCTTATGAACCAGCAGGGTAGAGATAGGCGGCTCATCCACCGCACCACCTCTCCACAACACTGCTGACCCGAGGCCGATCCACGAGGCCCCGGCCGGGCTCTGACCCTTGCTTCTCCGCAGCGATCGAGGCTGCAGTGCCTCAATAAAGGCATCTGCCCACGGCTCGGCAGGAAACCTTTTATACTGGTTATCCCCTGCAATTTCTGTCTTAGGCAGGGTCTTGGCCTGGACATTAATGGCTTAGAAATAATGCACTGCGATTTTCTATGTCTACCTGAGAGAGCATACAAAACCTTTAAATAGCAGCTGATCTGAAATAAACTGCCTCTGACTATAGGTATGTTAAAAACATTTAAAATACATTTGGACAGGTACATGAACAGGAAAGGTTAAGTGGGATGTGGGCCAAATGTAGGCACGTGCAACTAGCATATTTGGAGCAGCTTGGTCGGCATGGCCAAGTTGGGCCGAAGGGCCTGTTTCTATAATTCTATCACAATGCAATGTCAGTAAACACTGGACTTGTAGCCAGAGTTTTATTGCACAAAGTTGGATCTTGAACCAACAACCTGGTGTGCTCAAAACTATTTTTAATACAGATATAAGAGTCCTGTAACATTCCTGAGGCCACACCTGGAGTATTGCGTACAGTTTTGGTCTCCAAATCTGAGGAAAGACATCCTTGCCATAGAGGGGGTACAGAGAAGATTCACCAGACTGATTCCTGGGATGTCAGGACTTTCATATGAGGAAAGATTGGATAGACTCGGCTTGTACTCGCTGGAATTTAGAAGATTGAGGGGGGATCTTATAGAAACTTACAAAATTCTTAAGGGGTTGGACAAGCTAGATGCTGGAAGATTGTTCCCGATGTTGGGGGAGTCCAGAACAAGGGGTCACAGTCTAAGGATAAGGGGGAATTCCTTTAGGACCGAGATGAGGAAAACATTCTTTACACAGAGAGTGGTGAGTCTCTGGAATTCTCTGCCACAGAAGGTAGTTGAGGCCAGTTCATTGGCTATATTTGTTAGATGTGGCACTTGTGGCTAAAGGGATCAGGGGGTATGGAGAGAAGGCAAGTATGGGATACTGAGTTGGATGATCAGCCATGGTCACATTGAATGGCGGTGCAGGCTCGAAGGGCCGAATGGCCTACTCCTGCACCTATTTTTCTATGTTTCTATGTTTCTATTAGATAGACCCGAAAAAACCCCAACCGGGTTAAAAATGAGGAGAGTGTAAAAGCAAATGTTTGGTTGTACCAGGTGTTGGGAAGCAAATCAAAAAGTTCTTACTGAGACTGCTTCAGGCAAAACACAAAAGCTGTCTGACCCTCTGCCAAATTCAACTAAGACATAAAATTGTCTCCCTACTGACTATCGGTGACCAGTCATATTTCTCTCTATTTAGCCTTGCATTCCAATAGCTATTGTAATATGAATAGGATAATTTACAAATAAAAAATCACTTTCTTCAGATTTTGCAATCAGCAAAGCAATACCATGATTAACATGTTAAAGAAATAGTGACCTAATGCCTACTCCCTGAAACGATCAATGTTAATTTAAAGTGTACAGTACTAAATTTGTCATCTGGATCTGTCGACATATCTCATAACTTCACCAGATATCTTTGCTCTGCTAGACTAAATGGCATAACCACACGAGCGTGTCATGTTTTAGGTAATGAAAAGCAAAATGAACGTATCCCATGAAAATTCTCTTGACATCGTGTTTTTTTGCGTGTTATGTTGTAGTGCCTGCTAATGTAACATTGTTTTTAAAGTTGTTTCTCTTCCCCCAAGGAGCTTTAACCCCAATGCAATGTTGCAGAAACATTGCCAAGTAGCTGGTCAATCAATTTGTATTAAGAGAAGAGATACATAACTATGCAAATGTAGCAGTCGTGAAACCCCCTACTATGTAAGCTTTGCTCCTGTCCAGAATAAACTCTTGTATTCTTATGACTCCACAGCAGGCGGCCTTATCTTAATGGACTATGCACTGTTGATTCTGTCTTTAAAAAAATTACAGAAACATTTCCCCGCAGAATATTTGCAAATGTTGCAATGAAAATGAACAGACTATGTTAATAGCTTATGTAGCAAGTATCTCTCCAGTAGCTTTTTACATGCAGGACCATCTGTACCTCACAGTAAGCCAGGATTTTTTTTTTACCTAAAAAAGAAACTTGCTTTGTCAAAACACAGAATTTATTTATATTAAAAATAAACTTCTGCACGCAATTCCAATCATCGTCATTTGCTGACAGTTTACTGATACTTCGCCTTTACTGAGAATTTGAGGTTTAAAAATATTATCAATCATGGGCCAAATTTGATGACTATATTATCCCCTGCACTCGGAATAATTAAGATTTAAAGCTTAAATGTTAGGAATGTTATATTGAGCTCAAAAGGTGATGTCTCCATTATTGAAATGAATTCTGAAAATTTTCAATGCTGCTATAATGAGTGAAATCATATCTGCAATTTTATTATTTTGTGAATCCACTGCCTGAAAATTCTCCGAGCAACAACAGATATATGTATGATTCCATGATGCTACTATTTTAAAACTCAGTCATTTCACTGCTCAAAACAAAGCAGTAGCACAGCAGATGGGAAAGTTGTGGCATATATAAATGGTAATGTGAGCAAGTTCAGAAGGTAGGGCAGGAGGGGCTAGTAAGGAGCGAGAAAGGTATTATAGCCTAATCTGCTTTTATTTTAATGCAAGAAGCCTGTCAGGCTAGGTCGAGGAACTGAGGGCATCTGCAAGGGTTTGGGGATATTATGGTCATAACAGAACCACGGTTGGGGGGGGGGGTGGTATAGGACTGGAAGCTCAATGTTCCAAATACGGGTGCTACAGGTGTGATATAGGTAGAGGTAGGAGAGGAGTTGTGTTTTGATTCAGAAGAACACAACTGCAGTTCTTGGGAAGGATATCCTTGGAGGATCATCGAGTGAGGCTATATGGGGCTACGAGGGGCATAAATAAGGTGAATGGTTGCAGTACTTTTCCTAGGATAGAGAAGTCTAAAACTCAAGGGGAAAAGGGCAGTGGGCCTATGGAACAAGCAGCCGGAGGAAGCGGTAGAGATTTAGGTGGGTAAATGGTTAGGAAAGATTTAGTGGGATATGGGCCAAATACAGACAAATGGGACTATTTTAGGTAGACAACATGGTTGTTATGGACAAATTGACGAGAGGAGCCTATTTCTGTGCTGTATAACTCTTTGACTATGCTCATCTGTTGCTCAGCAAATTAATTTCAATAAAATCATATCCCAGTTTTATTCACCTCACCTCTTTAGGAAACCTCATCGAATGTCTTCAAATGTGTCTGTCTAAATTTGAACGCTTTTTCCCCTGCATCTTTTAATCCATTTATCAGGGGTGCACCCTCCAAACATTATGGTGCTATACTCCAACATACTCAATTCTCCAACCAATAACATATGGAGGAAGAGAACTTCCAGCAGTTTAGCATCACCGTAGCAAAGGGTGGTGGGTGTATGGAACAAGCTGCCAGAGGAGGTAGTTGAGGCTGGGACTATCCCAACGTTTAAGAAACAGTTAGATTGGTACATGGATAGGACAGGTTTGGAGGGATATGGACCAAGCACAGGCAGGTGGGACTAGTGTAGCTGGGAAATGTTGGCCGGTGTGGGCAAGTTGGGCCGAAGGGTCTGCTTCCACACTGGATCACTCGATGATACTGCTCTGCCTTGGATTAATGACATGGTTGGATCTCCATGGTCAGATCTTTAACCCACAAATTTAAACTGTGCTACTACTGATTTGGATAAATGCACGTGGTCAAAACAATCCACCAAGTTTAGATCTGTAAAACTATTCCTGGACATATAATACTTTGCTACTAAAGGACACAAAGACACGCTGGAGTAATGTGGATAGGTGACGTTTCGGATCAGAACCCGAGACGTGCCTACCCATATTCTTGAGACTTGCTGGCTAACCCAGTAAGTTATTCCAGCCCTTTATGTCCTTTTGTGTAAACCAGCTTCTGCAGTTCCTTGTTCCTATATTTTGCTATTATTAGATTTATCTTACACTTGACAGAAAGTTTTTCCTGCTAGACATTCTCCTGATCTTCATAATTTATTACCTTCTGCATTGCACTCTGCCTGGTAGTCAGATTTAATTCCTCTTTGTCTTCATTTTTATTGGCTTGGGAAGTCCAATGTATTGTAGTGTTCATGTTATGCCAGCTATATCAATAGATTGATTTTGCATGCTGTTGTACAATGCCTGATAATGAACCACATAAAACTCATTATAACATGTTCTTAAAATGTCTCCCTAAAACAATATTATGCAGATGCGTTGCTTTTGAAATTAACAATATGTTACACTCAGTCAAGCACAGGCACATTTCTCTGAACTAAATCCTATTCTGACGCCTGAAAATATTATTTCCCCTAACGGTGTTTGGGTATCATTAAACCTCCAAAATGTGTTAATAAAACCTAGTTACGGCATGTTTTTTATATGATCAATTTTGGGAAGCAAAATGGTTTACAAAATGTGTGGATGTTTTTCCAAGTGTATATCTCTAAAATATAACTGGCCCAACTTACAGGTGAGGGTGATTGTGGTCTTTAGTTCTCAAATTGATACGACTGGTCTGAATCATTCGCTAAACTTTTTACCGTAAAATCACAGCTCGGGTCTGTTGAGGCGAGTTAGTCTGCATGTATGAAGTGTGCTCACTAAGCAGAGACAAGCAGACGGATGATGAAGGGGGACTAATTCCATCAGATGGGTTTGGCAAAGAGGTTGTGAGGTTGGGAGCTGGGGGCAGAGAGTATCATTTACCAACCCATGTGTACGGTATCACTTGACTAAAGCTACAACAGATACGACTGCGGATGATAGATATTGAGTTTATATACCAGCTGCTGCGGTTTCAAATGTCTCTTATCTCCCTGCAGAATCATTAATAAGTTACTTATTCAATGAATATCCATGAATTGTGATTGAGTTGGAAAGAGCCGACTCTGGAGCAGATTGGGGTATGACAGAACCCCAGCCAGTCCAAAATGAAAGAGAAGATAAACAATCAAATGAACCTTTTGTAATGTTGACAATCAGATTGCACTGTAATCATCCGTACTCCTCTCAGACAGAAACAACAAAGCATCGCATTTAAAGGGTTGAAAGGAAAGCTACAATGGCAACTTTAAAATCATCACATTTTCATGGGCAGGTTGTTAAGTAACAAGAGGCACATTTCACAGTTATTTCAATCACCAGCTGCAAAGATAATTGGGTTGTTTATATAAATAAATCTTCTATTGATTGCAAAATTGGTTTGGTTTGATAATTGGACTTTTTATCTGTTGCAAGTGAAAATTAGATGTCATTTTAACACTCTTGCTGGGGCCTTCATAGACCAGCTAATGTTCTGGAAGTCAAATTTGCTTTTTTTTGTGATAACATATATATGGTATGACTGTGTGTACAAGGGTGTGGTGATTATCATTCTGTATGGTTTAATGAACTGTGTCTTGAAATTGCCAAATTTGGAATCCTGCAGCTTAAATATTAATATTTATGAAGGATCCTTAAATATTTCTGTAATATAAATTGTTTTAAAGAAATGTTCGATAATTTTAAAAGCATGTATTTCTAGATGTGCAGCTGTGAGTGGTAAGGGAGGTTCGAGGATACTTCTATGCATAGCTGACTGGTTTAGTGCAGAATTAGTCTGTTTTCTTTGAGTGATTTGATCATCAGCCATCAAATAGACACTGTGGTTACACTGAGATTTGGTCATCATGTGATTCTTGTAATGCACATTCCCCAATCATAAATGGCACCTCTGGTAGCAGTGATCCATTGACCAGTGGAAGGATACCAGGACAATCCCCGTCCACTGATACTCTCCTCCGCCTAGCGGAGCTGGTCCTTACCCTTAACAGCTTTTCGTTTGACTCCTCCCATTTCCTCCAAATACAAGGCGTAGCTATGGGCATGCACTTGGGCCCTAACTTTGCCTGCCCCTTTGTAGGGGACGTCGAACAATCTTTGTTCGAGGCGTACCAGGGCCCTATCCCCAAACTCTACCTCTGCTACATTGAAGACTGCATTGGTGCTACCTCCTGCACCCACACACAACTCACTGACTTCATCCATTTTACCACTAACTTCCATCTGGCACTCAAATACCCCTGGACCATTTCTGACATTTCCCTACCATTTCTAGATCTCACTATCTCCATTGTAGGTGATAGACTTCTGACCGATATCCCCTATAAACCCACTGACTCCTATGGCTATCTGGACTATACTTCTTTCCGCACTGCTTCCTGTAAGGACTCCATCCCCTACCAATTCCTGCGTCTACGCTGCATCTGCACCCAGGATGAGGTGTTCCACACCAGGGCATCGACGATGTCCTCATTATTCAGGGAAGGGGGGTTTCCCTCTTCTACTGTAGATGAGGCTCTCACCAGGGTCTCGTCTATACCCCATAACTCTGCTCTCACTCCCCATCCCCCCACTCCTAACAAGGGCAGAATCCCCCTTGTCCTCACCTTCCACCCTACCAGCCATCACATACAGCAAATCATCCTCTGACATTTTCGCCACCTCCAAAGGGATCCCACCACCAGCCACATCTTCCCATCTCCTCCCCTGTCTGGTTTTCACAGAGACCGCTCCCTCCGTGCCTGCCTGCTCAATTTGTCCATTTCCACCCAAACCACCCCTTCTCCTGGAATTTACCCTTGCAACCGCAGGAAATACTACACTTGTCACTTCACCTCTCCCCTTGATTCCATTCAAGGACCCAAGCAGTCTTTCCAGGTGTAGCAGTTCACCTGCACCTCCTCCAATGTCATCTATTGCATCCGCTGCTCTAGGTGTCAGCTGCTCCTCATCGGTGAGACCAAGCGTAGGCTTGGCGACCGCTTCGCCCATCACCTCTGCTCGGTCCGCATTAACCTACCTGATCTTCCAGTGGCTCAGCACTTCAACTCCCCTTCCCATTCCAAATCCGACCTTTCTGTCCCGGGCCTCCTCCATTGCCAGAGTGAGGACCACCATAAATTGGAGGAGCAGCACCTCATATTTTGCTGGGGTAGTTTGCACCCCGGCGGGATGAACATTGACTTCTCTAATTTCAGGTAGTCCCTGCTTTCTCCTCCCCTTCTCAGCTCTCCCTCAGCCCACTGTCTCTGCCTCTTCCTTTCTTCTTCCCACCCACCCCGCCCTCACATCAGTCTGCTGAAGGGTCTCAACCCGAAACGTTGCCTATTTCACTCCATAGATGTTGCCTCACCCGCTGGGTTTCTCCAACATTTTTGTCTACCTTCGATTTTCCAGCATCCGCAATTCCTTCTTAAACATGGGGATGTAAATGAAATCCTTCTCAAAGGGGGAGAGACTGTCACCCACAACTAATAAAACCCCTGTCTCACGGTGCGAGTCGACCGACGAGTGACCCTGAGTTTTCACTCATGGTAATCACGTACAATTAACGCAGCGGGAACGTCAGAACTCGCGCGTGCAAATTAACGACTTGTGGCGCTAATGGCAGGTACCCGTGAAACTTATTAACTCTTGAAAAGATTTAAATATGTTTGAGGTTTTCCACAAGTCAAATTTACTGTTCAAATTAAAAATTGAAATATTTAAACTCGTTGTAATAACGTAGTGGCCCGTGCGTTTACCTTAATGATTTGTGAGTCTACCATGGGCACTCTTTAATTCAGCGGGCAGGCAGCATCTCTGGAGAGAAGGAATGGGTGACGGGATGATGTTTCCAAATTTCTGCTGCGTCTTTTTGTAACTCCAGCACCGTGTGTTCACTTTTTGTCAACCAGCATCTGCCCTTTCTTGTGTATTACATTACTTGTATCCGTGGCAGTTGATTGTCGCTCCCTTCAGTTTCCCAGGGGGTCGGGACGGGACTGGAGTTGGGAGGGAAAGGTGGGGTGGGGTGGGGGGGGGAGAGGAGGGAGGGGAGGTGGGGTTGGGGTGACTTAGTATGGAAGACAAATGTACTGACTGTGTGAGCAGACACTTTGGTAGTGATTGCCCATGAAGTTCACTGTCAAGGACTTCATAATGCAGAGAGCATTATAAACAGTGGAGTGATTAACGCTAGAAAGGGGGGAGACTTCCGAGTTGGACCCAGGAAACTGATGCAGGGATTTTCTTGAGGTTATTAATGACAGATAAATAGATGGGAAGGATTTAGAGGGCTATGGGTTACATGCAGGCAAATAGGACTACCCCAAGACACCAAATTGGACGGCACGGCCAAGCTGAGCCGAAGGACCTGTTGTACAGCACCATGACTAAGGCCTATCCAGAGGGATTGACATATTTTGTATATTTCCTTTCTAAAGATGCAGTATATTTTGGTGACTATTGCACACTGCAGACCAGAAGCGTTATGGCGGGTGATTGTCCCTGCCCGTTATTTCTGATGCTAAAGCCTTGGGATTGTTGCCCTTCATGTTGGCGTGGAGGGGGAGGGGGGGTATTGTACTGTTTGATCACCCCCTGCTATCCCAGGGACAGGGAGACACAGAGGCTTTTGATACTGGTGGGCAATCACTAACAAAGTGTCTGCCCACAGTCAGTACACCTCTCCTACACTTGTCTCCCGCATTAAGATCATCCCGCAGAGAATGATCCCAGCCTAACCCAAGAGCCTTGTCACCCCAGACAGATTAATGACGCCCGCTGAATGAGGACAGTGAAATAAAAGAACCCACAGGAATTATTCTTCAGCAGTTCCATGATATCAAGGTGTGAAAGGTGTCAACATCTGAACAAATACAAGAGGACTGTAGAAACAGGGAGAAATGAATGGAGTTCTTATAAGAGACATAGGATGAGAAGTGTAAAGGGCTGTGGGAGTCAGTAGGCTTGTTGTGGATAATAATAATTAATTCATCCCCTGTGATACGAATGGAGAAGATTGGAAACGTCAAGGATGGATGATACAACAAAGGTGGCAGCAATGATGATGAAACTATTGAGTATTCTTTGAAAGCAATTTCTATGGCTTCATCATAGAAAGTATCCTAACGAGATGCAACCCAGCTTGATTTGGCAACTGCTCTGCCATTGATTACCAGAAAATGCTGAGCGATGTGAAAGCAGCCTGGTCCAATTCGGTTCTGCCCCAGTGAATCCATCTACACTTTACACCACTGCAGGAAAACAGCCAATATCAGAATCAGAATCAGAATCAGAATCAGATTTTATTTGCTAAGTATGTTTTGCAACATACGAGGAATTTCACTGTCCAGGTCAGTCATATGATTAAAAGCAACAGACTCAAAAACACATTTTAACATGAACATCCACCACAGTGACTCCTACACATTCCTCACTGTGATGGAAGGCAAAATAAAGGTCAGGTCTTTCCTTTTGTTCTTCCTCGGTCGGGGACCTCGAGCCCTCCATTGACGGGACGGTCTTGACTCCTGTAGCCGGCGGCGTTCGGGCCCTCCGCGTTGAGGTGTTTAGCTCCTGCATCGGGGGGTTGTCAGCTCCCCCACGCCGGGCGATCGAACTTCGTGTCGGGGCTGGATGAACCTTCTGCGGCATTGGAGCTCCTGACTAGCCTTTCCCGAGACTGCGAGCCCTTGATGGTAAGTCCGCAGGCCACGGTGGGAGCGATCCCAGGCAAGGGATCCGCTCCGATGTTAAGTCCGCGCCCCGTGGTGGGGCTCACGACAGTCCGAGGAGGCCTCCAGCTCCAGCGATGATAGGTCGCAGAGCCCGGAGAATGTGACACGAAAAATTGACCACATCTCCGAAAAGGTAGGAACTTGAAAAAAAGTTGCACCCGATCCCCTCCCCCCACATAAAACAAACCAAAGTACATTAAAACTAACATTTAACAAACGCTAAAAATTACAAAATGATGAAAAACAAACAGACTGCCGGCAGGGCTGCCATCTCCCCGGCGCCCCTGGTGTATGAAGGACAACTGACACCCTGGTAATTCTCTCTTCTCCCCTTTTCCATCAGGCAGTTTATACAAAAGCTTGAAAGCACATGCACCATTTCAAAAACAGCTTCTTCCCCACTGTTACCAGATACATGAACGGACCCCTCGCAACTTTTTTACATGCATTTTCGCTGTAGCTGCAGCACAATATTCTGCACTTTGTTTCCTTTCCGGTTTTTGCACTATCAGTTGTACTCAGGTGGGGTTTGATTGTACTCATGTACAGTATAATTTCCCTGGATAACTTGCAAAACATGCACGTTTTTCATTGTACCTCAGTGCATGTGACAATAATAACACCAGTAACAATATCAGTACTGAGAGCAGGAAGTTGCTCTGTGTAGTTATGAAAGCATTGAGAGTAAAGGTCTGTATTGGATTGAAACAAGAGCTGTTTCCCGTAACCGTCAAGAGATGGGCATAGTTTGGAGTGTCAATAGTTAAGGGCCTGTCCCACTTGCATGCGATTGCGTGCGTTTTGGCGCGACCAACCGGAAGTGACGTAATTTACGTCATGCTTACAAATCAGCTGGGCAGGAGGTGGGCCGACTGAATTTGAGCGTCGCACGGCGTCGGGCGGTGACATCATCAAGCAACGCCACGCCGGGCAGTGACGTCATCACGCAACGCCATGCGCTAGGTGTACGCTGTCAAGACGCTGCGTACGACGTCAAGACGCTGCGTACGAGCGCAATGTGCCTGCGTGCGTACGCGGGCCGATAGGCCATTAGCGCGCAAAGATTTTGGTTACTGCAGGAATTTCGGTGCCCAGCCCCGCACAATTCCATACCCCTCCGTGCTTCTAGGTGGGACCGGTCCCGCGCGGCCATATGGTGCCTGTACGCCTCAAGCGACCACGAGGTTGCGTAATTTGCGAGCCAAGGTTGCGTAAGTGGGACTGGCCCTTAACTCCCTTGATTTGAAGGAAGTGAATGAAGTCTAAGGAAAAGTTATGAAATGTGAGGTGAAGGTAGACAAAAAAGCTGGAGAAACTCAGCGGGTGAGGTAGCATCTATGGAGCGAAGGAATAGGCGATGTTTCAGGTCGAAACCCTTCTTCAGACTGATGTCAGGGGGGCAGGAAAAAGAAAGGAAGAGGCGGAGACGGTAGGCTGTGGGAGAGCTGGGAAGGGGAAGGGGAGAGGAAGGGGGCATAAAGTAAGGACTACCTGAAATTGGAGGTCAATGTTCATACCACTGGGGTGTAAACTACCCAAGCGAAATATGAGGTGCTGTTCCTCCAATTTCAAGTCAAGTCAAGTCAAGTCAAGTTTATTTATCACATACACATACAAGATGTACAGTGAAATTAAAGGTCCAATGCTTGCAGGATTGTGCAAAACAACAGAACAGAATAGTACAGAACCAGTATTTACATTAAAAAATGAAGACACAACAGTATTTACGCCCTGGTGAGATCAGACTTAACAGTCCTGATGGCCTGTGGGAAGAAACTCCGTCTCCTCTCTGTTTTCGCAGCGTGACAGCGGAGGCGGTTGCCTGACCGTAGCTACTGGAAAAGTCCATTGCAGGGATGGCTGGGGTCCTTCATGATTTTGCTTGCTCTGGATCTGCACCTCCTGGTATATAGGTCCTGCAAGGTGGTGGGGGGGGGGGGGGGGGGAAAGTAGTTCCCGTGGTGCATTCGGCCGAACGCACTACTCTCGGTAGAGGCTTCCTGTCCTGGGCAGAGCTGTTGCCAAATGAGATAGTGATGTTTCTGGCCAGGATACTTTCTACAGCACCAGAGTAGAAGGATAGAATGATCCTCGGAGAGACTCTGAATTTCCTCAGCTGCCTCAGGTGGTAAAGGCGCTGCATTGCCTTTCTCACCAGTGCGGCAGCGTGTGTTGTCCATGTCAGATCCTCTGTGATATGGACCCAGGTATGTAAAGCTGCTCACCCTATCCACAGTAGTCCCTTTCATCCCCAGTCCTCAGTTGTTATGCCCTTCTAAAGTCCACAATAGTGACAATCAAGAGGATGCTGTTGTTCTGACACCAGAGTGCCAGGTCAGCCACCTCCTCCAGGTAGGTCTTCTCATCGTTATTGGAGATCAGGCCAACCACCACTGTGTCATCAGCAAACGATGATGTAGTTGGAACTGAACCTGGCCACACAGTCATGTGTGTACAGGGAGTACAGAAGGGGGCTGAGGACGCAACCCTGGGGGAATCCTGTGTCCAGGGTGGAGGTGCGTCTCTCCAGGACCCAGGCACACAGCCGAGTGTTCAGTCCCAGTTCCAGCAGCTTGTCAGCAAGTCTGGTGGGGACTATGGTGTTGAAAGCTGAACTGGTCAATGAACAGCATCCTCACATAACCCCCCTTCTGGCTGTCAAGGTGAGAGAGAGTTGTGTGCAAAACCTGGGAGACCGCATCATCCGTTCATCTGTTTGGATGGTATGCGAACTGCAGCAGATCCATGGTGTGAGGGAGGAAGGCGCAGATGTAGTTCTTGATCAGTCTCTCGAACCATTTCATGACCACTGAGGTGAGGGCCACTGGTCGGTAGTCATTCAAGGAGGCTGGAGAGGGCCTTAGAGGTGGGACTCACTCTGGCCATTGAAATGTGAGGTGAGTTCAGCCAGCAAAGAAGTGGGGTGGTGGAAGGAGGTTTGCTGTGCCTCAGCTGACAGAAGTAAAGAGTTAAGGGCCTGTCCCACCAACATGCAACTCTATGCGATGAACGCGATCAAACCGGCAGCGGGGGCCGCGCGGAGGTCGGGTGATCCCCTGTACAGGGCCGTTCCCACCAGCATGCGCCTGCATGCGGCAAGCGCAACTAAACCGGCAGTAGGGGCCGCGCGGAGGTTGGGTGAGTGGCGCAACGCGGCGCAAAGCGAGGCGAACTTGAAGCAAGTCCAAGGTAAGTTCGCCAGGACTTAGAGGGGTACACAGAGAGGGGCACCGAGGCACACACACATACAGGGCCACGGAGCCACACACATAGAGGGTCACGGAGGCACTTACAAATAAGTTCACGGAGGCACGATGTCCGGGCGGTGTGTAAATGTCGAGGCGACTGCGAGCCGACAAGCCGTTGCCGCGCGGGATTTTAGACATAGTCGGTTTTTCGGAGCCCCGTGCGGTGTCGGGACGAACTCGGGACGAACTCTGCACAATTCCGCGCGGCTCCGGCGATCGATGTGGGACCGGCCCCGCGACGCCGGACGGCTCAAGCGACCACGTTCGGTCGCGCTAATCGCGTAGAGTTGCATGCTGGTGGGACAGGCCCTTTATTAGGCTAGTCCTGGCTAGTCCTCCATCAGATGGTCTGGGAGAAGTAATCTTCACAATTTCCTTGAACTAGTTTAACTTCCAACTGTTCTTAATAATAATAAACAATTATCAATCTGAAATATTCTTTGTTTCTATACTACAATTACTGGCTGATCAGTCGATAATTTCACTCACACACATACACATTTTTTTTTAAAGCATTTCTGATCTCCAACATCAGCAGTGGATTGCTATTCACCCACCAAAACTAAGTGGGTCATGAAAATAATTTGATCTGATGCCCTGGCCACTAGCATCACTCGTGAGTAGAAAGCTGTCATTGATGTTTGGCCTGCACTCAAATTCCCAACCGATTGCTTTAATATTAAAACCCACTGCAGTGACTAACCCAGACAATCAGTTATGAAAGCAATCACAAGGACAACTAATGATGGGCAATTAATGTTGTTCTATCGCTCTCAATAGAATGAGTGAAATGTATTCTCTTGTTACACTTCTTTCGCAAAAATAATCCTGCATTTAACTGCTGAGGTTAAATATCATAAAGAGGATAAATTGATTTGTGAAACAGGTTTGCATCCTTTTCACCATGTTAGGGTATGAAATGTTGAAATCATGTCGCTTTTATCTATTGCATTGACTTTTTTTATTACCGTTCTGGAACATAAATTATTTCATTGCAGACCCATGGCGAAAAGTTTGCACTGGAGCAGATGGACTAATTTTGTGATAGTGAATGCTTATCAATCCCCCAGTGTGGATCAATGTGACCTATGGTATAATTCGTGCCAGTTGTTCCAGAAAACAAGTCAATTGCACCGGCCAAGTGCCATTTATTAAAAATGCCAACAATTTATTTAATTTAAAGCTGTGACACGTTTATGAATTGTTAAATATGAAAGCAGCTGATTTAATATGCACCTTCTGCCTATCATTTGTAACATTTTAATAAATTTGTTTACAACCTCTGAAAGAATATATATTTATATTGCCTTTCATTCTATGTCACTTTAACTAATCACAAACATCACTTTTTCCAGTTCCCATTTTTGAGTTGTCTGTAATTTATTACCTTTAAAATCTTTTGGAAAAAATACCTGTACTTTGCAGATTATAACTGCCCACAGCCTATCTCAGGCGGCAATTGCCCACTATTTTTTGTGAGATTTTAAAATAGATTTTTTTCTCTCATCTTTCTCTTATCCAGCATAGCACCCTCTAAAGTGATTCTGTGGAATGTGAGAATAGTCAAAGCAAAAACCAAGACACTTCAACCAATTAGACTGAAGAATTTTAACTGACGTATATTTTGTTTGGACTTATTATCAGTCACATGTGCTTAACCAAATTTTTGTGAAGATTTTGCTCTTCTGAAAATGTATTGCTGTGACGTGATGCTACACTGCAATTAAACACCCATTTACTTAATTTCCGTGCTTTAGGAAAAGAAATATACTAATCCAAATTATAATTCTTGACCCCCCCACATGTTAAATTATTAATGCACTGACATGGTCAGGTAGTTCAATTAGGGATAGATTACAAAGGATTTATACATATGTAAAATATTATAAGTTTAGACTGAGAACAAATATCTGTCCCATAGAGCCATAAAGGCAAACAACAAGAAAACAGGCTTCAGCTCAACTTGTCCATGCTATCCCCCTAACTCTTTCAACTCCATGTATCTGCCCAAATGTTTTTTAACGATTTTTATTGTACCTGCCTCACCACTTTTTCTGGCAGCACATTCCACCCTATGTGTGAAAAAATTGCCCCTTCATGTTCCTATTAAATGTTCCTAGTGTAATCCTATTACAGCCGACTCTATGGAGAATCAAGGTATTACTCATAGTAATGATCAGATTTTCTCAACATGCATCTGTGCAGACAAGAATTCATTGTGGGAGGGTCTCGATCAGAAACGTCGACCATACCTTTGTCTCCACAGGTACTGCTCGACCAGCTGAGTTCCTCCAGCAGTTTGTTTCCTGCTTCAGAGTCCAGCAGCTGCAGTCTCTTGTGCCTCCAATTCATTATATTTTTCTATTTTAACAGTAGGTACTGAGAGATTTAGTTATTATGTACACACAAAGTGAGGCATAACTATCTTGAATAATTATCACATGCTCTGGGTTTTAGCACAACTCGTTTATTTTTTCCAAGACGAATTCACTATTTCACGCAAACCAGGCCTGCTGAGTATTTATCTGAGTATCTACTACTTTTGTATTTTATTGCAATTTTCCAATGTTTATATTTTTTGCTTTTAGATTATTGTACAATTCGCAGTTAATCATTAAAATAATCTAATATTTTATTGAGATGGACAGATTGTATTGTCAGCAGTGACACTATATTTACCCCAAGTACTCTCGATTTATATCCAAAGAAAACGATAATTTCACAAATGCATGTAATGTGCAGTATTTTCTCTCAGTGGGGCATGAGTCTTTGGTTTTCTCATCGGAAAAGCAGAGTCTTTAGGTAAGGCCTGGATAGCTAGATGCTTAATACGTAAGGAGGTGACAGATTGCTCCAGGTATATTGAAATGCAGAGTTGAGATTAGAATTTGATCAGCAATTATCTTATTAAATGGTGGAACAGATCTACTACTGCTCCTGATGTATATGGTTTATATGCTATGTGCTTGTGTTGTGGCTGCATTGTCTGTATATCAGATTTCAAGTCAATATGATGCTTCTGAAACTTGCGTAGGCAAACCAAGGCATTGTCAATATCGTACAGAGTCTGATAATGGGTAATGTTTCTGTAAAAGAAAATATATACCACATGTAAATATCAATCAAAACTTATTCAATATTAAATCCCAGCTACTCAATAGTGAAGAAGATATTTTGTCATTATTTAGTCAATGAAATCCAAGTTTCTGCATATCATTCAACTTATCAATTTCAACAGTAAAGAACATGCTTGCCAAATTAGATCACAGTGACATGTTTATTGATAATGCTACCTTGTTTTTTCCACACAACTTTACCTTCGAGAGAAAGCAGTAAAGGAATCGGATCCACTGTACGTTTGCACAGACTCAAATCTTGCCGGCGCCAGTTGGCGGCCTTATCACTGTGGGAGCAGTAAAATTTCAGCAGACCTCAACACAAGAAAGCATTAGGGAACACAACAAGTACTTTATATGCCTAGTAAAGTTGTATATGCAGCTGGAACATGAAGGCTCCTTTAGCCTTTATATTCTTAACTGCTTAGTGGTGTGATACAAGCCTAAGTAATTCTGGGACTGTGAGACCACAATGATTCTGTTCTTTAACTGTAATAAAACATGATTTCTGTGTATATTCTGTGCAAAACAATGTTTTGTGTTATTAACTGAATGTCACTATACAAAAACTGGAGGAAAAATTGTTTATTAGTACTTATTTAGATATCATTGCTTAAATGAACATTCATTAGATGCTTATTAAATCCAATATTATTGTTAGTTAAACGGTGCTGGGTGAATTGATGAATAACATAATATTTTAAACCTTTTATTCAAAAGCCTTAGATAAATACTTATATCAACTGAGATACAGAGAATAGTTTAACCATATAACTAAACTTCCAGCAGTACATTTATCAATAAATTCTACAAGAAGGAATCTGTCATTAATTTTAGAATAAATGGTAGAAATATATAAAAGGGCCACATGCTATTTCTCTTTCTATGCCCTTGTTGCGCTTTTTAATTTGATGCAAAATGCTATCATAGATTCACAGTGGCGTTATTTCTGGTTGAGCGGGCTAAGTAATGTATAAAATAATGGATACTGGAATCAAGGCTCTAATATAATCAAAAGGATCTAACAGTGCAGTAAACTATAAGAGTACAGAGATTTCAGAAACTATGGACTACTTATATGGGAAATAGCTCACATGCTTGGTGCTAGTCCAGTTGACTTAAGGGTTTTCCCCTCTGCCAGCTATTTCTGAAACTGCATGAATTGGTAAAAGGCAACAAATTCATAAATCCATTATTAATGGCACATACACGCATCACTTAAATTCTTCCACCAATGTTAGACTTTTATTGCATTGACAATCATTTTTCACATCACCTCAACTACACGTAGAAAGATAGAAACATAGAAAATAGGTGCAGTCGGCCATTCGGCCATTTGAGCCAGCACTGCCATTCATTATGATCATGGCTGATCATCCAAAATCAGTATCCTGTTCCTGCTTTCTCCCCATATCCCTTGATTCCATTAGCCCTAAGAGCTATATCTAACTTTATTTTGTAAACATCCAGTGAATTCGCCTCCACTGCCTTCTGTGGCATAGAATTCCACAGATTCACAACTCTCTAGGTGAAAGTTTTCCCCCATCTCAGTCCTAAATGGCCTCCCATCCTTCTAAATTCCAGTGAATATAAGCCATGTACTCCTGATAACAATTGCAATTGACTTGCACAATAATATCTTATGAATTTTAATTTATTTCATGCTTTGATGTGTTTTTACCAGTCTGTTGCGTGTGAGAAATTGAATGCCTTCTCTTTCATTTTACTTCGGAGTCACGTGAGTGACTTCGTGAAGACCCCGCCAGGCACGCATGCGCGACATATCGTCGACCGCATGCGAGCGACAGGCAGGGAGGAGCGTTGCTCCACTACTGCAGGGACCTGCAGGTAAGGAAAAAACTAACCTGCAGTCTTTTTCTTCCAGGTGGCCCTGTCGCAGGGTCTCGAGGCCGCCTCATATCTGACTGCTGTGGCAGTCAGCGGCGGCACAAACAGTCTGGAGTCGGGCAGCCCGTTGAGCCGGAAGACCATCAAGAACATATCGGAACCAGAACGTCAGGCCCGCCGGTAACCATGGAGGTAAGGGGGTCTGGTTCTCTTGGAAGTACTGCATGCATAACCTCACAAGTAGGTGGGAGGTTACATACATTCTGGGGCTCTGATTGTCACTATCCCAGGTAACAGAGCAATAGACATAATAGACGCATGTAACAGCCTTGCTTGCGCCAGGGAACCGATTTTAGACATGCTGCTAAGGTAATTGGTAAATTTGGAGCTACATTCCAGCCACATAATTGGGCCGTTACGCTATCAAAGCTTGGGAAAAAGCAAAAATCTTGGCATTAAAAGCGAATGCTGGACATTTACAAGCCTTTGCAGCTGCCAATCGAAGCATAAATTGAGCCACAATGGTGGATTAGCAATGGTTGTGATTGTTAAATCCCATCATTACATCAAACCCATTAGTTGCGTTACAAACCGACGCAAGCACCAAGGGCTGGGGAACTACCGACACCATTCCAGTTGGGGCGGTAGATGGGATTTGCATGAGTCTACTTCTCTTCAATCACAAGGAATAAACTGTTTAGAAATGCTGGGAACATGTCAAGGGCTGCGGGCTTAATGCACTAATCTGCAGCATATGTATGTTCGTCTTCAAAATGATACCACTGAGGTGGCATATTAAACCTTATGGGTGGGGTCAAGTCAATATCTTGTGATGAATTGGAAACATTAATTTGGATCTGGTGGATTGAAAGAAATATTTGGGTTCAGCTATGTACCTTCTGGTTAAGCTCAATATAGTGGCGGACACTAGGTCACAAGTATTTAATAACGACATTGTGGATCTGAACCTCCAAATATCTTCTAAAATTATAGTCTAATATGGAACACCAGATATCGACCTCCTTGCATCCAGGTTGAGCCATTGGATACCAACATATGTCTCTTGAGAACCAGATCCTGGGGCAGTGGCGATGGACGCGTTCTCAGAACATTGGGGGGGGGGAATGCATTTTTCTATGCTTTCCCCATTCTGCTTCATCAGACAGGTGCTGCAGGAAACGCAACCAGGCTCTGCAACATAAAGGACCATGGATGTCAAACAGCATCGTGCAGAGAGAGTCCACTAGGAAGCAGTACCTCACCTACAAAAGGATATGGGAGGTTTTCTTTAGTTGGACCTAGACCATCTACATATCTGCTACGATCTCCAAGGTGCTGGAATCCTCAAGGGTCTTCATTATGATGAGTCCCTCAGTTACAGTGCTGTATACAGTGCCAGGAGTGCACTGTCATCCTATCTCAAGATTGGAGTGGGATCTCACCAGCTGGTATCCAAACTATGACGGGTATGGTCTATCCATCCCTCCCCGAACATGATATTATATTACCTGAGATTGGAGGTAGTGTTGACCCTACTCAGGAGCAGGTCGCCTATGAAGGATTTACCACTGGACTTACTCACCTTCAAAGTGGTTAGAAACATAGAAACATAGAAAAATAGGTGCAGGAGTAGGCCATTAGGCCCTTCGAGCCTGCACCGCCATTCAATGTGATCATGGCTGATCCTCCAACTCAGTGTCCCGTACCTGCCTTCTCTCCATACCCTCTGATCCCTTTAGCCACAAGTGCCACATCTAACACCCGCTTAAATATAGCCAATGAACTGGCCTCAACTACCTTCTGTGGCAGTGAATTCCAGAGACTCACCACTCTCTGTGTAAAGAATGTTTTCCTCATCTCGGTCCTAAAGGAATTCCCCCTTATCCTTAGACTGTGATCCCTTGTTCTGGACTCCCCCAACATCGGGAACAATCTTCCAGCATCTAGCTTGTCCAACCCCTTAAGAAGTTTGTAAGTTTCTATAAGATCCCCCCTCAATCTTCTAAATTCCAGCGAGTACTAGCCGAGTCTATCCAGTCTTTCCTCATATGAAAGTCCTGACATCCCAGGAATCAGTCTGGTGAATCTTCTCTGTATCCCCTCTATGGCAAGAATGTCTTTCCTCAGATTTGGAGACCAAAACTGTATGCAATACTCCAGGTGTGGCCTCACCAAAACTCTGTACAACTGCAGTAAAACCTCCCTGCTCCTATACTCAAATCCTTTCGCTATGAATGCTAACATACCATTTGCTTTCTTCACTGCCGCTGCACCTGCATGCCTACTTTTAATGACTGGTGTACCATGACACCCAGGTCTCGTTGCATCACCCCTTTTCCTAATCTGCCACCATTCAGATAATAGTCTACCCTCATGTTTTTGCCACCAAAGTGGATCACATTTATCCACATTATACTGCATCTGCCATGCATCTGCCCATTCACTCAGCCTATCCAAATCACCCTGCAGCCTCCAAGCATCCTCCTCACACCTAACTATACCCCCCAGCTTGGTGTCATCTGCAAATTTGGAGATGTTGCATTGAATTCCCTCGTCCAAATCATTAATATATATTGTAAATAGCTGGGGTCCCAGCACTGAGCCTTGCGGTACCCCACTAGTCACTGCCTGCCATTCTGAAAAGGACCCGTTTACTCCTACCAATTTGCTTCCTGTCTGCTAGCCAGTTCTCTATCCACATCAATACTGAACCCCCAATACCATGTGCTTTAAGTTTGTATGCTAATTTCTTATGCGGGACCTTGTTGAAAGCCTTCTGAAAGTCTAGATATAACACATCCACTGGTTCTCCCTTATCCACTCTACTAGTTACATCCTCGAAAAATTCTATCAGATTCGTCAGACATGATTTACCTTTCGTAAATCCATGCTGACTTTGTCCAATGATTTCACCACTTTCCAAATGCGCTGCTATCCCATCTTTAATAACTGACTCCAGCAGTTTCCCCACTACTGATGTTAGACTAACTGGTCTGTAATTCCCCGCTTTCTCTCTCCCTCCTTTTTTAAAAAGTGGGATTACATTAGCTACCCTCCAATCCTCAGGAACTACTCCAGAATCTAAGGAATTTTGAAAAAATTATCCACTATTTCTGTGGCTACCTCCTTGAGTACTCTGGGATGCAGACTATCTGGCCCTGGGGATTTATCGGCCTTCAATCCATTCAATTTACCCAACACCACCTCCTGGCTAACCTGGATTTCACTCAGTTCCTCCATCTTATTTGACCCCCGTTTCACTGCTATTTCCGGCAGATTATTTATGTCTTCCTTAGTGAAGACAGAACCAAAGTAGTTATTCAATTGGTCTGCAATGTCCTTGTTCCTCATGATCAATTCACCTGTTTCTGACTGCAAGGGACCAAGATTTGTTTTAACTAGTCTCTTTCTCTTCACATATTTATACAAACTTTTGCAATCAGTTTTTATGTTCCATGCCAGTTTCCTTTCATAATCTATTTTCCCTTTCCTAATTAAGCCCTTTGACCTCCTCTGCTGGATTCTGAATTTCTCCCAGTCCTCCGGTAGGCTGCTTTTTCTGGCCAATTTGTATGCATCATCTTTTGTTTTTATGCTATCCCTGATTTCCCTTGTTATAAATGGATGCACCACCTTCCCTGATTTATTCTTTTGCCAAACTGGTATGAACAATTTTTGTACTTCATCCATGCAGTCTTTAAATACCTTCCATTGAACATCCACTGTCAACCCTTTAAGAATCACCTGCCAGTCTATCTTGGCCAATTCACATCTCATACCTTCAAAGTTACCTTTGTTCAAGTTCAGAACCCTTGTTTCTGACTTAATTTTGTCACTCTCCATCCTAATGAAGAACTCAACCATATTATGGTCACTCTTGTCCAAGGGGCCACGCACAACAAGACTGCTAATTAACCCTTCCTCATTACTCAATACCCAGTCTAGAATAGCCTGCTCTCTCGTTGGTTCCTCCACATGTTGGTTGAGAAAACTATCCCGCATACATTCCAAGAAATCTTCTTCCTCAGCACCCCTGCCAATTTGATTCACCCAATCTACATGCAGATTGAAGTCACCCATTATAACCATGTTACCCTTGTTGCACGCATTTCTAATTTCCTGTTTGATGCCATCCCCAACTCCAATACTACTGTTAGGTGGCCTGCACACAACTCCCACTAGCGTTTTCTGCCCCTTAGAGTTTCGCAGCTCTACCCATATCGATTCCACATCCTCCACACTAATGTCCTTCCTTTCTATTGCATTAATCTCCTCTCTCACCAGCAACGCTACCCCACCTCCTTTTCCTTTTCGTCTATCCCTCCTGAATATTGAATATTCCTGGATGTTCAGCTCCCAGCCTTGGTCACCCTGGAGGCATGTCTCCGTGATCCCAACTATAGCACAGTCATTAATCGCTATCTGCACCTTCAACTCATCCACCTTATTACGAATGCTCCTCGCATTGAGACACAAAGCCTTCAGGCTTGTTTTTACAACACTCTTACTCCTTATACAATTATGTTGACAAGTGGCCCCTTTCACATCGATCCCTATTACACTTGGCCATACTCTCCTATCCCTTTGTGAGCTTTCTTTCCCCTTAATTCTGGGGTCATTAACAATCCCTTTACTCTCTTTCCCTTTAACTCTATCGACTATCCCATTTGACACCCCACCACCCTTATTTGGTTTAAAACCATCCGTTAAGTTAATGGCACTGAACACAGCACAACGGGTCAAGACTCTACAGAATTAAACCTGGATAGAATGACCGGACCATAATAAAGTAACTTCTTTACAGAAGAGTTGCTTAAACTACACAGACCTGCGACTACAGGTCTGAAAATGGGCATCAGGTATATGGAGACGGGTCTGTTTCAGCCATGGAAACCAATGTCACAGGGTGATCGTGCAGATTATCTCCAGATGACTCAAGGTGGTATTCGGTGCAGCAGGTAAGACACTAACATTTTGTATGTCGTTCTACCAGGGCTGCATCCACATCAGTGGCAAGGACCATGGCGGTGTTCATGGATTATGGCCTCGAAATAGCGAGCTGGGCCAGTGAATCTACATTTCAGCGGTTTTATAACTGACTTATAACCGCTCCCGCAACGTTGGCGGATTCAGTTTTAAGTGCTGTTCCCTAAACGTTTGTCCCCGAGTTCAGGGGGTTATTGTTGTATTAACAAATGTTATTATTTTTCAGCTTGTTCAAGTCTGAAATACGTTAACATACTTCCTCCATCAGAATTATGGCAGTGTGTGAGCATGGGCGTGGTCCAGGGCATGTAATCACAGAGCTTTGAAATCTTCACGAAGTCACTCACGTGACTCCGAAGTAAAATAGTAAGATTAAACAAGAACTTGCCAGTTTGAAGTTTGATCTTTATTTTATGAGGAGTTGCGATGCGGGATTTCGTGCCCTCCGCTCCCAACCCTCTATCATAATTTCAACTGGTATGTTAGTTCTCTTAAATCTTACTATCTTCAGTCAATGTTGTTATCTGTGATTCCACACCGCTGCTTTGAAGAATGTCGCGCATGCGTGCCTGGCGGGGTCTTCACAAAATCCCTCATCGTAACTCCTCATAAAATAAAGATCAAACTTCAAACTGGTAAGTTCTTGTTTAATCTTACCATTAAATTGCTCTGATAAATAGTACAAAACAATGTTGATTGTTCTTTTTAAAAGTTAACTTGTAGCCACTGCACAATCTCTCATGGGTATGAGTACTATTAGGGTTTCCCAGAGGATTGAAGTTGTTTTAACGAGGGCTCACATTTATTTTTATGTAATTCCTTTAATGTCAACTGTACAGTTCCGTCTACAGAAGCTTTAAGGGCCTGTCCCATTTGTCGATTTTTTTGGCGACTGCCGGCATCAGTGGCATGATGCGGTGTGACGCGGTGGTGATTCCCCATGCGCCTGATCTTTTAATGTCAAAGTGCTACTCATACCACAAAAACTACAGATAGAAGCAGAGCCTGGAATGACCTACACAGAACATAGAGCAGATCACTATTCTTATATGCCCCTCGACTATATTGCTATGGTCAGTTTATCCATCCTCCCTGTATTCCCTGGCCTTGCCACACAGATAACTTATCTTAATGTTATCACATTGTTGTCTTCAAATTTGCTCAGTGATTTTGGCTCCTGTGTTCCCTCGTTTCAAAAGTACTTCATGTGCTTTGGGACATTCAGAAACTATGAAAGGTGTTATATCAAAGTACAATCTTTCCTTCAGTATTCTGCGTAACAGCAAGTGATTTCAATTACTGTCATATGTTAAGACTCGCCGACCTCCGCACTTCCAGTACACTCAATAAATACATTTCTTAAATTATAACAACCTACTTTACAGTGCAACACATGTAATTAGCTCACATAAAAATATAAGTAAACCACTAGTGTCAGCTAACACAAATTCCACTGAGGTCCAAAGCATTGTTTTATCTGGTTAATGTGCTGATGTGATGTGTTTGCAAAAAGTAACTTAACAGGAATTAATCATTTGGTCGTAAGGATTGAACTGTTGCTGTAATTTCAATGTCAGAGAAGCCAAGAAATATTGTTGTTGAAAGATTTTTTGTGTGAATTTTGTTTGGATGTCTCTTTTAGGAAAGTGTATTGGGTAAAAGCTTTGATTTATCTTGGATTTAATTATTATACAGTTTGATGATCACATTGTTGTCTCTCCTTTTTTAAGATTGCATGCAATCTGCCACATTTTCAGTTCAGTTTGTGAAAAGCGTTTTGTTGCATGCTAACCATCAGCAGAAAGACAATACATGATTACAATTGATCCATTTACAGTGTATAGATACATGATAAGGGAATAACGTGTAGTGCAAGGTAAAGCCGGCAAAGTCTGATCAAGGATAGTCCGAGGGACATCAAAGAAGTAGATAGTAGTTCAGCGCTGCTCTCTGGTTATGGTAGGATGATTCAGTTGCCTGATAACAGCTGGGAAGAAGCTGTTCCCGAATCTGAAAATGTTTGTAACATTGATGTGCTAAAGCCTCTGTCATGAATATTAAAATATAATTTGGTATATTTAATGAACAAATACATAACATAAACACATATCCAGCACAGTTGTTAACAGAAAACTATAATACTATTTATCTATTCTCATCTTAGTAAACAAAATAATTTGGATCAAACAAATATTTACGTACGTTTGTATATCGCGTTTATGTTCATTCCATCAAAGGCCCTTTCCAATTTAAATACTGAATAAATTAACAAATTCTCAAAGCTTTAAATAAAATTAAGACAAAAATATTGGTTCACACTTCCTGCTTTGCTTTATTTCCACTGGAATGAAGCTGAATTTACATGTCTTAAGTTGAGTCATGTGTTTTTAATTGTCCTACGTACCAACAAATGAACAATTACATTCTTACTTGCCTCAGCTTAACGGGCCTGTGATTGCAATAACACACAAATTATATGTAATAATCAAATAACTGTGATGCTAGTTAACCATAATAAAAGTGCAAAATCCCAATTCCTCGGTGAAAAATCACAGTCCATAGAAGAGCATAGTTGCTGAGGTAAGTGTTGTGTTGTGTTCAGGAGCCTGATAGGTGTGGGGAAGAAGCATTTGTTAAATTGTATATTTTAGACAGTGCATTATTTGATTTGTAACTCTGTGTGTGTGTGTGTGTGTGTGTGTGTGTGTGTGTGTGTGTGTGTGTGTGTGTGTGTGTGTGTGTGTGTGTGTGTGTGTGTGTGTGTGTGTGTGTGTGTGTGTGTGTGTGTGTGTGTGTGTGTTCCTAACTAAACTGTGCAGTTCATCAGCTAGAATGGAGTAACAAAGAATAGCAGATGCTGGTGTATGCCGAAGATAGACACAAAGCGCTGGAGAAACTCAATGGGTCTGGCAGCATCTCTGAAGAAAATGATGGATGACTTTTCAGGACGGGACCCTTTTTCAGACTGGAGCTTGTCATGTTCATTTGCTGCGTGCTTTTACAGGTTTCTTGGTTGAAAACGTGAAGCTGAAAACCGATGTTGCTAGTGAAAAGAGAATGTGGCCAGTATGGTGTGGGTATTTGATGATACTGGCTGCCTTTTTGAGTCGGCGCTTCATATAGCTTCCTGCAATAGTAGGTAGGTCAGTAGGACTGGGCAGTGTCCACAGTGTCTAGCCTTTGAGGTTTCTTTGTGATTGCACCAATGTGCTGGGTCTAGGAGAAATGTTCAGAGATACAGTGCATTCAGAAAGTCAAGTAAAAAAAAAAGTCAAACAAACTTTATTGTCATATAGAAATACATCGATATAGGCAGTTCCAAACGAAATTTCGTTGCATTTGGCTCCCTGTGCAACACGATAAATTAACAGAAGGATAGACATGGATAAAATGGATAAAATGGATAAAAGGATAAATAGACAATGGTGGCAGCCCATTACATGGCATTCAGGAGTCTGATGGCTCGTGGGAAGAAGCTGTTGCAGAACCTTGATATTCTGCTCCTTATGCTGCGATATCTTTTTCCCGAGGGCAGCAGAGTGAACAGACCGTGATGGAGATGTGTGGGGTCTTTTATAATACTGCTGGCCTTAGACACGCAAAGTATTCAGACCCCTTCACTTTTTGCGTTATTTTACAGGCTTATTTTAAAATTGATTAAATTATTTTATTTTATCATCAATCTACACACAATACTTCGGAATGAAGAAGCGAAGTAATTAAAAATAAATAACCCAAATATCACATAAGTATTCAGACTCTTTGCTATGACACTCAAAATTGAGCTTAGATGCATCCTGTGTCCATTGATTATCCTTGATTCTACAAATTAACTAGAGTCCACCGGTGGTAAATTAAATTGATTGTACATGATTTGGAAAGGCATTCACCTGTCTATATAAGGTGCATGTCAGAGCAAAAACCAAGCCATGAAGACAAAGGAATTGACCATAGATCTCCGAGACAGGATTGTGTCGAGACACAGATCTGGGGAAGGGTATAAAACAATTTCTGCAGCATTGCAAGGTCCCAAAGAGCACAGTGGCCTCCATTATTCTTAAATGGAAAAACTTTGGAACCATCAGGACTCTTCATAGAGCTGGCCCCCGGCCAAACTAAGCAATCAGGGGAGAAGGGCCTTGGACAAGGAGGTGATCAAGAACCCGATGGTCACTCTGACAGAGCTCCAGAGTTCCTCTGTGGAGATGGGAGAACCTTCCAGAAGGATATCTGCAGCATATCACCAATCAGGCCTTTATGGTAGTGGCCAGACGGAAGCCATTCCTCAGTAAAAAGCACATGACAGCCGGCTCGGAGTTTGCCAAAAGGCATCTAAAGAACTCTCAGACTATGAGAAACAAGATTCTCTAGTCTGATGAAACCAAGATTGGCAAACTTCATGTCTGGAGGAAACCAGGCACCGCTCATCACCTGGCCAATACCATACCTACGGTGAAGCATGGTGGTGGCAGTATCATGATGTGGGGATGTTTTTCAGTGGCAGGAACTGGGAGACTAGTTAGGATTGAAGGAAAGATGAACGGAGCAAAATACAGAGAGATCCTTGATGAAAACCTGCTCCAGAGTGTTCAGGACCTCAGACTAGGGCAAACTCAGACTAGGGCAGCGGTTCATCTTCCAACAGGACAACGATCCTAAGCACACACCCAAGACAATGTAGGAGTGGCTTCGTGACAAGTCTGTGAATGTCGAACATCTCTGGAGGGACCTGAAAATAGTTGTGCATCGACGCTCCCCATCCAACCTGACAGAGCTTGAGAGGATCTGCAGAGAAGAATGGGAGAAATTACTCAAATACAGGTGTGCCAAACTTGTAGCATCATACCCACGAAGACTTGAGGCTGTAATTATTTCCAAAGGTGCCTCAACAAAGGTCTGAATACTTATGTAAATATGAAATTTCAGTTATTTCTTTTTAATTACTTTGCAAATAATTCTAAACGCCTGTTTTTGCTTTTTTATTATGAGATATTGTGTGTAGATTGATAATTTAAAAAAATGTATTAATCAATTTTAGAATAAGGCTGTAATATAACAAAATGTGGAAAAAGTGGAGGGGTCTGAATACTTACCTGACTGCACGGTATGAATGTCTAGGAACTTTCCTGCCGGGGCCCCAGACCAGAGCTTCAGCAGCAGTGGCGGCACAGCACTGGACTCACCGTGAAGTGGGGCGATGCCTACCTGGATCACTGTTTGAAACTCTGGAGTGCTGGGCCTGCAGCATCAACATTACGGTTTGTAGAGCTCCCAACGTGGGCGGTGCTGATTTCAACATCGCGGAGTCCTGGGATCCCTTTGCCGAGGGCCGCCAGCGTGAATCTCCGACCAGCGCGGCCTGTGGACTTCGGGAGCTGCGGACAGCGGTAGGAAGTGGCCGGTTCGGAGGTCCAAGCCGCTGAGGTTGTCCTCCCATTCCGACATCAGAGTTCCATCATCCCAGCGAGTGGGCCTGAGCAGCGGGCCGCCCGTAGCGGCAACTGCGGAGGGCTCGGGAGGCCCCGACCACGGGTGAACATCAAGAACATCAGAGGAAGAGGACTGACTTTGGCGCCTTCCCTCACAGTGGGAACGTTTGATTCTGCTGTGTGGGGATGTTTTATGTTGGAGTCTATCGTGTGTTGTGTTCTTTTTTTTATTTGTATGACTCTATGCTGACCACACATTTCACTGTACCAACTGGTACATGTGATAAATAAATGTATCTTGCATCTTATCTTGTAAGATTTAGAAGCAAGTTTATTCTTTTGTAATTCAATGCTGGATTACAAAAAGGCACAACATGTTAGAGTAATTCAGGGGGATAGGCAGTATTAGGCAATATCTGCATTACATTTGTGGTTTTACAATCCTCTGGGATCTCTCCAAAATCTAGAGAAATATTGGTAGCTTGCAACTGAAGCATCCACCATCTTTGTATCCACTTACTATTCGATACCACAATACAAGCCCTCAGGTCCAGGGACTTTATCGCCTCCAACCCAATTAGTCTGCCTCATACTGTTTTCCTAATGATTGCTTTAAGTTTCCTCCTCTGCGCTACCTCGTGATTATCTATTATTATTGTGATGTTTTAGCATCTTTTACCTGAAGACTAATCGAAAAAGAATTATTGAAACTGCTGCTGCTTGGTTTCCCATTATTAATTCCCCTGTCCTGTCCTCCAAGTGCTGGCATTTAATTTAACATATTCATCTCCTTTTTATATACTATAGAAACACATGCTGCTTGTATGTTATTTACTATTTACTCTCATACTTTGTCTTGTCTTTTTTTTTGTCCTATTTTGCTGGTTTCTTAAAATGTTTCCACCTTTTTATTTACCACTTATTTTCATTTTTTTTTGTTGCCATTTTCGTTCAATTTGATACTATCCTTAACTTTCTTGATTGGGCATGATGAAAATCCTTCTCATAGTTTCTTTCTTTCTCACAGGAATATACCTTTGCTGACGTTTATGAAATATTTTAGACGATAGACAATAGACAATAGGTGCAGAAGTAGGCCATTCGGCCCTTTGAGCCAGCACTGTCACTCATTGCTGATCATCCACAATCAGTACCCCTTTCCTGCCTTCTCCCCATATCCCTTGACTCAGCTATCTTTAAGAGCTCTATCTAACACTCTTGAAAGCATTCAGAGAATTGGCCTCCACTGTCTTCTGAGGCAGAGAATTCCACAGAATTACAACTTTCTGGGTCAAACCGTTTTTCCTTATCTCCGTTCTAAATGGCCTACCCCTTATTCTTAAAATGTGGTCCCTGGTTTTGGACTCCCAACATCGGGAACATGTCCAGTCCCTTAATAATCTTATATGTTTCAATAAGATCCTCTCACATCCTTCTAAATTCCAGAGTATACAAGCCCAGCCGCTCCATTCTCTCAGCAGATAACAGTCCCGCCATCCCGGGAATTAACCTTGAGAACCTATGGTGCACTCCCTCAATAGCAAGAATGTCCTTCCTCAATTTAGGGGAGCAAAACTGCACACAATACTCCAAGTGTGGTCTCACTAGGGTCCTGTAAAACTGTAGAAGGACCTCTTTGCTCCTATACACAACTCCTCTTGTTATGAAGGCCAACATGCCATTAGCTTTCTTCACTGCTTGTTGTATCTGCATGCTTACTTTCATAGACTGATGAACAAGGACCCCCAGGACTCCATCCCCTATTCCCAATTCCTCCGACTACGCCGCATCTGCTCCCAGGATGACGTGTTCCACACCAGGTCATCGCAAATGTCCTTGTTCTTCAGAGAACGGGGTTTCCCCTCCCCCACTATCGATGAGGCTCGCACCAGGGTCTCCTCCATACCCCGCAACACTGCCCTCTCTCCCCATTCCCCCACTCACAACAAGGGCCGAGTCCCCCTGGTCCTCACCTTTCACCCCACCAGCCAGCGCATACAACAGATAGTCCTCCGCCAGTTTCGCCACCTCCAACGTGACCCCTCCACTCGCCACATCTTCCCATCTCCCCCCCTGTCTGCCTTCCGCAAAGACCGCTCCCTCCGCAACTCCCTTGTCAATTCTTCCCTTCCCTCCCGCTCCACTCCTTCCCCGGGCACTTTCCCTTGCAACCGCAAGAGATGCTACACTTGTCCCTTCACCTCCCCCATCCACTCCTTTCAGGGACCCAAGCAGTCATTCCAAGTCCGACAGAGGTTCACCTGCACCTCCTCCAACCTCGTCTACTGCATCCGTTGCTCCAGATGCCAGCTAATCTACATCGGTGAGACCAAGCGGAGGCTAGGCGATCGTTTCGCCGAACACCTCCGCTCAGTCCGCAATAACCAACCCGACCTCCCGGTGGCTCAGCACTTCAACTCCCCCTCCCACTCCGTATCCGACCTCTCGGTCCTGGGCCTCCTCCATGGCCAGAGTGAACAACACCGCAAGTTTGAGGAACAACATCTCATATTCCGCTTGGGGAGTCTGCATCCTCTGGGCTTAAACATTGAATTTTCTCAATTCTGTTAACCCAGACTGCTCCCTCCCCCCCCCCCCCCCCCCCCCCCACCTCTCCCTCAGCCCTCGGGCCCTGACATTCCTTCTCCATCTCCCCCCCCCCCCCCCAAGTCGCACTAGCTTCTCATTTTCACACCAGAAACAGCTTACAATGGCTTGCTTCCCTTATCACCAATACTTTTTTGCATATCTTTCACTCATTGTTCTTGCTTTATCTCTCCATATCACTGTTTATATCTCTCGTTTCCCTGATCCCTGACCAGTCTGAAGAAGGGTCTCGACCCGAAACGTCGCCTATCTCCTTCGCTCCTTAGATGCTGCTGCACCCGCTGAGTTTCTCCAGCTTTTTGTGTGACCCTCGATTCTCCAGCATCTGCAGTTCATTCTTTAACACCCCCAGATCTTGTTATACTTCCCCTTTTCCTAACGTGACATTCAGATAATAATCTGCCTTCCTGTTCTTGCCACCAAAGTGGATAACCTCACATTTATTCACATTAAACTGCATCTGCCATGCATCTGCCCACTCACCCAACCTGCCCAAGTCACCCTGCATACTGCCACCCAGCTTTGCGTCATTTGCAAATTTGCTTGTTATCTTTAATCCCTTCATCTAAATCATTAATATATATTGTAAATAGCTGCAGTCCCATCACCGAGCCTTGCGGTACCCCCCTAGTCACTGCCTGCCATTCTGAAAGGGACCCATTAATCCCTATTCTTTGTTTCCTGTCTGCCAACCAATTTTCTATCCCTGCCAGCACTCTACCCTCAACACCATGTGTTCTCATTTCCTATGTGATACCTTATGAAAGGCTTTCTGAAACTCCAGGTACACTACATCCACTGGCTCTCTCTTGTCCATTTTCCTAGTTACATCCTCAAAAAATTTCAGATTATTAGTCAAGCATGATTTCCCCTTTGTAAATCCTTGTTGATTCAGACCAATCCTCTTACTGCTATCCAAATGTGCCGCTATTTCATCTTTTATAATTGACTCCAGCAATTTCCCCACCACCGATGTCAGGCTAACTGGTCTATAATTCCCTGTTTTCTCTCTCCCTCCTTTATTAAAAAGTGGGATAACATTAGCTACCCTCCAATCCACAGGAACTGATCCTGAATCTATAGAACATTGGAAAATGATCACCAATGCGTCCACGATTTCTAGAGCCATTTCTTTAAGTACCCTGGGATGCAGACCATCAGGCACTGGGGATTAATCAAGCTTCAGTCTCACCATTCTGCCCAACACCATTTCCTGCCTAATGTGAATTTCCTTCTGTTTCTCTGTCAACCTCAGCCCTCTGGTCACTAGTACATCTGGGAGATTGTTTGTATCTTCCTTAGTGAAGACAGATCCAAAGTACCTGTTCAGCTCGTCTGTCATTTCTTTGTTCCCCAAAATAATTTTTGTGTCGTGCCTCCCACTGTTTATCCACCATTTTACCTGTTAATCCATTTTGCCAATCCACTTAGTCAACTTTGCCTTTGCGGCTTTGTAAATTGCCTTTATTTAAATTTCAAGCATTATTCTCACTCACTCGTCCTCAAATTTAAATTGAAATAGTATCATGTTATGATACCTTTTTCCTAGGTTATCATTTATTATATGTTCATTAGTTAATCCTGTCCCATTACGCAATGCCAGATCAAAAATTACCTGCTCCCTGGTTGACTCATCACCATATTGTTCCAAGAAACCACTCTGTGAATTAATCCGCAAAATTGTCTTTATTGGTCCAATCTGTATTTCAAAAACTACACAGTGCTGTCATTCTGCACTGGTGGTTAATCGAATGAATATTTAGGGTGGTGGATGGGATGCCAATCACATGGAGTAATATTCATAACATTTGCTGTGAGCAATACTTTTTGATTTAAAGCTTTGCCTTTGTAAGGATTGTTGCAATATTAATTCTTGTTGGGCTATAGCAGATTTCAGAGATGTTATCTCTGAGAAGTCTGAAAAAAGGACACACCTTGTTTTTATCTATTTGAGCCTCATGCTGTCATCCGCACACTCAAAAAATTGCTGGATGTTTGGAATCCACAGAGAAGACATATTTCACAGCATTTATCGAAATGCAAAGTATTCCTATTGGCCTCAGAATGCAAGATATTCCAGTTGGCCTTCACAAGAATCTTGGCTTCTGGACAAAATTGACTCAAAGGCCCTCTTTCTCTTTAAAAGTCAAAATTAGTGATTGAGGAATATTTTATTCAGTTGTTTTCCTCCCATTTTGAACCGGTGAGCAGAATTACGGACAACTTTCCAAAATGTTCTATTGCATTTTGTTTTCATTATAAAATAACAGTATCGGCCTCAAATTATTCATCTCTTTAGGACTTAAGACAAATCCAAAAGTTTGAGGATGAATTTTCTCATAGTTAATTTAAGAGTACTTAACCAAAACCTGGCAAGAACATTTTGATTCCTTTTAACTTAAGATTTCATTTTCTTTCTGCTAAATGATGCAGGTGACTTGAGCTTCAATGCTCTCAGGTTTACTCAAGGATGTTCTGGCAGCATGGTATTTTCAGTATTGAAGGAATGTGTTTAGAAACATGGGAAGAGGATGCACCCAGTACAACGTCGCTGACTGTATTTGTTTAATGCAACATTTGGACATGTAAAATGATTTACTGGCAAACTATGAATTCTGAATATCCGGAATAAAAAAGAGATGGAATATTTCCAATTATGCAAACAGTGGAGGAATTATCCTCACTTTAAAAAAAAAAACACTTTTCCTGCACTGTTAACAAACTTAGAATATGCCATTGCACATTATATCCACTAGGTACAGTCACTTATACAATACAGGAAATGTCTGGTAGTTTATCAATGGTCAATGATCTATGGACTCTTTATTGTCACATGCACCAGGTGCTGTGAAATATTTTTTTGCATACAGTTTAGCAAGACTATCACCATACACAAGCATAATCCCCAGGTTAGTACAGAATGTACAGGACAGCCCACTGAGTCTGTATGCAAGAGGCACCATTTTGGCGCCATTTTACAGTCCCGGCTGCAGCTGGCCACAAAGGTCAGTGGCAGCGTCACCTCCATTTCGGTCGCCCCACAATCGGATGTCCCTCTCAATGCCTGGCCCTGTTTAGTCCTTGTTCTCTGGGGTGGGGGGAGCCTCCTGCAGCCGATCTCGAAGGCAAGGAAGGTAAGATCCCCTGACGGTCCTTCTTCCCAGGCCCCTTATTCAGCGTCTTCTCCCTCCGCCTCCTCCCCGATTCCCAGTCCACGTGGCGAGCAGAGGCCGGGCTCGGCACCCTTCTCTCTCCGGGTGAGCCCAGACAGATAGTTGCATATATATATATATATATATGGTTTGTGATAATGAGTAATTGATTTTTTGGAGAAACAATGATTTGCAAATTATATTGTGCAGATTATATCGAACCTGGTCCACTTGCCTGTTGTGAGATGTCCATGGTCAAGGCTAGGTTTGTGGCTCGGTGACACCAACATCATGTTTTCCTGGCTGCTGCAGCTGTTCTGCAATGTTCCACCAGCTACAAATAGGCCACAGATGGCAGATAGCAGATGTTAAGTACATGACCACTGAAGACCCTGATAGTCCATTATGTCCGTAGGCTTCTTCCAATTTCAGGCAGACTCGCAGTCAAAAATCAATTAAGTATGTTTCAAAGAATCTCAAAATATAAATAAGACATTTAGAAATGATAAACCCATTTAAACCCTTGTTTAAATTATACAAATTAATTGAAACCTTGATGTTAATTTAGTTGAGGTCAATGAGCCCTTTCAGATGAATAGGTTCATTTGTATGCAGGTAGGACAAATAATTAGGATAGCTAATGGAATGTTATTGTATATTGCCAGGGTAATTGAACACAGGAGTAAGACGATAGACACAAAATGCTGGAGCAACTCAGCGGGACAGGCGGCATACTGTATCAGAATAGAAGTAATGGGTGACGTAACGTCACCCATTCCTTCTCGCCAGATATTCTGCCTGTCTAGCTGAGTTACTCCAGCATTTCATGTCTATCTTTGGTTTAAACCAGCATCTGCAGTTCCATCCTACACAGGAGTAGGGAGGTTGAGCTTCACCTGGATTGGGCACTGGTGCAACCACATTGAGTATCATGTATGGTCTTGGTTTATTTAAAGATAAATGTTAATAGGAACCATTCATTGATGGTTTACTAAACCATCACAACTTAGAATGGGTAAATTGTCCTATAGGACAAGGAGGAACAGGTTAGGGTTCTATCTGTTAGAGCTTAGATGAGTAAGAAATAACTATTGGCTTCTGAATGGTCCTTCCATAAATGGTTTGTGAACTGCATAAATGGGGCAGTTCTGTCCATGGTCATGGGAGGCTTTTTATAGTAAAAAAAAACTGCATGACATTTTTATCCATGTGATGATTTTTCCACACGTCGGTAGTCGTTCTTGGCTCAAGAGTAACTCGGGAGAGGAACTTGGTACATCGCAGAAATGAGAAGTAAACGGCAAACTTAGACATACCCGTGGGAACTAGGTTAAACTCCTGAACATAAACTTGGAATCTTGTACACAACCACAAGTCTGATTTTCTCTTTCACACGGGGTCACTTGTGGGTCAATTCACACCATGAGACAGGGCCATAAACCTAAACTTTACTGGGACATATAAGATCCTGAAGGCTCTTGACAGAGTAGCTGAGGATAAGACGTTTCCATTTGTGGAAGGATCTAGGACTGGGAATGCTGTTAAAAATAGGGGGATGTCACTTCAGTCAGAGGTGAATTCATTCTCGCTTCTGTGGTGTAACATCCATAACCTCAAAGGTCCTGCCAGAGGCAACCCCTTCACCTTCATTGCTGCTGTTTTTGTGACCTTCGTCAAATTGCATTGCAAGCTTGCTGAATCTTCAGCGATGAGACCCTCTATGGTGGCAGGGAGTGGTGTAATGTCACAATATGGTAGGGCCAGCACAAGTCCAGCCAACACAACAGCTGTGGAAACTTTGGCAGCCTACTAAACCACCATCCTCGAGCTTGGCCAGCTGTCAGCATATAAATGTTTTCAAAATACGTCTGGCGTTCAAAACATTGAAAATGTATTAACTATTAATTAAAGTAAAAAATAAACAAAATAAATAAAACACTTAAAGGCATTTTTAAATAATTAAAATCATTTAACTAATGACAATCAATTAAAAAAAAGTAAGTTGCCTTATGTTTACTTTGCTTCTTAGCCAGAAGAATTGCTGTAAGTCTCGGCTACATACAGTAGCTGCTTTCAGTGTAGAGTCTACCACTGGAATGCGGTATCGTAGTATGGTACATTATTTGTCACATGTACCGAGGTACAGTGAAATTCAAAGATAGACACAAAATGCTGGTGTAACTCAGCGGGACAGGCAGCATCTCTGGAGAGAAGGAATGGGTGAAGGAAAGGTCTTTACCCGAAATGTCACCCATTCCTTCTCGCCAGAGATGCTGCCTGTCTCACTGAGTTACTCCACCATTTTGTGTCTATCTTGGGTTCAAACCAGCATCTGCAGTTCCTTCATACAGTGAAATTCATTTTTGTAGACAGTTCAGTGCAAGTATCACTATACATAAGCACTTAGATAAATATATTAGATATGCATCTTAGATACAGTACAAGTGTATAGCAGTAGTACACTGAGACAGTATACAGAGGCGCCATTTTGGCGCCCGTTTCGAGTCCCAGTTGTTGTAAGTGCAGGGGTCTTGATCTGATCATGAAGGTCTGTTATCCTGGTGGTGTTGCACAGTTGGCCTGGCCAAGCATAGCTGTTGGTGTCCTCAGCTGCTCCACCGCATCGAGGCACTGCACTCCCTCCCGCGATATAGTCAAAAACATTATTATTATTGCATAATATCCTACTGAAATGGGCCCTTCAACACATTGTGTGTGTGTATCAGTCATCAGGTGCCTACCTAGACTAGCTGCAATTTCCAGCACTAAGCCTATAACTGTCTACACGAGAGCATTTCAGTGCATATTTTAATATTTCGGAATTGTTATTAGAGGACGGACTTTATCAATGTGTTTAGGACTTTAAGCATCTTACATCTTAAAATCTTAGATCCCCGCAAAACTTGTCTGGCTACCAGTCATCCCCGACCAGCGATCCCCGTACACTAGCACTATCCTATATACTGGGGCCAATTTACAATCTTAACTGGTCAATTAACCCACTGTCTACCTCTTCTGTGGTAAGACATGAGTTGAACATATCTGTCAGAACTCTAGCCATTTCGTCTCCTATCCTCCCATAACGGCCTAGGATGCTTCTCGTCGAGCTCTGGGGGTTTATTAATTTAAGGCTGCTACATTGCTTCCATTTCAATGACAATTTAGTTGTGAACTTTACCATTATCCCTTTTCCTAAATATTCCACCTACAACATACTCCTCCTTAGTGAATACAGATGAGACATAATCATTAATAATCTCACTTGCATACTCTGGCTCTATATACTGATTTGCCTCTTTGGTTGCTCATCATGCTAGTCTTTCCCTGATTACTTCTTGCCCTTAATATACATAAAATGGTTTGTGATATTTCATACCTCCATTTTGCCCTCCTAACTACTTTTTTACATATTCACATATTTTCACATATGTCAGTGTGATAGAGAAAAATTAGTATAGTTTAGAGACACAGAATGACAACAGGTCCTTTGGCCCATTGAGTCTGTGCTGACCAGCGATCCCCGTACACTAGCACTAGGGCCAATTTATTATCTTAACTGAAGTCAATTAACCCACTCTTTGGAATATGAGAAGGAAATGGAGCACCCAGGAAAACCCACACGGTCAAGGGGGAACGTACAAACTCTGCACAGACAGCACCCATAGTTAGGATTGAACCAGGGTCTCTAGTGCTGAACGGCAGCAACTCTACCGCTGTGCCACCATGCCGCCCCTAAATGTTGATAATTGTTATCTGGAATCAAATGCTACCTATGTCAAGAAAGTATTTTAGTTATTATGTTTTAAAGCACCTAATTCAAATTGTTTTTCTCATCCATTTATTCAGTGAAGATTGAGACTTTTTGATACTGTTCTCTTTATGCCTTCCAAACCAAACTGACAGATAAGAAGGAAGCAGATTCTGGTTTTAAAAAAACCTATGGCACATGTGTTTCATTTCTTGGAGAAAAAGGAAAAAGTCAACATTTTCATTGTGTGTTTTAAGAGCACAACACAATCAGACAAAAATGTACGAGTTGAAGACATTGGTGTAGGTTCCTGTGCCAGGTCTCAGGGTAAATATTTGTATCTCTGTGGTAGTCATGCATCACTGATGTCAAGCAGTTGGAATTCTCATTGTTTATAAACTTCTGTTGTTTTAGTTGGATTTGGCAGGAAAGAAATTAGAGAGAAAGATGAGTTACATGTGAAGGAACATTTTTCGTCTGAGCATGATTCATGTGGAATCCTGTGGAATGAACTCTCCGTCCTGGGTGTAGTGTCTGTTTCATAGTAATAGGATGTTGATCTTTGAAGCTGAGAATCTTCTATAAAATAATCTCATCATTTTCACTGCATCAAGCATTGAGCTGCAGAAATGTATTGAAGGTAATAGAAATCTGAGGGGTAACTGTTTTTATACAAAGGGTGGTGGATGTATGGAATGAGTTGCCAGAGCAGGTAGTGGAGGCAGGGGCTATTATAATGTTTAAGAAACAGTTCAACAGATAGATGGGTAGGACAGGTTTAGAGGGATACTACGCTAAGTGGGTCCCATCACACGGGAGGCCTGGTCCCCAACGCAACCCGTTCCCCAATGCAATATTCCACCACTCATCCGTTCCCCCAATGTAACCTGTCCCGCCAACACAATATTGCACAACTCATGCATAGCCCCCAACTGGGCAGACACGGCTCATTTCCCCTCATCCCCAGCACTCCCTCCCCATCCTCTTCACCCTCCCTCTTCTTTCCCCTCTCCTCCTCCCCTACCTCAATCCTTCCATCATCTCTCCCACCCTCTCCTTTCCCCTATCTTCAGTCACTCCCTCCCTCCCTCCATAACTCATCTCCCCTCCCTACCCCCATCCTATCCCTCTATCCCCCACTCCTCACCTCCCCCTATCCCCCCCACTATCCTTCCTGACCTCTCCCACTGCCCTCCTCTCCCTCTATTCCCCACTCCCTACTTTCTCCACTCCCCCCCTCCTCTCCCTCTATTCCCCCTCCTCCCCCACTCTCCTCACCTCCCCCACGTTGCCCCTCTCCCTCCCTATCCCTTCCTCTCCCTGAGGTCTTAGAATAAGTCTTAGAATAAAGCGCCATAGTCTTAGAATAAAGGGGAGGTCATTTAAGCCTGAGGTGAGAAAAAACGTTTTCACCCAGAGAGTTGTGAATTTATGGAATTCCCTGCCACAGAGGGCAGCGGAGGCCAAGTCACTGGATGGATTTAAGAGAGAGTTGGAGCTCTAAGGGCTAATGGAATCAAGGAATATGGGGAGAAGGCAAGCACAGGTTATTGATAGGGGACGATCAGCCATGATCATAATGAATGGCAGTGCTAGCTCGAAGGGCTGAATGGCCTCCTCCTGCACCTATTTTCTATGTTTCTATAATCCCCCCACTCCCTCCACACCTCCCCATGATCTTTGCCCTCTCCTCCTACCCTCCCCAATCCCTCCCTCTCCTTTCCCCTACCCGCAGTCACTCCCTCATTCCATCCCTCCCGCCCTCCATCCATAAAATGCAACACCTGCAGTTTCTTCCTCCACAGGTCATTCATTGTTAGCTGAGGTTTAGATCCAATTGATTTGATGATTGGACCAGTTTGCATTGTGTGTGTGTGTGAATTACTAAACTCCACGCAAACTGCTCGGCAACCCTGCTACCTGATTCTCCCTCCCTCCCTCTGCCCACTCCGGCTCAGCTGCCGCTCGGCCCGTCCCCGTCCTATCCGACCGCCCGCTGCTGCCGCTCGGCCCGTCCCTGCCCTGCCCGCCTGCCCGCTGCTGCCGCTCAGCCCGCCCCCACCCTGCCCACCCACCTACCTGCTCGCTGCCGGGCCATGTGGGGGGGGGGGGATGAAGTCGGTGTTCATCACGGTGGGCATCATGAGTTTCGATAAGCTGGTGGAGAAGATCTCCGCCGAGAAGGTCATGTGGGTGAGTTACCGCAACGGCGGAGGAAAGGGACCCGGAGGGACGGGTGGACGGGACCGCCATTGCCGCAGAGGGTGTGCGGGGGAGAGGGGTGAGTGAAGAAGGAGAGAGAGATGGGACCAGGGCCTCCACTGGGCCTCCACTGAAGCCCCCCACGGCCGCTGCCGGTGGTATGGTACGATAGACAAGTTACTGTGAGGAGGGGAGAGAGGAGTTTGTGAGTGAGGCGGGACAGGCCACCACCAGTGGGGCAGGAAGGGGCATTGCCATCCCAGCCATGGCATTGACTGACAGGAGAGGAGACGGCGCTGACTGAAGGAATCTGCGCACGTGCGGTTTTCAAGAATGTTAAACGTCGATAACCTTTACAATATACCATCGATCAGAATAAAACCTGTTTCACTCACAGCACAGGAGAACGGTGAGTAACCTGGCAAAAGATCGTAGTGGTATTCCGTACCATTTTTGCACAAATAGAAAAACCCCACAAACCGGAAGAGCACAAGATCAGAGTTTTAGTTATGTATAGATAGATGGACCAACGGTAGGCAGGTGGGACTAGTGTAGATGGGACATGTTGGTCAGTGAGGGCAAGTTGGGCCAAAGGGCCTATTTCCACACTGTATAACTCTATGACTCTATCCAGAAATGCCATGACGGTGATGAAATAAATCTGATTTAGGCATAATCTAAACTAAATCCTGCAATGAGTGTAAGGGAGATCACTCCTGAGGCTAAAGATAGATGCAAAATGTTGGAGTAACTCAGTGGAACAGAGAGCATCCCTGGAGAGAAGGAATAGGGGATGTTTTGGGTCGAGACCCTTCTTCAAACGTGACAGATAGAGAGATATAAACGTGATGTAGGGACATCTAGAACAAATGAAAGAAAGATATTCAAAAATGTAACAATGATAAAGGAAACAGGCCATTGTTAGCTGTTTGCTAGGTGAGAACGAGAAGCCGGTGGGACTTGGGTGGGGTAAGGATGGAGGGAGAGGAAATGCAGGGATTACTTGAACTTAGAAAAATCAATATTCATACCACTGGATTGTAAGTTGCCCAAGCAAAATATGAGATGCTGTTCCTCCAATTTGCATTTAGCCTCACTCTGACAATGGAGGAGGCCTAGGACAGAAAGGTCAGTGTGGGAATGGGAAAGAGAATTAAAGTGTTTGGCAACCAGGAGATCAGGTAGGTCCAGGTGAGCGAAGGTGATCAGTGAAACAATCGCCCAGTCTACGTTTGGTCTCGTCGATGTATAAGAATCCACATCTTGAACAATGGATACAGTAGATGAGGTTGGAGGAGGTGCAAGTGAACCTCTGCCTAACCAGAAAGGACTGCCGGAGTCCCTGGACAGAGTCGAGGGAGGAGATATCGGGGCAGGTGTTGCAACTCCTACGGTGGCAGGGGAAGGTACCTGGGGAGGGGATGGTTTGGGTGGGAAGGGATGAGTTAACCAGGGAGTTGCAGAGGGAACAGCTCTTCTCACTCCTGAGGCTTTCTGTTCACCATATTGTGTAATTGAATGTTGCATTTGTAAGGCCTGAGTTGTGAGAGAGCCAATCACTAGTTGACTTGCTTTGATAGTACAGGAGATGTAGGGGTACTTTGAAAACTCATCCAAAGCCTTAGCGGTTGAGATAGAACGATTCCACGTTTGAATCTTGCTATTTGCTTATGGACCTGCAGGAATGTTATAACTTCAAAGAAGGAAACCTTAAGAGTACACTACAGAAAGCCATCCCTCAGACCATCTTGTAATGTGCAGGCTCTTTGAACGAACTATTCCATCAATCCTATTCCCTCGCTCTTTCTCTATAGCCCTGCAAGATTTTTTTTCCCTTTTAAAGTATACACTCAATTCCCTGTTGACTTTATTTCTTTCATCCTTTCTGGGAGTGAATTCCAAATCATAATCTTTCACTTTGACTTTCACTGTGCCAACAACAAGCATCATCTGCCCCGCAGTACCTTTCCCAGTTCCTTTGTTACTCTGTTCCATCAATGGCAACCATTCCCCCCGGTTCAAACCTCTCATCATTTTAAGCACCTCCACTGATTATAAGTATGTGAGGCCAATTGACAGTGAGCAGTTGTGCAATGCTGTTGGTCATGTTGATCCTTAAAAACATAGCTGAGATCAAGAAAATCTTAGGTTTGTAAAGGCCAATTATTTTAGTCAAAAACTCCAGAGCATTTTAGCTACTTTAGGTTTTGTTTGCAAAATGTTTACTTATTTTTATTTTGCACTGATTTTTTGACTTTCCAAGACATTTTAGGATGTCTTGCATCTTGCACCACTGGTGTCCCCACTGAAAGAACTGCTCTGTGATTCTGACCACTAGGAGGTGCCTGCGAGCAAAGTAAAATGACTTGGGTTCTCCCTTTGTCTTGCAATGTTCTTTGGTACTTCAAAGGCAGCCCAGCTGAGTTAAGGATGGCCATAGTTGAGCCATATTGGATATGTTTAGCGCAACAGGTCAAATGCAGTTACGCAATTCAAAAGTTACCAAATAGTTGCTCAATACCAAAGTTACAGTATCACATTCGTCCAAACAAACCGTTGCTGGAAAGCTATAAGAATATATTTTTAAATTCATCAAAATTAATCAAAATCAGTGATACAGTGTACGTATCTGTGTATGCATTACATAACCAATGTCTAATTTGAAATTAGCTACTTTTTAAGTTTAATTTTTGTATAATTAATTCGTAAAATGAATCTGTTCCAGAATGTAAAATCCCTATATTTGAAAATATGTCAGGATATTTCCTGATTTCTCCTGTATCCAAACAACATACTGCTGGAGGAATCCAATGGGTCAGGTGGCATCTACGGAGGGAAATAGACAGGCGACATTTCAGGCTGGGACCCTTCTTCAGTCCCTTCCATTTGTTTTCCTTCATCCATACTGTTCTTCCTTCCCACATACTGTTGTAATTATTTTTTCTATGACTTGACATTATAGTTTCATTCAAGCAGAACTTAAATAAAAGTTGTGCATTAGAACTACGTTTAGGAGTAACTTTATATCAGTTAAGAAGTTCAGTTGAAAACACTTGTTTTAATCAGCAGCTCTATATTACTGACCAGTAGATGGAGCTCCAATCTGCCATCCATCAGCTCACAAGTTCACAATGAATCCATTGTTCCTGAGTCCTGTCACCAATCCCTTGTCTCCTCCTACATTTTCTCTGGTTCCATGTTCCACTTATTTTAATGTATACTTCTCTACAACTCCTGTCTCCCTGCGGTTAAATACCCTGTTGATATGTGGGCTGTAAGAAAAGTGCACAAACTATTCCCATGACATTCTCGGCAGAGTGGGCCAAACACAGCTCGAGAACACCTAATGCTTGGTTTTCTTCCAAGTACTACAATATATGAACAGTGAACATAGGCCACGAGGGACCATTCCATTTTAGGTGTGTCTCTTAGTGCTAGACCACAACTAGCCGTGAGGCAAATCTACTAAGACCAAAGCAAATAAATAGCGGACACCTTTTTTGCTATGATGAAGTATTTAGTTACATTCGTGGGAAACCATGTTACCTTCTGCTAAAGCATTAAACCTTCTATTTCCCACAAAGTGTATATGTTATAAACTGAGCAATAACATGCATTTTTTTTTGGCCTGGCAAACGTATCTCAGCTTAAGAATTTGACAAACCAAAGTAAATCTCAACAGGAAAGTGAGGAAATCGAGACATAAAAGAAAACTGCCTTAAACATTTTTGTGGTGTTTACTTTGGCTGTGTTTTTTTTGCACTAATTACAGTCCTCGAGGTTTTTGTTTTTAAGTAGATGCTAGATTTTTGTTTAAACAGATTATGAGAGTTCTTCATAGTCTGCTGAGCATGCAATGAATGTTCCTTTACTTATGACATTGCTCTTTTGTTCCTTTAAAGCAAAAGTGATACTTTTTTTCCATATGATATCAATTTATAGAAAAGAGTTTCTTATTTGCTACCAGGACCACAGTGACCATATGTCGCCACTGTCTACGCCTGGACTATAATGTGGGTGAAGGTCAAAGGTCAGGCACTCCATCCCCAGCCTCGGAGTTTTCCCAGAATATGGATATTTTCTTTCTGCTGTTCAATTTCCGGTGCTTTATTAATCTGCTGTAAGGAAGAAGAGAGAATCAAAATAATATTAATGATGGGGCTATGATCTCCTTTGCTCCTCACGTACTCCTGAAAGCACCTGGCCTGGTAGACACTGTAGCTGTGAGAGAATTCTTGTGGAGGTCTGTCCAGTGGACTCAGAGTGACTGTCAGTTTGATCAAACTATAGGCAGGTTTAAAGTTTGAGGCTGTCATTTATCTGCTACAGCAGTGAGAAAATGGGATATAATTCTGTTCAGTGTCATGTACATGTCAGAAATGACAGTATAACGTATTGAAAGTGGGGTCATACATAGCCATTATGGACGAATTTAGAGTTCACTAAACCTCACGATAACCAGAACATTGCGGGGAAGTTAATAGGCGTCCAGTTGATGAGAAACATGCAGTTAAAGGGAATATTTAACTCGACACCAATTAATTTTCTGTACAATCCGGTGTTATTGGAATGATATGATACAAGTCAAATTTTACACCAGAAAGAAGAATCGTGTAGAGCATAACAAGACAAAACCAACCAGATATTGAATATTGAAACAATTCATTTTAAAGAGATATTAATGCAGATATTTTTGTGGTGAAAAAATACAACAGCTATTTTCACAAAAGGAGCCAATAGTAACAAATAAAATACAGTCAGAAATATCTCGCACTGCACCAATGGTGCTGTTCTACATGCCACTATAGAAACACAGTTTTCCTCTCCCACTAATAGCTGCTCTCACTGATTTTACTTCAGAGTCATGTGAGTGATTCCGTGAAGAAGAACCACGCCAGTCGGCATGCGCGTCATTACGTCTGACGCATGGCGCAGCGACCGGCTACGAGGAGCAGCGTTCCTCCAGCGGTAAGTTTAAAAAGCCTCAGATAAGTGTCAAACTTGTTGGAGGTCGATTTCTACGCTTGTTAATTCTTGTTATAGGAGGGCAAGTTCAAGCATGAAGAAGTCGTTAGCAGCAAGGCGAGCCGTAGCAAAAGTGTCTAACACCCGCGGGAGTGCGGGTAGCGGGCGGCCGCCTAGCTCATCTACGGAGTCGCTGGTAGTAAGACCAGCGACTACAGACTTGGTGTCTGAGAGCACCATGGCTACGCCGGAGGGGCGTAAGGCCAATCGAAGGTCTGTCCGGCCGATAAGACTCGGACGAGTCCGGTAGGGAGGGTTCTCCCTCAAGAATAGATACCGTAGAACGGGTATCCAGGATGGAGCTCCTGTTGGAGAGGACGCTCCATCAAGAGCGGCAGCCTCTCCAAGAGCCCGCGCCAGCAGCACCTACTGGGCTGCCTAGTATCTCCCTCTTGGAGGAGGAGAGTATACCGGGTCAGTATGATTCTGACGCCGACTCTGAGGGCTTAGGGTTGGAGGCTGCCCCACGGGACGAAGGGCAACAGCCAGAGGTCCCATTCCTGGCGGCCAGGTTTGCCATCCCAATAGACTCTGGAGAGCCACTGGGGAAAGAGCTGGCTGCCAGTATAAATTACTTGGCTTCGCACCAGCTTCAGGAACTGGCCATGGACACAACGGCCAACAAATATGCCCCCCCCAGAAAATTGTATCCTGCTCAACGTGCCGGCCGTCAACCATTCTATTTGGGGCCATATGGGACTAGGCATCCCAGCACAGGAGTTGAAACTGCAACAGGTGCTGAAACTACTCTCAGCCGGCATTATGGCGTTTGGTAGGTCGGTGGATGGTGGGCTCCTGAGTGAAGTCCAGCAGGATGCCTTGGCTCTCATGTGCAATGTGCACTTTGAAATTAACTGTCTTAGAAAGAGTGCCATCCGCCCTACCATTAACCCAAGGTTCGCTGCCCTGTGCAAGCCTAGCAACATCCAGGGCCCAAACGTATTGTTCGGGGAAGACCTCGCAAAGAAGGTAAAGGAGATAGATGAAGAGGCAAAAACCGTCGTGCTCATCAAGGTGCCAGTGACCAGCAGACCCCTTCGGCGACAGTACCCTTACAAACGGTTTGCTGAAACCGGGTCCGGACAAGGACCAAGCCGGCCATTCAATGTGCGCAGCTGGCGCACTCCAGCAGGAGTACGGGCAAACATGTTTTTTACATCCAGAGCCAGGGGACACAGAACTCCACTGGTAACCATGGAGGTAGATGGGTCTGATTCTGGTCGAAACATATTGAGTGAGAATTACCTGCCAGTTGGGGGGAGATTACACTGGTCTCTCAAAGAATGGTGTAAAATAACATCAAACACGTTTATACTGCAGAGTATACAAGGGTTTCAAATTGAATTTATTCCCAACCTATGTCCACCCAACGGGAGAATTTGGAGATTCAAGCTGAAATAGCAAAATTATGTTTTAAAGGTGTAATTGAGAAAACAGTTTATCAAACCCATTAATTCATGTCTAATGCGTTTTCTAGACAAAGAAAGATGGTGGGTGTCGGATTATTTTGGACCTGACAGGACTTAATCCATTTGTGCAGGATAGTCATTTTAAGATGAAAACGTTCGCTACTGCCAAGCAATTGTTGTTCAGAGGATGTTATATGGCATGTATAGATCTTCAAGATGCATATTATTCAGTGCCTGTTCATAAAGAGTATCGGAGATATTTGAAATTTAGCTGGATGGGGAAATTATGGCAGTTTAGAGCACTGCCTAATGGGTTAACCTCAGCCCCTTGCTTATTTACCAAATTGCTAAAACCATTACTAGGGTTATTACGGTCACAGGGCTATATTGTAATGGCCTATTTGGATGACATCTTAATAATTGGAAACACCTTTGTGACAGCCAACTTATCAGTTTCAGCTGTCAAACTCATGGTTGAGAGGTTGGGGTTCATTATTCACCCAGCTAAATCCGAAATGGTGCTGGTTAACACAATTGACTATTTGGGATTCACAATAGATTCAATTAACATGTGTGTAACTCTGCCTAAAGGCAAGAGAGTAGATTTAATTGAAGGCTGTATCACGCTCTTGGGGCAGCAATCACCTTCAATTAAACAGGTCACCAGCTTAATTGGTAAATTGGTAAATTGGTAGCTGCCTTTCCAGCTGTGCAATATGGACTTTTGCATTACATTTACAGAGGGCAAAGGTACAGGCACTGAGAATACATGCAGGTCATTTCAATCGACCCATGCACTTACCATCTGCAGCCATTACTGAAGTACAGCGGTGGATTCGAAAAATTTCAAATTGTTCTAGCAAAATTTTGACCGAAACACCTTCAGTTGTTTTGCAGACTGATGTCAGTGCCCTGGGGTGCTACTGACACCAGGTCTAGCTGTGGAGGCAGATGGAATATGCATGAGGCGTTGATTCTCCAATCACATGGAATTAATTATTTAGAGCTTTTAGGAGCATTTTATGGGCTCAAAGCTTACTGTACCACTAAGCATCACTTGCATGTTCAGCTTCAGATTGACAACACCACGGCAGTGGCATATGTCAATCACATGGGCGGAATCAAATCGAAATCTTGAGACGTCTTGGCTAACCTTATTTGGCACTGGTGCATTAAAAAGAATATTTGGATTTCAGCTGTCTACTTGCCAGGCAGATTCAATATGGTGGCAGACACCAGGTCACGCAAATTCAATGACAACACTGAGTGGATGTTGAATCATGATGTATTTAAGGAAATTGATCTCTGGTTATGGGGTACCAGATATCGATTTGTTTTCATCCAGACTTAATCACCAGGTACCAAAATATGTTTCATGGGAACCAGACCCAGGGGCAGTTGCAGTGAATGCATTCACGCTGCACTGGGGCGGAATATTTTATATGCATTTCCCCCCTTATGCCTCATCAGTCGGTGCTTGACTAAGATCAAACAGGACACCGCTTCAAGGGTTTTGGTGGTACCCGACTGGCCTACACAGCCATGGTTCCCTCTGATTTTGGGTATTAGTACACAACCTATTATGATGGTTCCAAAATGTCATAATCTGTTAGTGCACCCTGTGACTGGAGGTCAACACCCATTGTATGATCGTCTAAATTTGTTGATTTGCAGATTTTAAGAAGGCCATATCTGGGTCTGGGACTATCCAATCGGACCGTGGATGTCATCACAGCATCCTGGAGGGATAGTACGAAAAGGCAGTACATCTCTCATGTCAGGAAATGGGAGGAATTTTGTTTACAGGGGAACATTACATACCACACAGCCTCCATCCCAGATGTGCTCGAATTTCTGTCCAACTTACATTTCGATGAAGGGTTGAGCTATAGTGCCATCAACAATACCAAGAGCGCTTTGTCCTCGTACCTATGCTGGGGGTCAGACCTTCCGTCTATAGGATCTCATCCGTTAATTTCCAGATTTATGAAGGGTGTTTTTAATTCTAATCCTCCCAGGCCTAGGTATTCTGAAATCTGGGATGTAAGCATGGTACTGATGCTGCTTCGTCAATGGGGTACAGCCACATCTTTGCCCTTAACAAAGATTACCCTTAAGTTGGCTATGCTCGTGGCACTCGTATCAGCGCAAAGGGTTCAGACCTTGCATAAACTGCGCCTGTACAGGATGGTGTCCTCACAGAATGATGTTAAATTTTACATCTATGACCTAATTAAAGAAAGCAGGCCAGGGGTGTCCGGGTTCAAGCTTGTACTGTCAGCTTATCCCACGGATTTACGGCTGTGTGTGGTGGCACACTTGCCGGCATTATATTGAAGTCATGAAGAGCCTTCGAGGCTCTGAGCAAGCATTGTTTATTAGCCACAAAAGGCCACATATGAAAGTATCTTTTCAGACCATTTCACGATGGCTGAAGCAAGTGTTGGGGTGTGCAGGAGTTAATACTGAAAATTTTTATATGTCACTTCACCAGGGCATCATCAACGTCAGCGGCGAGGGCAATGGACGTCCCTCTAGACCAAATCCTCGCGGCCGCAGGATCGTCAAATGAATTAACTTTTCAAAGGTTTTATAATAAGCCGCTTGTTGAAGCCGGGGGTGTTCGCCCATTCTGTATTAAGTTCTGTTTCATAGCTTCTCCCTGGGAGAGAGGAGTCGCCATTGTATATTTGTTTATTTGTGAATTAACGCTTTAACATGTTAATCAGTATCATGTTTCGATATTTTGCTATATTCACGCCTCCTGTGTCAACTGATTGCAGTGTGAGACGCCTGGATTTGAATCGGCGTGAAATCACAGACCTTTGAAATCTTCACGGAATCACTCGCGTGACTCCGAAGTAAAATAGTAAGATTGAACGAGAACTTACCGGTTAGAAGTTTGATCTTTATTTTATGAGGAGTTACGATGAGCGATTACGTGCCCACCGCTCCCAACCCTCATATCACGAAGCTCATCTGGTAGTTCTAGGTTTCTAATCTTACTATAATACTTCAATTGTTGTTCTTCTGTGATTTCACACCACTGCTTTGAAGATTGGCGCGCATGCCGACTGGCGGGGTTCTTCACGTAATCGCTCATCGTAACTCCTCATAAAATAAAGATCAAACTTCAAACTGGTAAATTCTCATTTAATCTTACTATTAATCCACATATTAATAGCTCAGGGTCTATCGGGAGAGGTTTCTATTCTTTGTAGCTCAGGAGGATGAGGGGTGATCTTATAGAGGTGTATAAAATCACGAGAGGAATAGATCGGGTCGATGCACAGAATCTCTTGCCCCAAGTAGGGGAAATCGAGGACCAGAGGGCATAGGTTCAATGTGAAGGGGAAAAGATTTAATAGGAATCTGAGGGGTTACTTTTTCACACAAAGGGTGGTGGGTGTATGGAACAAGATGCCAGAGGCAGTAGTTGAGGCTGGGACTATACCAACGTTTAAAAAGCAGTTAGACTGGTGCATGGATAGGACAAGATGGATATGGACCAGGCGCAGGCATGTGGGACTAGTGTAGCTGGGACCTATTGGGCGGAGTGGGCAAGTTGGGCCAATGGGCCTGTTTCCACACTGTGTCACTCTATGACTCTATGCCTCTATATTTCAATTTTGTTAAAAGAACAAGTGGCGCAGCTGGTAGCTCTGTGTCATCACTGTGCCAGAGATCCAGGTTTGATTCTGGCCTTGGGTGCCGTCTTTGTGGAGTTTGCATGTTCTCCCTGTGACAGTGTAGGTTTCCTTTGGGTGCTCCGAATTCCTCCCACATCCCAAAGATGTGCGGGTTTTTAGGTTAAGTGGCCTCTGAAAATTGTCCCTGTGTGTGGGGTGGTAGATGTGAAAATGGGATAAATTAGAACTATAGGTGATTGATGGTCAGTGTGGACTTGGTGGGCCGAAGGGCCTGTTTCCATGCTGCATCACTGAACTAACAGGTGATTTAAATAGCAGGATTAGTCTTGCTGCTCTCATACTCCACACTGCATTGAATTTACGTTAATCTGAAAATAAAAGCAAAATGCAATAAACTTCAGGTCTCAGTTAAATTTCAACAATGCATTAAGTTTCTGTGAATTAAAAACACTTTGTGATACAGAGTTGCAAGGCCCCAGTTTGACTCTGATTCATTGCAGCAGTAGTTTGAAAATTCTACAACTGAACAAGGGAGACAAAACTCAACCCAGTTTCCAATTTCATTTTTGATTCTCAGTATGGAATGTGTGGCTTCCAGAACTTAGATGAAGATAAGGTGAAGCTTAATCATGATGACCCTGAAGTAGCCTATTGATAATTATAGGCAGATTCTCCTTGTAAAGAATATTCTTATGGTATTAAATATAGTCAGTGCCCGTATAGAATTTCCAACTTCTCCCCAGGAGTAGAGAGTAAAATCAAGTGAGGCAGCATCTTTGGAGAGAATGGATAGCTGATGTTTTCGGATTGGGACCTTTTTTAAGATGATGACATTTCTGGTTGGAATCCTTCTTCAAACTCCTTGTTGCAGTTTCTTGTGTCTCCAGCAGAAAATAAGTGTAGACTTTTATTTTCTTACATATGTCCAGGAGATTACTTATGTGTTTATTGTAACACAGAAAGAGATTATTCAGTCCATTAAATCCATGTCTTCTCTGATCAGAGAAATGCCATCAGTCCATTCTTCCTATTCTTACCTTCTGTAGCCCTACAACTTACTTTCCCTCACATTCTCAGCACCTCCAGTCTAATATGTTTGCCACTTATCTGCAGCAAGGGGTAATTTTCAGTAGCTAATTAACCTACCAACATATCTGGTGACATATCTTTGAGATATGGGAGGAGCCATAGTATATGAGAGATCCCAAATGGTCCCAGGGAACAGCTTGTATATCCCCCATAGGCAGCACCCAAGGTAGGAGCGATCTTTGGAACTAGAGGAGCTCCATAATCATTACACAGTCATGCCGTCCCTCAGGAAAAAAAAAGAGAACTTTCATGAGTATAGAATAAGTGTTGAAACTGTACAGCCTACCCAGCAGCCAGTTTGTTCAGCGTAAGCTCCTTACAACAGCCATAAGCTGGTAATAAATAGGCTGAAAGATAAACATAGGCCAGGTCATAGAATCATAAAGCATAGAAACAGACCCTTTGGCCCAACCTGCCCACGCCACCAACATGCCTCATCCACACTGGCCCCAACAGCTCACGCCTGGCACATTGCCCTCTAAACCTACCGGATACATGTACCTATCCAAATGTTTCTTAAACGTTATGATACTACATGCCTCAACTATCCCCAATGGCAGCTCATTCCATATAGCCAACATTCTTTTTGTAAAAAAGTTACCTCTCAGGTTTCTATTAAACCTTCACTCCTCACTTTAAACCTATGTCCTCTGGTTTTTGATTCCCCTGCTATGGGCAAAAGACTGCATTTACCTGATCTATTCCCCTCGTGATCTTGTACAACAGAAGATCATCCGTCATCTTTGAGGTATTTGGGAAAAATTACATAGAGTTATAGAGTCATATGGTATGGAAACAGTCTTAGACCCAACATGTCCATGCCAACTATCAAGTTCCCATCTAAGCGAATCCCTTTTACAGCATTTTGTCCATATCCTTCAGTGCCTTCATGATTCAAGTGTTTGTGTAGATACTTCTTGAAATGTTGTGAGAGTACATACCTGCACCATCCTTTCAGGTGCACCGTTCCATGTTCCGACCACCTTCTGGATGAAAAGATTCTTTCTCAGATCCACTCTGAACATCTTTCCCTTTACATTAAAACTACACCCTCCATTAGTTTAAACTACCCTAGCTATGGCCCTCATGATTTTATAAACCTGTATCAGGTGCACACGGCCTCCTCTGCTCTAAGAAAAGGAACTCCAATTTATGATGTTTTGATTCAGGGATGAGAGAATTACCATTAGCTCAAGCTTAAATGTAATGCACAACAATGCCAGCAATAAAGTCTGTATGAGCTTGTGTGTGCTGAAACTTCATTGTCCTTGTTTGAGTTTGCATTAAACAGTGAAGTAACAATCAATAAGTTACCCAGTGGGTCCAGAGTACAGTGTCAAGAGCATATTTCTTAATGCTTAAAAATTAATTTAATTATTCAATATTTCCTCTCAATTGCATGGCAAATACTTAACTACTGTATGTTAGTTTGTGTTCACTCTGCTCTTTGCAACTATGTGCGAAAGTCAGAATCCAATGTGTTTCAATCAGTAAATATCCGGCACCTGAATGCTTGCCGATGTACAGTACATTGCATCCTTGTTCAGCTTTGTTTTCCGTCCATACCTTCATCCGATGGCATCTCCAATGCCCATCTCCATGACTTCATCCATCCACCCACCCTCTGTTTGACAGTTTTGTACTCCTCCCATTGTTCAGCAGCTGCAGTATAGAATTAGCAACAGTTTGGCTCCAAATCAACATTCTGAAAGGAACATTAAATTCTGCTCTAATCATTCTGCCAGAGTATGTCTGTATAAAAAGAAAAAACAGCGTTCTTTGTGAGAAACGACCTTCATCATCTATTCTCGAAGCAGAAAATTTAGAATGTCGCTAATGAAATGTAGAATTCATCGATCAAAAGTTTACTTCCCCTCTCAGGGAATTATTCTTATGCTTCTGCATGCTTTTAATGTCAATACACATTGCTATTACATATGTTCTATTTATTTCTTAATTCTGTAAATCTCTGATACATTTCTTGAGGGCACACTAGATATGAAAATTTAAAAATAAACCCCGATCGATGATGTCTCCTGGACCCAGCACATTGATGTAATCGGGAAGAAAGTGCGTCAGTGCTTTTACTTTCTTAGAAGCTTAAAGAGATTTGTCAAGTTACTGAATGCTCTGACACAGCTCTACTGACGTAGTACAGAAAATATCCTGCATCATGGACTGGTATGGCAATTCCAATGCACAAGAAAAGAAGAGGCTTCAGAAGTGGTGTACTTGGTGGATATCACAGGCACAGCCCTCCCCATCATCAAAAGCGCTTATATTAGGTGCTTCCTCATGAAAACTGTCCATCCTTAAGAAAGATGTCTATCAACAAAGATCTACACCCTCAGGGCCTCTTCTTCGTGTTACCTTTGGGTTGGAGGTACAGAGGTATCTCCAGCTTAAGAACAACTACTGTTCTCCAACCATCAGGTTCTTGAACCAACCTGCACAACACTAATTCTACCTCAGCAATGGAACACCACGGACCACCTCTTACACGCTTTAAACATCTTCTGATTCTGTTTTAAGGTAACATCTTGTCATTGACACAATCTTTTTCATTTCACTCTCATGTGAGGGCGGCACGGTTGTGCAGTAGAAACATAGAAACATAGAAAATAGGTGCAGGAGGAGGCCATTCGGCCCCTCGAGCCAGCACCACCATTCATTGTGATCATAGCTGATCGCCCCCAATCAATAACCCGTGCCTGCCTTCTCCCCATATCCTTTGATTCCACAAGCCCCTAGAGCTCTATCTAACTCTCTCTTAAATCCATCCAATCATTTGGCCTCCACTGCCCTCTGTGGCAGGGAATTCCACAAATTCACAACTCTCTGGGTGAAAAGGTTTTTTTTCACCTCAGTCTTAAATGGCCTCCCCTTTATTCTAAGACTGTGGCCCCTGGTTCTGGACTCGCCCAACATTGGGAACATTTTTCCTGCAACTAGCTTGTCCAGTCTTTTTATAATTTTATATCTATCTATCTATCTATCTATCTATCTATCTATCTATCTATCTATCTATCTATCTATCTATCTATCTATCTATCTATCTATCTATCTATCTATCTATCTATCTATCTATCTATCTATCTATCTATCTATCTATCTATCTAGTGTTTGTGGGTGTATGTCAGATTTGCCCTTTGATTTCATGGTTCGCCAAAACCACACTTTCAAACCCCGGGAAATGTTTCATTTTGCTAGGCATTACACTTTTACATTCACCCATTCACTCCTCATTACATTTATATTTAGACATTTTTATGTACATTTTTTAAAATAAAATCCTTCACCCCCCCCCCCCATACACACTCATTTTGTGGCCTGCTGCTGGCCACCCACCATAATGGCAGCTGCTGCAGCCCTCTCTCCTCCAAAAACGCCATTTTTTTTCCCCACTGGCGATTTTCGCTCCTGCCCGGCTTATTTCGCTGCCGATTCCGCTGCCGATTTACCTTCCTCCACTCCTCCCCTCCCCCCCCCCCCCCCCCCCCGCCACCCCGGCCCAGCTCGGCTCTATCACGCCGGCTCAAGCCAAACATCACCTCTTCCACCGCCGCTTTTCGCCGTGCTCCGAAATACAGCGGGGGAACAGCCGATCTTTGCCTTGAGCCAGAGGGAAGGCAGGGACAACTTCCAATCCACCAGCAGACTCTCTCCGTTAATGGATTCATTCCACAGTGAGTTCAGTTTTGTAACAACCCCCCCATCCCATCCCCTCCTCCCTCCCCCCTCCCCTCTCCCCTCCCCCTCCCCTCCCTCCACCTCCCCTCCCCTCCCCCCTCCCCCACTCCCCCTCCCCATGCTCGGGGACTGAAGCTTGGTCTAGTATACTTTTAAAACTTTGTGTGTGTGCTTGTGTGTTTATGTCTGTCAGATTTTTGGCCTTTGATTTCATGGTCCGCCAAAACCACACGGAGAAACTCCGAGATTTTTTCCATTTCGCTAGCCATTACACTTTTACATTCACGGATCCACTCCTCATTACATTTAGACTTTTTTTCCCCTCTTTTTCTAATAAAATCCTTCACCCCCCCCCCCCCCCCACCTCACTCACTCATTTTGTCTCCTCCTGCTGGTCAGCGACCATAACGGCTGCTGCCGCCCGGCTCTACTCTGAAAGCACCGCCATTTTTCTTCTATCGCTGGCGTTTTTGCTGCCGCCGCCCGGCTCTGCTCCCCGTCCCACCCTACCCCGTTCCCCCCCGGGCCAGCTCTCTCAGAACAGCTGATCTTTGCCTTCAGCCAGCGTGACAGAGCCGGTACGTTAACAGCCAGAGGGAAGGCAGAGACAACTTCAAATCCAGCATTAGAGCGGCTCCGTTAATGGATTCATTCCACAGTGAGTTCAGTTCGGTAACAACCCCCCCCGCGCTCCCCCCGCTCCCTCCCCCCTCCCCCCTCCCCCCTCCCCCCTCCCCCCTCCCCCCTCCCCCCTCCCCTCCCCTCTCCCCTCCCCCCTCTATCCCTTCCCTCCTCCCATCCCTCCCCCCTCCCCTCTCCCCTCCCCTCTTGCCTCCCCCATCCCCCCCTCCCTCCCTCGTTCCTCCTCCCCATACTCGGGGTCTCAAGTACGTTCGGGGACCAGACCCAACGGGTCTGCACTTGGTCTAGTGTTTCTATAAGATCCCACTCATCCTTCTAAACTCCAGTCAATACAAGCCTTGTCTTTTCAATCTTTCCTCATATGACAGTCCCGCCATCCCAGGGATCTCGTAAACCTACGCTGCACTGCCTCAATCACAAGGATGTCCTACCTCAAATTAGGAGACCAAGACTGCACACAGTACTCCAGATGTGGTCTTACCAGAGCTCTATACAACTGCAGAAGAACCTCTTTACTCCTACACTGAAATCCTCTTGTTATGAAGGCCAACATTCCATTAGCTTTCTTCACTGCCTGCTGTACCTGCACGCCAACTTTCAGTGACTGGTGTACAAGGACACCCAGGTCTCGCTACACCTCCCCCTTACCTAACCTAACCCCATTGAGATAATAATCTGCCCTCTTGTTTTTGCCGCCAAAGTGGATAACCTCACATTTATCTATATTATACTGCATCTGCCATGCATCTGCCCACTCACTCAACCTGTCCAGGTCACCCTGCAACCTTCTAACATCCTCTTCACAGTTCACACTGCCACCCAGCTTTGTGTCATCCACAAAGTTGCTAGTGTTGCTCCTAATTCCCTCTTCCAAATCATTAATATATATGGTAAACAGTTTTGGCCCCAACAACGAGCCTTGCGGCACTCCACTCGCCACTGCTTGCCATTCAGAAAAACATAGAAACATAGAAAATAGGTACAGGAGGAGGCTATTTGGACCTTCGAGCCAGCACCGCCATTCATTGTGATCGTGGCTGATCATCCCCAATCAATAAACGGTGCCTGGACCCATTCACTCCTACTCTTTGCTTCCTGTCTGCCAACCAATTTTCTCTCCATGTCAACCCTACCCTCAATACCATGTGCTCTAATTTTAGTCACCAATCTCCCGTGCAGGACCTTATCAAAGGCTTTCTGAAAGTCTGGTTACACTACATCTACTGGCTCCCCTTCATCCATTTTACCTGGCACATCCTCAAAGAATTCCAGAAGATTAGTCAAGCATGATTCCCACCACCGAATTCAGGCTAACGGGACTGTAATTTCCCGTTTTCTCTCTCGCTCCTTTCTTGAAAAGTGGGATAACATTAGCTATCCTCCAATCCACAGGAACTAATCCTGAATCTATTGAACTGGTGGCAGTGGTAGAGTTGCTGCATTACAGCGCCAGAGACCTGGATTTGATCCTGACAATGGGTGCTGTCTGAACTGAGTTTGTACGATCTCCCCGTGACCTGCGTGGGTTTCCTCTGGGTGCTCCGATTTCCTCCCTCACTCCAAAGACGAACATGTTTGCAGGCTAATTGGCTTTGTAAAATTGTAAATTGTCCCTGGTGTATGTAGGATAGTGTTAAAGAGTGGGGATCGCTGGACTCGGTGGGCTGAAGGGCATGTTTCCACACTGTATCTCTAAACTAAACTAAACTAATTTAATTTATGTATCAATTATGTATCACTTTTGCATAATTTATGTTTTCCTGTGTCGTCTGTGATGCTACCGCAACAACATTTCCATTGCATCTGTACCTCACTGTGCGCGGGCATCTGACGATAAATGCGACTTGACCTGAAAATTTGAACTAAAACAGAACATGTTCTAAATCTTTAGTAGTTCAGAGATCATCCATGGAAAGATAAATAGTTAATGGTATAGATCGAAGATCTTTTATCAAAATTTTGAAAGTGAGCTCTTAAGTTCATTTTAACTTTGAACTTCAAACTTCAGACTTTTGTTCCAGAGAGAATGGAGGGATGGATAGGTCAAAGGGAATATGTGTGACAGTGTTGGCAGCAAAAAATGCCACAGGAGATCCTTTTTCCCAGTGGCTATTAAACTGTACATCTCCTTCTCCTTCTGTCATGAGGTCGATTGACTCCGCTTCCCCACCTCAATCTTTGCACATCCCCAATCCTAGACTTTCCACTCATTACTTTAATTTCATGTTTTATGTATCTTGTGTTTTATGGCTGTTGGCAGATCAATTTCCCTCCTGGGATTAATAAAGTTCTATCGTGTCATATCGTATCGTAAAGTTCCTTTGAGGAGAGCATACATGGTATTGTGACAAAACTCACAAGTGGTTAAAGTTGATAAATTATGAGTTGTGTGGCAATTTTTTTTTACATTAAGTTTATTCGCAAGTATTCATTGGTGATTGTGAGCACAAAGTTACGACAAAAAGCCAACCTCAACAATGCATAAAATTGGCCAAAACTTTAACAACCATTAAACAGGCACAGCAAAGTCAAATTTTCGCCCCACTTCAATTCTTTTTCAGTTGTAACTTAATAATTCCATGTTGTGAAAATGTAATTCAATTTCAGCCACTATGGCACTGATAATGACCAACTCTCTCTTCCAACTAAAAGCAAGAGTATATCTGTTTTCCTTCATAATTAATGAGTTTTTAATAAAAATGGTGGGACTAGTGGCTTTAATTTTATTAGTGGGTGGCTAATTATGGGAAAACATAGACATTTCCTACTACTTTTATTAAAAGTGGGAACTGGGCCCTTGGGATAAAAGAAGTACTTTGCTCAATTAAAAGTTTGCCACAGCATCAAATCTCACATGCGCATTCTTTATGGGGGTGTGGAGAAGGTTATGTGATATGAATCTTTCATTACACTGGATTTTAATGTAGTGCAATTGGCAATGACAGATTTACTTGCGAGCAGATTTCCATGTAAAAAGAGAGTCAATTAGCTATTTTGGTATGAAATGGTGATTTTCTTTCTGTATTAGTCATCTCAATTTGCATTTCTACTATGTTGCAGATTCAGGGCAAGGGAACAGAATTGATACTCCTAGCCCACTATCACATTTGCTGTATTATTGTGACCTTACTTTAGACTTTAGAGGTACAGCCCAGAAACAGGCCCTTTGGCCCACCAAGTCTGGGCCCACCACCAATCACCCCATACACTAACGCTCCCCTACATACTAGGGACAATTGTTACCAAAGTCAATTAACCTACAAACCTGTACGTCTTTGGAATGTTGGAGGAAACTGGAGCATCGGAAGGAAACCCAGGCGGTCAAAGGGAGAAACTACAAATTCCATACAGACACCACCCGTAGTCAGGATCAAATCCAGTTCTCTGGTGCTGTAAGGCAGAAGATCTAGCGCTGTGCTACTGTTCACCCTTCCAGTCCTACTGCCATTTGTTTATATGTTTGCTGTTTGGCATTGCTTACAGGGAGTAGGCTTCCTTGCCCAGCAAGAAAGAAACTAAGCATCAATGTCTGGCATCTCCAGCACAGCAAGGTCCATTGACCACGCCAAAAGCACTCTTCCGGCATGTGGTCTCTGAATCACCAGATGACACACAACACAATTGGCAAAATGTCAGGTATTGTATCGTAAAACTGCTCTTACACGATGAGGCGCAGATGGATTGGTTACCAACGTAAAACCGAGTGACCGTACAATTACTATTTTACATGTGAACACCTGGAAGTGGGTGGGTAGTCACCAAGGCTGCAGCACTAACCTCTTCTGTTCAAGTTTCTGGCTTATTGTTCAGTAATCTAGAATCGCACCATCCTGAACGCTGAGAAGTTCCTGAATGTAATTGGTAGGTGAACTTAAGGTTTTTCTCAAAGCCATCACCTTCTAGAAGCCAAAAGAATTGTTGGCATTGATGGTATTATTTTATTTTCTCTGCAAATATTATTTTTAAGTTCATGATGATCCCTGGTGGAAAGTCCCAAGATACAAAACATGATGATGATAAGTGTCCAAAATAATAATAGGGTGTTAGAGGCCACTAATTTGCTTTATCTTAAAGTTGGTAAATTGTAGGTAGAAAGCACAAGTATGGCTTTGAGGTGCAAAATGGGTTTGAGGTGCAACCAAAATAGCAGAGCAAGATGGCTGCAAATGAACCATTATTTCAGCACTATGAGAAAGTCTAATGTCTGATTAACTGCAATGATACAGTGGGTCATTTGTTCAAGAATGGAGGCTTCATTTTGTGATGAGTTCTTACTTAAACCAAAACGGGACCCGTTTGGGAATACTGCAAAAGCTAGCAATCTTACACTCAAAACAACATGATAAAAGTACAGAACAGTTATAACTTTTAATTTACAAAAGGTAACAATAAATATGAAATGACAATAACAGTGATGCTCTCTGAAATAGTCATGCAGCCATTAAAATTGCAACAAACAGTAAATCAGCCATCTATTTTCCAATAACCACTATGGTAGATTTGTGGATCCTTTTGATTATTATTTAGAGGGCAATATGAAGTCTTGCCTTTGACTAGTATGACAAGAAAATGGGGATAAAGTGCATTAGCAGTGAGCTGAAAGGCTGCTATGTCTGACAGATGTCAGGAAGAGTATTAATTTTGTATCCCTGATTCCCTTTGAGAAGGTTGTAGTGGGCCACTTTCCACCTTCTTGATTAACTGCAGCTTTTCTGCTCAAGGTACTCCCTCTTTGCTACCAGTCGAGGAGTTGAGACCCATCCACTTACGTGCATTTTCAAAAAAAGGCTCAGGAACTGGATTTTTTTTTTCACTCTTTTAGTTTAGTGAGGGCAAGATGATGTGAAGTGTCCTAGCCATAGCCCAGATCATGGGGTCTTATCAAAGACCAAGGGCTGTGTCCATGACATTCTTCGCCCCTGTAACCTAGCACCATGTTAACTTATCAGTTCTGAATGACAGCAATGTTCAAGAGGTACTAACACAACTGTTTGGCTCAGTTGAAGAAGCATCGTTTGGAAAGATTGCCAAACTGTGCATATATTTACCGATAAAGGAAAAATAACGGAATTAAGGGATATGGGGAAAAAGCAGGAACGGAGTACTGATTCTGGATGATCAGACATTATCATATTGAATGGCAGTGCTGGCTCAAAGGGCCGAATGGCCTATGCCTGAACCTATTTTCTATGTTTCTATGTTTCTAATTTAAAATGAGATAGATGTATATTTAGAACACAAAGGGCTTTGAAAAGAATCAGGAAATGACTTCAAAATACCTTTCCCAAATAGAGGAACCAATGCTACAAGTTTCAAAAACATCAGAGAGATATCAACTATTGTTTTGTGGGTCCCGACCTACAATATCGCCCATCCTTTTTCTCCAAAGATGCTGCCAGACCCATTGAGTTACTCCAGCACTTTGTGTCTATCTCAAGTCAAGTCAAGTCAAGTTTATTCGTCACATACACATACGGGATGTGCAGTGAAATGAAAAGTGGCAATGCCTGCGGACTTTGTGCAAAAAAACAAACAAACAAACAACCAACAAACTACAAATAGAATCACATGTTCTTTTCCATATTAAATATTGTGGGCGGTATTGTGGTACAGTAAGTTAGTAGAGTTAGTTCCTGGTGAGATAGGAGTTTACAGTCCGAATGGCCTCTGGGAAGAAACTCCTTCTCATCCTCTCTGTTCTCACAGCATGGCAACGGAGGCGTTTGCCTGACTGTAAGAGCTGGAACAGTCTGTTGCAGGGGTGGAAGGGATCTCCCATTATCTTATTGGCTCTGGAGTTGCACCTCCTGAAGTATAGTTCCTGCAGAGGGGCGAGAGAAGTTCCCATAGTGCGTTCGGCCGAACGCTCTACTCTCTGCAGAGCCTTCTTGTCCTGGGCAGAGCAATTCCCAAACCAGATTGTAATGTTCCCGGACAAGATGCTTTCCACAGCCGCAGAGTAGAAGCACTGGAGGATCCTCGGAGACACTCTGAATTTCCTCAATTGCCTGAGGTGGTAAAGACGCTGCCTTATCTTCAACAATTTATACTTTGTTAATATCAAAAACACTGCAACAAAACTTGAAATGTAGCCTGCAAAGATTAAGTCAAATTTGGGGTTGTTGTTAGTTGTCATTTAAAAATAAATTGAAATATACAGCATGGAAACAGGACGTTTGGCCCACCATCCATGCTAACTATTGACCACCCTTCTACACTAGGTCTATCATCCCTCTATGCATCGACTGCATACACATCTAGGAACAGTTTCCTGAGGTCAATTAACATGCAAACCTGAAAGTCTTTGGGATGTGGGAGGAAGCCAGAGCACCCAAAGGTGTTTGAGATACGACTGATTCATTGCTAGCCCCCATTCCTCCTGCAACCCCCGCCTACATCATCATCCCTTGTTCTTTAAGAATAATTGCTTTAGTCCAGAAAGCAGAATCTGAGTCCTTTGAGTATAGCCAAGAGATGACATGGAACTGCTGATGACCACATGCCCATTCATTATAAATAAAGTTTAGGGACACAGTGTGGAAACAAGCCTTTCTGCACAATTGGTTTGTGCTGACCAGCGATCCCCGAACGTTAACACTATCCTTCACACACTAGGGACGTTTTTACAATTTTAGCAATCCAATTAACCTACAAATCTGCAAGTCTTTGGAGTGCAGGAGGGAACCAGAGCACCCGGAGAAAACCTATGCAGGTCATGGGGGGAACGTACAAACTCCGTACAGACAGCACCCTGAGTCAGGATTGAACCCGGGTCTCTGATGCTGTAAGAAAGCAACTCTACTGCTGCACCACAAAGGTATTCATGAGTTTGCTACAGAGAGAAAATCTTTATCTAAATGGCAAAATGAACAGCATGTTTCATTTCTAGTCACTTTAGTGGGATGAGTTAGGGAATTTTTATCAGTTCTATTCCTTGAATTATAAATTGCAATTTTCATTGGCACTTTTGACCTGACTATATTTTATGTGTGATTAATTATATTATAAACATTGTGAAATATGTGCAGTTCAGATTAAGTTTGGGTAAGTACAGCTACACCATCTAGATATGGTCACACCCATATGATTCAGGTCTTTCTCAGCAAAGTCCGGTGCACTGAGGTGGGAATATATCTCATGTAAAACCAGAAAATACCCACAGATGCTAAGCTGGTCAGACAGAGTCTCTGAAGAGAATAAAAACCAATTCTGATGAAATATTATTGACTTGGAATGTTAACACGATTCTTCTCGCTATTACTCTGGCCCGCTGGGGATTTTGAGCATTTTCTGACTTTATTTCAGATTTCTAGACTCCGCAGTTTTTGTTTTCAATTAAGGAACATCTATATATTACTAAAACTCTCATCTTGTTTGTTTGTATGCGTGCGTGGATGAGATATCCCAAAACCATGCCAAAACGGTACATGATAGCGCAACAATTTTTGGCCCACCTTACTCACAATTGCCCTGGGATGTGAAATAAACACGTTTTGTTCAGATTGATTGTATATTTTACAACTTATTGCATTTTAAAATTTAGAAAAAACACTTTTCAAATCACTTTTCCACTTGCCCTGCCCGTCAACAGCGTTCAACGTCACAATGACGTCAGAATGGGATCCCAAATCTCATTTACATTAAAAAATCACGATTTAAAAACAAAATCAATTTCAATCAAATCTTCTGTTTTCAATCACAATTACATCACAATGCGATCCCGAATCTCATTTACATAAAAAATTGTGATTAATCAAATTCTTCTGTTTTCATTAACAGCTAACATTGTGTTTAGGTTATTTTAAAGAAAAATTTTGATGGGGGTGGGATAGGGGGAGGTTTTGTTTCTTTTTTAAAAACATTGTGATTTTCATTGTGGGGGGTGGGGGTTGGGAGAGGGGGGAAAACATCGCAATTTTCATTTTGTGGGTGGGATAGCGGGGAGGTGAAGAGTGGGGGATCAGTGGGATAGAGGGAGAGGGTGAAATGGAGGGAGAGGGATGGAAAGTTGGGGAGGTGAGGAAGGTGCATGGAGAGGAGGGGGATAGAGGAGAGGAAAGGGGACTGGTGGAGGTAGGGAGTGGGGGATAGAGGGAGAGGAGGGCAGTTGGCGAGGTGAGTGGGGGAGTGGGCTAGGGGAAAGGTGATGAATGGGGGAGCAGGGAGATAGAGGGAGAGGGGTAGGGAAGGGTAGGGAGAGAGGTTTGGAGGGAGGGAGTGACTGAGGGTATGGGAAAGGAGAGGGAGGGAGAAGTGAGCGGGGGAGGGGAGGAGGGGAGGAGGAGAGGGGAAAGAAGAGGGAGGGTGAAGAGGAGGGGAAGAAGTGTTGGGGGATGAGGGGGACTGGAGGAGGATAGAGGCAGGAAGAGGAATGGCGAGGCACAGTTGATGGAGGGTTGCCGTGACTCGCGTCACAACGGGGATCACTGGCATCACAACGGGAACCCCTCAGCCTGCGCAGTTGGGTGCTATGGGTCAGTGGTGGAATATTGCCTTGGGAAACAGTACCTGCACCTGGTCTAGTAAATATATAAATTTTGTACGTCGTAGCAGAATGTTAGTTAAAAAGTTAACCTGCCAATTTGAAGCAGCAAGTGATATCAAATATAACTCCTATTCCTAAAAAAGATTCATATTCATAGACAGCAGCTCCATTTTCAATACTTTTATCCCAACCAAGCTCAAATCCAAACTCGTAGAACATGGAGTCAGCATTTGTTTCTGCAACTGGATCCTTGACTTCCTCAACAACAGACCACAAGCAGTGAGGATAGGTGACAAACCATCCTTTACAATAATCTTCAACACTGGTGCCCTGAAATGACGTGTTCTCACCCCTTTACTACATTTCTTATACACCCATGACTGTTCAGTCAAATACCAATCCCTCTCATTTCACAGATGACACCACCTTAAGGGATCAGATATCAAATAATGACAAGACCAAGTACAGGAAGGAGATTGAGAATCTCATGACCTAGGTACCAAGAAAACAACCACTCCCTCAATATCCACAAGACAAAGGAGATTGTGGTTGACTTCAGGAAGCGAAGAAGTACACACACTTATGGTGCCAAATTAGAGATGGTCGAAAGCTTCAAGAATAAATATCACCAGCATTTTGTCACGGACTAGTCACATCGAAACTATGGCCAAGAAAGCACACCAAAGCCTTTTCTTCTCTAGTAGGCTTAGGAAGTACGGCATGTCCCTGCCAACCCTTTTTCCTTTTTCTGTACACCATGGAAGACGATTGTGATCATGTATATTATTTTCTTTGATTGGATAGCACGTAACAAAAAAGCTTTTCACTGTACCTCGGTGACAATAATAAACTAAACTAAGCTAACCCTGACCGTTGACAATTCTTGGCTCATTTGCCAATAGAACATAGTACGGCACAGGAACAGGCCCTTTGGCCCACAATGTTGTGCCAAACCAAATGCCAAGATAAACTAATCTCATCGGTCTGCACGATCCATACCTCTCCATTCACTTTATATCCATGTGTCTATCTAAAAGCCTCCTTAATGTCACACTGTGGTATCTGCCTCCACTATTACCCCTGCAGAGACTTCCAGTCACCCAACACCATCTGGGTAAAATACTTGCCCTGCTTAATTCCTTTAAACGTTACCATGATTAAGTTTGGAGTGGGTCCATAAATTGATTACTCCAATAAGATTATAATAAACATTACATGCAATAGAGATGACTCTGAATTTCATTTAATGGTTGCATGGTACTTTATTGTCACATGTACAGAGGTACAGTAAAATTAATTTCTGCATGCAGTTCAGTCCAAGTATTACTATACATAAGCACATCTTAGATATGGTACAAGTGTACACAAATAGAGACAGTATACAAGATTTGGTGCCATTTTTAAGTCCCAGTTGTTATAAATGCAGTTTCTCAACCTGACCATGGAGCCCCTTTGTCCTGTCCTTTACTCACCCATATGTTTTTTCTCTAAATCGCGACTACATTAGTTTAGTTTAGTTTAGAGATATAGCATGTAAACAGGCCCTTCGGCCCACCAGGTCTGCACCGACCGGCGATCCCCGCACATTAACACAAGCCTACACACTCTAGGGACAATTTCACCTATACAAATCCAAACCAATTAACCCACAAACCTGTACAACTTTGGAGTGTGGGGGCAAACCAAAGATCTTGGAGAAAACCCACGCGGTTACAGGGAGAACGTACAATCTCCCATAGTCGGGATCGAACCTCGGTCTCCGGCTCTGCAAGCGCTATAACGCAGCAACACTACCGCTGCGCTTCCGTGCCGCCCCACTAATTATAGAAATTAGTGCAGTTATCAAAGAGTAATTTAGTCTTATAAATTTGTCTCTGTAAATGAAGTGGACAATCGAGCAAAAGTGAGATAAGCTTCAGTTCCTAGTTCTGGCTTAGCTCTGTGTTAACAAAGAATGACAGGCTAGATGGTAGCCAGGTCTGACAATCTGAGAGTTATGCAACTCCAGCATGATGGGTGCTCAGAGATCACCATGTTGTCAGCAAGACAATGTGGATCAACCACATCCCAAAGAAAACATGCCGACCGTAGGTTGAACCTTTCAAAGCAACTAGGAAGCATTTTGTAATCCTTGGCATAGATAGGTGAAAGGTCATTTTCTGTGTTTTGTAAACTGAGTAATACTTTTTTGAGCTGGAAATTCTTCACACCCCACCTTTGGGATGAGTCTTGCTTTTAGGAGGGCGTTCACATGTTCCTGTGGTAAATCTACTTTTTTATGCACACCAATTGCTAACATGTGTGAGAACATCCAGCCATGGACATTGATAATTTTAAACTCGGCTTGCACCATGCCCTTTATTAAAAATATAGTTTATTAATAGTGTGTCTGAGATCAGAGAGCATATGTGGTGGGCAATTATTCAATGGCTACTTACACAATGAAGCGGCAATAGAGAAATTTACAGCAAACGCAATTACAGACTGATAACACGGGGCAGTTTTGTGCTGCATTTTCTGGAACTGTTTGTACAGTAAGTTCTGCCCAATATTACTTCATAACTTTCCAAGTGTAGATGTAATGATTTTTTATTCCGAGAACCCCTTAGATTCCAGCTGCAGCTAGTTTCTGATGACAGTACGATTACTCATCTGGATACATACATACAAAAAAATTACAATAGTAATAATCTTTCTTTCAGCTTACACACTTTTACAATGTAACTTTACATGCTCTTTAAGACTAGTTTACTTAACTATGTTCACAATACTAGCTGAGATATTACACTGCTCCAACATAATGGAAGGATTGAAGATTAAACGTGCATTGTTAAACTATTAGAACTCTTTATTCTCGCAGTTTTCAGTTACATGAAAGAAGAAGTTAGCAAAGGCTTAGAAGGATACGGGCCAAACGCAGCAAATGGAACTAGTTTAAATGGGGCATTTTGGACAACATTAATAAGTTGGGCCGAAGGGCCAGTTTCCATGCCGTGACACAATGATTAAGAGGTTGGTGAATTCTAACTGTATGATTTGATGGCTTGAATCTTGGCATTGGGCATCATCTAACTCAGCACAAAATTAAACTGACCTTCAGGCTGGTCGACCACACACTTTCAGGTTAATTAATAATCTGAAAACAAAGTAAATAAGATGTGATCATTGCATGCCCTGTTTTATAATGTAACAAATTTAATGTTACAATACAGTTTAAATATCTTGCATATTTAATTCAATGTCATTCAATGTGCTTCATAATTCTTCATGACGATGAAGTGCTTCTGAAATGTATGACTCCTCTAATTCTGGTAACATGGCCGGAAATTTGGATAAGATGACTGAAAATAACTAAAATAGTTATATTCATATTCCCATTTTTGTGACGTTTCTAATTACAAATCCCTTGCCTTGTTGGCAGTATTCTATGGGACAAATATATCAGAACTACTTCATCGCTGTAAACCATTTTGAGCAACTCTGAGACACTATGTCAATGTGGGTTTTAAAAAGAAATATTGATTCGTTATGAAACAATATCACATATTAAGTATTTTATTTTCTAATCCTTTAATGGATGCTGCTGGTAGAGCTGCTGCCTCACGGAGCCAGTGATCCGGGTTCCATCCTGACCTTGGATGGTGTCTGTGTGGAGTTTCCGTGTTCTCGCTTACAATCCACTGCATATTCTCCAAGTATACACCAGGGGTCCACAACCTACGGCCCCCGGGCCAAATGTGGCCTGTAACCCAAAATCATCCGTCCCACAGGCGTGTTTTTTTCCCCATAATCATCCGGCCCGCAGACTTCCATCATCTCCGGTGCCTCCCCGGCCCAAGGCCGCGCGAGTCGACGCGGTGATGCAAGGAGGCCTGCGCTGGCGGCCGCAATTGCGGAGCTGTCAAGCGCCCCCGAGCACCACCGAGCGGCGTGCGCCGCCGCAGAGCGCTGAGCTCTGGCTGTACCGCATCCTGCGCAAAGCCGCTGGCACGGCCGCGCACCTTCTGCATCTGGGCTTCATTGTCGGGATCGGTGTTGTCAATAGGCTGGGAACGAGTGAGAATGAGTATTTGACCCACCGCCTTCAGGACAGAGACAAGGCAATGGTCCGTAGGTATGCCATGATCGTGAGTGCCTGTAATTAGGGGCCAGTGCTCCGGATGGCATCCTCGAAGGGGCGGGATCTATGTGAACACGTAATTGATTGCCTGCCATCCGGGGAGGGATGGGGGCGAGATCCATGTGTACACTTGATAGATGTGGCTCGCTATCTGCTCACAGACATGAGTCCTGGCCCCTATGCAGAGGAAGGTTGCCGACCCCTAGTACACACAGTGTCCTTAAATAACACAGCGTTCTTCAACTAGATACCATTACAGAAGATAGCAACACCACAGCAGAATGACAATGTAACTGCTGAGAGAATCCTGCTTGAAAGCACAATTAGGTGGTGTAATGCCACAGAAGGCAGTGGAGGCCAATCCACTGGATGTTTTCAAGAGAAAGTTAGAGTTCTCCAAGGGCTAACAAAATTAAGGGATATGGGGAAAGAGCAGGAGCGGGGTACTGATTGTAGATGATCAGCCATGATCATATTGAATGGCGGGTGCTGGCTCAAACGGCCAAATGGCCTACTCCTGCACCTATTTTTCTATGTTTCTATGTAATAATGAGACGTTTATCCAACCTATTATACAGATGTCCACTTTAGCAGACCTGGAATATCACTGAAAACTGTGCAACAAGACTGTAACTTGAATTCCTTTATTAGTAGTGGGTGGGAAATAGACTAGGTAAATGGAATAGATGAAAAGGCAGTTTCAAATCTTGGCCAAGATTCACTACCAAACCATCATTGTATATTAAAAATATAATTACTGCCAAAAATGTGGCAGAAGGGTTCAAGAACTCTTGGAAGTTTATGGCACATATTTCTAGCTTTAAATTTCACTTTAGAACATCTCACAATGCTTGTGCCGAATATGAAGCCGTGAAACTAATCTTGACTGCCTGTACATGATCCATATCCCTTTATTTCCTTCACTTCCATGTACCTATTTAATGGCCTCTTAAACACCACTATCATATCTGCCTCCATCACCACCCCTGGCAATGTGTTCCAGGCCCCCACTAGTCTCTGTGAAAACTTTCTGTCTCTTTCTCCATTAAACTTTCTGCCTCTCACCTTATAGCTATGCCCTCTAGTGTTGGACATTTCCACCCATGATCTGACTGTCAACTCTATCCCTGCCCATATATCTATACTTTGACGAACTGCTCTACTTACTCTATACTCATGACTGCGTAGCCGGACATAGTGCAAACTCCATCATCAAGTTCACCGATGACACCATCGTTGTTGAATGAATTACAGATGGTGATGAGTCAGAGCATAGAAGTGAGATCGACCGATTGACCAAATGGTGCCAGCACAACAACCTGGCTCTCAATGAACTGATTGTGGACTTTGGAAGAGAAAGGATGAGGACCGACAATCCTGTTTATATCAATGAGACGATGGTGGAAAGAGTCAGAAACTTCAAATTTCTGAGCGTGCATATTTCTGACGTTCTTTCCTGGGCCCAGTGACCCAGCACACTAATGCAATATAAATAAAGCACATCAATACCTCTGCTTCCTGAGAAGATTAAGGAGATTTGGTATGTCAAAGACGATTCTCTTAAACTTCAACAGGTGTACAGCAGAGATCATATTGACTGGTTGCATCATGGCCTGATTTGGCAACTTGAACATCCAAGAGGGGGAAAGTCTGCAAGAAGTTGTGAACACTGCCCAGTCCATCACTGGCTCTGACCTCTCCACCATCTAAGGGATTTATTGGAGTCGCTGCCTCAAAATGACAGCCAGCATCATCAGAGACCCACACCATCCTGGCCACACACTCATTTCACCCCTGCCATCGGGAAGAAGGAAAGGAGCCTGAAAATTGTAACGTCCAGGTTCTGGAACAGCTGCTTCCCTACAGCCATCAGGTTACTAAACACTACAAACTTAAATAAGCTCTGAACTACACTAGACTATTATTATTAATATTATTATTATTAATATTATTATTATTAATATTAATATTATTATTATTATTATTATTATTATTATTATTATTATTATTATTACACTTTTAAACCTGTGTGTGTGTGTGTGTGTGTGTGTGTGTGTGTGTGTGTGTGTGTGTGTGTTTGTGGGTGTATGTCAGATTAGATTTTCAGATTAGATTTATGGCCTTTGATTCATTGGAACGCCAAAACCACACGCAAAAACTCCAAGATTTTTTTCCATTTCGCTAGTGACTTCACTTTTACATTCGCAAATCCACTCCTCATTACATTTAGACATTTTTATGTACACATTTTTAAATAAAATCCTTCTCCCCCCCCCCCCCCCCCAATCACTCATTTTGTCTCCTCCTGCTGGCCAGCGACCATAACGGGTACTGCCGCCAGCTCTCCTCCAAAAACTCCGACATTTTTCTTATTTCGCTGGCGATTTTACTTCCTCCACTCCCCCCCACAAAACTCTGACATTTTTCTTATTTCACTGGCGATTTTACCTCCACTCACCCACCCAAAACTCCGACATTTTTCTTATTTTGCTGGCGATTTTACTTCCTCCGGTTATGGGGTAAAACGAGCAAATTAATAATATTAATATAATATCAAGGTGGGTAGTTAGCATTTGTGCGGGAGGGTAGTTAGTATGTGTGACGCCACATGCCACTCCACCTAGCACACACCCCCCTCCCCTGCAACCACACATTGGGGGAACAGAGCCAACGGGTCTGCATTTGGTCTAGTATTTATTAAAACTTTGTGTGTGTTTGTGTGTCATTTCACCTTTGATTCACATCTCTTCGAAAACCCGACGCCAAAATGTTGACATTTTTACATATTCTGGTAGAGATTTACATAATGATTTCAAAAATCCCCTTGTCTGTAAATTTGCTTCATTATTTCCCGAGTCTTTTATTAAAAATGTTCACAAATCTGACTTTTTTTCCAAATCTAACCCCTGGCAAACTGATCATGCCACAATGCCTTTGCTCATGAACATCCTCGCTCGTGGCCCTCCTGGCCCATGGCCCAGCACCCCCCCTGCTCTGGATTAAAACTGCTGTCAATGTGCAGGTGCTGTTTTCCACGAGTTACGTCACCACCCTCCCTCCCCCGACTCACAGTCATTTTTTGCCTCCCGCTGTGTTGTCGAATAACACTCACCCAGCTGTCCACAGTGCAGCACCCAGCCCACTAGCCCGGCCATCCACAGTGCAGTGTCCAGCTCTGCTGGCTGCCCAGAGGCCCAACACTAAGTACGCTCACTCCTTGGCTCCTGCATCGCCCAGCCCAACCCACAGCCGAACCCCTAAAAAAGAAGTCCGCTTGCGCTTCGGCGTGATGGGAAGGTTGCCCTGGTGGCCATTACTCCCTATGGGAGAGGCCATCTATGGAGACCTGCGATTCCTCCTTTTATCGAAGGGACACGGGGAATCGTGACCCCTTTTCCTCGCCTGGCCCGTCACAGGGGATGACTTGCTCTCCATCTCCGCCGCCCGATTGTCTGTCACGCTGCTGAGTGCGCTTACCCTCGCGCAAGCCACGATTGGCAGGCCCTCCGCCGTTTTTCACCGTCCTCAGTGCGCTGCAGGCGTTGCTTTGGTCCACGACGGTCGCAGCCTAGATCGGGCCTGGCGCCTGATGGGGAGGCTTTTGCTGCATGACTTGGGTAGGTCCTGCCATAAGCCCCTCCCCCTCCCTCTGTACCCCCTCCCCGGGGCAGACAAAGAGAGAGAGTGGGGGAAGAGGGGGGGGGGGGTGGGGGTGAGAGAGGGGGGAAGAGAAGGGGGGTGGAGGGAGTGAGGGAGAGGGGGTGGAGAGGGAGGGGTGGAGTGCGGGATGGAGAGGAGAGGATGGGGGGAGGAGAGGGCCCTTCCTCTCTGCCCCCCCCTCTGCAGCCCCCTCTCTGCCTCCCTCACTCTCCCCCTCCCTCTCTGCTCCCCTTCCCCTCTGCCCCCCCCCTTCCTCTTTGCCCCCCCTTCCCTTTCTGCCCCCCCTCCCTCTCTGCCCCCTCCCTCTCTGCCCCCCCTCCCACTCTGTCCCCCCTCCCTCTCTAGGGAACCCCCACTTCTCCCCCTCCTCCCAATCCCCTTCTTCCTCTCTCTCCTCCCTTCCCCCCTCTCTCCCCCTCTCCCCCTCTGTCCTCCCTCCACATCACCCCTCTCCCCCTCCACCTCCACCACCCTCCCCTCCCTTCCCCCTCTCCCCCAACTCTCCCTCAGTCCCCCCTCCCTCCACCCCACCCCTCTCCCCTCCCCCTCTCTCCTCCTCCCTCCACATTTTACAGTGCACAATGTTTACATATTCTGTTGTGCTGCAGCAAGAAAGAATCTCATTGTTTTAGCTGGGACATATGACAATAAAACACTTGACTCTTGACATAGAACATAGAACGATAGAAATAATAATCAATCTTATCTTTTTTTTCCAATTTACTTGTTTACCTGGAAATGTGTGTGTGTGGTTAACTGCTTGAATGTTCTTGCACAAAACTTCAAAGATTTTGGTATGATTTATTTGATATATTCACGTTTATTTAAGATTAAAATGGAACCTAGCATGGAAATGATTATCTTTGGAGTATTAGGAGATGGAAACAAATTAAATATATCCCAAATCTCATTTTTTAATTACGGTTTAATAATAGCAAAAAAACTCATACTCAAATTCTGGAAAAAGGCTACTATACCAACACTCAAAATGTGGATTGGTAATATGTTGGAAACGGCCCATTTGGAAGAAATCCTCCTAATAGAAAAAAAAGACCAATTCTTAACAAGTCGGTCTCCATTTATTGATCATATGGATTCACGGGGTGTAATAACATCGTAAAATTCAAAATTCTGGGTTTGAGCGAAAAATGATTAAGAACAAAAATATATATATATCGACTTGTGGCGTGTGAGAATCTCCTTTCTGCTTCACTTTCTCACTTATTTCTTTCTTTACACTACACTCACTAGACTATTCTTTACTCTTCGATACTTCTTTCTTTCTCATTTCTTTCCAAAAAAAAAGGAAGTACAAAGAATGTTTTACTAATTCTGGGAACCTGTAAAAAGGTACCATTAAAATGTAATGTACTTCTAATAAATACATTTAATTTTTTTTTTTTTTTTTTAACTAGCTTGAATGTCAATTTTTATCTTGGATTGGGATAGATGATGCTGAACACGATTAAAGCCATCAAAGCATACAGTTGGAAGTTGCCAACTTCTTATTTAACGTAATTGAAAATAGCAAAAATAACATGTGCTAAAAGTTTAACATTGCACATTTTTATACAAAACTAATTTAACAAGTTATTTTTTCTGACAAAGAGTAACCATTTAATAGCTAAACCAATTTTGTGTATGAGCATCAAGTTGAAGGTTACCTCAATCAATTTTTGCACCAGGGTAAATCTGACTTTCTCATGTGCTATGGCGATGTTCACAATTGATCATGGTTATGTTAAATTCATTGTGTATATAGAGTCGTAGAGCCATAGAGTGATACAGTGTGGAAACAGGCCCTTCGGTCCAACATGTTCCATCTACACTAGTTCCACCTGGCAGCATTTTGGTCCTTATCCCTCCAGATCTGTCCTATCCATGTAAAACCTGTCATATCCATATCAAAAATAATCAGTGCTAACATCATTCTTAGGAACCGGGACTATATTTGAATGATTTACCCCTCCTTAACTTATGGCCAATAACTTCCCATCATTTCCCTGACAATTTATCTCCAATTCACCAACAAAGAAACCTTTCTGTTCCTACAGTGCCAGGAGGCTTGTAGAAAGCATTACTATTAACTTGTCTCATTCATATTATATAATCCTTAAAACTGCTGTGGGTCAATATGCCGGTGGCTTACAAATATTTCTGAATCAATTTGCAAACATAAATATATCATCTACCATAACATCTAAAAGAAATAATATGTAAAGTTGACTGCAGCTGTACAAGAGCATTAAACACAATAAAAACATCCGAGTTTCTTTAGCTAATTAGAAACTTATTTTTAGAATCATAATAGGTATCTAAACCGGCAGAATTTAATAAAAATATTGCCGTGCTAAACATTAGATGAAAGCTGACATGGAGCAGTGCTTGTTACTATCCATTTTTATATAGTGCCTTCTTTGTTGAGAACTTATGTGCATGTTTTCCCTAAACTAGTTTAAGTGTATGTTCTCCACTTCAAAGGAGTCAATACTTGATTATGTGCCAACCTGTGCTGATGATGGAAGCGCCAGAGTCATCTTAGATGGGCACGTCAGTTGCACAAATTAGGTTAATGTAAAATGCTGTTGCAGATGGCTGTAGGGAACATATTGGTTCAGTTTCTCGAGGTTTATCACCTTCTAAAAAGCGAATAACTTCAAAGGTATCCTTGTCATTGTGAGGGTATTATTGACTGGCCATGGATTGCAAGGACTGCAGGAGATTCACATGCACTGTAGATCAAATAAAGTCTTTCATCAGGGTTCACATGAGCTGTTGGTCAATATTTATTAATCACCATGTGCGACCATTACTCTCCTCCGCTTTTCCTACTGTTTGATAATGCTTCATGAGTAGAACATAAGCCGAGTGGACTGCAGGTCACTAAGTTCATTTTAATCACATAAACGCAAATAAGCCTAGTCCAAAATTTACTTCTTTCTGCTTAGATTTTACTTCCCTCATTCATCTTGGGTGAGCTTTCTATTGAGTTTAAAGAAAAAATATAATGACTGGAATATTTCATTCATTGATGCATTTCACAATGAGGCTAATAATCACATTTCAAAATATTAGAACCCCGCGTCGACACATATCGGACATATGTCTGGCATTATCTTTTGCCTTCAATCACGCCATCCCATCCAAGATTGTTATGCTGCTTTTTTTTTAAAACATCACATGATGGTGAGATGTTGTAGCTGTCAGAAATCCCTGGAATGATTTCTTCTGTGTCATGCATGCAGCCAAAATGATATGTGAGGCAAAAAAAATAAAGGAACATTTATTTTTACCTCGTGTTTAAGAAGGAACTGCAGATGCTGAAAAATCGAAGGTAGACAAAAATGCTGTAGAAACTTAGCAGGTGAGGCAGCATCTATGGAGCGAAGGAAATAGGCACCATTTCAGGTCGAGGCCCTTCAGACTGATGTGAGGGTGGGAAGGGGCGGGGGGGGGGGGGGTGGGAAGAAGAAAGGAAGAGGCCAAGACAGTGGGCTGAGGGTGAGCTGAAGAGCCCAAGACAGTGGGCTGAGGGGAGGAGAAAGCAGGGACTACCTGAAATTAGAGGTCAACGTTCATAATGCTGAGGTGAAAACTGCCCAAGTGAAATATGAGGCGCTGTTCCTCCAATTTATGGTGGGCCTCACTCTGGCCATGGAGGAGGCCCAACACAGAAAGGTCGGATTTGGAATGGGAGGGGGACTTGAAGTGCTGAGCCACCGGGAGATCAGGTTGGTTATTGCGAACCGAGCGGAGGTGCTGGACAAAGCGATCGCCAAGCCTTCGCTTGACTCACCGATGTAGAGCAGCTGAAACCAAGAGCAGTGGATGCAATAGATGAGGTTGGAGTGTTAATTCTGGTCAAATTGGAAATGCCAGGACACTAAAAATGAGTAAAGGCTTCTGGGCTGCTAGGCCATTTGGTCAATTTAAATGTGACTTCTGCAGAAATGGGACAAGCTGCAGAATGGTGCCACCTTGTCTAGATCCCAGATAAGAGTTGCAGGGAAAGAATGGGACATCTGCAGTTTCTTACAATTAGATGTAAATTGCATGAAATGGATTTCTGGGCAAATGTTGCTATGGTTGCTACCTTCCAGAAGCTCCATGTGAATACAATGTATTGGTTACTGCATTATTGGGTTAGGGAAATGTCTATCATGTACTGTGCTAATCGATATCTGTTATTGGACTGTAAAGAGACCACCCCAATATGGTTCAGCCCCTCAAGGTTCGGGGACCTTTAAAAGGTAGCTCCCACTGTGTCAATTTTGTGGAAGAACGTTTGGGACTGCGTGACCTTTTGGAGTGTCTCTGCTTGCATGAGGCTAGAAGGGCTTGGCCAAAGAGACACAAGGATCAAACCCGCGGTGGTTAGGTATAGTAGTGGGGAAATGTTATTGTGTTTTTCCAGAATAAAGTTTAGATGCGCAAGTGCTTGCCTCAGTATTTTATGGACTGAAACTAGTCTGGGGGGAAGCTTAGAACGAGCTATTTACATTGGGGGCTCATCCGGGATGTCAACGGACCCACAAGCACATGTTTGCGATTAAGAGTGTTGAGCTGTTTCGATCGCGAGTGCAGAACTTGGCGCCATTGTGTGGTTTTAGCAGTGATTTTCGACACTTCGCTAGTCAGAGCAGATTGATCATTCGCGGGCTTGGGAAAGGGTCCCAATGAGATCGTAGAACAGAGTCTAGCAAGCACGGGGGTTGATAGCACTCCTTTGAATTAGGGGTCCATAAAACAAGGATGTGGTTATGGGGTTGGGTTAGCGGCCCAAAACCTGGTCGTAGTTGGCAGACTGCAGCTGTTTAACGAGGGCCAAACGCGCATCCTTTCCCAGATTTTGTATCCAATTGGTGGGGTATTGAAATACAAGTCTGGTTTACGTGCTAAGCGGTGAAGCATTTGTCCTGTTGTTGCTGGGAGCACTAATTGGATAGGTGCTTTCTGAAAATCGGCATCGACTGCCAGCGCGAAGAGGCTACGCGCTGACACCTGATGCCAAGCTGGTGTAAAGGAAGTCCTTTTGAAGAGGTAAAACCTACGTTGGTTAGAGGCCATGCCTGTGTGAAGATATTCAAATCCCTCCCTGAAGGAAGGACAAGGAATCTCGTACAGGCACTCGGCTCGGTGGCTAGAGTATAGATTGGCTGGGAATAGTCTAGTCCATTCGAGATTTCATCGGGCAATTTAATTTGAATTTGAGAGCCAGCAAATTTGGAGCGGTACGCACCAAAACTAGTTGCTCCGCGAATGCGTTTAGATTTGCAGAATCAAATTTCCAAATACAGAATTTCACATTGAAGTTCTGCCCGTATAGTGGAATTTGAATTCTCTGTAAATAGAACTTTGGAGTTTGTGCATGTTTGAAATTGATTTCTAATAATGAATGATCAACAGTGAATAGTAACCCTCTGATGAATTGTTGATTAGTACCTGATAGCGATGAGTAACTGAGAGATGGGAACCTGGTTTACTTGGTGAAAAGTAACCAAATGTGAGAGGTACCCCTAATTCTGTAGAACTTAGAGAGGAGGGATAGAGGTCCCCCTATAGGAGTCCAGTCTTAGCAGGGCAAAGTAACATTTAGGAGGAAAAGTAGTCCATATAAGAAGTAGTACCCCTCATCAAAGAGTACCCTAGGAAGGGGAAAATCTTCAGTATCAGAGGGGAGGTTCACTGATTGATAACAGCGCGACGCGGCATTGAGATTGAGTGTTTGTAAGCTGTGCGCTACTGTGTTAAATTATTATTGTAAATTGTAAAAATCTAGCACCGTCTTTATTAGCATCTTTATCGGATCCGAATTGTATAAATACTTTGTATATGTAAAAATATTTAGAGTGTGTTTTGATCTCGGACTGCTACTTGTATTGTCTGTGTGAGTGCTTAAGGATTTTGGGGTGTTAGATAATTGAAGTAAAAGTGCGTTTGAATTGAATATTTGTATTTGTTTATATCGGGATTGTAGTATTGCTTGCATCTGATTTGTGGTGGTTCGATCAGGGTTCATATTCTTTCAATCGCTGTGTCGGGGGAGGAGTCATTCCGTTGACAGAGTACGCCACGAGGAGGATTTTTTAGAGTGTGATTCATCGTCATAGTAAATGGATGCTTGTAATTTATATTGGAGTGTGTGTCTTGGTTTACTTGTAATTGGAGGAATAATTTCTTGTTTGATTATAGTTTTACTTGCATGGTTCGGGTTTATTTGTCTGTGTGAATTTAAAGTGTTCTGAGTGGGAGAGATTGCTGCTAAAGTGTAAATATTAAGAGCCGGAGCCTTAGTTTGGGGAACCGGACATTCAAGGCTGAGAGTTGAATGAAGTACTTGTGATCGAGCTGATAAGAAAGTTGAGCGCGATTGAATAAGAGCGATTGAGTCGGACAATTGAATAGAGCGATTGAATGAAGTGATTGAATAATGGTTGGGAGAGATTGGAGGAACAATTGTGTGAGAAGATGTGAATCTGCTAGACGTTAGTTATTGTGTGGGAGCTGTTTCAGTGGCCTTGGAGTCTGAAAGGAAGGGGCCAGTATTGAGGAGGTGTGAGTGCCTTCAATGCTATCTATATTGTGTCTATTGTGTAGGAGGATGGGGAATGTATCGGAGAAGGACTTATCAAATATACCTGATAGTCAAATAAGAATAATTTGTGAGAAAATTCCGCATGAAGCTGAGAGATTAAGAAAATTATGTTTTGAGGAACGAACTTTGGCTGATAGGTGGGCTAAATCCTGTAGTAGGAATAACCTACTTAGAGACAATTGTTAGATGATATGGAAAGTGAAGAAGGGGACGAGCTTATTGAAATATGGAGAATGTTCTTCACTGAAAAGAAAGTAAATAAAGAAGTCATTCTGCTTTTTACTTTAAGAATGGCAGCATTCTAATTAGGGATTAGAATGGAAAAAGGGAGAACTGGTCCTTTAGACACGGAACAGGGAAAGGAAGTTAGTGGAAGCCAGCAGCAGGAGCAGGAGCAAGAGAGAACATCAGCTTTTAAAAGAGAAATGACTGAGATGGTTCTCAAAGGGGAGGTGACGACTAAAATCAAACTTATTAAATTTAGTAAGATTGCCACGGTTAGCGTGGATCTCGAAAGGAGAGAAGCACAATATATACAAGAGTGGGCAGACTTTTTCAGAACAGTCACAGCATTCCTCTCAGCATTCTCATGTTCTTAGTTCGGAGACACCATGCGCAGCTTGTGAACAGGGCGCTCGGTCAGGGTGCTTAGTCAGCGGTATTTTCGGCTCCAGCCACTAAATTCAAATCCAAAGTAGGTAAATCTGGAAAGTACTCTCTAGCTCTGATGATTACTTCACCAGCAGAGGATAGTGTGGGGGATCAAGGAGCTAGAAGGAAGGTTCCTCAGAAGTGGGTGCCAAAATTAATTGGGAAATCAAGTGGGAAAGTGAAAGAATCCTTCGTAAAGTAAAGAGATTCAGGTAGCAGAATGAGCAGCTTTTCTGAGGGTGAGACAGCAGGAGGTTATGAAGTGGCTGATCCTGACATCGATAACATGATAAGATCAGAGCACATTTCCGACGATATGTATATGGAGCGGATTCCCTGGAAGCATTTCCCTAGTAGGAAGCTGCCTACTCCGCCTTTAGAATTAGATCCCGCAGTAGGTGCAAATTATCCCCGGGCTACAGACGTCCACATTTCAATACAAGCTGGTTCGACGGCAGCTAAATCCTTCCAGAGATCCATACGAAAAATCCAGAAATGGGAAGTAACTTCAAAGGAAGATAAGGAGGAGGAGGAATTTAAAGTGTGGATAGACATGCCATTCCAAGAGCCGACTTTCCCTCGGTTTGGTTGGAAAGGGTATAGAGCTGTTAGACCTGATCAATGTTACAACAGTGGGGGAATCAGGGCATTGGAGATGATCTTGCCCTGTGAGGGAATACAGAGAAGGAAGGGGACAAAGAAAAGGGCCACGGGGTTGAAGAAATCAGTGGATCCCTAGAGGTTATAGGGACAATTGGATCCCGAAGGTAGAGGAAGAGGACACTGGCTAGAAGATCAGGGAGCAAGGACATTCTGGCAGCCAAATCCATTCCGGTAGCCGTGATCTGCCAGCTAATACAAAGTATGAAATCTGACGGCATCCTCACATGGCCCAAAAATAATAATAAATTATAAGAACAAGAAAGAACACCACCCCTTCCGAATCCCAGGAAGATAGTCACAAAAAAATCTAATTGGGATGGAGAAACCTCACTAAAAGAAGGACTACAAAAAGGGAAACATAGTAATTGGTGGCAACAAGAATAAGAACTAAAGATAACTAAACTGGCACTAGGGAGGGAAGAAACAAACTTATTGTGCAGGAGGTAAGAGAGTAGCTAAAGGAGCTATTGTACTAACTTGTTACTAAGTTGTAGGACAGTATAATCTACAGCATACTACTATCTGGGGAGTGAGGTAAAGAGTATGTGGACCCTTGAGAACAGGCTGAAGACACATCTCAGGTAAGGTAGCTCCCCAGAAACAAAGACCATCAACAAGGAAGAAACGATACTGTCCTGTCCCTTTAAAACACATCTGGGAAGGCCAACAGATAGAGAAGGCTGCTCCTCAGTATCCCTACTCCTTTGAAACTAACATCAAGGAAAAAGAAGATACCTACCCTAGTGCCCAAATTTAATATCATCTAGCTTTTGACACCAGTGAAGGAAAAAGAAAATAACACCATCCAACATTATCTAAAAGATACAGACAACCTATGACGACTATTGGGGAAAGTTTTAATTTGAAGAATTGAATTTAAATTTGGACATATATACTCTGTGGTTTGGGGCAAAATACCTACTTTGCACCTAAATTATAGCTATTAGAAATAAATTGATAAAATGTTGAATTTGGTCTCTAAATTGTATGGTGATGAATTGGCGGGACTTTAAAGTTTGAGATTTGGAACTGACTTAAGAGATTTGGCTTAGGAGTATTTAAAATTGTATTATTAACTTGGTATTTTTATTGTCTCATCCTCAGACAGGCAGCCAAAGATGGGAAGGATTATTCAGAGAACACCAGGGAAGGATGGAACTTGGGAAGATCTAGTAACATGAAAGAATTATTCAGGGAACATGAGAGTTGGAATTGGAAATAGTAAAAAAGAGGAACTGTGAACAGCAAGACTTCCCTTTAAGAGACCAATGTTAGCATATTTAAAAATTCCTCAGTGGTAAAAGGAAATTAGTTATGAGAAGAACCCCTATTGACTGAGAGCCGAGGCAACATATGAAGGAAGAAGTACTGCAGGAGAAGTCTATTGAATTAGAAAGAGGAATAAAGAAATGGATGTTGATATGTCAGTCGATGTACTTGACCGATGGATCTAAATTTGTTTAACCCTTTATAGTAAAGCGGCTTCTATTATCAAGGTGGAAAGAAATTGTCCCTAGATTTGGCATTCTTAATTGGCTTCATGATAAATTTGACAATGTATGGAACTTGATTGATTAAATTTGAACAGCTGAGAATTCAACAGGAATTGGAATGGAATTGTGTTATCGACCACAAAGCTGTGGAATGAGAAGGGTGAGACGGACCCTGAAATTCAAAATATTAAATTGAAGGCTGAGACTGAATTTGGTTGAATTGGAACATTCTTCATAGTTTGCTTTAAATAAGAGTCATGCTTGTAGGGAAATCTGGACTGAACCCAGCTGAAATTTATATGAGAAACCATCATCAGATATGCATTAAGGACATCATGTGAATACAGAAAGGGCTGATTAGTGTTGATCCTAGTATAGTAAAGAATATAGTGAAACAGAAAAGGGATAGTATTGACAGAATAGGAATAGTGGAATGTATGAGAAAGCATTAGTACATGAATGGTAACTTGCTTTGTCCCACGTTTTTCAGGAATTATATATGTTATAGGTTCGACTGTGGAAAGGGATGGAAGAATGGACAACAACATGGATGGAGGGAATTCGCGCCCAAGGAAACTCAGGAAGCTTGATACTGAGAAGAAACATCATTATCTTGTTGCTGCTAATAGATGGAGAATATATTTGCCACACATATGTATATCTGGTTATCTGATTATTTGGTTATCATAAATGATGGTTTATCATATATGATAAAATAAAGGACTGTTAATTCTAGTCAAATTGGAGATGCCAGGACACTAAAATTGAGTAAAGGCTTCTGGGCTGCTAGGCCATTTGATCAATTTAAATGTGCTTTCTGCAGAAATGGGACAAGGTGCAGAATGGTGCCAGCTTGTCTAGATCCCAGATAAGAGTTGCGGGGCAAGAATGGGACATCTGCAGCTTTTTACAATTCGGTGTAAATTGCATGAAACGGATTGGGCAAATGCAAACCAGACATACACATTATATATATTGTTGCAAAGGTTTACTTTGCTAGATGTTGATTGGGTTTAGTGTTTATCGTTGTCTGGGTTTCTTGAATATCTGGGCAAATGTTGCTATGGTTGCTTTCTTCCAGAAGCTCCATTTGAATACAATGTATTGGTTACTGTATTTTTGGGTTAGGGAAATGTCTATCATGTACTGTGTTAATCGATATCTGTTACTGGACTGTAAACCGACCACCCCCATAGGGTTCGGCCTCTCAAAGCTTGGGGACCTATAACAGGTAGCTCCCACGAGGTCCTGTGTTGCTCTTCTGGAAGAACGCTTGGGACTGCGTAACCTTTGTTAGTGTCTCTGCTTGCACAAGACTAGAAGGGCTTGGCCAAGCAAATACAAGGATCTAATCCGTGGTGGTTAGGTATAGTAGTGGGGAACGGTTATTGTGTTTTTCCAAAATAAAATTTAGATGTGCAAGCGCTTGACTTAGTATTTTATTGATTGAAACTAGCTTGGGGGAAGTTTAGAACAAGCTATTTACAGGAGGGGGTGCAGGTGAACCTCTGCCGCACCTGGAACGACTGCTTGGGCCCTTGAACGGAGTCAAGGGGGGAGCTAAAGCGACAAGTGTAGCATTTCCTGCGGTTGTAAGGGAAAGTGCCATTGAGGGGGTGGTTTGGGAACGGACGTATTGACCAGGGAGTTATGGTGGATGTGGTCTCTGCGGAAAGCAGACAGGGAAGGAGATGGGAAGATGTGGCCAGTGGTGGAATCCCGTTGGAGGTGGCAAAAATTTTGGAGGATTATTTGTTGTATGTGACGGCTGGTAGGGTGGAAGGTGAGGAAAGGGGGTCTCTGCCCTTGTTACGAGGGTGGGGATGGGGAGTGAGAGCAGAGTTACGGGGTATAGAAGAGACCCTGGTGAGAGCCTCATCTATAGTAGAAGAGGGGAACCCCCATTCACTGAAGAATGAGGACGTCTCCGATGCCCTGGTGTGGAACACCTCATCCTGATGCAGATGCGGCTTAGACGGAGGAATTGGAAGTAGGGGATGGCATCCTTACGGGAAGCGGGGTGGGAATAAGTGTAGTCCAGATAACCATGGGAGTCAGTGGGTTTATAGTGGATGTCGGTCAGTGGTCTATCACCTGCGATGGAGATAGTGAGGTCCAGAAATGGTAGGGTAATGTCGGAAATGGTCCAGGTGTATTTGAGTGCCGGATGGAAGTTAGTGGTGAAATGGATGAAGTCAGTGAGTTGTTTGTGGGTGCAGGATGTAGCACCAAAGCAGTCGGCGATGTAGCGGAGGTAGAGTTTGATGATAGGGCCCTGGTACGCCTCGAACAAACATTGTTCGACGTACCCTCCAAAGAGACAGGCATAGCTTGAGCACATGTGCATGCCCATACCTATGCCTAGTATTTGGAGGAAATGGGAGGAGTAAAAAAAATAGTTGTTAAGGATAAGGACCAGTTCCGCTAGGCAGAGGAGAGTATTTGTAGACGGGAATTCATTGGTTCTGCGGTCGAGAAAGAAAGGGAGGGCTTTGAAACTCTCCTGGTGGGGGATGGAGGTGTAGAGTGAGTGGACGTCTATGGTGAAGATGAGGGAATGAGGGCCTCAAAAATGGAAGTCATGGAGTAGAAGAAGAGTGTGTGAAGTGTCTTGAACATAAGTAGGGAGGGATTTAACCAGGGGGGATAGGATGGAGTCAAAGTATGTGGAAATAAGTTTGGTGGGACATGAACAGGTAGAAACAATGGGTCTGCCAGGACTGTCAGGTTTGTGGACTTTGGGGAGAAGGTAAAATCGGGCCGTGCGGGGCTGGGGAACAATGAGGCTGGAGGGTTGGGAGCACCGGAAGTGATGAAGTCAGTGATAGTGCCAGCGATAGTGGCCTGGTGATTGTCTGTGGGGTCATGGTCCAAGGATAAATAGGAGGAGGTGTCTGAGAGTTGCCGCGTAGCCTCAGCCTTGTAGAGATCAGCGCGCCAGACTACCACGGCACCTCCCTTGTTGGCAGGTTTGATCACCCAGTCTGGGTTGTTGCAGAGTGAATGGAGGGCTGTATGTTCAGGGGGGGAGAAGTTAGAGTGAGACAGGGGAGTGGAGAAGTTGAGGCGGTTGATGTCCTGCTGGCAGTTTAAAATAAAACGGCCTAAAGCCGGTAGATGGCCATGAGGGGTCGTCCAAGAGGAGGGGGTCTGTTGGAGAATGGAGAAGGGGTCATCACTGGGCGGCGAGGACTCCTACCCATGGAAAAACACTTTGATGCGGAGGCGACGGAAGAAGAATTCCACATCGTGGTGGACGCGGAACTCATTGAGGTGGGGACGGAGGAGAACAAAGGTGAGACCTCTGCTGTGGACAGTCCATTCGATATCCGAGGGGGAGGTCAGGGGGTATGGTGAACACGGCAAGGATGGTGGTTAGGCCGGAGGAAGGCAGGTGAGTGGACTGAGGGCGATGCGACATCTGGTGCGGGGGTGGTGGGTGGTCAGGGAGGAAGGGGGTATGAGGACTGTAATGTGGGTGGGGAAGAGCTGAGGTCACATGGTTTGAGGGGGAAGGGGAAGACCCAGTGGAACAACCACAGAGGAATCCTGTCCTTTGCATAAAGTGACAGAATTACTTTATGTGATTGATTGCCTGCTTCTAAAAGGGCAATGGTCAGGGGTGTTTAGACAGCCATGTACTCGCTGTCCGCCACTAATTCTATTTGCAAAGCACCTTTTTGGACATTGAAGAAATATTCTACAAAGAACATACTCTGTTGCTCATTGACACTTATTTTAAACACCTTTTTTTCTCTTTGTGCTTCTTCAACAGCTGATGCAATTGGCAACAAATATAAGTATACAGATACAAACTTGATCAGTGTTGGAATTGAAAGTTTGCTGCATGTTAAGTAACACAAGATGAATCAAAACATCCTGCTCTACGTGTTCTACTTAGTTTGGTCTGAATAAATGGCAGTAGTTACATACGTTATCCTGGAAGGATCTGAAGAAGGGTCTTAACCCGAAACATCACCCATTCCTTCTCTCCAGAGATGCTGCCTGTCCTGCTGAGTTACTCCAACTTTGATTGTCTACCTTTGATTTAAACCAGCATCTGCAGTTCTTTCTTACGCATCCTGGAAAGAGTATCTGAAGAAGGATTCTGTCCTGAAATATTGCCTATCCATGGCCTCCTGAAATGCATCCTGAAATGCTGCCTGACCCACTGAGTTACTTCTGCACTTTGTGCTCTATGCAATGTTCCAGTATCTGCAGTTCCTTGTGTCTCCTGGAAGGATAGTCCAATATGGCTATCTTTGTACAACAACGGGATAAGATAAGGAGATTCACTCTGCTGGGACTATACTATTGACAATCAATGAGTCAACAGAAATCAGATGAACAGATATGTAAGATCATAGAAAAATGCAAGAACAATATGGTTATTATAGTGGGGGATTTTAATTTTCCTAATATTGAAAATGGGATTGCCATATTGCAAGGGGCTTAGAGGAATTTGTTAAGCATGTCCAAATTAGCTATAAGTAAAATAAATTCTGAATATAGTTGTGCAAGAGATGGGCTGTACACAACCTTTCTTAAAAAATGAAATTAGGCAGTGCCAGTGCCAGTGCCAGTACCAGTGCCAGTGCCAGTGCCAGTGAGGGAGCACTTAGGGAATATAAACTATAATTCTGCAAGTTTCAAGATAGCCATGGAAAAGGATAAGATTTGACCTCAAGAAATGGTCTTGAATTGGGAGAATAGAATTTCAGTAGCACAAATGAGGAACCAGCGAGAATTGGGATTAAAAACATGTGGGTAAAATGGCAGCGGGCAAGTGGAAGACTTTTGAAAGAGACTTAGAAGAGTTCCCATTAGTGTGAAAGGCAAAGATGGTAGGTTTAGGGAACCTTGGACGACAAAGGATTTTGAAGGTTTTATTTACAAGAAAATTAAACATTTGAGGTGTGATTGGTAAATTTTGAGCACATGTTGGAAGTTAGAATTAAATTCCCACAAGGGCAAGGTGATGCATTTTGGGAAGTCAAATAAATGTGGGACCTATGCAGTAAATTGCGTAGCTCTGAGGAACACAAGTAGAGCGGTGAAGAAGGCATACGGCTTGCTGGACTTCATATGTATAGAACATAATAGATTGTTGCAACTATTGTACGCTGTTCTGGTCATCACATGATGGGAAGGATGTGATTACGCTGGAGATTCACAAGAGTATTGCATGGACTGGAGGAGATGTTGCAGAGTATTTGCCAATACTGTTTTGCAACTTATTATCACCACTCCTCATGCCCCTCTTTCAGGCAGTGCATTCGAGAACATTAAAATTGCTATACTTTACAAAAAATTTCCTATCCAACCTGTATTTTGGCAAAATACCTTGAATCTTTTTAACAAAACATTTCTCATTATTTATTCTATCAAATGCCTTCAAGATCATGTCATACCAGGTAAAATCATATTGAAGCACTGTCAACTGATATGCATACTATAGGCGTTGAAATTTAGCTCTAATTATGAAGAAGATTAATTTTGTACATTGTGAAGTTGGAGTGAATCCATTTGCAATTACTGAAACTGAAATTATCCAATAAAACTTTGGCATGGTGTCATATTTTCCGTGTGGTGTAATGTAACAAGCAAAATATCTCATCTGTGACCTGCGAGTTCCAGGTGTTTTTCCGTTCATGTGGAAGATTGTTGTAACCCACTGGTGACTTCATTGCTCATGAGTCTGAATGTTGTAAATGAATATCAGATTCTCTATGGCTCACCGAAGGATCAGACTGAAACTTCCAAAGTCTCAGTTGAGTCACTGAATCATATTAGGAAATCATCATATTTCTTTTGTAATACTGAGAAGGCTAAGGTCTAAAGAAAATGAAAACGTGGCCATGAGTTTACCTTGACCGTCTTCCACCATTGTGTCAATCAACTCATCTAAATTCTCAGATTGCTGATTTTCTCATTTGATTTCAGTGGCCATAAATTAATCTTTATCAGCCAAACTGGTACTTAAAACAGCCATTCCTATTTCATTTCGGAGTCACGTGAGTGACTTCGTGAAGAGCCCGCCGGCGCGCATGCTCAACATATCGTCGTAACGCGTTGCTGCGACGGCTGGCGGTGGAGCGCGCTCCTCGCCAGCCCTTCATAAGGGGCCACGGAGGTAAGTATTCTACCTTTAGTTGGTGGTCCTTGTTGTCTGATTATGTCTTGCAGCAAGGACATGGATGGGAGTTTGAAGGGCCGGAGGACGTCAGGACGAGTTCGCCGGTCAACAGTTCCGGGGCCTTTACCATCGGCAGTACCTGCAGCGCAGGCCGGGACTCAGGCGGAGATGTGGGTAAGCCCTGTGATTACAGGTCCAGATCCGCCAGCACACCACAGCTCGGAGGAGTTCGACGAGGAGGAGTGTGGTGTGCCGCCAGAGCAGGGGGACCCTGCCATGGCAGTCAGGTTGTCAGCGGGCTCGCTGGCGACCTCGAGCAGGGCACGTGCCGTTGCACGGCCTGTTCCACTCAGCCCTCCGAGAAGGGGGAGGGCAGGAGCCCAGAAGCCTAACCCTGTTAGGGCTAAGGCATTGCCTATCGCGGAGGAGCGGTCAGGTTCCAGGGCGAGACCCGGGGCGGCTGTGAGGTCCAGCCGGCACACCCCGACTCTCGACGCCGGGACGGGTCGGTCGAGTCGGGTCTCGTCACGGTCGCCGAGCCCCCCATGGATGGGTGGGCGAGACCATGCGTCGGCAACGTCCACGATGTGGGCAGCCGGCAAGACTGCGCGGGCCCCAGGCAGCCATGCTTCGGCTGGTGCCGACACCTCGCCGCAAGTGCCCTTAGTGGCAGCGGCTTCAGCTCCCGCTAAACGGAGGCGGTTGAACACGCCCGCGCAGGAATCGCGCAGTTTCGCCTCGGCGGCTGTTAGCGACAACTACCGGCACCGGCAGGGCCTCGACGAGGTGCGGGCCGATGACAGGAGCCCGGTTTTCTTTTCAGAGCCGGAGGACTCCGACCACCTGAGTGTTCAGGGTGAAGGGCGTATTGACCGTATGGAGCGGCTGCTGGAGCTCCTGCTTCAACGTCAACAACAGCAGGGCAGCAACAGGCACAGGGCGTCTTCACCAACATCTACTATCAGCCTGGAGCAGCAGGAGGAGGAGGTTCTGGTGGATCCCGTACCACCTCCGTTGGAGGTGCCAGCGGAGGAACTCTTGGATGTGGCGACCAAATTCGCGGCCCCACATACGGCTGGTCTTCCTCTAAATACAAAGCTGGCAGCCACAGTGGACTTTCTTAATAATCAGGTGCTGCAGGAAGAAGTCCTCATCCAGGCTATGAGCCGTCACAAGGCTCCATCAAACTGCAACTCCCTCAACGTGCCTGTGGTCAATACGCCAATATGGGGCAACATCAGTGCGGCTATCCGTCAACAGGAGCTAAAATTGCAGCGGATCCTGAAACTCCTCACGGCCGGTATTACCGCCTTTGCGCGGTCGGTGGACGGGGACGAACTGAATTTGGACCAGGAAGATGCTCTGGCCTTATTGTGCGCGACCCAGCACGAAATCAACGGGTTTCGCAAAAACAGCATCCGCCCAGCACTCAACCCGAAGTTTGCAGGATTGTGCAAACCACCGCCGCCACCGCCGCCCCGTCAGCTCTTTGGTGAGGACCTCTCGAAGAGAGTCAAAGAGCTTGACGAACAAGCCAAAACGGTGGGGATCATGCGCTCTCAGAGTGCCCCCACACCGTCAGGCTCAAAAGCTCCATACATTCGCTCACGAGGGTCGGCCAGTGCCTCGACGAGGACTCGCCCTCTAGCTCCACAACGACAACAGCACCAGAACCAGCACCAAGGATCTTTTTTAGGACAGGGTCGGCAGAGACCTTTGTGGAAATCGAAGACGCCGCGCCCTCAAGCCAACCCAGCACCTCCACGGCCACCCACACGTGTCAAGGGCCGCCGGTAACCACGGAGGTGAGGGGGTCTGGTTCTCTTTTTTCTCTCTGTTTAACTTCCCATGTTGGTGGTCGGTTACGGTTGTTTTTGGATGCATGTGGTAATTTTACTGGTGATGAGTATGTGTTGCGGAATATTCAGGGGCATAAAATTGAGTTTATTAATGGCGACATTCCTCCATCCCAGCACATGCCTGGTCGTACGTTCAAATTGTCTGCTGCAGAACAGGCAGCAGGTTATAAGGAGATTTTAAGTCTGGAACAGAAGGGTGTGATTGAGAAAACGGTGCATGAGCCAATTGAATTTGTTTCGAACATATTTACTAGACCTAAGAAGGATGGAGGCTGTCGTGTCATTATTGATCTAACCCGTTTGAATACGTTTGTAACATATACTCATTTTAAAATGGATACGTTTGAAACAGCCAAATCATTGATTTCTCATGGCTGCTTTATGGCATGCATTGATTTGAGGGATGCATATTATTCAGTATCCATCCAGAAATATGACAGAAGGTTTTTGAAATTTATCTGGATGGGGCAACTTTGGCAGTATAAGGCTTTGCCTAATGGGCTCACTACAGCCCCTAGATTGTTCACTAAATTGGTGAAGCCAATCATGGCTTATTTGAGACAACGACATCATATAGTTATGGCCTATTTAGATGATGTCTTTATTGTGGGCCACACCCTGCAATTGGCTGAACAGGGTGTTGCAGCTGCTGTCAATATATTTCAACAATTAGGATTCATTGTCCATCCAGAGAAATCGAAGTTCTGCCCTGCCCAGGTAATTAATTACCTAGGGCTCACGGTGAACTCAATGAGCATGAGGATAACTATACCAATTAACAAAATTGAGGAAGTCACTAAGGTGTGCAGAGATTTAATTGGCACCAATATACCATCGATTCGGCATACAGCCACAGTAATTGGCAAGCTAGTGGCTAGTTTCCGGCAGCACGATATGGACCTTTGCATTATCAGAATTTGCAAAGAGCTAAAATTACTGCGTTAAAACGGAACGCTGGTCATTACGATCGATCAATGCAGCTGCCGTCCGAAGCGATAACTGAGTTGCAATGGTGGGTGTGTCACATTAGCAACTCATTTAAGCCTGTTAGGGAGGCTAATCCGGTGGTATATTTACAGACTGATGCAAGCTCCAATGGCTGGGGAGCTACTGATAATTGCTCTAGTTGTGGGGGCAGATGGGACACCCTTGAGGCATCGATGTTGTTGACTCAAGGGATTAACTATTTGGAGTTGCTGGCAGCATTCCACGGACTTCGTGCATATTGTTCCAAGCTTGTTGGAGCACACGTCCATCTCCAAATAGACAACACCACAGCTGTGGCATATTTAAACCATATGGGTGGTACCAGGTCAGTTTCGTGTGACAAATTGGCTAACTCAATTTGGCTCTGGTGTGTTCAAAGAGACATTTGGATTTCAGCTACCTATTTGCCAGGTGAGCTTAATACTGTGGCGGACACCAGGTCACGCAAATTTAATGACAACATTGAATGGATGTTGCATCCTGAGATTTTTTCTAAAGTCACAGCCAAATTTGGTAAACCGGACATTGACCTTTTTGCGTCACGGTTGAACCATCAGGTACCAGCCTACGTTTCATGGGAACCAGATCCTGGGGCAATAGCGCTAGATGCATTCTCGCTGGACTGGGGGAATTGGTTTTTCTATGCCTTCCTTCCGTTTTGCCTCATCAGTCGGGTATTGCGAAAGATTCAGGCAGATGCTGCCAAGGGCATCCTTATTATACCCGACTGGTCCACACAGCCTTGGTATCCGGTGGTCTTTGACATGCTCAACGAACCTTGGGTCCTTTTGAAGGGTTGCCCACAATTGGTTACTCACCCTGTCTCAGGGGAGCCACATCCCTGCCATGGCTATTTAAATTTGTTGGCTTGCAGGTTCTGAACAGGCCGTTAGTCCAATACGGCCTCTCGGCTCGGACCATGGATACCATTGGGGCGTCGTGTCGAGAGTCTACAAGGCGAAGATACCGCTCGCATATTAAGAAGTGGGAAGCCTACTGCAGCCGCTCTCGCATCACGTACGATGACGTGACAATAACCGACGTCCTGGAATTCCTCGCGGGGTTGCACCATGATGAACACTTAAGTTACAGTGCCATCAACAGCGCCAGAAGTGCGCTATCATTCTACCTCAAGATTGGGGTAGGATCCAACAGGCTAGTGTCCAGACTCATGCGGGGTATATTCAATATGAATCCGCCTTCACCACGCTATAATATCATCTGGGATGTCAGGGACGTATTAACCCTGCTCAGGACGTGGTCTCCCATGGAAGGGCTCCAACTGGACCAACTCACCATGAAACTGGTGATGTTACTAGCGCTGACTTCAGCTCAGAGGGTACAGACACTACACAAACTTCGTGTCGACAGAATGACATCTACCCCTACAGAAGTAGTCTTTTTCATTGACGAGCTACTAAAGCAGCATAGACCTGGGTGCACAGGGCTGCAGCTGAAGTTCCCGGCATACCCCGCAGATGCTAGGCTATGTTTAGCCTCACATATCCGCCACTATGTCAAGGTGACGGCACGCATCAGAGGAATGGAGAGATACCTGCTTGTCACTCATAAGAGACCTCATCATCGAGTGACAGTCCAGACGATATCCAGGTGGCTTCGAGTCGTCTTGGGTAAGTCAGGTATCGACACTAATGTGTTCAAGTCTCATTCCACCAGGGCTGCATCGACGTCAGCGGCGAGGGTCATGGAGGTGCCCATGGACCAAATTCTCGCCACAGCAGGATGGGTGAATGAAGCTGTGTTCCAGCGTTTTTATAACAAGCCTGTTGCTGCTCCTCTACAGTTCGCAGAAGCCGTGCTGAATGCAGGTCAAGAACGTGGAGATGTCCCCGCATGAGGGGTTTTTGATTTGTTATTAATAAATATGCTCTTGTTTTGCAGTATGAACTATTGAGCAAGTTTGTCCTCCCATCCATCCCTGGTAGTGGTGTGTCAGCATGGACGTGGTCCAGGGCGTGTAATCACAGAAGCTTTGAAGTCTTCACGAAGTCACTCACGTGACTCCGAAATGAAATAGTAAGATTGAACGAGAACTTACCAGTTCGAAGGTTGATCTTTATTTCATGAGGAGTCGAAGTGAGGGATTTCGTGCCCACCTCGCCCAACCCTCAATCACCTTCATCTGGTAATCTTAGTCAATTCAATCATACTATGCGAAGTCATTTCTATTGTTGGTTCTGTGATTCCACGCCGCTACTTTGAAGTATGTCGAGCATGCGCGCCGGCGGGCTCTTCACGAAATCCCTCACTTCGACTCCTCATAAAATAAAGATCAACCTTCGAACTGGTAAGTTCTCGTTCAATCTTACTATTCCCACCTACATTCTTTGACAATAGTATACCTCCCTCTGAAAAGTAGTATCATGCTCACCAAAAGGGTGGGAAATCTGTGCAATTCTTTGCCACATAAGGCCGTGGAGGCCAATTCAATGAAAATGTTTTCATGCAGATGTAGATAGATTCTTCATTAGTATGGGTGCCACGGGTTATGGGACGAAGGCAGGATAATGGGGTTACGAGGGAGAGATACTGTAGATCAGCCATGATTGAATGACAGAGTAGACTTGATAGGCCGAATGACTTAATTCTGCTCCCATGGCTTACAACATTATGAAAACTTTTTGGTGGCACCTACCTAACTTGAAAGCACATGCAGGTATTTAAACAGATCACTGTTCAAAAGATCTAGGTGGTGATCTCTTTGCACCACCTAAAGATTCAACGTCACAAATTGTCCTGGATCTAAATCTTAGCATTTTCTACATAACAAGACAGTGGATGTACCTTCACCAGAAGATCTGCATTATTTTAAGAAGGCAGCTCACTACTGTAATCTAGAGAGCACTAAATGCTGATCTTGCCAGAAAGACTCACTGAGAGGGCAGGTCCATCGTAAGTAAGGAAGCACCAATCCCAACTTAGTCATAGAATCATAGAGTAATACAGGGTGGAAACAGGCCCTTCGGCCCAACCTGTCCACATCTCCAACATGTCCCAGCTACACTAGTCCCACATGGGACTTCCCCTCATCCCAACTTCCTCTCCAATCAATGCATCACTCTAACTTAAGTGTGTACAACCATTCCTTCATTATTGCTTGGTCAAAACCATGTTACTACCACATTGACTGCAGCAGCTCAAGTCAACGGCTCACCATCTCCTTTTCAAGAGTAAGAGATTACAAATGGGTTGCACCACTGATGTATCCAGAACTCATGTCACCACCTGCCTTTTTGTGGATCATTCAGTAGGTTGCCAATTGTGTTGAAGAAGAATGCAACAACATTGCATATAAATTAAGATATATTGTCTCAGGTGGGACGCTGGAAAATCTCAGTAGGAAAATAATTTTAGCTGGGGAAAAAAATCACGTTATAGTGCACATTGGTAGAGTTGCTGACTTACAATGCTTACAGCCCTAGAGACCCAGGTTCAATCCCGACTACAGGAGCTGTCTGTACGGAGTTTGCACGTTCTCCCCGTGAACATGTGTTTTTCTCCGAGATCTTCGGTTTCCTCCCACAATCCAAAGACGTACAACTTTGTAGGTTAATTAGCTTGGTATTACTGTAAATTGTCCCTAGTATGTGTAGGATAGTGTTAGTGTGCAGGGGATTGCTAGTTGGTGCAGATTCAGAGGGCCGAAGGGCCTGTTTCCATGCTGTATCTCTAAACTAAACTAAACTAGTGTAGCATAATGGGAATTTTACGTAATATTAATCTTGCAAATAAAATGAATGCTCAAAAATACTATTTCCACATTATATTTTAGAGTTCTGGGGGGTCGTAAATGCTAAAGATATATTTTACCGAGAAATGTTGAGCAAAACAACTCCAATAATACAATAAATATAATACTGTTGAGGAGATAGCTGTCAGAGGAACACACAAAACTGCCAGCATGCTCCCTCAACAGTGAGCGATAAAACTCTAGTGCTGCTAGGCAGTTATCCCCCTCCTCCCTCATCCTGCTCAACATAAAGTTTCATCTGCTTTTGTCACCGGAGAAATTATGAAAGTGTCACCATCGCATAGCAGCTCATTCAATGAGATCCTCAATTTTAGCAGGGCACATTTTAATGCAAATACAGCAGCACAATTTCCAGGCCCTAATAGCTTCTTACAAATGATGTGCCATTACAACAAGGTTTATTTAAACAAATTTAATACATCTTTAATCAAGCCAGAGAGAGTTTTCAAAGGTCACACTGCAAATCAGGATCACTGTATTGCCTATCAAGGTATTCATTTCGAGAAAGGAAAATTATTTCTTGAATGAGTAATTTTCAGCAAATTTGTTTGGTCTTACTTAAACTAAAGCTTAATTACAAGTCCTTTGTCTAAATGAAATGGTGAAATATTTCCTTTCGCATTAAAATTTAACTCTTACACAGCTCTCCTTTCTGTTATGATTTGATATTTGTACATAAAGAATAGCTCAAGAAGAAGCAGCTAACTAAATAAAGGTAGGACCCAGCTGATAGTATGAAAAATGGATTTTCATTACCGTTTCATTGATTCTTGTAAATAACAGCCTAGGGCCTGTTACAAAGGAAGGAAATGGTAATAATTTAATCTGAGGTGACACAAACCAAAATGTATGTGGACAAAATCATCCTTGAATATTAAATAACTGTCTGGAGTCAGTAAAAAAGGGTTGCGGGTGAATTTAAATGTATGCAGATAGCTCAGTAATGTCTTAAACAACACAAATTAAACATTCGTGTCATAAATCACATTTGCTACCATGGATATGCCTTGTTATGCAGGAGTTTAAAACCTGAAAGGTTAAAGCACTTGGCGCATTAAATTCCATGAGGATAATTAATACATTTCTTGTGGCTATTTATAAGAAATGGAAAATATAGTCCTCTCAGCTGTGACACTACAGTAATTTGAGAAAAGGGAAAAAAAATTCAAAGCACAAAAAAGGGTTTAAAATGGGCATCTATTACAGCTCACAAATGCTGGGTGTGATTTTAAGCATTACCATACTGTATTATGCATGAAATTCAATAGGAAAATGCATTATCATAACCATTGTGGCTGATTTCATTTAAGTCAGTACTAAAACACTTGGATTTTCAACAACAACATTTCTAAAGATTTTTCAATGGCAGGAACGGTTCAAATCTTTTTCTAGATCTTTTCTCCAAGTATTCCTGAAGCCGAAGTGTCAGACAGCAACATAGATTCTAGTACAGATTTACCACCAATTTTCCGGCAACTGATGGTCCGGCATCTCATTTAATTCGGACAGAATTACGAGAGCATACGTGAAATCCCCCCCGGAGGTCCCCCGAAAACATGGTGCCTGGGCCAGGTGAGGCAGCCAAACTCTACCTCATTGGGAGTTCTGCGCTAATTGGCAGGTCGAATTTACCCCCTGCAGCTGGGGCTCTGAAATTCTAACCCGTCCAGTGCCGGCAGAACTGTTCCCACAACCAACTTCCGAGGCTGACTTTGCGGGCTGGTACCTGAGCCCCTGGGAAACCGAGGTGGACTGTTCTGGTACCGTTGAACTTCTCTCAGACATCATGACCTCTTTTTGTCCAGCAAAACAGATAATACAGAAATGTTCTGGAACGAAGGGTGCAGGAAAACCGAAGGTGGACCTGTACCTCCACGAGGTATTCCATTCTTATAATACACTGAACATCAGCACCCTATCCTCCTGACAAGACAGAGGCAGTGAGAGAATGTTACCAGCCACTCCTTCAGTGAAGACTAGTTGGCATGGAATGACAATTTAAATTGAAACCCGCTGTGCGCAGTTAAGGCACGAGACCAAAAAGGACCATATTTCTCTTTAACACAAAATATGGCTGAGCATGTATCAGGAATGCTGACCTAAACAGTTCTGTGACTTAATTAATGCAAATTAAAATGGAAATTTCTAAGAATGTTTTCAATCTTTTCAGTAAAACATGAATCAACTATTGAATATTAAGAAATTAAACAAAAATATTTGATTATAAAGGTGACCTATTTAAAGAAGATGAATTAATTATTTTTTTAATATTAGTTTCCTTTAACCCCATTATTAAAATATTTTTTCCATGTTGATTGCATACTAGAGATAGTCAATAGCCTTCAAAAATACATTTTTGTGTGAAGTGTTTTGAGGTGCACCAATGTAATAGGCACTATACAAATGTAAACATTATATTTCTGTATTATAACATGATTTTCAGTCAGTACAGGACTGCAGGGTGAAAATTATTATGAATGTATATGCAATTGGAAACCAGATCAAAGGCACTTGCCTTTGCACTGGTGGGTTTGTCTGAGGCTACAACACAGGAGATTTGCATAGAGTTGGTTTACGGCTAATGCAGCTCTCCTGCAGGTCTGAGCCATTAATCAAAAGATATCTTACGTTTCCAGCAGGTAATTTAACACCTCCAGGTACACAAATTGACTCAGGACAGCCCCTCATGTGAATCCCCAAGAGGAACTGTATTGATTTCAAGACATCTCTCTCCAAACTGGATAGGGTCCCTTTGGGGATGAACCCTCAACAAAATCTTGCGGTGTTAGAGCGAGCAAAACAAAAAGAATAGTGAGGCAGACGACATTGGTTGTGCCAATGTCTGTACTCTAATGCAACCCATTTGATTTAAACATCATGAATATAAAATGTTGTGGCTCAGTTCATTAAGTCATATATTTAAAAAATTGCCCATGGTAATATACAAAGTTACAATTTTAACAATATCCATTCAATACAGTGAAATTTACAACTGTCTTCACAATTTTTACAGAAATGATCTTGCATTTTACCTCCACACCAGCCCACTATATCTGTTTGCATCCATACTTTATATTACCACAGTAAAATATGTAAACCTTTTAAGATAAAGTGTATTTTTAATGCAGCTTCACATATACAATTGGGTATTTGTTGACTATTCAGAACAATTAAACAGATAAATACAGTCTGAATGCTTTCCCTTTCAAATGAGTGTAGAGGTAGCCTCCAGCTAGACAGTAATTATTCCTAACGATAAATTAAATCATTACCTTACTGACTTCCGTTTTTCATTTTGATAGGGAAATTACCTTTTATGTGGAGCTTTACCCGAAAGCAATGGTTTGCAATTTTTTGATAAAAAAATAAAACAAACTGACCCTGGGAAAAGCTATTTGCTTGCGAGAACAAGGACCATATATGCATTTCCTCATTACATTTCCATTTAATTCAGCTAGTTTTAAACATCCAATTTAAATGCTCTGTTAATACATGGACATAGATACAGAACTTTTGTTTACCTTGTTTGTACCTTTAGAAAGGAAATGAGGAGGAATTTTGTTTAGCCAGAGGGTTGTGAATCTATTTAAATCATTGCCACAGACGGCGGTGGATGCCAAGTCTTTGGGTACTTTTAAAGCAGAGATTGATCTGTAATTCTTGATTAGTAAGGGTGTCAAAGGTTACGAGGAAAAGGCAGGAGAATGGGGTTGAGAGGGAAAGATAGATCAGCCACAATTGAATGCTGGAGCAGACTCGATGGTCTGAATGGCCTAATTTTGCTCCTTTGTCTTATGAACCTATGACGGTATGTATGAAGGTGGAAATTGTAAAATGTTTTGTGAGTATAAAATAGCAAGGCAACTTTTAACCAACATACTCCTGTCCTAAATATATTAAAATACTAGGCTGAGTGGGACCTGTTGGGTCCCGGCATCACATGGGAGGGCTGGTCCCCCAACGCAATATTCCACCTCTCCACCAATTCCAATATTGGTGGTCAGTGGGGGGGGGGGGGGGGGGGCTTTCTGGAGCGCTAGTATGGTTGTCGTGAGCTGAAGGGACTTGTTTCCAGAGGGCTAGTATGGACATTGTGGGCCGAATTAATTCTTGGGCTGGTGGCTCAGTCACTCAAGCCTGTTGTGCTGGCAGCTCGCTCACTCACGGTTGGTGGGCTGGCAGTTGACTCACGGTTATTCCTTGAAATTCCATTTCAAGCAGGGTGCAATGCCACCAAATTCAAGTGCAGTTTCATACCAATTCAAACAGGGTGCAAGGCCACCAAATTCAAGTGCAGTGTCACCCCCTCCCAACAAAAGGGGCATGGCCTTCATGGTGTGATTGACAGGAGAGAGAATCTCAACATTTTTAAACACTAATAACTCTTTTATGTTTCATCGATGGGAAAAATTCTCAGCACCTGATGAGCGGAGGGGGACTGAATAAGATGGCCAAAAAACACAGTCGTACGTGGTAGTGTCTTTTCTAAAATCAATATAAACGCAAACAGGAAGTGGTCAAAATTAAACTTTTAATAATATATAGAAGACAAGGCAACTTTAAATATGCAAGGCAGCTTTAATTAGCCAAGACAGCTTTAATTAGGCAAGGCAGCTTTAATTAGGCAAGGCAGCTTTAATTAGGCGAGGCAGCTTTAGCACTTTCAAACCAAAGGCAACACAGCTTTAGCATTTTCAAACCAAAGGCTACACAACTTTAGCACTTTCAAACCAAAGGCAACACAGCTTTAGCACTTTCAAACCAAAGACATCAATGATTTGGATGAAGGAATTCAAAGTAACATTAGCAAATTTGCAGATGACACAAAGCTGGGTAGCAGTGTGAACTGTGAGGAGGATGCTATGAGAATGCAGGGTGACGGGGTGACTTGGACAAGTTGGGGGAGTGGGCAGATGCGGATAAATGTGAAGTTATCCACTTTGGTATGAAAAACAGGAAGACAGATTACAATCTGAATGGCGTTGGGAAAAGGGAAAATACAATGGGATCTGGGGGTCCTTGTACATCAGTCTATGAAAGTAAGCATGCAGGTACAGAAGGCAGTGAAGAAAGCGAATGGCATGTTGGCCTTTATAACAAGAGGAATTTAATATAGGAGGTCCTGCAGATGTACAGAGCCATAGTGAGACCACACCTGGAGTATTGAGTGCAGTTTTGGTCCACTAATTTGAGGAAGGACATTCTTGCTATTGAGGGAGTGCAGCGTAGGTTTACAAGGTTAATTCCCGGAATGGCGGGACTGTCATATGCTGAGAGAATGGAGCAGCTGGGCTTGTACACTCTGGAGTTTAGAAGGATGAGAGGGGATCTAATTGAAACATATAAGATTGTTAAGGGCTTGACACGCTAGAGGCAGGAATCATGTTCCCGATGTTGGGGGAGTCCAGAACCAGGGGCCACAGTTTAAGAATAAGGACTAAGCCATTTAGAACAGAGACGAGGAAACATTTTTTCTCACAGAGAGTGTTGATTCTGTGGAATTCATTTTTTCTCCCAGAAAGTGGTGAATCTGTGGAGGCAGGTTCTCTGGATGCTTTCAAGAGAGAGCTAGATAGGGCTCTAAAAAATAGTGGAGTCAGGGGATATGTGGAGAAGGCAGGAACGGGGTACTGATTGTGGATGATCAGCTATGATCACATTGAATGGCAGTGCTGGCTCGTAGGGCCAAATGGCCAACTCCTGCACCTATTGTCTATTGTCTATCGTTTAACACAGCTTTAACACTTTCAAACCAAAGGCAACACAGCTTTAGCACTTTCAAACCAAAGGCAACTCAGCTTTAGCACTTTCAAACCAAAGGCAACACAGCTTTAGCACTTTCAAACCAAAGGCAACACAGCTTTAGCACTTTCAAAACAAAGGCAACACAGCTTTAGCACTTTCAAACCAAAGGCAACACACCTTTAGCACTTTCAAAACAAAGGCAACACACATTTAGCACTTTCAAACTAAATGCAACACAGCTTTAGCACTTCCAAACCAAATGCAACACAGCTTTAGCACTTTCAAACCAAGGCTACACAGCTCTAGCACTTTCAAACCAAGGCTACACAGCTTTAGCACTTTCAAACCAAAGGCAACACAGCTTTAGCACTTTCAAACCAAACGCAACACAGCTTTAGCACTTTCAAACTACATTTTCAAACCACATTTAGGGCATTGACAGGTCAGTAAATCCACTCACAGTTTAGTAGACATGTGTTCAGTGTAATTCACAGCTCAGACTGAGAATTACAACCTCTCGCTCCCCCATCTTGCAGAGAACTGAGGCACCTCCACACTTTCGGGTTTTATAGTTCCTCCAGAAGGGTCGTGGCCTTCAGGAGAGAGAATCTCAACATTTTCTAAACACTAATAACTCTTTTATTTTTCATCGATGGGAAAAATCCTCTTGTACTGTGCAGCGGAGGGGGACTCTGAGAAAGATGGCCAAAAATCACAGCCGTAAGTGGCAGCGTTTATTGTCAAATCAATATACAGAACAACAGGAAGTGGTCTAGATGATACTTTTAGTAATATAGATATTCTACCAGGTCCAATTTTTCACCTCATACCAAAGCAAAAATCATTGCAACCCACCTAAACTGTCATGTATATTGTTATCCTGAGAGGAGGGTGGGTGGTGAGTTGTAAACCAGAAAGCATGGTCTCAGGATGATGGATCAAACACTTAGTTCTGAAAAGAGGATTGTTCTACTTAAAAGTCTTGATCTCTTTTGGAATTTTATGATCCAAAGGGTTGTGGATACTCAGCTGCTGAAAGTATTCAATTATGATATTTCAGCACTGGGGGAATCAAGCAATATGGAGAAGATGTGAACAAGACAAGGAATCTTCTTCAATCCTATTGAACTGCAGACCATGTCCAAGGAATCATATCACCTACTCCTACTTCCACATAGATTTTTTCCATTGTTAGGAATATAAAAATTGATTGAAAGATATGGCATGGAAACAAACTCCTCGGCCCACCAAATCCATGCTGATCATCAATCACTCGTTCATACCAGTTCTATGTTATCCCACTTTTGCATCCATAATAATGATCACCAGCTATTGACCGGTCCCCCATATATGTTTGAACAGTCATAGTGTACTTTGCTTTGCCCGGAATGAAAAATAGAAATACAAAAACAATATTAATTGAAAATATGCCAATTAACGATTATTGGTATCACTGAGGTCACTAGAAATGTTGTTAGTTAATCTGAAAAACAGAAAATGGAGGGCACCTAATATAACTCCTATTTCATCTTCAGAAGTAAAGCACAAAAAAAAGAGAACCATTTTAACAGGTCAACACACAGAATATTTTAAATTTAAATGCAAACAATTTCAGTGATGCGCACACTGTATTGTGTTATCAATAAATGTCATCAATAGGCATAAATATTTTAACTTGGATATGCTACTGATCAGCAATACTTGATTCAGACAAATAACACCACTCAGAAGAGCGTAACAATATTCTTTACTTCACAGTTAATTAAGTAATTTTACGTTAACAAACCTGGCTGCAGAAAATAATGAGCTGTGAGTGTTGATCAGTACTATTTTGAAACCTGATAATAATAAGTTACTTCTTTGAGGATGATATGAATTGTGATTCAAATGAAATTTGGAGCTGTATATGATACATTTTTCAAACTTGGTCAAAGGGGAAAGGTTTTCTCTATGAGCAAATAAAATGTAAAACAGTCATTGACACAATGCTCGAAGCTGACCCTGTCAAAGGTACTTATGTCATTAATTGATTCTTCCCATAAACTCACAAAGGCGCCAATTTATTTTGCGCTGATCAAGTTACCTTTCCAGTAGCTTTAGAAATTGATTTGTCAAAATAGGATTCTGTCCAAGGTGTGCACGGTTCGATCTGATTTAAATTGGAACTTTTTGGAAAAAGAAACTTGATGTACGAGTATCGTACAAATAATATAAGCACAAATCCCCTATTAGGCTTGATAATAAGCTTACGTGAAGAAAGAAAACATGGCTAGATTATATAAAAGCATAAATGTGCGAAGAAAAATCATTATTTCTTTGATGATTCCATGGCTTTCATGAGAGATCACTTCAAAATAACTGAAAAGAAAACAGCTATTTCAACTTTCAGCAAAATCACAAATCTGTAAATTCTCATTCTTGGATTTTCTTTTTTTTTTGAAGAGCTGTATTTTACTAAATATACACTCACATTGTATACATGCTAACATAAAATTACAAAATACCAATCTTCCTTAGGGTGCAATTTTCTGCAACTTAATAGTAAGATTAAATGAGAACTTACCAGTTCGAAGTTTGATCCTTATTTTATGAGGAGTTACGTTGAGGGATTACGTGAAGAAGTCCCGCCAGGCGCATGCGTGTCATACTTCAAAGCAGCGGCGTGGAAACACAGAAAACACATATAGCCAAAGTAACATAGTAAGGCTTTAAGAAGACTAGAACTACCAGATGATCTCTTAGATTATGAGGGTCGGAGCGGAGGGCACGTAATCCCTCAACGTAACTCCTCATAAAATAAGGATCAAACTTCAAACTGGTAAATTCTCGTTTAATCTTACTATTTTACTTCGGAGTCACGTGAGTGATTACGTGAAGATTTCAAAGCTCTGTGTTTATATGCCGTAGAGGCACTTCATACGACAATCTGCGTTGGTTGACACAGTAGTAACAAATAATATATAGATCATTGCTTCAAATTATTCAATAACTATTTTTTAATAACAATAATAATAAAAATCAGTAATAACCTCCCTATCCCAGGAGGAAATTACAAACAATGATATAAACAAAGCAAATGAATTAAACGGAACCCAAAATAGCATGCCCAAACCGTGGCACTGTCTGTACAGGTTTATCATAAAACTGTGAGAAAGTTGCTTCTCTGGACCATCCTGCGGCCGCGAGGATTTGGTCTAGCGGCACGTCCTGAGCCTTCGCCGCGGATGTGGAAGCCGCCCTGGTGGAGTGAGATTTAAACACATGAGTGTCGACTCCAGCACAATTGAGAACCTGTTTCAACCATCTAGAAATAGTTTGTACTGACACTCTTTTATATGGCTTTTTGTGACTAATAAAGGGCCTGTCCCACTAGCGCGCGATTAGACGCGACAAGCGCGACCTACCGTGGTCGCTTTAGTCGCCCAGCCTCGCGTGACCCTGTCCCACTGCGATCGCCGGAGTCTCGTCGAGTTGTGTGTAGCTGGTGTCGACATCGCGCATAGTGTCCAAAAACCGACACTGCTCAAAAAATTACGCGCGGCAAAATCCTGTCGCGCAGAATCACGTGTAGAACGTGATTAACGTGATGACGTTTTGATGTTGTGCGTCTTCAGCGTGGCGTTGCGTGATGACGTCACTGCCCGATGTCGTGCAACGCGCATGCTCATGCGCATCGTCACGTGATGAAAAATAACGTCCTTCCTTCGGACGTCGCGCGTGTAATCGCGCGCTAGTGGGACAGGCCCTTCACTCGCACCGGGATCGCCTGACCCCCACGCGACCCCCGCGTCCTAATTTGTCGCGCTTGTCGCGTCTAATCGCGCGCTAGTGGGACAGGCCCTTAAGCAGTCCTGTCTCAGAACCCCTGAGACTCCTTGTTAACTCAAGATATCGCCTTAAGTGTTTAACTACACATAACATTTGGTCAACAGGATATGCTTTAAACGTCACCTTGGTTCCTGCCGTACCTGGCCTGCTTTGTTTGATTAAATCATAGACATAAAAAGTAATGTCATCTACAGACAAATGCATACAATCTATTCGTAACAATTGTAATGTTTGTACACGTTGCGCTGAAACCAGCGCCATAAGCATAACCACTTTCAGAGTTAATCTCTGCATAGACAACAATGTATTTGGAGCCCATTGCCAAAGCAGTGTGAGAAGTATACTGATATCCCAGATTTCTGTATATCTGCATTTAGGAGGGTTTTTGTTAAAAATTCCTCTCATAAATCGGGATACTAACAGATGAGCCCCGATAGGCTGTTGTCCTGCGGACTGCCCTAAATAAGAGGACAAAGCACTCCGAGCACTGTTAATAGCACTATAACTCAAGTGCTCATCAAAATGCAACTTAGCAAGGAACTCCAACACATCACTTATGCTTGCAGTATGATAAGATAAATTTGACTGTACACAAAACATCTGCCATTTCTTTATATGAACCATATATTGTTTTTTAGTACTACTCCTCCAGGCTGCAGTGATAACCTCCATGGTCCTGTCCGACAATCCAAGGCATTGGAATGGTCTGTTCAGAACATGCAGACCAACAAATTGATACGGTCATGTAATGGGTGACTTTCTCCTGTAACCGGATGCACCAATAAATTACTGCAGCTGGGAACCATCATGAATGGCTGAACCATCATTCTGAGTACCAATGGGAACCACGGCTGTGTTGACCAATCTGGGACCACCAAAACGCCTGTGGCGGGGTCACGCTCTATTTTGGTTAGACATTTCGTAATCAGACAAAATGGAGGGAAAGCATAAAAGAATGATTGTCCCCAATGTAATGAAAATGCATCCACAGCTACTGCTTCTGGATCTGGTTCCCATGAAACATATTTAGGCAACTGGTGATTCAGTTTGGATGCAAACAGATCAATATCTGGCAATCCAAATCGAGTGACAATTGTTTGAAAAACTTTAGAATTCAACATCCATTCTATATTGTCATTGAATTTTCGTGACCTTTGGTCTGCCACCACATTGTCTACCCCTGGCAGATAGATGGCCAAAACCCAAATGTTTCTTGAAATACACCAATGCCATATGAGATTAGCCATGCTGTCACATGAAACTGATCTCGCTCCTCCCATATGATTGATATATGCCACTGCCGTAGTGTTATCAATCTGGAGTTGAATGTGTAAATTATTCATTGTGGAGCAATATGCCTTTAACCCATATAATGTCCCCAGTAATTCCAAATAATTTATTCCTTGTGTGTGAAGAATCAAACTTTCTTGTTCATTCCATCTACCTCCACAGCTGGACTCAATGTCCGTAGCCCCCCATCCGAGAGCACTCACATCAGTCTGTAAAATCATTGAAGGTTCCTGCACCAAAATGTTATTGGTAGCTTGACTGACATTAATAATCCACCACTGCAATTCTGCTAGAGCTGTGGCTGGTAATTGCATGCTCTTTTAGTGCTTGTTCTCTTGCTCTTTGCAAATGTTGATAATGCAAAGGACTGAACTTTACTGCAGGGAAAGCTGCTACCAATTTCCCAATGACCTTAGCAACTTCTCAGATGGAGGGATTAAGCTTTTGTGTGAGACGAGTACAGACCTTAGCAATATCCACAACCTTGACTGCTGGTAATGTTACTGCCATATCAACTGAATCAATAAGAAATCCCAAATACTTAATATTTTGGATTGGCTGTAATTTGGACTTAGTTGGATGCACCAAAAACCCTAATGATTCAAACACATTTTTGGTTACCGCAACTGATTCCTCAGCTGACTCTTTAGTGTTACTGATAATTAAGACATCATCTAAGTAAGCCATGACACTGTGATTACGAGCCCTTAACAGCCCCAGCACAGGTTTAAGCAATTTAGTAAATAGCCTAGGTGCTGAGCTTAATCTATTAGGCAATGCTTTGTATTGCCACAGCTGTCCCATCCAATTAAATTTCAAGTGCCTGCGATAATGAGCATGAATTGGCACTGAATAATACGCATCTTGCAAATCAATAGTTGCCATATAACAAGCTTGTGAGACCAGCTGTTTTGCAGTAACGAAGGGGTCCATTTTAAAATGTCTATAGAGTACTGAAGAATTTAAATGAGTGAGATCCAGAATTACTCTACAACCCCCATCTTTCTTAGGTCTGAGGAATATATTAGACACAAATTGTTGTGAATGAGTAATGGCTTTTTCAATCACTCCTTTTTTACACAAATTCTTAATCTCTTTGTTAACCTGTTCAGTCTCTGGAGCAGAAAACACCAACATTTTATTTGGCTTGTGCTGCTGAGGTGGATCTATCCCAGAGATAAACTCAATGGTAGAACCTGACACAGTATTTAGTATAAACATATCACATGTAATACCGCACCATTCATTGTAAAACAATTGTAATCTACCTCCAATAGGAGGTTGTGCACCAGAACCTTTAACAAAAGTTCCCTGTACCTCTGCAGTTGGCCTGAACACCTGCTGTCTGCTCACATTGGGGGATAATCCACTTTGTCTTGGTGGGTAACCTCGTTGCCCCACAGGCCTCCCCCTGCTCGGTCCAGCACCTGGATCCGATCTTCAAAACACAAACACAGGTTTGCAAAAAGGTGGCCGTGATGTATTTGGCTTCATCAAACCAATTGTTTTTGCCTCATCATCAATATCTCGTATCTGTTTGACAAGGTCCGTTCCAAACAGGAACTCAGGCGTTTGAATATTCGTCGCCTTACACAATGCAGCAAATTTTTGATTAAGAGTTGGTCTGATGGCAATTTTCCTAATGCAATTTACTTCAAAAAATGCATTGCATAACAGAGCCAACATGTCTTTTTGTGTTTGATTTATCATGGTCCCTTTGACCATAGTGCCAAATGCAGTAATTGCTGCAGCCACCAGTTGGAGGACATGTTGATGTCGAACCTCCTGTCCTCTCATAGAAGGACTCATGGGTGCCCAAATAGCTGGGTTCACTGTGGGCACTTTCAATGCTGCACAATTGACAGGTGTTTTGTACTTGTTGGCAGTCTCTTGCATTATAGCGTGTTGGAGCTGGTGAAGCACTAAATAGCTAACGTTGTTTGCAAAGTACTCCTCCATTGCCTCACCAGTCCCCTCCGGAATAGCAAAACTCATTGCAATATCCAGGACACCCGGAGCATGGCTCTTGTGCTCTGGTGTTTGCACATAAGCAGGGACACCAGACATGGGGTCAGCTGCATCCTGCCCCGCATCTCCCAAGTCATATATTAGGGAGGCATCCTCCAGTCCTAAACAAGGTGCTGGAAGGAAATCTCCTTGCTGACATTCCACATATTCCTCTTGATATGGGCCTTGTTGAACAGCTGCCTGGGGAATCATTGGGCCCTCAGACCCTTGTTTTATCAGAGTTTGGAGCATCTTCTCCATATTCTGCATCCTCCCCCACATTCTTTTATTATCTGGAGGGGAGTCACATTCTTCTTCAGACTCGTCTGATAACACGGGTCTATTAGATTTTCTTTTAGCCTTTCTATGGCTGTCGGTGGCCTCAGCCTCCTGAGTAACTGGAACTGGTGTGGAAAGTTCACTTTCTAATGAAGCTGCTGTCGGTAAAACGGCACCCGGTATCGGAACCGGCGTTGCTGCGCTCATCTCCCGACCCAATCGATTAAGTGAATCCGCGGACCCACGCTTAGAACAAACTCTCCTACCTGATCGCTCCATACTACCAACTCCTACTGACTTCTCGAGCCAGCTTTACGGAGTTAAATACTCTCAGGCAAAGTATTCAAAACCACTTACCTGCGAGTTTTCTACTTACCGCTGGTGGAGCTGCGCACTCCAGCCCGTTCAGTGCAACATGCGCGGACGTAATGACGCGCATGCGCCTGGCGGGACTTCTTCACGTAGTCACTCGCGTGACTCCGAAGTAAAATCCTCAATTTACTCATAAACATCCCGGGGAACAGTGACGCTCAGCGAAACAAGCAAACATGGCATTATTTGAATTTCTGCTCAGAAACATCCATACATGTAAAGGTTAGCAATTTTTTTTTAGAGTTAGTTTACAGAATGTTAAAATTAAAATTTCTCTCAAAATTATTTTGTCACCCTATGCTTTTTACAAATGAAGATTTATGATTATTATTGTCATGGGAAATATTTAAAAAACAGCTACTTGACCATAGAAAAGGTTATGACACTTGTAAATTACCACAAAATTATGATAAAAATTGGCCAGATTCTAGGAAATGGCATTCTGCCAAATATAAATGTATCGCTGAACTGGATCATGATGGTCCCAACCGAACCAAACAGAACCACTTATCACAGTTCCTCGGAAATGGCGAGTTGTTCTCATGGGCCTACTGCTCCCTCAGTTGGTTGATGAGACCGACCTCAGCTGAGACTGTGCCCTGGGCAGAAGTCAAAGCTAGTGGCAGAGCAAATGGCAGTGATGGTGCATTGGAAGAAGGATTGGTACCAGTGAGCAAGCTGTGGGATCACCTCCCACACCCTCGGAAGTACTCTGGGGGTTCCGGGTTGGGAGATAGCCCGGCACGTGGAGAAGGACAGATGGCTGCTGGAGGTGTTTGCGGTTTGAGGTGTCAGTGGAGTGGACAACTGGAAGTCCTACAGCAGTCAAAGAATCCTGTGGATCAGACACGATTGGAGGTCCCACAGAAGTTGGCTGAGCACACAGATTAGATGCAGCTTACAGCTGCATGGTGTGGCAGAGAAGCAGTGGAGGACATTGAGAGCATTGTCAGCCCATGTCGATCCATACAGCAACAAGCCATTGCCTCTGCCAGAATAATGTGTCTTTAAGGCCAAGATATGTCTTGTTATTTTTAAGAACTTGTAACTTGAAGGGTACAAGGGTTCAGGAACATGTGTAGGGATATGCACCAAATGTGGCAAATGGGGTTATTTTAGACGGGGCACTTTTGTCATCTTGGTCATGTTGGGCCAAAAGGCATATTTCCTTGCTGTAGAACTCTATGGCTCAATAATTAATATCTCTCTAAACATGATATAAATGTTATCCAATCCAAGAGCTAACTGATCTTGGGCATATGACAGCAACTCCATCTGAAAACCCAAGTCACACATACTATTGTGATATTCTTCATAGTTTTTAAGTTAAACCTAGCATTCCCTATTTAAGATAGATTTTACACATTTGGACACATATGTTCAAGATATCTGCTCATCATATTATCAAGAAAAATGAATACATTTAGACATTTAGACATTTACTATTTCACATTCATTGATAATTTTTAATCACATTTGATAGATTTATAACTTCTTAGTTTAGTTATTCTCCACATTATAAATGGTATTTGACAATTCATTTCAAAGAGGAGACTTTTTTCTTAGATACTAATGTAAAAAGAAAGACATGTATATAACTGCTTTTCCAGTATATCATGCTTTTCACATCCTCAAGATATTCTGAAATTCTGCACTACCAAAGAGATATTTTTAAATGAGCTTCCTGTCAAATCTACTTGTTGATAATGGGCCTTGTCCTTAAAGCTTATGGTAGGAAATTTCAAACAAGGGGCATTCTTTACCTGTCTGTGACACAGAGCCAAGGCAAAGTATTTTAATAACCTCCCTGCTCCTTCGTTCAGTAAATAAGCAGCAGGGGAACATAATTCATTTGACAAATATTTGTGAATCCTTGTGTAAATGTTGGAATTGTGAATTTGTGTGGAGAGTGCATGTTATCATAAATGCAAGTGTGAAGAATCTGAAGTTAAATCCTTCAAAATGCTTTCCCTTTTATCTTGAACTTAGAATGCATCTTGACTTTGGCACATAGCCTTCCTCACAGCCAGCCTGTCTCAATTAAAGTCTCTTCATGACTCAAAGTTTAATTGAATTAGTCAATAGTGTAGGAGTGGACCGAGACAAGGGCACACATCACTTGTCTAAGGAGGCGATCAATTAATGTCCACAAGAACTACAGAGCTCAAAGCACTGAAAAATGTTGCAGATATTCAGCCTTCAACATATTGGTACTGCTTGAGGCAGCCTGTGCTTGATTTAGCATTCCAGACTCCCCTATTAAACCCAGGTCTAAAACTATTTTCCGTTTGTATTATTTTGTGTGATGAAAACCATCAACAAATGGTATCAGATTCCACATGTTCAAACAAACATTGATTGCCTTTCAGTATAGCCTTCCTTCATATAGAGGATGTTCTGTTTGTGTTGTTAACATCGTAAGTAATTGGTGACAATCTGGCATGGCGAATAGAGCCACTGGGATCAATTCTGATCTCTGATGGAGATTGCATGTTCTCCCAATGTAGGTTTCCTCCAGGTGATGTGACTTTCGCTCACGTCCTAAAGATGTGCAGGTTGGTAAATTAGTTGATCACTGTAAATTGCTCATGCATAGTTGAATGATAGAAACTGGGAGGAGTTAATGAGAATATGACAAGATTAAAAAGAATGTACTAGGTTTAGAGTAAATGGGTGCTTGATGGTCAATACAGATGGTGGGTTGAAGGGCCTGTTTTCATGCCAAATCTCTCTGTAACTCTAATTTTGATATTTTTCCAATCTTCAACTGATCTCCAGCAAATTACAATTTGGAAAATCTTGGCAGGACACATTTTTCAATATTTTCCCTCTTTTGACTGTTTTCTTTCTTGATAGTGCAGTGGCACAGCTGCTGCCTCATAACGCAAGAGACTGGGATTTGATCCTGACCTTGTGTGCTGTCTAAGTGGAGTTTGCATGTTGTCCCTGTGACATCGTGGGTGTCGTCCAGGTACTTCGGTTCCCTTCCTCATCCCAAAGATCTGAGTGCTTGTAGCTTGATAGGCTGGCAATGGGAATGTGGGATAACATTGAACTAGTGGAAATAGGTAACCAATGGTTGGCGTGATCTCGATGGGTCAAAGGGTGCCCATGCTGTACCTCTAAACTAAACTAAATATCATCCGAGAGTGCTTTATGAGAACAATTATCAAATAACATTTCTCAAGACCATATGAGGAGATGACACTTCAAGTGAATAAAGATAGACAAAGAGCTAGATATAACTCAGAATCCTGCATCAAAGCATTGTGCAAATTTCTGCACCTCAATGACTTAAGCAGTTCAAGAAACCAGTTTCCCACCGTTTTCCTCATGAACAACTTCGAGATGTGTAATAGATGTTGGCTTTGTCAACAATGCACATATCTCATATTAAAAGAAAATATTTTACCATTTTAAGATTTTAAGACAACTCTGGATTCAAGCAGCCTATTACAGCTGACACAGAATAAGAAGAAGGAAAACCAATTTCTCACTCTAAAAGTAAGATGTAAGATGGAGATGTAGGAACAATTCATGCACCAACAGTTTTCACAGTCATTTAAGATGTTTTTCTTTAACCCTGTTTGGCCTTAGTGTTTCAGAGTCCCCCTCCTCTCTTTCCTGTGACATCCTCATCCTGGTTCACACCCATTTATCCCACTATCCAACCGCCCCATTCCCTTTCCCCTATATCCCTTCCCCTAGTTTTACATTTCACTCCTTTCACTTTTCTTCTCTCCTTCTCTCACACCCTTTTGTCTCTTTCAGTCCTTTCTTGTCACCCTTTTGTCTCATTTTCATCTCGAGCCTTTATCCACCCATCAACCAAACAACACCGCCCTTCCCTTGTCAGGCTTTATCCCTCCCCCCATCTCTTTTCCAGAATTTTCACCCCCTTCGATAATCAGGTTTGAAGAACGGTCCTGACCAGAAACATAGCCTATCTGTTTCTTCTTAAGCTTTTACCTGACACGCTGAGTTTTTACAGCACTTTGATTCCAGCATCTGCAGTTCCTTTGTCTCTATGTCTTCCAGTAACATACTGAGGCACCAGCATGTCATGCCATCAACTTAATGATACAAATATCCTTGTTCTCGCCCAAAATATAGCACACATATTTGCCACACAACTAACATTGTAATTGCTACTATATTTCTTATTTTGACCACAGGATTCAATTTCAGTATTGAAAGTTATTATAATCTTCCATTGCCTTATCTGAAGAACTTTGCCAGCCACTCCATAGGAATTAACAAGAGCTGTTACATAAATTGAAGAACTCTCTGTGGGTAATTTTATGATTTTGCATTCTCTGAAGAGGGCTTTGATAAACCAAGAGCACATTTTGAAATTTAGGCAGCAAACTTTCTTGCTATTAATTTTAAACTCTCAGTAATATGCATGCAGAGTTTTGAGTTGGTGACCAGCAGGTAATGAACCCTGCAGGCAAGCAAAAACCGGTTAAAAATCTTGTGAAGAAACAACACAAGTTTGCAATTGTCAGACATGATCAACTAAATTCTATGTTGGCTGCGGTCCAAAATAAATATAATTTAAATTGTAAAAAATATTTACAAATAAAGAGAAAGGAAAGCTGTTATTTTATTACAATTTCTTTACGCGCACCTGCGTGCACCTGGCTTCAGGAAAATTCTTACTCTTGTTCATCAATGGATCACCCTCTTAAAATAATTAGATCTTTGTGACATTAAAGAGAATTATTATTGAACAAATTGTATTTTGGCTTCAGGATTATGCATTATGCATTTGTTACATTCCTACTATTATAATACAACATGTTGGCTGAATGATATCTATGACAATAGACAATAGACAATAGACAATAGGTGCAGGAGTAGGCCATTCGGCACTTCGAGCCAGCACCGCCACTCTATGTGATCATGGTTGATCATCACCAACCAGTGATCTGTTCCTGCATTCTCCCCATATCCCCTGACTCCGCTGTCTTTAACATAGAAAAAAACATAGAAAATAGGTGCAGGAGTAGGCCATTCGGCCCTTCGAGCCTGCACCGCCATTTAATGTGATCATGGCTGATCATCCAACTCAGTATCCCGTACCTGCCTTCTCTCCATACCCCCTGATCCCTTTAGCCACAAGTGCCACATCTAACGCCCTCTTAAATATAGCCAATGAACTGGCCTCAACTACCTTCTGTGGCAGAGAATTCCAGAGACTCACCACTCTCTGTGTAAAGAATGTTTTCCTCATTTCGGTCCTAAAGGAATTCCCCCTTATCCTTAGACTGTGACCCCTTGTTCTGGACTCCCCCAACATCGAGAACAATCTTCCAGCATCTAGCTTGTCCAACCCCTTAAGAATTTTGTAAGTTTCTATAAGATCCCCCCTCAATCTTCTAAATTCCAGCGAGTACAAGCCGAGTCTATCCAATCTTTCCTCATATGAAAGTCCTGACATCCCAGGAATCAGTCTGGTGAATCTTCTCTGTACCCCCTCTATGGCAAGGATGTCTTTCCTCAGATTTGGAGACCAAAACTGTACGCAATACTCCAGGTGTGGCCTCACCAAAACCCTGTACAACTGCAGTAGAACCTCCCTGCTCCTATACTCAAATCCTTTCGCTATGAATGCTAACATACCATTTGCTTTCTTCACTACCTGCTGCACCTGCATGCCTACTTTCAATGACTGGTGTACCATGACACCCAGGTCTCGTTGCATCTCCCCCTTTCCTAATCTGCCACCATTCAGATAATAGTCTACCCTCATGTTTTTGCCACCAAAGTGGATAACCTCACATTTATCCACATTATACTGCATCTGCCATGCATCTGCCCATTCACTCAGCCTATCCAAATCACCCTGCAGCCTCCAAGCATCCTCCTCACACCTAACTATACCCCCCAGCTTGGTATCATCTGCAAATTTGGAGATGTTGCATTGAATTCCCTCGTCCAAATCATTAATATATATTGTAAATAGCTGGGGTCCCAGCACTGAGTCTTGCGGCACCCCACTAGTCACTGCCTGCCATTCTGAAAAGGACCCGTTTACTCCTACCCTTTGCCTCCTGTCTGCTAGCCAGTTCTCTATCCACATCAATACTGAACCCCCAATACCGTGTGCTTTAAGTTTGTATGCTAATCTCTTATGCGGGACCTTGTCGAAAGCCTTCTGAAAGTCTAGATATAACACATCCACTGGTTCTCCCTTATCCACTCTACTAGTTACATCCTCGAAAAATTCTATCAGATTTGTCAGACATGATTTACCTTTCGTAAATCCATGCTGACTTTGTCCAATGATTTCACCACTTTCCAAATGCGCTGCTATCCCATCTTTAATAACCGACTAGCAGTTTCCCCACTACCGATGTTAGACTAACTGGTCTGTAATTCCCCTCTTTCTCTCTCCCTCCTTTTTTAAAAAGTGGGGTTACATTAGCTACCCTCCAATCCTCAGGAACTACTCCAGAATCTAAGGAATTTTGAAAATTTATCACTAATGCATCCACTATTTCTGTGGCTACCTCCTTGAGTACTCTGGGATGCAGACTATCTGGCCCTGGGGATTTATCGGCCTTCAATCTGTTCAATTTACCCAACACCACCTCCCGGCTAACCTGGATTTCACTCAGTTCCTCCATCTTATTTGACCCCCGTTCCACTGCTATTTCCGGCAGATTATTTATGTCTTCCTTAGTGAAGACAGAACCAAAGTAGTTATTCAATTGGTCTGCCATGTCCTTGTTCCCCATGATCAATTCACCTGTTTCTGACTGCAAGGGACCAACATTTGTTTTAACTAGTCTCTTTTTCTTCACATATCTAAGAGCCCTATCTAGCTCTCTCTTGAAGGTATGTAGAGAACCGGCCTTCACCGCCGTCGGAGGCAGAGAATTCCACAGACTCACAACTCTCTGTGAGAAATAGTGTTTCCTCGTCTCCGTTCTAAATGGCTTACCACTTATTCAGCTTACTCCTGCTACAACGTACTGTAATGAGGTTGTGGTAGAGTTTAATAACCGTAAACGTGTACCTTCTCATACCAGTGCTTTGATGCCAGTAAGGGATGTTATTAAATGCCCACAATTCTATCTGAAACTGTGTCCATTTATCCATACAATCCTGACCAGTAATTTAGACCTGAGATAAGCAATGCGGAAAACGTACTTTAAAAATAACTTAAGATATTTTACGTGCAGCGATTGACATTTTTTATGGACAACTTCGCCCCGCCATTTTGAACACAGGCAATTCCTTGTCTCCGTTCTAAATGGCTTACCCTTTATTTTTAAACTGTGGCCCCTGGTTCTGGACTCCCCCAACATCGGGAACATGTTTCCTGGTTCTAGCGTGTCTAAACCCTTATTAGTCTTATATGTTTCAATAAGATCCCCTCTAATCCTTCTAAACCCCAGAGTATGCAAGCCCAGTCGCTCCATTCTCTCAGCATATGACAGTCCCGCCATCCTGGGAATTAACCTTGTAAACCTACGCTACACTCCCTCAATAGCAAGAATGTCCTATGATTATATAAACAATCAGTTTCTACTGGATGAATTAGATACTACTTATGTGAACCATGGAGGCAGACAAGGCTATTTGGCCTGCAATATTTGTACTGGATCGCACACGAGGAATAAATATTGAGCTGAACTCCACCAAAGCCTTGTTTCTGCTTCACGCATTTATGTTTTCCTCTCACATGATCCCTGCTTCAAGCATTCCTTGCAGCAATGCATGCCATGCCTCAATAGCCGTCCACATTAAGGTATTGTTCATAACTCTGCTGTGCACTCCTGCCTCTACCCCATACCTCTTTTGGTGTTAACTTTTAAGTTGTAGGCCATTCATCATTGACTGGCCAGAGGAAATGTGCTTTCCCTATTAACTCCATTAAAACCCCTCGGAATTTTACAAACATCTACTAAATCTATTCATTTCTGTTGCAATATGGAGCCCATATCACAAGTCTCTCCTCATAAATACAGTTTCTCAAACTAATTTTACCCTCATTAAACATGCTCATTCTTTACACTTGAAGTGAAATATTACTAGCTGGGCTACAAGAAATCAGTAATGTGGTTTTCCCTTTATAATCGTACAAGAAATGTGTGTCATTTCTATTCAGGAACAATCATCTGGACTTCATTTGCCTATAACTACACCTTTATCCTTTCCCATAGCAGACTTTAAAGTTATTTATAAAAGGGGAATTGAAAAAAAAGTATATTTCCTTCATTTATTAACCATTTCTAACACACGGATCTGAAAATTAAGACAGGCAAAGATTTATATTTAAATATACTTCAAGTGTCAAGGCAGCTTTGCCTATTCCAGCACCTGGCAGTGTTGTACAGTCTACAGGCAGTGAATATAGGACAATGAAGCAGCAATGTGTAAATATTCTTAAGGGAAATAAGTTACATTTCAATCATTAATATAACCATTTAATTTAAAGCACTGGAAGGCTGCTATTTGGGAACCATCGTTTTCAAACAAGAAAGAATGACAGACTGAATAATTGCACGCCAATTAAAGAAACATCAAATATTATTGGAAAAATGTGATCAACTGTATAAATTATTATTTTAAAAGGTACAGATTAAACGGTGAGGCAGCACAATAGCTAGTTGAATTGTTATCCCATAACTTCAGTGACCCCAGCACTGGTACTCTCTTTGTGGAGTTTGCATGTTTTCACTCTACCCACGTGGGTTTTCTCCAGGTGCCCAGCTTTCCTGCCACATCCCGAGAAAGTGGGGTTGCTAGGTTAATTGGTCAGTTTAATTGTAAACTGTCCGTAATGTACAAGTGAGTAGTCTAATCTGGGAGGAGTTGATGGGAATACAGGGAGAATAACACAGGATAGACGTAGGATGAATGTAAATGGGTGCAGGATGGTCAGTGAGGACTCAGTGAGTTGAAGGTCTGTTTCCATGCTGCATCATTCAATGAATCAACGTGGAACATACCCTGTTCTTGTCGCTAACATAATACAGAGGCCTGAAGTACCAAGGGTGTAAAGGGTTATGGGGAGAAAGCAGGAGAATGGGGTTGAGAGGAAAAATAGATCAGCTACGATAGAATGGCAAAGTAGACCTAATGGGCCGAATGGCTCAATTCTGCACCTACAACTAATGAACTTATGAACCACCAGTTTCAGGAACAGCTACTTTTCTGCAACATTCAGGTTCTTGAACTGATCTGTACAACTCTAATCCTTGCTCAGCAAATGAACACAATGGACCACCTCTTGTGCTACAATGGATTTGTTTTCTAATTGTTTTGAGAAACATTTTGGTTTTGCAATCTTTTTCTTTTCACTATCCCGCCTAAGTATTGTGAGGATAGCAATGGTAATATGGGTTGTCATAATAGTTGAAGTAATAGTTAACTGTAAATATCATAGAATCATACTGTATTGTACAGAATGAATCCATGTGTAGTCTTTTCCCCATAGATCTGCCCCTGTAATCACCTTTCTCTGTTTTTTCCTTGTAGTGTTTAATATTTTTGCTTTACATGTATTTATCTAATTTGTTATTCCCTATGGTGATTAACCTGTGGTAATGCATTTCATACTCTAATAGCCCATTGCATGAGAATATCTTCCTAATCTCTTTATTTGAGCCTCCAGAGCTATTGTTAAGTTTAATGCGCCCCAGGACTTTAAGCCCTTTCTTTATTTCAATTAGATTCCACACCCCTCATTTAACCTTCCCTGTGCACAAAGGACAGCCTAAAATATATTTAATGGTTTTCCTCATAAATAGATTTTCTCATCTAGTGAAATCATCCCACGTTAGTTATCTTTTCGAAGGTTCGGATAGCTTTTCTGTAGTAAGAATAACCAATGTTTTGTTTATTATCATTTCCATGAGTTATATTCACTGCCTATTACTTAAAATACAAAATTCTGAATGCATATGGCATCCTTTTAGCTCCCTGTGATTTGAGTATCAGTAGGACAAGATCTCTCAATTCTGAGTTGTAAGTTATTGTAAATATATTTCCATAACAAACTTTGATCTCCGGTGTTGCATAACTGATACAATATGCAACATATTTCAATAAAATATGACGCTCTTTTATGTTCAAGGAGCAGAATTAGGCCTTTCAGCCCATCGTCTATTCCACCATTCAATCATTGCTGATCCATCTTTCCCTCTCAACTCTATTCTCAAGAGTCAAGAGAGTTTTATTGTCACGTGTCCCAGATAGGACAATGACATTCTTACTTCCTGCAGCACAACAGAATATGTAAACATAATACAAAACGGAAGATAAAAGTTCAGTGTGTCTATAGACCATTGACCATATATACACAATAAATAAAAAGATTTTGTGCAATGATAGTAATAGGCTGTTATTGTTCAAAGCTTATTTGATGTTGTGTAGCCTGATGGCTGTGGGGAAGCGGCTGTTCCTGAACCTGGAATTTACAGATTTCAGGTTCGTGTACCTTATTTCCGATGACAACAGTGAAATGAGTGTGTGACCAGGATGGTGTGGGTCTCCTGCCTTTGTCCTATAATAACCCCTGATACATTAACTAATCAATAATTTGTCAATCTCCACCTTGAAAATATCAATTGACTTGGTCCCCCACATCCGTCTGTGGCAATGAATTCCACAGATTCAACGCACTCTGACTAAAGAAATTCCTTCTCATTACCTTTCTAAGTATATTATCATTCTGGATTTTGGGGGTAAATCAATTTGATATTAACATCAGAAAATCTGTAAAATTAGCTTTTTGAAATAATGATGATGTTACTTGCTTATAAGTCATGGCTGACGGAGATATAATACATTTTAATCAAATCAAATCAATCAATGCAGAGGTGCAGCGGTAGAGTTGCTGCCTTACAGCGCTTGCAGCCCCAAAGACCTGGGTTCGATCCCCACTACTAGTGCTGTCTGTACGGAGTTTTTACGTTTCTCTGTGACCCCATGTGGGTTTTCCCGTGTGGGTTTTCTCTGAGATCTTCGGTTTCCTCCCACACTCCAAAGAAGTATGTTGGTAAATTAGCTTGATATCAGTGAAAATTGTCCCTAGTGTGTGTAGGATAGTGTTAATGTGCAGGGATTGCTGGTTGGTGCGGACTTGGTGGGCGGAAGGGCCTGTTTCTGCGCTGTATCTAAGCTAAACTAAACTAAGTCTGCATTGGGAGAGTCTCCTGCTTTGGTCCACTGGATGTTCTGATGATGATTGTGGTGCACTGCCATTACTTAAGGTCCCTCTGATGAAGGAGACCGCATGATTATTAATAGTCGATTGAGCCTTGTCAAATTAATTTAAATATCTCAGGGGAATGTAGCATATGTTAACGGGGATATTAATTGCAAGTAATGCACTGCAGAATAAACAATGTCAAATATATATTTAATCTTCAAAATAATATACATTACACAAAAATTATCATCAGTGACATTCATATATGTGGCGATTTCCATGAGTGCCTAATTTCACAATAAACCATTAAAAAAAAACGCAGAGCATATAAATCTATCATGTTAAATATCTTTGCAAGGTAGTAATTTTTCTAAATGTAAAATCGTTGGTGGAATTTATAATCCATCACTAATTATCTATTTGAAGATGATGGTAAAGATTCCTCCTTGAAGTTCAGTAGTTCTTGTGAAAAAAATGTATGGCTGGTGAACCCTTTCTAAATGTGTGTTTAGGTTAGACAAGTGGTTGCTCCAGTGATGAGTTGGTGAATCTTCTCTTCACGTTTCACCCAGAGGGTGGAGGGTATATGGTACAAACTGCTTGAGGAGACACTAATAACAACATTTAAAAGACATGTGGACAGGTACATGGAAAAGAAAGATTGAGAGACCAAAGGACAAATGGGACATGTTTAGATGGGGCATCTTGGTCTGCATGGATGAGTTAGAATGAAGGCCATAGAACAGTACAACACAAGAACAGGGCCTTTGGCCCATAATGTCTGTGCCAAATGTAATGCAAAGACCAACCCTTACCTGCCTGTACATAACCCTTATTCCTCCACTCCCTACATATGAATGAATGAATGAATAAGTTTATTGGCCAAGTATTCACATACAAAGAATTTGCCTTGGTGCTCTGCGTGCAAATGACAACATGACATACAGTGACCATTAGGAATGACACATAAAACATTATGATGCTTATCCAAAAGTCTTTTAAATGCCACTATTTTATCTGCATCAACCACCATCCCGGGTAGCATATTCCAGGTACTCACCGCCCTCTGTGCAAACCCTGCACATCTCCTTTAAACTTTGCCCCTCGCACCTTAACCTGTTCAGTGCCATCCCCGAGTATACCCGGGTCATGGCCAATAGTGAAAACAAAAACTTGGCCGTGAACAGATTAAAGCTATGCTCCCAAGTATTTGGATTTTTCCATCCTGGGGAAAGGTTTCTGACTGCGTATCCTATGAAATGCCTGTAGTAGTTTTATATACCTCAAGTATAGTAGTCTCCCCGCAACCTCCGGTATTCCAGAGAAAACAATTCATGTGCAGCATTACTCTGTAAGAAAGGAAGGGGATACATGGTTTACAAGAATGATCCCAGAAATGAGTAGATTAACCTATGATGAGCATTTGTCGGGACTGTACTCGCTGTAGTTTAGAAGAAAGAGGGGGGACCCCATTGAAACATACAGAATAGTGAAAGGCTTGGTTAGATGGATGTGGATAGGATGTTCCCACTAGTGGGAGAGTTTAGGACGAGAGGTCATAGCCTTAGACGTAAAGAACATCTTTTAGGAAGGAGATGAGAAATGTATTTAGTCTGCGGGTGGTGAATCTGTGGAATTCTTTGTCACAGAATGCTGTGGAGGCCAAGTCACTGGATATTTTTAAGGGAGAGATAGATATATACCTGATTAGTACAGGTGTCAGGGGTTATGGGGCGAAAGCAGGATAATGGTGTTACGAGGGAGAGATAGATCAGCCATGATTGAATGGCGGAGTAGACTTGATGGGCCAAATAGCCCAATTCTGGTCCTATCACTTATGAACTCATGATCTTATGGAGGTGACATGTTTGACTTTTGTGTTGGATGACCACGGCTGTGCATGGGAGTTTGCCTCATTCTATATTTGAAACAGGAGCAAAGCAAAGCCCTCACAAGGAGTCCCTGTTATGCATTGATTCTTTGTGCTTTAGCATACTGATCCTACAAATCAGCACTGGACATTTATTTATGAGTCTCCTGTTCCTTGTGTTGAGGGAAATTAGTTCCCAATGTTTCATAAGATGTTCCGTGGCAATTATATGCACGGTTTGGTGCAGCCAAAAAGTATCTCATCTTTACCCTAATTTATGATAGCACAATTTGCAGAACAGTTTGATCCACCCTGTCCAATTTTATTGTTCAATGATTTCAGATTAGGTGAAAATCAGAGTTTAATTTATGATCTGAGATTATTGAACTAAATCATGAGTCTTTTTTCCTTTCAAACTACCCAATGGAGCTTATATACAAATATGCAATTAAATGTTGTCATCTACTGCATTCATGTGCCCAAACAAACAAAATAATTTCCACTTATATCTGTGGAAAGGAGCAGATGCAATGGGAGAACTGAATGAAATTGGCAGTAAATCTTACAACTAGTTAAATTGTATTGGCTCAGAGTTGGTCCCAGTCTGAAAGCTTCCCAATTCCAGGGTTTACGTAATGCTACATGTAATTTTCAGCACACAATTTGACAAGTTTGCTCTGGAAAGAGTAAGCAAGTGTAAAAAGCAAATAAAAGCAGCACTTTCTGAGTTGGAAACCAGGTTTGCATGGCTGGAGTATGTTTACCCTTTAAAGTGTATGTGAAATTGAGATGGAATATTTCATTATGTCTCACCTTGTCAAATACGTTATACTATTTGAATCAATGCTGATGCACTTTATTCGCCAGCTTCAGGGTGGTCTTTCAATTCCAGAAACTCCAGCCATCATCCTGTCCAAAACCAAACTCTCTTTACCCAACACCCAAGTGTTTGCTGACCTATATTTGGCACAAATGTGTGAAATCTGAAACAGTTTAATCTTCTAATTATCTCTCCATATCAAGAATTTCTTCCATCCTTATATATTTGGTTTAGTTTTGTTTAGAGATATAGTGTGGAAATTGGACCTTTGAGTCTGCGCTGACCAGCGATCCCCATACACTGGCACTATCCTACACACTAGTGACCATTTACAATCTTTACCAAGGCCAATTAACCTACAAGCCTCTATGTCTTTTCAGTATGGGAGGAAACCGGAGCACCTGGGGAGAATACCACATGGTCACAGGGAGAACATACAAGCTCTGTTCAGACAGAGCCTATAGTCAGGATCGAACCTGGGTCTCTGGCACTGTAAAGCAGCAACCTTACTGCTGCACCACCCTTAGTATTAGCATGAACATTACTGGAAAACATCTAGAGTCATCTTTGCCTTATTCTCTGGCAGACACACACTAAAATCTAACACCTCTCCTATATTTTTGAACTTTTCTTAGAAGTGATCCTTCTGGGTCCACATTCAACCTCAGCCTCCAGAATGGCCAATTAGTTCCATTTCTGAATTCCTCATAACATTTATTGTCAGTGATGCTGCTGTTGCATTCTCTTTAGTTCCAGATGCTATTGCATGTTTGCTCCAAATAGACATTCCTGGCTACAAATGACATTGAAAACCATGAATAAATTATTCACACTCAGATAATGTCAACTTCTGTGGTCAGAATGATTTGAAACACCCAGTACAAAAGAAGTACAGAGAAAATAAAATTGATTAAGACATTTGTTCTCATAAGAGTGGGGTGAAATACAGTAATATTGTAAACAGGCAGTAGAATTAATCTCTTAAAAACATAGAACATAGAAAAGCACAGCACAGGAACAGACCCTTCGGCCCACAATGTCTGTCCCGAACATGATGCCAAGCTAAACTAATCTTATCTGTCTGTACATGTTCCATACCCCTCAATTTCCTGCATATCCGTGCGACTATTTAAGACTTAAATGCCACTGTTTTCTCAGCCTCCACCACCACCCCTGGTACCCCTTCCAGGCAGCCAGCAAGCTCTGCATAAAAAAACCCTGATGTTTCCTTTAAACTTTGCCTCTTTCAGTTTAAAGGTTAGTCCTCTAATGTTTGAATTTTAAATGCTGTATAAATAGTTTTGACTGTCCACCTTATCCATACCACTCATAATTTTATATACTTCTATCAGGTCTCCCCTCAACCTCTGGCGTTCTAGAGAAAACAATCCAAATCTGTTCAACCTCACCTTAGAGATAATACCCTATGATCCAGACAGCATGCTGGCAAACCTCTTCTGTACACATTCCTAAGCCTTTATATCCTCCCTGTAATGGGGTGACCAGAACTGTACGCAACACTCCAAATGGGGCCTAACCAAAGTTATATAAAGCTGCAACATAGCTTCCTGACTCTTATACTCAATACCCTGACCAATTAAGTCATAGAATCATAGAAAATAGGTGCAGGAGTAGGCCATTCGGCCCTTCGAGCCTGCACCGCCATTCAATATGATCATGGCTGATCATCCAACTCAGTATCCTGTACCTGCCTTCTCTCCATACCCCCTGATCCCTTTAGCCACAAGGGCCACATCTAGCTCCCTCTTAAATATAGCCAATGAACTGGCCTCAACTACCTTCTGTGGCAGAGAATTCTACAGACTCACCATTCTCTGTGTGAAAAAAGATCTTCTCATCTCGGACCTAAAAGACTTCCCCCTTATCCTTAAAGCATCTCATATGCCTCCTTTCCCACTCTTTCTACTTGTGTTGCCATGGAATTGCTATGGAATTGTGTTGCCATGGAATTGGACCACAAGATCCCTCTGTACGTTAATGCTGCTAAGGACCTTGCTATAATTGTATATTTTCCCCTTACTTTCGACATTCCTGGGTGCAATACCTCACAATTGCTGGGATTAATCTGCATCTGCATGTCTCCGCCCATTTCTGTGATCCGAAACATCTGCATCCCGCTTGTCTTTGACAACCTTCCTCACAGACTGCGATTCCCGCAATCTTGCTGTTATTTGCAAACTTACTAACCAGCCGATTGACACTTTGTCCAAATCATCTACGTATATCCCAAACAGAGGACCCAGCACAGATCACAATGTAACTCCACTGGTCACGGAACTCCTGCCTGAATAACATCCTTCCACCACAACACTGTACCTTCAAATAAACATAGAAACATAGAAGAAAGGTGCAGGAGTAGACCATTTGGCCCTTCAAACAAGCACCACCATTCAATATGATCATGCCTGATCATCCAAAATCAGTACCCCGTTCCTGCATTTCCCCCATATCACTTGATTAGCCCTAAGAGCTAAATCTAACTCTATCTTGAAAACATCCAGTGAATTGACCTCTACTGCCTTCTGTGGCAGAGAACTCCACAGATTCACAGCTCTCTGGGTGAAAAAGTTTTTCCTCAGCTCAGTCCTAAATGGCCTACCCCTTATTCTTAAAATTGTGCCAGTCTTAAAGGCATTAGTGTGCCAGTCTTAAAGGCAAAACATCATTCTGATCATGCAAAAAATGCCAAGATCATATTGAAACATTTTTGCTTTCTTGCATTGAATCACCGTTTCCACCTGCTAGACAGGAGCAAAATATTTAAATAACAAATTCCTCAAAAAAAGGATTTGAAAAATGTGTTTGTTCCAAACTGCGGCTGAGAAAAGAACAATAATGACAGCTCGGCCGCCTTTAACCTTTTCAACCTGTACCTCCCGACACTAATAGTTGGCACCAGTAAAACAGACACAGCACGGTTACTGTTCAGCCTCTGAGAAAAACCTTTCAAGGATTAAATGGTCCTTTTAAATAGGAAGTGAAAGTCATTTAGAGTAAATTAATGGGGGAGGGATGCACCTATTCTGGGTGGTAAAACTCAACCATTTAACCTGTAATCTGGAAACATCTGCAAAGAATTATCTGTAGCACTGAAAATATAATTGTTATTTGAAACATCAATCACAACTGAGAAAGACCTTTCCTAAAACAAACCAAACTTATGTTTTCTTGCCGTAAATACAAAAGCAAAGCATAATTCATTTTAATGTAAACGTCACGGAATTTTGCTGTGACAAATTAAGAAGGTAAGGGGAAAGGGTTACAATGTTGGGAATGTTGCCAATCTACATGAATCCTTTGGTGCAACACTGACATTTATTATTTCAAGACTGAGCCAGCCGCTCTACATTTTATAAATTAGCTTCCACGGTTTCTTCTGTTCTTTTGAAAATGTACAGATTGTAACATAGTTTGGAGCTGAGAACCCAGCCCATGATGAAAAGAGGAAAAAAAGTTTAAAGAGATCCCACAGCTGTGAAAACATTGGCTGGGGGGGGGGGGGGGGGGTGTAAGAGCACATCAAACAGCTGCTTCAGGTGACTGAACACCTTGAGTCCCATTCATCAAGTGCTGTTTACACTAACTGACAGGCCAGACACTGAGAATTACCTCTCAGCTCTGTGGTATGTACATGAGAGAAAATGTCACTCATAGTGCCATGCATAAATTTGCTGAGGTGAGTCCTTTAGGATATACTTTCCTGAGTCATTTGACAAACACCTCTTTTTTTTTCTCTAAGATTGGTGTTCAAACACACGGGTAGATTAATTTCAATGAACTGTGTCTGGTAAAGATATTTATAGAATTACGGTTTAAACTTCTGAGAAGCAGCGTGAGATGTTACTACTGTGCTTTTTTTCACATAATGCTTATTCTGTGCTGAGATTCTGGGACTCTGTTTTGGCTGGAAGTTGATTTTAATTCATTCTTCCAATAAACAGAATAAAGCAAGCATAAATAGGATGTTTTTGCACATTCATTCTGAGCATTGAAAGGTAATAATTATGAAATAATAAGTTTCTACAGAAAACTGTCACATATGAAAGTTTGAAGCTGAGATTTGGGGAGAACCTCCAATATAAAACAAAGGATTTTCACACATATATAAATAAAATTGAATATTTGATGTTTAGTGTACAGACACTTAATTATTATTTGAAGCTGATTTTTATTGGAAGGTGCAAAAATGCTTCCTAATTCTAGCATTAGAAATGGACAAAATTATTTAGTAGAAACGATAACATGTGCAACAGAGTAAACCATTTACTTTGAGGTGATGTACAAATATATTATGAAAAACAAAGGTATAAGACCCACCAAACTTGAGAGCAAGGAACTATTATCATCAAGTAGGGTGGCACAGTGGCGCAGTGGTAGAGTTGCTGCCTTACAGCGCTTGCAGCGGCAGAGACCCGGGTTCGATCCCGACTATGGCGCTGTCTGGAGTTTGTACGTTCTCCCCGTGACCGCGTGCGTTTTCTTCGAGATTTTTGGTTTCCTCCCACACACCAAAGACATATAGGTTTGTAGGTTAATTGGCTTGGTGTAAGTGTAAATTGTTCCTAGTGTATGTAGGATAGTGTTAATGTGTGGAACGCTGGTCAGCGCAGACTCGGTGGGCTGAAGAGCCTGTTTCTGCACTGTATCTCTAAACTAAACTAAACTAAACATATATAAACCAGTTAAATCCAAGGAAGAGGCATATAAATTGGCCAGAGGAAGCAGCTAACCAGAGGACTGGGAGAAATTTCGAACTCAACAGAGGAGGATAAAGGGGTTAATTAAGAGGGGGGAAATTAGCATGAAAGAAAGCTTGCGGGGAATATATAAATGGACTCAAAAGCTACTTTAGATATGTAAAAAGGAAAAGATTAGTGAAGACAAATGTACGTCCCTTACAATCAGAGACAGGTGAATGTATAATGGGAAACAAGGAAATGGCAGAACAGTTAAACGAGTACTTTGGTCCTGTCTTCATTAAGGAAGACACAAACAATCTCCCAGAAATACTAGGGGACCGAGGATCTAGTGGGAGCGATGTACAGAAGGGAATCCACATTAGTCAGAAAATGGTGTTAGGTGAACTGTTGGGACTGAAGGCAGGTAAATCTCCAGGGCCTCTGGGTCTGCATACCAGAGTACTCATGGAGGTGGCCCTAGAAATCGTGGATGCATTGGTGATCATTTTCCAATGTTCTCTTGACTCCGGATCAGTTCCTGTGGACTGGAGCATAGCCAATATAACCATACTTTTCGTCATTGTATCCCATTTTCTACAATGAATTTCCCTAGACCTTCATAAGCCTACATAACGTTGGACAGGAACCTGATGATGGTAGCCGTCCTGTACAAAGAGAAGCACATGCTATCTACAGTGCATATGCATGCACATTCAAGACTTCTGCACTGATCCACTGGAGCCCAGAAATAGAATTACACTGGAGGTTATCCAAATTCCTCCTTGGATTCACCATTCAGTCCAGAAATATTCCATAAATTGCTGAGCCAAAGGACGACTTTCACTTCATATCCTGTCCCTCAACACGATGAGTGTTGCTCTTTTTTTAAAAATTGTAAATATATGCCTTTCATTTATTAATGTGTTTCTAAATAAATCAAGCAGTTTAATTTTAATAGTTTAAAATATTTTTTATTATTTTGTGCTTTTCAACAGTTCATAATAATAAAAATCTTTATTTGCGCAGGTCATTAGAAGGCCTTCAGCTTGGTTTGTGGACAGAGCCTTGGGCCCTGCTATTCAGTCACAGCCCACTCCGCTTTGTTGAACATCTCATTTGGCAGAGCCAGCAATGCATTGAGAAGTTTACAGCTATCAAAGAGTGGAGCCATGATACCAACACAGGCAATGTTTTTTTTCTCTATTTCACATATATACTCTTTTACAATATACTGTAAATTACAAGCACTGTATAAGGAGTATAAAAATCAGGAAGTCATGTTGCAACCACTAAAGGGTCTGTAATATTTGGAAAGGTTGCAGATTTACCAGAGTCCTACCCAAATTTGATGATACTATCTACAAGGAAAGGCTCAAACAAGTTGGATTGTTTTCTCTTGAATGCTGACAGTTTAGAGGAGAGCTGATAGAAGTATATAAAATCATGTGAAGTATAGATAGGGTAGACAGTCAGAACCTTTTTCCCCAGTGGGAATGTCATGTACTAGAGGACATAGCTTTAAGATGAGAGGGACAACATTGAAAGGAGATGTGCAGGGCAAGTTTTCTTTTTTATTTACACAGAGTGGTGGTGCATGGAATGCAGAATCAAGTGTGGTGATGGAGGCATATATGATAGTAGTATTTAAGAGACTTTCAGATGAACATATGGATATTTAGGGAATGGAAGGATATAGATCGTGTGCAGTCATAAGAGATTAGTTTAACTTGGTATTGTGATCAGCACAAACATTGTGGGCTGAAGGGCCTATTCCTATGCTGTACTGTTTATGATCCGTGTTCTATGTTGTAAATACCACCACTGCATGTCTTTCTCTATATTCATGCACCATCAATGCAATTTGTCCTTTTATAGTGGTTTCCACACCACTCATATATTTTCTTCTTAAACAATGCACCCATGAAATGTGATAACACTCATGAAGTATAGCTTCTCATTAGCATGATACTGCCTAATAATCTCTTCCGCCTCTTCAAGGGGATGATCAGGCAAGAGGTTAAAGTTTTAAAATTGCAAGGCAGAACCTTAGCTCAGCATTACAAAAGAATCGTAGCTGAATCAGTCTGAAGAAGGGTCCCGGCCCAAAATGTCATCTATCGATATTCTTCAGAGATGCTACACGACCTGCTGCATTACGCAAGCATTTTATGCCTTTTATTTGTAAATCAGCTTCTGCAGCTTCTTGTGTCTGCATGAAAGAGTTGCATTATTTTCAGAACAGAGGTTCTATGACTTTGCCTTTGACCTCATTGTGAAGACCTCATTGATGTATTTACATCAGTTTTCCATTCTGCAGCTGAGAGGTTTAAAGTAAAAACTTTACCTCCACTATTCATGTATCTCAGGTCTGAGAAGCTGAAGCACAAAACGCAGATGGCAGAAATTACCTGGATAATTAGGTTCTTTGTAGAGCTCTGCATCTGAGCCAGGCCACACAAACAAACCTGGCAATCATAGCTAATCACTGCACAATCATGCAATCCATCTTCCTCAAACTTTACCTCATTTGTGTTGCTATTCTCCAATCATTCCTATCCCCACCCCATCATCCACCATTTTTTTGCCTCTTTTCTTTAATCCTCATTGCCATGGTTCAATTTCAACACCATTCCTCACAGCATACAATTACCATGACAAATCTAATACTGCACCCTGCTCTGAGCCTTTTTTCTCCTCTCTCAATTGTTGATTTCTCCACCATTCAACAGTTTCTTCCACCCTTTCAATTGCTGAACTCTTCCAACCATTCCCACTAACAAACCACCATTCCTTAATCATTCTTGGGAAGGTCCCCTCTAAACGTACCATCCCTGCACTGCAGCCAGCCAGAATTTGGTGGAAATGAAAAAGAATCAAAATATTATGAAGAGCATATAGTCCCTAGAATTACCACCCCCTTCCAACAACCTCCTGATTCTGTGCCCCCCTCACCACTTCCTCCAATTATAAGGAACATCATTTGTTAATTAACCATCCCACCTGCCGGCTTGTTATCATTTTACACAAAAAGAAAGAGCTGTGTCTCAAAATGTATTAAGCCGTCTTTGTACTTTGAAGTAATGGAGAGTAAAAGTGATCACTTTGGCAGGTGTTCATAATTTGGCAGCCCACTTTACACTCAACCCATTTAACTATTTAACTTGAGCATCATTATTTGTTCCTTCTCTATGTTTGATGTGAGTGGCAAATGTAGATAAGTTTATTGACCAAGAGATTCATAAGCATGAGAAACAATAGGAGTTCCATCAAACGGAGTGGCTTGTTTGGTTATTTCAGGCAACGGTCAAGTTGTTACGGTCGATCCAGTGCCTCACTAGCTTTCTTTCCCAAGGACATTTTATTTCCCCAAGAACATTTTCAAAGCAGATGGCTTTTATTATGTTCCAAAAGATTCACAGTCACCATTCTTGAAATTCACTTTTCAACAGGATTATTTATCAATCAAATCTCAATTCCCCATCCACATTTGTGAAATCTGAATTTCTCCTCACCATTAGGTTGCGTCTCTGGGTTATTAGTCCGGTAACTTAACCAGCAATGCTACATTTCCAGATCATTATCATTCATAAAATGTAGTGCAGGAAAATGCCAAGAATATTCAGACAGTACCCCTCCAACCAGTGACGAATAAAAAAAGACAGGGGCAGCCTGCATACATGAAAAATCACCAGCTGCAGATTCATTTCAAAGTCATGCACCATCCTGACCTGGAAATTATAGTGTAGTTCCTTCAATGGATTAAATCCTGGAATTCCTATCCATTGGTACTGTGGGAGCAACAATCAACTGAATGCAGCATTATTTAGGGTCATGGATTCATAGCATTGTACAGCATTGAAATGGGCCGCTCAATGAACCATGTCCATGCCAACCTTATTGCCCATCTACATGAATCCCATTTGCCTGCATGAGATCCATACCCTTCCATGTATAGCTGATATAGGTGCCTGTCTAAATGGCTCTTGCAAATAATGATTGTATCTGATTTCACAACCTCCTCTGGCAGTGCGTTCCCCATATCAATCACCCTTTGTGTGAAAAATACTTGCCCTTCCATTCTTCTTCAAACCTCCTTCCCCGTACCTTAAACCTGTGCCCTCTTGTTTATGATACTTCTACCCTATCTTATCTGCCAAAGGTCTTTTGCCGTCCTTTTGCCATTCTGATTTATCTCCTATACTCCTATGCTCCATACTCGTCAAGGGATTCACAATCCCAGCTGCCTATATCTGACGTTTACCTAATTCTTTATCGTGATAAGACGCTCAATATCTCATCATCAAGGGTTTCTTATTCCTGGCAGTCTTGCCCTTCACTCTAACAGGGAAACAAGTTCTGAAGGTTCCAGTCTAAAATTATCAAAATTGGCATTGCTCCAACTTAAGATTTCAACTTTTGGACCATAGTCATAGTCATAGAGTGATAGAGTGTGGAAACAGGCCCTTCGGCCCAACTCGCCCAAACAGGCCAACAATGTCCCAGCTACACTAGTCCCACTTGCCTGCCCTTGGTCCATAAACCTCCAAACCTGTCCTATCCTATCCATGTACCTGTCTAACTGTCCCAGCCTCAACTACCTCCTCTGGCAGCTTGTTCCATACACCCACCACCCTTTGTTTGAAAAGGTTACCCCTCGGATTCCTTTTAAATCTTTCCCCTTCACCTTGAACCTATGTCCTCTGGTCCTCGATCCCCCTACTCTGGGCAAAATACTCTGTATCTACCTGATCTATTCCTCTCATGATTTTGTATACCTCTATAAGATCTCCTATCACCCTCCTGCTCTCCATGGAATAGAGACACAGCCTAGTCAACCTCTCCATACAGCTCACACCCTCTAGTCCAGGCAACATCCTCCTGCCAGTGCTATCCTTTTCCACAATTATTTTTAAACTAATATATTTATGGTCACTGATCCCAAAGTGGTCTCCCATTAACATTTCCGTCACCTGTCCTGCCTTGTTTCCAAAGAGGGGGTTGAGATGTACCCATCTCTGGTTGGGCCATCTACAGATAACTAATCTGTTGCTAAACATTTTCTTGAACGCATTTACTAAATTCCACCCCCTCTGAGCCTCTATAATTATGGATGCTCAGTAAATATCCAGAAAGTTAAAATATCCCTCTATTACAAGCCTATACTTCTTGCAGCTATCTGTGATCTCCCTAGCACATTAGTTCCTCTAATTCTATGTCTTTTTCACACAAAGAATCATTGATATGGGGAATGCACTGCCAGAGGAGGTTGTGAAATCAGATACAATCATTATTTGCAAGAGCCATTTAACAGGCACTTATATCAGCAATACATAGAAGGATATGGATCTCATGCAGGCAAATGGGATTCATGTAGATGGGCAATAAGGTTGGCATGGACATGGTTTGTTGAGCGGCCCATTTCAATGCTGTACAATGCTATGAATCCATGACCCTAAATAATGCTGCATTCAGTTGATTGTTGCCCCCACAGTACCAATGGATAATAATTCCAGGATTTAATCCATTGAAGGAACTACACTATATTTCCAGGTCAGGATGGTGCATGACTTTGAAATGAATCTGCAGCTGGTGATTTTTCATGTATGCAGGCTGCCCCTGTCTTTTTATATTAGTCACTGGTTGGAGGGGTACTGTCTGAATATTCTTGGCATTTTCCTGCACTCAGATATTCAGAATTAGGCCATTTGGCCACTCAAGTCTACTCCGCCACTCAATCATGGCTGATCTATCTCTCCCACCTAACCCTATTCTCCTGCCTTCTCCCCATACCCCCTGGCACCCATACTAATCAAGAAAGTGATTTGTCACTTTCACAATGTGAAAGCCATTTGTCAGTCCATGAATTATCTCATGGCTCTTTTCACCATTTGCCTGGTTTCAAACTTGCAGTGTTTAACTGCAAGTCCAGGAAGCTGCCATTTAAGTCACTCAGCCATTAATTTAATTGGGAAATCCAACCAAACATCGTAAGTTGCCTTCAACTGTCCATTGACAAGCAAAAAAAAACACCTTTTGTCTTTCACCAAGGAAAGATGCTCAGGAAGTCAAGATTCTTAACTACACATCTTTTGTGTCCTTGACTGTGACAACCTGTAATTTGATTTATGCCAGTGTATACTAATTTTGACCTTTTAGAAAAATGAAATCATGTTTCACTGCCCACTTTCTTTGCTTTTATTATTCTCATTTATTTCCCAGCTATATTCAAATATTCAAATGCATGCACATTATCATTTTTTTATGTGCGAATCCTCTTTAACATACTAAAAGAATTCCAGAATATAATGGATTTATTTTTCTAACTTACATTAAATGTTATATAAAAGAAATAAATAGGAATCTGCAAAGAACAAGCAGATAAATCATCAGGAAATGCAGAATAAAAACTGCAGCTGCAAGTACCCAAAGGTATGTGTGAAGCGATGGATTAAAATTACTTTAATTCAGAATCATCAATAAGATGTTAAGCTAGTTGTCCTTGCCAGATGCTGATTGACCTCTGTGCAGTTGCAGAATGTTCTGCCTTTGTTTCACATTTTGTGTTTTATATTTTGTTTTTACTTCCACGTTCTTTCCTGCCAGCAACCAAAAAAGAAAAGGAATGAACTTGTTTTGGCTATGATCATGTTTGGCTAAGAAGTCCCTCAATCATGCACACCAGGGATCTCATCGCTAATTTTTTGATCAGTCACCATAACCTTAATGGATGGATAGGACAGCTTCCTATTACTCAGTGTATGCAAGGCTTCCATTAATCTTCGACCAATTGAGAAAATCTCTGATGAAATTGTAGGTCATATTTTCCAATGCAACAACACAACTTCCTGCAATTCAAAATTCCTGGTATAGTCACCTTCACGTTTGTCACCTTTGATCCATTTAGTGGTCATGGTATAAAGTCTGGTGTTAGAGTCTATGCTTGTTTATGGTAAACTTCTGTCAAGTAACCATTTATTGTGGTACCATTCATCTTCTCATGTTTTTCACAGAACACAATGCAGATATATTGAGTACTGTGATTTAGTAATAGAAACTATCAGATATGAATGAAGATGAGTGACAGGGGGATTTTAGAAGACACTAGACTAAGTGGGACCAGTCACATGGGAGCCCTGTTCCCCCAACGCAACCCATTCCCCAATGCAATATTCCACCACTCACCTATAGCCCCTAACTGAGCAGGCACAACTCATTTGGGGGCGGGAGGTGGTTGTGGGGGCAGGGGAGGGTTTTGGGGGCACGGGAAGGTTGTGGGGGCAGGGGAGGGTTGTAGGGGTGGGGGATTTGTGGGGATGGGTTGTGGGGGTAGGAAGAGGGGTTTGGGGGTGGGGGGTGGGGTTGTGGGGGAGAGGGGTTGTGGGGGAGGGAGGGGGTTGTGGGGGAGGGGGAGTTGTGAGGAAGGGGGTGTTTTGGGGGGCAGCGGGATGTGGGCGGCAGGGTATGTGGGTGGAGGGGTGTGTGGGTGGCAGGGTGTATGGGCGGCACGGTGTGTGGGGGGATGTGTGATGGGGAAGAGCCATAGGGGAGAGGGTGGCATCACGGGGGAGAAGCCATTGAGGGGGACCAGAGGGGTAGTGGCTGGAATTGACGGTGCGATGGGGACTCACAGCGGGCACTGGTCGTTCTCCTCCATCAGGATCAGAATCTCTGCTTTCCGTTTGACAACATCTGTGACATTTCCGACTCAGGGCTGGGTCTCTGATGCTGGGCTGGGTCAGGTCTCCAACACTGGGCTGCTTGGGGCGGGGCTGCAGCTTGGGGCAGGGCTGCTTGGGGCTGGGCTGGGCTGCTTTGTGTCTCTCCAAAAGTCCAGTTGCAAACCTCCGCCAGCCATTCTCAGCTCCAGTAAAGATGCGATGGTGCAGGAAGGAGCAGTCCTTCCCGTGGAGTGACAGGGGAAGAGACTAATCCGCGCGGCACTGACTGGCAGGAGAAGAGATTAATCTGCGCACTTGGATTTTAAAATTTTAAAAACTCGCTAACTTTTACGACATTGAACCATTCTGAATGAAACTTTGTGCACTTGCAGCACAGGAGAACAGTGAGTGAACTGTCAAAAATCCTAGCGCTATTGCGAACCGTTTTGTTGCAAATAGAAAGACCGCCAAACCGGAAGATAACAAGATCAGACTTTTACTGATTTTACTGCAGCCTGATGTAATGTGTGTCATTATTATCTGTGATTGATTGCATTTGTATGAGAAACATCGAGAGTCATTGCTATAACTAATGACTAAGAAAGAGGCATGAGTAATAGTCAATGGACCATTTTTTACCATTAAGAGTGCAACAGTTTCAAAGATTATTATTGTTTTGAGAATTTCTGAGAAATATTGACCTTGAGGATACTATTATTTACAGACTTCAATGGACTTTTTATTCATCATATTCTTATCCCATAAGTAGTTTGGATTCTTCATGAACCAAGACCCGCATTTTATGTAAGCTATGGTATAATAATATCCAACACAATTACATTTTTACCATTTGAGATATCTATCTCACTTCCAGGTGTACTGAGCTGCAGTATCTCGTACTTTATTGGTCATGATGACATAATTTTAAGAGCTGAATATATCAGTGGGTACTAGCCACTGATGTTGTACTAGCCACTGATGTTAGTTCAGAGGTACTGTCATAAATAAATAAATAAAGCTTTCAAGATAGATTGCCAGATCTTATTTGCCATAGCAAGCAGGAACACCAAAGAGTGTACAAACATGACATTTACAGCAAATTTGAGATGTTGCAATTTAAGCAGGATGTAAGGGAGTGATGCATTGTGCAGTCCATAGTGAACAAGGATGTCCAGCTAAAGCAGTAACTGAAGTATGTAGTTGATATGGCAAATATCTGAGCAAATTTCAGAAAATATGTCCAGTCTAAGATGTTTGCCATGCACACAGAATGCTTGGACATCTAGATAATTTAAACTCAAATCTTGACCACTTCCTGTTTGTACTGCACATTGATTTTAGAAAAAATGCTACCACTTACGGCTGTGATTTTGGGCAATCTTACTCGGAGTCCCACTCCGCTGCGCAGAACAAGAGGATTTTTCCAATCGTTGAAAAATAAGACTTATTAATGTTTAAAAAATGTTGAGATTATCGCTCCTGTCAATCATGCCATGAAAGCCACACCCCTTCCGGTGGGAGGAGGAGGGACTATAAAACCTGGACGTGAAAGATCGGGGAGCGAGAGGTCACGACTCTCAGTCTGAGTTGTGAATAACACTGAACACATGTCTACTAAAGTGTGAGTGGTTTTACTGACCTGTGAGTGCCCTTAATGTGGTTTGTAAAAAGCAAAGCAAATGTGGTGGTGGTTGGTTGGTCTGAGAAAGCTTATAATTAAAAGTCTTGGTGGTGGTTGGTTGGTTTGAAAAAGCAAAGAAAATGTGGTGGTGGTTGGTTGGTTTGAAAAAGCTTATAATTAAAAGTCTAAATTTGACCACTTCCTGTTTGCACTGTATATTGATTTTTGAAAAAATGCTACCACTTTTGTCTGTGATTTTTGGCCATCTTACTCAGAGTCCGCCTCCGCTCATCAGGTGCAGAGGATTTTTCCCATCGATAAAAAATAAAAGAGTTATTAGTGTTTTTAAAATGTTGAGATTCTCTCTCGTCAATCACACCATGAATGCCATGCCCCTTCTGGTAGGAGGGGGAGGGACTATAAAACCCAGAAGAGTGGACGTGGGCAGTCTCTGCAAGATGGGGGAGAGAGAGGTCATGACTCTCTGTCTGAGCTGTGAACCAACTGAACACACTGAACTGCTGAAATGTGAGTGTGGTTTTAATGTGTTTTTTGGGGTTTTTAAGTGGTGTTTTGTGGTGTTTTATGTGGTTTTGTGGTGGTTTAGGCTTGCTTGAAGTGGAATGAAAGTGCACTTGAATTTGGTGGCCTTGCACCCTGCTTGAAGTGGTATGAAACTGCACTTGAATTTGGTGGCCTTGCACCCTGCTTGAAGTGGTATGAAACTGCACATGAATTTGGTGGCCTTGCACCCTGCTTGAAATGGCATGAAACTGCATTTGAATTTGGTGACCTTGCACCCTGCTTGAAATGGAATTTCAAGGAACAGCCGTGAGCCAAGCCCACCAGCCATGAGTGAGTGAGCAGCTAGCACACCAGGCTTGAGTGACTGAGCTGCCAGCCCAATAATCCATTTGGCACACAATGCCCATATTATCCCTCTGGAAAGCAGTCCCTTCAGCCCACAACACCCATACCTGCCCCCCCCCCCCCCCCCCCCCCCCCCCCCCCACTGGCCACCAATATTGGAATTGGTGGAGAGGTGGAATATTGCGTTGGGAGACCAGCCCTCCCGTGTGAACATGGGACCCAACGGATCCCACTTAGTCTAGTATTTGTTAAAGTTGAAACAAGGAAATACAGGTGCCGGTTTACCAAGGAAAAACACAAAATGCTGGAGCAACTCAGCGGGTCGGGCAGCATCCCTGGAGAACATAGACAGATGATGTCACCAATCCATGTTCCCCAAGAATGTTGCCTGGATTTGATCTGACCAAGAGTGCAGTCTGTACTGAGTTTGTATGTTCTCCCCGTGACAAAATTCCTTATGTTTTCTTTACGTACAATCAGAGCCAGTAGTTGATGAATAAGTAGTCAGACAGAAGATATTGAGCTCAAATCTTTTGAACTATTCCCATGTAGAACCTTGTGAAAGGCCTTAGTGAAGTCCATGTAGATTACATCAACGGCACTAACCTTATCAATATATATTTTTAAAAACTCCAGTCAAATTTGTCAGAAAGGATGTTCCCCTGCAAAGTTATGCTGACTATCTTTGAATAACATCTGCCTTTCCAAATGAAAATGATTCCTATCTGACTGAAGTGGAACTAACCGGATGTCTCTGACAAAGACCTATTAACCTATTGAGGATTTTATGGGCCGAACAGCCTCTGATGCTGCTACAAATAATTGGTGTCCTTGTTCTTTAGTGAACATGGTTTCCCCCCTCTGTCATAGATGGCTCCCTCACACACATCTCCTTCGTGTTCTGAAGTTCTACTCTCACACCGTCTCCTCTCAGATGCAAAAAGGACAGAGTTTCTCTGGTCCTCATCTTTCACCTCACTAGTCTCCGCATCCAACACATCATCCTCTGATATTTCTGTCGCCTCTAACATGATCCCACCATTAATCACATCTTCCCATCGCCACTCCTTTCCACCTTCCACAGAGACCGCTCCCTTTGCAGCTCTTTGGTTCACTCATTCCTTTCCACCCAAACCACCCACTCCCCATGTACTTTCCCCTGCAACCACTGGAGATGTAACACCCGTCCTTGTACCTTTCTCCCTCGACTCCATCCAGGGACGTAGACAGTCTTTCCAGGTGAGACAGATTCACCTCATCTACTCCATCCAGTGTTCCTGAGGTAGGCTTCTGTGCATTGACAAGACATAGCATAGACTTGACGACTGTTTCACTGAACACTTACGATCAGTCTAATGAGACCTACAGGATCTCCCGGTTGCCAACCAGTTTACTTCCCCTTCTTATTCCTATGCTGACCTTTCTTTCCTGGGCCTCCATAATTGCCAGAATGAGGTCACATGCAAATTTGAGGAACAGCACTTCATATTTTGTTGGGTAGTTTGCAACCCAGCAGTATGAAGGTAGAATTCTCTGATTTTAGATATCCTACAAATACTCCCTCCCCTCCCTCTATCCCTGCTTAACCCCCTTCCCCCACTAAAACTCTGTTAACTACAGCTGTTCCTCGACCTACAATGGGGTTATGTTCTGATAAACCCATCGTAAATCAAAAATATCGTAAGTCAAAAACGCATTTAATACGATGTGATCACTTGACCTGAAGTGATGTGTGGCTCACTGCCGTTGTCGACCGTTGCACCATCGTAAAGTCGAGATATCGTAAGTCGAAGCATTGTAAATCGGGGAGCATCTGTAGTTCCACAGTTCGCACCAATATATCCCTCTGGGATCACACAGTCATAACCAACAATCAGCCTATCAGAAAACTTCCCTGCCTGAGATCATCTGTTGCCGGCCCTTTCCTATTTTTTTCTGGCTTCCAGTTCCCCCTCTCCCACCCCCGCAACTATAATCAATGTGAAGAAGGGACCTGATCCGAAACATCACTCATTCATTTGCTCCTAAGACGCTGCCTGATCCATTGAGTTACTGCAACATTTCGTGTCTACCTTTGGTATAAACCAGCATCTGCAATTGATATATTGAAACGGGAATAAAATCAAAACAGTTTTGCAAGAGGTTAAATCTGCAACACTATTTGATTACAGTGACGATCTTCAAGACTGGAAGAAGATGATCATTAGTAAATTTTCCAATGCAATGCTCATTTTCATTTATACTTGGTGAGTGCCAGTTTCAAAAGACCTTGCACTAATCAGCTGCCAGTCAATCATATTTGTACCTCAGAGCAGTACCAAATACTGGTGCCGTTCAGTAGGAAATGGCATCTTTCAGAGGCAACATTAAGTTCACATATCAATTGTATTCTCAGGTAGATGTAATAAATGCCCTGAAGTAGAGGCGGGGAGCTCTCCCTGGTGTTGCGGCCAATATTTATGCCTCCGACAGTATCGCTAAAACAGATTATTATCACATTGCTGTTTGTGGGACCCTGCTGTGTGCAAATTGGCTGCTGCATGTCTTACATGATAACACTGACTACACTTCAAAAATACTTTCACTGGCTGTAAAGCGCTTTGGCAAGTCCTGAGGTTGTGAATATTTCATTTCTCAGAAGCAAACAGATCACAGAAAGGTTACAGCATCGAAGACAGTTATTCACCCCTTTTGAGTTAATTTTGGCTCTTTGTAAGAGCAATCCGACTAGTCCCATTACTCTATCTGTCTCCATTGCTCTGCAAGCTCTTTCCTTTGAGATGCTCATTCAGCTCTCTTTCCAGCCTATAATTTCTGCTTCCACTGCTGTTCTTGATTTGTCCTGAAAAAACAGAAATTCCTCATGTAACTTCTGTTTTTTTTGTCAATCACCTTTAACCCATATCCCACCTGAACGGGAGAGTGCCTGTTTATCTAACCTGCCAACGCCCTTCATAATTTCTATGTTCCAGGTGTGGCATCAACACCCTGTATTACTGTAACAAAACTGCTCTATTTCTAAACCTCAACCTCTTTGGAGTAAAGGCCAATATGTTATTACCTCTCTAGCCTGCATGCTACATCTCCCTGTTAATGTTTTCTGATTCCTGCACAAAGAACACCCAGATCCATCTTTACTTAATTCATTTGCAGTCTTTATCTATTAAAGCAGTCATCTGACTGATATATTGTTTTTTATTGTCCCATGTATCACGATGCAATGAAAAACTTTGGTTTGTGTGTTATCCAGGCAAATCATACCATACATGAGTATATTAGGTAGAGCAAAAGAGAACATAAACAGAGTGCAAAATGTGGTGTTGCAACGGCAGGGAAAGGCAGATTAAAAAATGTGCACTTGCGATAATAATGCAAATTGGAAGATAGGGAAACTATTCCCTAACATATGAGAGTTCAAGAATCCTCAAAAGTGCGGAAGATACTGTTCTTGAATTTGGTAGTATGTGCTTTTAAGCTTTTATGTCTACCGCCAGTGAGAGAGGGGAGAAGAGGAGAGGATGACCAGGGTGTGAATGGTCCTCTATTCCTTGGCTGCCTTTCTGGGGTGTGAGGTATAGATTGGGGGGGGGGGGGGGGGGGGGGGGGTGCATTCGCAGCTCTGTAATTTCTTGCAGTCAAAGCCAGAGCAGTTGCCAAATCAAACTGTGATGCATGCAGAAAGGAAGCTTTCTAATATGCATCTTTAGAAGTTGGTAAGAGTCATTGGAGACATCCCAAATTTCTTTGGCCTTCTGAAGGATTAAGGAATTGATGTGCTTTCTTGGTCATAGCATCAATGTGGTTGGACCAAGACAAATATATTGCTGATATTTACACCTAGAAACTTGAAATTCTCAATTACCTCCCCTTCAGCACCATTGATAGACTCAGGCTACCTTACCCCACTTTCTGAAGTTGAGAACCAGCTCTTTCATGTTGCTGACACTGAAGGAGGGATTGGTGCTTTGACACTGTCACCAAGGTTCCCCTCTGGTAATAGGACTGTTTCATGACTTAAAGTGTATTAATGATTTGAACTAGAGTACAATTTCCGGATTTGCGATGGACGGATTTGGATTGTTTTCTCTGGAAATCTGGCGGTTGAAGGGAGACCTGAAAATAAGTATATAAGGTTATGAGACATAGATGGGGCAGATAGTGAGAACCTTTTTTGCCAGGGTGGAAATGCATAAGACTAGAGGGCAGAGAGTTAAGAAGAGAGGGACAAGCTTATCGGGAGATGAGCAGGCCACAGAGGATGGTCTGAACCTGAAGCACGCTGCTTGGATTGGCTACATGTATAGCAGCTCATAAGAGGCCGCTATACACTCTTATTAATTAAAATTAATTTAAAAGTGCGGAGCTTAACGGGAACGATCAAACAAACAAACAACCAAACACAGGTTTATCCCCTGGGCAGAGGATTCTAAAACTAGAGTGCCCCCCCCCCCCCCCCACCCCCCCCCCTCCCCCACACCGGATGCCACTTTGTAAAGGATTTACTGTGGCAGTGGTGGTATCATGAGTTCAATTATTATTAATCTCTGGTGAACTAACATAAAGATTATGGAAACAAGAGACTGCAGATGCTGGTTTACAAAAAAAAGACACAGTGCCTGAGTAACTCAACGGGTCAGGCAGCATCCATAGAGAACATGAAATTGGTGATGTTTTGAGTTGGAACCCTTGTTCAAACTGTTTTGTAGAGGGGGAGCAAGGTGCAGGAGAGAAGGGGCAGGACAAAGCATGACAGGTAATCGAAGGGGGTCTTTGATAGACAGATGGCTACTAAATTGCTGGGCCAGCATCTGAGAGCATATAGTGATGGTACAGTGGTAGAGTTGGTGCCGAATAGCGCCAGAGACCCATGTTCAATCCGGACCAGGGGTGCTGTATGAACGGAGATTGTCCATTATCCCTGTGACCACTTGAGTTTCCCCGGGTACTCCAGTTTCCTTCCACACTTCAAAGACATAGGTTTGTAAATTGTAAATTGTAAATTGGCCCGTGTGTATAGTGTGGTGGTAGTGTATGGGGTGGTCGTTGGTAGGCACGGAGTTGGTGGGCCGAAGGGCCCATTTCCGCACTGTATTTCTAAAGTCCAAAGTCTGATGATTACATGATTAATCGAGAGACAAAAGTTGAATCTTATCACAGCATTTAGGAGATTTAAATTCAGGTAATTGTGTAATAAAATATCTAGAATTAAAAAAACAGTATGAGAAACCAGGAAATCGGAAACGGCAGGTTATGTTATAAACCCATTTAGTTACATTATATCTTCAAGGATGGTCTCCTAATTTGGAAGGACATCCTTGTGATTGAGGCAGTGCAGCGTTGGTTCACGAGATTGATCTCTGGGATGGCGGGACTGTCATATGAGGAAAGACTGAAAAGACTAGGCTTGTATTCACTGGAGTTTAGAAGGATGAGGGGAAGATTTTATAGAAACATATAAAATTATAAAAGGACTGGACAAGCTAGATGCAGGAAAAATTTTCGCAACGTTGGGTGAGTCCAGAACCAGGAGCCACAGTCTTAGAATAAAGGGGAGGTCATTTAAAACTGAGCTGAGAAAAAACTTTTTTACCCAGAGAGTTGTGAATTTATGGAATTCCCTGCCACAGAGGGCAGTGGAGGCCAAATTACTGGATGGATTTAAGAGAGAGTTGGATAGAGCTCTAGGGGCTACTGGAGTCAAGGGATATGGGGAGAAGGCAGGCATGGGTTATTGATAGCGGATGATCAGCCATGATCATATTGAATTGGCGGAGCTGGCTCGAAGGGCCGAATTGCCTCCTCCTGCACCTATTTTCTATGTTTCCTTGAGAATCCATCACCTATTTTACATTGTATGTGACGCCAGTGTGGTTGACTTTCTCTTTCTCGTAGTTCGGATACATTTAGTGATGAACAATAAATGCTGGCATGAGTGCATTATGTGCAAGAATAAATTAAAAATAAATATTGATTTTGGAGGTGTTGGTTGATGGAAAAACATTGGTCAGGGCAACGAGAGCTCCATCAGTGGTAAACTTGATATTTTTGCATTTCACGTTCACAAGTTATATGAGTAGAATTAGGCCATTCGGCCCATCAAGTCTACTCCACCATTCAATCGTGGCTGATCGTTGCCTCCCATTCTTTGAATCTCTGAATCCCAATCTCCTGCCTTCTCCCCATAACCCTGACACCCGTTCTAATCAATAATCTATCTATCTCTGCCTTGAAAACAGCCACTGACTTGGCCTCCACAGCCCTCTGTGGAAATGAATTCCACATTGGAAATGTGGAAATGAACTAAACTAGTTCCACAGATTAATTGATTTCTCTCAATTCATAGACAAAAACAAGGTGACAGCCAAAATGGCTGAAACAAAATTAAACTCTATCCTTGTGGATCATCAAATCTTTTTCAGTTAAAAAAAAGTACATTTTCTACGTAATTACCCATTCATAAATCAGTGCATCTAACAACCGAGCATTCCCTTCTACAATATGGACTAAAATTCTAAATGTCATTAGTTTTATATATTTAATTCAAATATATTAACGCACCAGTGAGAGGGAAACCAACTGAATCAATCTGATTATTAAATGGTAAAATTATACTTAGTTTTACAACTAGGAAGCTGTAGTAATTGCTTTGCAATGCAATTAGCCTTGCAAGTTTGGTTCGGGGACACATGTAGCTCAAAGGCCTGGAATACCACCTGGGCATTGATGTGTAGACCTGTAATTCCCATCAGAGATAATATTGGTGAAGATATTTGGCATGTGCTCTGTAAGATCACAGTATAGGAAACTGTGAAATGGTAATTTGACACCAACACTGCCATTTTGGAGCTCAATGCGAATGGCCTCTCGTAAACACACATGGGTGAACATGCTTTCAACAGAAGTGTTCAACACTTAAAGGGATCAGATGCCACAGGTTAATTGCCATTTGATTTATTTTGGCTGTTGCCACAATTCCACGTGTGTTTAGTGCTTTCCTTAGTTGCTCAAGTTGTAAAAGTGAAAAGTAAATTAGGTGTTAAATGTTGAGGACTTAGCCCTGATGGCAGGTGTATGACTTAAAAGAAATAATTCATTCTGGTCAATGGTTGATATTCCAGCTGTGTTCATGATGTCTTTCTTCTGCAGCAGTTATGCATTGGAGCAACCACGAAGAAGCAAAGGGTCCCTATTAGGCGTGTGGTGCTATCAGCTGATAACATAATTTTTGACTTAAGTTGACAATGAATGCAATGAATGCCATATTGTGACATGAAATGTGATAAAGCAGACCGCAGGCACACAGTAACAATCTCAGTGTTTTGACCACTTCAGAAAGATCACAACAATAACAGAGAGAATGATTGTGAAGATTAAGTAAGGGGGTGGTACTGTGGCAGAGCGGTGGAGGTGCTGCCTTACAGCTCCAGAGACCCCAGTTCAATCTTGTCTGTGGGCGTTATCTTTACAGAGTCTGCATGTTTTCTCTGTGACCGCATGGGTTTCCAGTTTCCTTGCACACTCCAAAGATGTACAAGCTTGTAGGTTAATTGGTTTTGGTAAAATTGTAAATTGTCCCTAGTGTGTAGGATAGTACTAGCAGATTCAGTTGGCCGAAGGGCCTGTTTCCACGCTGTATCTCTAAAGTCTAAAGTAAGTCTTCCAAACAGCTTTATTCCAGGTCTGCCATCGTGATAATTCAGCTATTGCTATGTGGAGAGCAACCAAGGTGCCAGAGGATAAAAAGAATGATGTAGAACTGGTGAAAGTAAAGGTGGAGGCAACTTGGACCTCTGACATAAGCATTTTAATCAGTGGCTTCACTATAGGGGTATGTTCATGTACATTGCCTTCTTATAATAAGTTCCTGTTCCTTATGGTTGTGGGCCAAGGAACAGGAGAGTTTGTCAGTGAGCAGCATGTTGTATGACTAGGTGTTTGGCTAACAATTCATACAATAAAATGAATCAATTTTGGAGATATTCAGCAGATCAGACAAGATGGATGTTTTTGTTTTGTTGAAGGTTATGGAATCTTATTTAACCATCAAAACACTTACACTTTTCACTTAATGACATTCCACAGTCAACACGCCTGACAATACAGTTTTATTAAGCACTAAAGTTCTGAAACTGAATTATTGAATTAAAGAGCAACCAACTGAGTCAATATGATTGTCAAATGGTAATATTATACCAAATTCAAAAGTAAAGGCAGGTAAAATCTGAACGAATTCTCTTCCACTATGAAGAAACCAAAAGAAGATTGAGTGACTTATTTGCAGGAGCTACTGATTACCTTTGTACGGCCATTTATGATTTTACATCCCTGCTAATGCATCTTATTTGATCAACACTGACTGGATGCATTTAGAGTTTAGAGATTCAGAGCAGTAGAGCAGATACAGAGCAGATCAGAGTCCGCCCTGGCCAACGATCCCCGTAACACTATCCTATACACACTGGGGACAATTTTACAATGTTACCAAAGCCAATTAACCTACAAACCTGCAGGGATATGGGAGAAAACCGGAGCAACCGGAGGAAACCCATGCGGTCACAGGGTGAACGTACAAACTCCACACACACTGCACCCTTAGTCAGGATCGAACCCATGTCTCTTATGCTGCGAGGCAGCAACTCTACTGCTGCACCATTGTGCCACCACACTGCTAATAACAAAAGGAGTCAACAACATAACTTAGCATATTTTTCCAATGTACCGACAGGACTCGGGTTAATAGACTATCATGATCCTCACTCTATTTTGGGGGAGTTTCTTTTTAAGCCCCCTTTATATCTGAGGGTTACATCTTTGAATTTCTGTATAAATCTAATGGTATGACATTGTCAGAAATGTTTGAAGGAATTATTTGTCATTTCCAAGATATAATGCCTCTTCAAGTAGCAGAATCCTGAACCAAGTCACTGTATTATTTTATCATTGTCTTTTATTAGATTATATTGAAACCTATAAAAGTAAAAAAAAGTATTACCTCCTTTCATGTTATGTAATTATTTAATCCCATTTGTTTCTTTAACAGTGACAACTTTAATTAAGCCATAAAACATCAACAGCTGCATTTAGTACTTTTTTTTAAACATGCCCCTAGCATTTACTGCAAAGGGCATTGTGACATTTTATAATTGTCATGCGTAAAAAAAGTATTGCATAATATGTGATATACAGGACACACTCCAATAGAGCTTACTGTTTTTGGAAGGGATTCAATCAGCAATTGGCAGGAAAGCTGAACATTTTGAGACATAACACAGTAACCATTGCAACAATTATGGTTATTATAACACTTTATATAGACCATTGTCACACAATGAATCATCTATTATAATAAGTAGGGTTAGTCCATAACTCAGGGTTACATTTATTATTTGTGCTGTGAAAGCTGCACAAGTTAGTTCTAAAGCCTCTAATGTTGACAGTTAGTATAATCATTATCATTATTTTTATTTAACAGAGTTAATTTTCATTCATAAAATGATTCTGATATACTTCTCGACCTGAAACGTCGCCTATCTCCTTCACTCCTTAGATGCTGCTGCACCCGCTGAGTTTCCCCAGCTTTTTGTGTAACCCTCTGATATACTTAAGCCTTTTCTTAATATTTGCCATCCTAAAATTTCACAGCAAGGTTTGGGGATGGAATTATTGTTGATTAGAACACAAATGGCATGCCAAGTGTAAATCTCACACTCTAGTACATCTCATTGACAAATGGCTACAAATATAGAATACAAAGCTGAAATGGATGGCCCTTAAATTAAACAAGGGCACCAATTATGCTCGGTGACTAATCAGTATCCATTGCATTCAATTCAGGAGGAACAAATGTTGCTTCTTGCTTAATTTTATGTAGATCATATTAACGCTTCATCAAATGCATCTTCAGGGTTACACATGGATCCTGTCACAAAGGATTCAGATAAGTACTGGTGAGGCAGACCAGAGAAGAAGAATGATGCACATCACTATGCTGTGTTTCCTACAGAAAGCCTGTGTACAATTTCAAGGAGCATAAAGATATCCATTGGCAATTTTCCATATCTTTGTATGGAGATAAGCCCATTCTTCACAGCATAGAAATAATGGACAACTCTATTAGTCCACTTGTGGACCCACCATGTCATACTGTCCAATGGCCAATATCTCAGCATCACAAACAAAGGTCACAAAATATCTGGCTGACAGCATACAATTTTGCCATGTGTGCTTAGCATGACCTGTAGCAGGGATTTGTCATTTTCCAGTCATAAATCATTTGGACTAAAGATAATCCCGGAAAATGGAGGAAACCCAAGCCTAGAAAATTTGATCTGCTTTGAACTGCTCAAATATAAGCCTGAATATTAAAGCTTGCTGTAATAAGTTTTTCCAAATGACCATTTCAAGGTACACAACAGGGCAGAACTGATTATGTGTCAGTGGTCGAAGCATTGTGTTTCACTGAGCTGCAATGAAGTATCAATGCAGTATCATGTTGCCTTGCATTAACCAACACTTTTTGCAAACTTTTTCTGTATTTAATCCTGCTACATTCAATCTTCCACTTGAAAAGGACTTCAAGAAAAGGAGCAATGTAGAGTAGATGCTTCATTTCACCTTAACACATGTTTCTTTTCCTCCCATTGGATTCTCTCACTCAGGTGGTGTTAATGAAAGTATTATTGCAACAAGCAGAGATAAAAATCACAAGATTGCAATTCATTTAACTTTGAGGCCATATTGTCAGAATAGCATGCCAACATTAGTGTGAATCTAATTATTTTACAATCCTTTGGTCTGAAGTGCAAAGCTATAAATGTAAGGGCAATGAATCACTCTACATTAAGTCTCAATCATTATATGTAGTATTGCCAGCAACTGCCATAACAGTGTGAACTATCTCTGCAAATTAAATGCTACCTGTCCTGTCTGAGATACATGTCACCTGCTCTGGTGGAGAGTCATTGATAACTAAATCAAATCAAATGATGCATTAATGGAAATAATAAAGTTGCTCTGTAAAGAGTCACATCACAGTATCTTTTCCATTTCAAAAGCTTCAGAATGGGTCGATATCTTCATTTAAATTGCAATATCCCCTTTTTGGCTCCAATCTGGCTGTTTAAAGACTGTTCTATGGTGTGTATGGTGTATGGTGACCCCAAATTTTACTGTACCAATTGGTGCATGTGACAATAAATGTCCCTTGAATCTTGAATCTATTTCATTTTGTGTACACATAGACAATCTTGATGACCCACAAACAGCTCTTGCCCTAGGTAGGCTGGCTTCAGGTTGTTACGTAGACCTGAGATTTTTGCTGTGGGTTTTGAGATAACATGCCATCCTTTGGTTGGTACAATGGTGCAGTGGTAAAGTTGCTGCCTTACAGCGCCAGACACCTTGGTTCATTCCTGACTATGGATGCTGTCTGTATGCTGTTTGTACATTCTTCCACTGACCGCATTGGCTTTCTCCAGTTGCTCTGATTCCCTCCCAAATCCTAAAGACATGCGTGTTTGCAGGTTAATTGGCTTCAGTAAATTGTCCCTAGTGTGTAGGATAGATTGAGTGGATGGGTGATCGCTGGTCGGCGTGGACTCAGCGAGCCGAAGGGCCTCTTTCCATGCTATATCTCTAAAAAGACCCCAGTGGACTTAACTTGTTCAGTGTCCTGAACCTAAGGCCCAGCATCCTCTGCATACACGTACATACGTTCACACACAAGATCCAAATTATTATTCCATTCGCAGACTCCATCCCTCACCCTTACCCAATTGTTGATATTCTACCCGCTCCTCCACCACATAGAAAGGAAGCCATTTCACACGAAGGGTGGTGGGCGAGCTGCCACAGAAGGTAGTTGAGGCAGGGACTATTGCAACATTTAAGAAACAATTAGACATGTACACAAATAGGACAGGTTTGGAGGGATATGGGCTAAACGCAGGCTGGTGGGACTTGTGTAGATGGGACATGTTGGTCCATGTGGGAAAGTTGGGCTGAAGTCCTGTTTCCATGCTGTACGACTATGAAGCCTACAAAGATAGATTAAGGTGGATTTTCATTCCTGGTCCATGTATCCTGTCAGGTTGTTCTCATAGTAGCATGAACAAGTTAACTTATCATTCTGGTATGCCTTTCATCGACCAGGGTTTCTGTAAATCTCCCAGTGAAGTGATGAACACCATTTTTCTTGCCTTCAGTGTATTTCTCTTCCACGATAGCCTTGTATGCTTTACCACTGCCTGGATGCCAGGGCAAGTGTAATCTTCATTGCTGACACCCTTCAGTATCTGCTGTGCAACAAAGCATCAGGCAAGGTACATAATTTAATATAGCCCTGTCTGGAAACTGCAGGTCACATTTTAGTGCTCTGTTTGATGTGCAAAAGAAATACTGATATTGTTCAAAATATATAGACACTAGAGAGAATGCTGGAGTAAATCAGCAGGTCAGGCATCAAATCTGGAGAAAATGCATAGATGACATTTTGGGTCGGGACCTTCTACAGACCAATTATATTAGGGAGAGTTAAGAAACACTGGAAAGGGGCTGTCCCACTGCGGCAACCTAATTGGCTAGTTTAGAAGAGTTTAGGAGAGTTTGAAAAAATGTCATGTTGAAGACCTCCTTCGACTATGTAGAAGACCTCCTTCGAACTCCTTCGACTATGTTGAAGACTAGCTTTGACTAGCTTCGGGAAAATTGGACACTGAATAGTGGAGAGTGAAGATGACCTCATTCGATCTCCTTCAAACTCCTTCGAACTCCCTTCGACCTCCCATCGACTATGTGGAAGACTATCTACGACTACCTTCGACTACCTTCGATTACCTTTGACTCCCCTCGATTACCTACGAATAACATGCCAACTTACTATGACCTACTTCGTCTAAAGCTACGAGTAAAAAAATGATCAATTTTTTCCATGGCAACCTTTTTTTTACTCGTGGGCATTTTTCAACATGTTGAAAAATACGCCGTGACCTAGCTGAGGCCTCGAGTATGCGGGGTCTACTCTCGAGCATGAAGGAGAGTTACAAAGGCCTCTTCAGACCCCGTGTCGACCATGCTGCGAGTTTCAGTCAAGGGCAAACTCGTCTAAACTCGCAAATTAGATCGCCACAGTGGGACAGTCCCTGAAGGAAGCAAAAACAAACAGAACAAATCTGGACCGGCAACAGATGACCTCAGGCAAGGAGCTTCCCTGACAGGCCGATTTTTGTTTAGAGACTGGTGTTGGCCTAAGAGGGATAAATCGTTGTGAACTGTGAAGCTAGTTATTGGACTTTAATTGGAGGAAGGGGGGTGGAAAAGGAAGATGGAAGGGAGGTGGAAGGGAAAGGAGAGGGGAGAGGGAGGTGTTTGTAGACGTTACCTAACATTGGTAACTTCAATGTTCATACTGTTGGGTTGAAACTACCCAAGTGAACTAGTAGATGTGTTTGGTCTCAATCTGGCAATGAAGGAGGCCCAGGATGGAAAGGTCAGTGTGGTGGAATGGGAAGGAGAGTTAAAGTGGTTAAAGGCCTGTCTCACTGTGCGAGTAGTCCCACAAGGTACCCCGAGTTTTCACTCACGGAAATCCCGTACAATCAATGTAGCGGGAACGTCGGAACTCGAGCGAGCAACTTAGCGACTCGTGGCGCTAACGGCAGGTACCCGTGAAGCTTGTTAACTCGTGAAAAAAATCAAACATGTTTGATATTTTCCACGTGTCAAATTTACTGTTCAAGTTAAAAATTGAAACATTTAAACTCGTTGTAATAACGTAGTGGCCCGTCCGTTTATCTTAGTGATTTGTGAGTCTACCGTGGGAACTCTTTAACTCAGGGGGCAGGCAGCATCTTTGGAGAGAATGAATGGGTGATGGGATGACTTTTCCAAATTTCTCCAGCACCATGTGTTCACTTTTTATCAACCAGCATCTGCCCTTTCTTGTGTATGATATTATTTGTATCCGTGGCAGTTGATTGTCGCTCCCTTCTGTTTCCCAGGGGGTCGGGACAGGACTGGACTCGGGAGGGAAAGGTGGGGGGCGGGGGGGGGGGGGGGGGGGGGGAGGGCAGTGCTTCACTAAATGCTTAAAAAAAACTTTAAGCTAGATTATGGACAATTTTAAGTTGAGTATGGACAAATCCAACAAACAACACTACATTATTCTTAAATAGATAACTTTGAATTCGTGATTTATTTAAAAGGAACCAACATCTACAGTGCCTTGTGTCCTGGCAATTCATGATTCTCCACGCTGGGCAGGGATTTGTAAGCGGCTAACTTAATTCCAAAACTTGGAATGTCACATTGGCAGCGCAGCAGTAGAGTTGTTGCCTCACAGTGCCAGAGACCCGAGTTCAATCCTGATGACTGGTGCTGTCTGTATGGAGTTTGCACGTTCTCCCAGTGACCACGTAGATTTTTTCCGGGTGCTCCAGTTTCCTCCCACATTCTAAAGACGGGCAGGTTTGTATGTTAATTGTCGTCTGTAAATTGCCCCGCAGTGTGTATGATGGAACCAGTGTCGGCCGAAGAGCCTGTTTCCACACTGTATCTAAACTAAACAAAAGGCCCTGAAGAAGAGTTCCAACCCGAAACGTCAACTATCCATTTTCTCCAGTGATGCTGCCTGACCCGTAGAGTTATTCCAACATTTTGTAATCTTTTGTGATAAGTTAATGCTTCAACCCTTTCTCGAGGAATGGGAATTAGGGGAAGCAGGAGGAAATATGTTGCTTGGCATTTGAAATAAATAGATTAGTCAGTACAGGACAAGGGTTTGTTTGATGCCACAGAATTTCATTTCGGAGTCACGTGAGTGACTTCGTGAAGAGCCCGCCGGCGCGCATGCTCGACGTATCGCGTTGCTGCGACGGCTGGCAGTGGAGCGCGCTCCTCGCCAGCCCTTCATAAGGGAACCACTGAGGTAAGTATCCTACCTTAAGTTGGTGGTTCTTGTTGTGTTTTGTTTTCACAGCAAGGACATGGATGGGAGCGTTAAAGGCCGGAGAACATCTGGACGAGGTCGCCGGTCAACAGTCCCAGAGCCAGTGATATCGGCGGTACCTGCAGCGCAGGCCGGGACAGGGGCGGAAATGTCGGTGAGCCCTGTGTTTACAGGTCCGGATCCGCCAGCACACCACAGCTCGGAGGAGTTCGACGAGGAGGAGTGTGGTGTGCCGCCAGAGCAGGAGGATCCTGCCATGGCAGTCAGGTCGTCAGCAGGCAGAAGGGTGCGTGCGGCTGCACGGCCCTTTTCACCCAGCCCTCCGAGGAGGGGAAGGGCAGGAGCCCGGAAGCCTAACCCTGTTGGGGCTAAGGCTTTACCTGCCGCCGAGGAGCGGTCAGGTTCCAGGGCGAGACCCGGGGCGGCTGTGAGGTCCAGTTGACGCCCCACAACTCTCGACGCCGGGACGGGTCGGTTGGGTCGGGTCTCGTCGCGGTCGCCGAGCCCCCCATGGATGGGTGGGTGAGACCATGCGTCGGCGAGGTCCACGACGTGGGCTGCCGGCAAGCCTGCGTGGGCATCGGGTATCCAGGCTGCGGCTGGTGCCGACATCACGCCGCAAGTGTCCGTAGTGGCAGCGGCGTCCGCTCCCGCTAAATGGAGGCGGTTGAACACGCCCGCGCAGGAATCGCGCAGTTTCGCTTCGGCGGCTGCTAGCGACGACTACCGGCACCGGGTGGGCCTCGATGAGGTGCGGGCCGATGATAGAGGCCCCGGCCATTTTTCAGAGCCGGAGGACTCCGACCACCTGAGTGTTCAGGGTGAAGGGCGTATTGACCGGATGGAGCGGCTGCTGGAGCTCCTGCTTCACGGTCAACAGCAGCAAGCGTCCAGCAGCGACAGGCACAGGGCTGTTTCACCAACTTCCACCATCAGCCTGGAGCAGCAGGAAGAGGAGGTTTTGGTCGATCCCATCCCACCTCCGTCAGATTTACCAGCGGAGGGCCTTCTCGATGTGGCCACTAAGTTCGCGGCCCCACACTCGTCTGGGCTTCCCCTCAACTCGAAATTGGCAGCCACAGTGGACTTCCTCAACAACCATCAGCTCCAGGAGGAGGTTCTCATTCAGGCCATGAGCCGTCACAAGGCTCCATCCAACTGCAACTCCCTCAACGTGCCTGTGGTCAATACGCCGATATGGGGCAACATCAGTGCGGCTATCCGTCAACAGGAGCTGAAAATTCAGCGGATCCTGAAGCTCCTCACGGCCGGTATTACCGCCTTTGTGCGGTCGGTTGATTGGGAAGACTTAAATTTGGACCAGGAGGATGCTCTGGCTCTATTGTGCGCAACTCAACATGAAATCAATGGGTTCCGCAAAAGCAGCATCCGCCCGGCGCTCAACCCTAAGTTTGCAGGGTTGTGCAAACCACCGCCGCCGCCGCCGCCCCGTCAGCTCTTTGGCGAGGATCTCTCTAAGAGGGTCAAAGAGCTTGACGAACAAGCCAAAACGGTGGGACTCATGCGCCCTCACGGTGCCCCCACGCCGTCGAGCTCGAAAGCTCCGCTTGTTCGACCACGAGGGTCTGCCAGCACCTCTACGAGGACCTACCCTCCAGCTCCACCCCGTTACCAACCGCCCCAGCACCAAGGGGCTTTTTTAGGACAAGGTCGGCAGAAACCCTGGTGGAAGATGAGGACGCCGCGCCCTCAAGCCAACCCACCACCTCCACGTCCACCCACACGTGTCAAGGACCGCCGGTAACCACGGAGGTGAGGCGGTCTGGTTCTCTCTTTTCTCTTTGTCTAACCTCACATGTTGGTGGGCGCCTTCGGTTCTTTTTGGGTGCATGGGGTGATATTACTGGTGATGAGTATGTGTTACGAAATGTTCAGGGTCATAGCATTGAGTTTCTTAATGGGGACATTCCTCCATCCCAGCACAGGCCTGGTCGAACATTTAAATTGTCTGCTGCAGAACAGGCAGCAGGCTATAAGGAAATTTTGAGGCTAGAACAGAAGGGAGTGATAGAGAAAACGGTTCATGAGCCCGTGGAATTTGTTTCCAATATATTCACTCGACCTAAGAAGGATGGAGGCTGTCGAGTCATCATTGACCTGACTAGTTTAAATACTTTTGTAACATATACTCATTTCAAAATGGACACTTTTGAAACAGCCAAATCATTGATTTCACATGGTTGCTTTATGGCATGCATTGATTTACAAGATGCGTACTATACTGTATCCATTCAAAAATATTATAGGAGGTTTCTGAAATTTATCTGGATGGGTCAACTCTGGCAATATAGGGCTTTGCCCAATGGGCTTACCACAGCCCCTCGATTATTCACTAAATTGGTGAAGCCAATTATGGCCTATTTACGACAACGACATCATATAGTAATGGCCTATTTAGATGATATCTTAATTGTGGGCCACACCCTGGAATTGGCTCAACAGGGTGTTGCAGCTGCAGTCAATTTATTTCAGCAGCTGGGGTTCATTGTCCATCCAGCCAAATGAAAGTTCTGCCCCACCCAGGTAATTCATTATCTGGGGTTTACGGTGGACTCTATTCGCATGAGGGTCACCATACCACCTAATAAGGTTGAGGAGGTCACCCAGGTGTGTCAAGGTTTAATCACCGCTGGTATACCATCGATTCGTCATACAGCTACAGTAATTGGCAAACTTGTAGCTTTGTTTCCGGCAGCCCGATATGGGCCTTTGCATTATCAGAATTTGCAAAGGGCCAAGATCGCTGCGTTAAGACAGCACGCTGGTCATTATGATCGACCAATGCAGCTGCCGCCTGAAGCGACGGATGAGTTACGATGGTGGGTGCGCCACATTAGTAACTCGTTTAAGCCTATTATTGAGGCTAATCCGGTGGTATACTTGCAAACTGATGCGAGCTCTTATGGCTGGGGAGCTACGGATCATTCCTCTAGTTGCGGAGGCAGATGGGATACCCTTGAGGCTACTATGTTGTTGTCACAAGGGATCAACTATTTGGAGCTACTTGCAGCATTCCACGGACTTCGTGCTTATTGTTCCAAGTATTCTGGGGCACATGTCCGTCTCCAAATAGACAACACCACAGCGGTGGCATATTTAAACCATATGGGCGGTACCAGGTCAGTTTCGTGTGATAAATTGGCTAACTCAATTTGGCTCTGGTGTGTTCAGAGAGACATTTGGATTTCAGCTACCTATTTGCCAGGTGAGCTTAATACTGTGGCGGACACCAGGTCACGCAAGTTCAATGACAATATTGAATGGATGTTGCATCCTGAAATTTTTGCCAAAATCACAGCCAAATTTGGGAAACCGGATATTGACCTTTTTTGCGTCCCGGTTGAACCATCAGGTACCAACCTACGTTTCGTGGGAACCAGATCCTGGGGCTATGGCGCTAGATGCATTCTCGCTGGACTGGGGGAATTGGTTTTTCTATGCATTCCCCCCGTTTTGCCTCATCAGTCGGGTATTACGAAAGATTCAGATGGATGCAGCTAAGGGCATCCTTATTATACCCGACTGGCCTACACAGCCGTGGTATCCGGTGGTCTTTGACATGCTCAGTGAGCCTTGGGTCCTTTTGAAGGGTTGCCCAGAATTAGTTACTCACCCTGTCTCAGGGGAGCCACATCCCTGCCATGGCTATTTGCATTTGTTGGCTTGCAGGTTTTGAACAGGCCGTTAGCCCAATACGGCCTCTCAACTCGGACCATGGATACCATTGCGGCGTCGTGTCGAGAGTCAACAAGGCGAAGATACCGCTCACATATCAAGAAGTGGGAAGCCTTCTGCAGCCGCTCTCGCATCACGTACGATGCCGTGACTATAGCCGACGTCCTGGAATTCTTCGCGGGGTTGCACCATGATGAACACTTAAGTTACAGTGCCATCAACAGCGCCAGGAGCGCGCTGTCATTCTACCTCAAGATTGAGGTTGGATCCAACAGGCTAGTGTCCAGGCTCATGCGGGGTATATTCAATATGAATCCGCCTACACCACGCTACAATATCACCTGGGATGTCAGGGACGTTTTAACCCTGCTCAGGACGTGGTCCCCCATGGAAGGGCTCCAGCTGGACAAACTCACCATGAAGCTGGTGATGTTGCTAGCGCTGACTTCAGCACAGAGGGTACAGACACTCCATAAACTACGTGTCGACAGAATAATGTCTACCCCTACAGAAGTAGTCTTCTTCGTTGATGAGCTACTAAAGCAGCATAGACCTGGGTGCACAGGGCTGCAGCTGAAGTTCCCGGCATACCCCGCAGATGCTAGGCTGTGTTTAGCCTCCCATATCCGTCACTACGTCAAGGTGACGGCAGGCATCAGAGGAATGGAGAGATACCTGCTTGTCACTCATAAAAGACCTCATCATCGAGTGACAGTCCAGACGATATCCAGGTGGCTCCGGGTCGTCTTGGGTAAGTCAGGTATCGACACTAATGTGTTCACGTCTCATTCCACCAGGGCTGCATCGATGTCGGCGGCGAGGGTCATGGAGGTGCCCATGGACCATATTCTCGCCACAGCAGGATGGGCTAATGAAGCTGTGTTTCAGCGATTTTATAACAAGCCTGTTGCTGCTCCTCTACAGTTCGCGGAAGCCGTGCTGAATGCAGGTCGAGAACGTGGAGGTGTACCCGCATGAGGGGTTTTTTGATTTGTTGTTAATAAATATGCTCTTGTTTTGCAGTATGAACTATTTGAGCAAGTTTGTTCCTCCCATCCATCCCTGCTAGTGGTGTGTCAGCATGGACGTAGTCCAGGGCGTGTAATCACAGAAGCTTTGAAGTCTTCACGAAGTCACTCACGTGACTCCGAAATGAAATAGTAAGATTGAACGAGAACTTACCAGTTCGAAGGTTGATCGTTATTTCATGAGGAGTCGCGGTGAGGGATTTCGTGCCCTCCACGCCCAACCCTCAATCGCCTTCACCTGGTAATTTGAGTCTCTTTCATCTTACTATGCTAAGTCATTTCTGTTGTTGGTTTCTGTGATTCCACACCGCTACTTTGAAGAATGTCGAGCATGCGCGCCGGCGGGCTCTTCACGAAATCCCTCACCGCGACTCCTCATGAAATAACGATCAACCTTCGAACTGGTAAGTTCTCGTTCAATCTTACTATTCCCTGCCACAGAAGGTCGTGAGGCCAGTTCATTGGCTATATTCAAGAGGGAGTTGGATGTGGCTCTTGTGGCTAAAGGGATCAGGGGGTATGGAGAGAAGGCAGGTACGGGATACTGAGTTGGATGATCAGCCATGATCATATTGAATGGCGGTGCAGGCCCGAAGGGCCGAATGGCCTACTCCTGCACCTATTTTTCAATGTTTCTATGGTTCTATGCAAAAACACAAAATGCTGGAGTAACTTGGCGGGTCAGGCAGCAACCCTGGAGTGAAGGAATAGGTGACTTTTCGGGTCGAGATCCTTCTTCAGAAGATTGATTTTCTTATTTTCTTATTCGAGCCCTTATCCGAAACGTCACCTATCCACATTCTCCAGAGATGTTACCTCACCCGCGTTGTTACCCCAGCTGTTAAAGAAGGAACTGCAGATGCTGGAAAATCGAGGGTACACAAAAGGCTGGAGAAACTCAGCGGGTGCAGCAGCATCTTAGGAGCGAAGGAGATAGGCAACGTTTCGGGCCAAAACCCTTGTTTCGACCCGAAACGTTGCCTATCTCCTTCGCTCCTTAGATGCTGCTGCACCCGCTGAGTTTCTCCAGCCTTTTGTGTACCCTTGTTACCCCAGATTCCGTCAAAAGCCTTGGGATCGTCGCCAACGTGAAGATGGTGCGAAGCCCCCGCGCCCGGTGCAATGGGCGGGGAGCTGGAGAGGGGAGGGAAGGGGTCACACAGATGGCCGGGAAGCAGAGGGGTGGGTGTGGGGGTGGCGACAGACAGGGTCAACAATGAGATGGAGATAGACAGAAACAACGACGTGCAAAGGAGACCTACAATAGCGCATGATCTCTCTCGCGTTATGGCGGGTGATTGTCGTCTGCCCACTGTTTCTGACCCTAAAACCTTGGGATCATTGCCCTTTGTGTTGGTGTGGAGGGGGAGGGGAGTATTGTGCTGTTTGATTGCCCCCTGCTATCCCAGGGACAGGGAGACACAGCGGCTTTTGAGACTGGTGGGCAATCACTACCAATGTGTCTGCCCACACAGTCAGTACACCTCTCCTACATGTGTCTCCCGCACTAAGATCATCCCGCAGAGAATGATCCCAGCCTAACCCAAGAGCCTTGTCACCCCAGACCGATGCAGCCCAGGAGGCGAACCCTGAGCTCCGTCTCCCAACAATCTGATGTGCAACTGATGTGAAAGAACAGCGGCTGCGGCCGGCCGTCTGCCACCCGGCATGGACTTCTCACACCCTCACACACTTACCTTCATTCACGGTTGGCTCAAGAGTAACAGAAGAGGAACTCGGTAACTCGGGAGAGCACCTTGGAACATCGCAGAAATGACATACCCGTGGGAACTCGGTTAAACACTTGAACATAAACTTTGAATCTCGTGCATAACCACGAGTCTGTTTTTTTTCTTTCACTTGGGGTCACTCATGGGTGGACTCGCACCATGAGACAAGGCCTTTTAGCAACCGGGAGATCCAGTGGACGCGATTATTCAGCAAAACGGTCGCCAAGTCTATGCTTTGTCTCGTCAATGTACAGCAGCCCACATCGGGAACACTGGATGCAGTAGATGAGGTTAGGAGGAGGAACATGTGACACTCTCTCTCATCTGGAACGACTGCTGGTGTTCCTGGATTAAGTTGAGGGAGGAGGTATAAGGACAGGTGTCATATCTTGTGCATTTGTAGGTGAAAGTACCTGGGGAGGGAATGGTTTGGATGGGAAGGGATGAGTGATTCAAGGAGTTGCGAAGAGGTGGAAAGTGGGCAGGGGTAATGAAGGGGGGGAGGTTTATATGCGGGAAGAAGGGAGAGGGGGAAGGTTATGTGGTTACCTGTAGTCATTACATAACCCCCTCTCCCTTCTTCACCCATGTAATCCCCTTCCTCAACCCAGTTCCCCACGTGGACTTGCACCAATTTCTCCCCTCCCCTTCCTCCTTCCTCTAGCTTCACAATTCCTAATTCGTCCACCTTTTTTTTGCACACCTTCTGTCATTCCAACTCTGGCCTTTTTCCAACCATCTGCCTATCAACTAATCCTTCTCACCTGTGTCAACCTAACCCTTGGTTTCCCTCTCTATCTGCCCCTCCCCCATCCTTGTTCTCTGACTAGTTCCACTGTCCTCCTGAATAATTTTACTGTTTATATACCTCATTGTTACCTTCCCCTCGGCTAACAATGACCATTCTATATTTCCTTGATCATTCTAAATTTCCTTGCTTACCATTCCATATCTCTAGTTTCCCAATCCCCTGACTCTCAATCTGAAGAAGCCGAAACGTCACCCATTCATTCTCTCCAGAGATGCTGCCTGTCCCGCTGAGTCACTCCAGCATTTTGTATCTATCTTCAGCCTATAATTTGTCAGGCTTTCTCCAGCTTTCTTCACCACTCCCCCCACCCCTTCCCCCCACAATCAGTCTGAAGAAGGATCCTGCCCTGAAACGTCGCCTATTCATGTTTTCTGGAGATGCTGCCTGACCCGCTGAGTTACTCCAGCACTTTGTGTCTTCCACATCTGGTAGATATGTGGTCTGCAGGGCAAAACCCAGAACAGGACAAAGAAAATTAAATAGCACATTTTAAATACAGCTAAGTACATATCTTTACATTGCAGGCAATGAGGTTCAATGCTGGGTGACATTGAAGAACCCCTTTCCAGTTTAAATCCCTGCATTGCATCCTAAGAAATGTTAACATCATTTTGCATATTGCCAAAGACAACCTACAGTTTAACATACTTTCTAATCATTTGGAAGTAATGAAAGATGCTTGGAATCAAAATATTTGTGTAAGTAAGTGGCTTCTTAGCATATATCTGCAATGTACGGAGGAGAACAGAGTCATAAAAAGTTAATCAGTGTTTCTTTATGTTTTTAGCAATTCTATATTTATCCTTAAATTGCTATTCCTTACCATCAATCGGGATTTATTGCATTATTATTTCAGCTCCATTTGCCTCCCCTGGCAAATGTACATATGATGTATTTATCTCTGTCTAAATTCAGGTACTCTTAGTGCAATGATTCTTGGATACATGTGGAGGTCTGTCAGGATTGTAAACAATCTAAAGCCGTCATTTAGGAAGGGAGTACTTTGTTAATACTGAATTTCAAATTACGACTGGGACAAAGAAAACATACATGCAAATCCCTCAGCTACTAGTGAGAAGTCTAACAAGCTCCACTGATGAATAATGATCTTTTCAAGTGCTAACATTATTTTATGAGCAGAAATAAAATCAAGGTCGTTCAGCATTATTGAGAAAGAGTTTGAATAACATCTTTACGTGTGGAAGGTGACAGATTTAGAGAAAGTGATGCACTGGATTATGGTGGCTCCCGAGACAGTGACAGGTAGAAAAACGTGTCTCTGTGGGTCAGAGGTAAAAGAACGTTATGAGTGTCTTGAACAGTGTTGAACATTTGACGTTTTCATTATAACCTTAACATTCTTTCATCCCGAACTCTCAGGTGCCATTTAAGTTCTACTATGATGCCATAAATTAAATAGACTCAATCACATCTAATGTAGGCATTGAAATTTATCGTCCCAAATCCTGGGCTCAGTCAAGGTTCTTGTGTTCATTCTAATTCTCCTGCTTACGTCTCACTTACCTCTCACAGACAGGTAAATATAATTTAAAAAATCTAACACATTAAATGATAATTCCATGCCATGTGCGATGTGGATACAAGGCATGCAGACTTGGATCCTCAGCTTCAGATTTTGTGCATTATTATTCCAGCTTTTTGTGCAAAGAACCGTGATGTGATGCATTGTTTTTGTCACAACAGATGAGGAAAAGCAATAAAGACTAAATGGTACAATTCCAAAAGGCTGTACAGGAAGAGGGAGACCTGGCTATTTATATGCATAAAACTTTGAAGGTCACAGAGAGAGGTAAGAGCTATCCATAGCTTCATAAATAGAGGCAAAAAATACCTTATGCTGAATGTTTAGTTGAATCATTGTAAAACACTAGTCACAACAGAATTGGATTAATGCATTCGAGTCTAATCACCACAATTTAGGAAGAACTAGACTAAGTGAGACCCGTTGGGTCCCAGTCACACGGAAGGTCTGGTCCCCCAACGCAACCCATTCCCCAACGTAATGTTCCACCACTCACCTATTCCCCCAATGCAACCCGTTCCCCCAATGCATTATTCCACCACTCACCCATAGCCCCTAACAGTGCAGGCGCAACTGGCAGGTTCCCGTTGTGACGCCCCTGATCTCCCCTCCTCTCCTCACCCCCCCACTCTGTCTCTTGCCCTTCCCCCCCACACACACTCACACCCCCTCCCCATACACTCTTAGCGGCTCTCTGGCAGTGCAACCATTCCTGCCCATTGGGTTCTCATTGTGACATAGAACATTCAGGTATTACTGCGCATGTGCAGCTGATGGGTGTGGGAGAGGGGGGGTGGGGGGGGAGGGGGGTGGGGGAGGGTGTGTGTGGGGGGGTGTTTTATTGTCATACGTCCCAGATAGAATAACGAAATTCTTACTTGCTGCAGCACAACAGAATATACAATCATAATAAATAATAATAAAAACTTAGAAAAGAAACCAAACAATAACAGTGCAATAATAATAATAACTCGTGTAGTTCAAAGCTTATGAGGTTGTAGTGTTTAATAGCCTGTTGGCTGTAGGGAAGAAGCTGTTCCTGAACGTTACAGTTCTCAGGCTCCTGTACCTTCTTCCCGATGGCAGTGGTGAGATGAGCGTGTGGCCAGGATGGTGTGGGTCTTTGATGATGTTGGCTGCATTTTTGAGGCAGCAACTATGATAAATCCTTTCGATGGTGGGGATGTCAGGACCGGTGATGGCCTGGGCAGTGTTTACAACTTTTTTGCAGTCTGGACGTTCCGCTCCTGGACGTTCAAGTTGCCGAACCAGGACACGATGCAACCAGTCAGCATGCTCTCTGCTGTGCACCTGTAGAAGTTCAAGAGAATCCTCTTTGACATAGCAAATCTCCGTCATCTTCTCAGGACGTAGAGGTGTTGATGCGCTTTCTTTATGATTACATCAATATGCTGGGTCCAGGAAAGATCATCGGAAATATGCACGCCCAGGAATTTATGGGTTTTTGACTCTCTTCTCCATCATCCCATTAATGTAAACAGGATTGTGGCACCTCAACCTTCCTCTTCCAAAGTCCACAATCAGTTCTTTGGTTTTGCTGATATAGAGAGCCAGGTTGTTGTGCTGGCACCATATAGTCATTGTGACGCAGGTATTACTGCGCAGGCGCAACTGACGGGAGCGGCAAGTTTATTTATTAAAGCTCAAGACGTGAATAACTCTTAAAATACAACAACAAATTAAATGTTAATGATGAGATTTATTCAGTTCAGTTCTTTCTTGTTGCGTTCTGCTGCTCACTGCGTCTAGATGTCCCTTTTGCTGTTGATGAAAAAAAACACACAATTTTAACAGAGAGACATTATTGAGTGGTCAAACTTGAACTTGAAGAAAATCAGAGAATTTACCTCAGAGATCATCGTTCAACCAAGCATGCGCTTAATGCAACAATCTTGGTTGATGTTCAGGAAAACTTTGACATTTTCTTTCACCTTTCCTCAGCTAAGAGCCATATTTGCTGAAATACCGTTTTCTCGTGGTATAGCAACACTTTCTCCATGGTTTGTCCTTGCGCTTTATTAATCGTCATAGCTAAACTTGACTGAATGGGAAATTGGCTCCGCTGAAGGGGAATGCCTTTGCCTTCTATCAAATTGAGCATTATTCTAGGAATGAGAACAGTGTCATCTTTGAAGGCTCCGATGTTGATTCTTACAATGATCAGATCATTGTGTAGCTCTTCCACAATAATTTCATTTCGGAGTCACGTGAGTGACTTCGTGAAGAGCCCGCCGGCACGCATGCGCGACATATCGTCGCATCGCATTGCTGCCGACGGCTGGTCGGGAGCGCGGCTCCCGACCAGCCCTTCAGAGGGCCGACTCAGGTAAGGCTAAGCCCCTAGAGTTGGTGTTTCCTGTTGGGGGGGGGGGGGGGCAGTGTGTTCTCTCCCTACAGGAACGTGGATTTGGAGTCGCCGGCCACTTATCCCGGAGCCTTTCTCAGCGGCTCACCTGCGAGTCGGGCCGGGAAACAGGCGTGGTAGTCGGGGAGCCCTGTTGGTACAGGGCCCGACCCGCCGATACACCGGAGCTCCAGTGTGAGTTGGTGTCTTGTTGTGGCGGGTGTATGTTATGTTCTCTCCCTGCAGGTACGTGGGGAAATAGGCGTGGATGTCGGGGAGCCCTGTTGTTACCGGGCCCGACCCGCCGCTATGCGGAGCTCCAGTGCCGATTCAAGGAGCAGGTGCTCCAGTGTTGATTTGAGGAGCAGGAGCTCCAGTGCAGGTTCAAGGAGCAGGAGCTCCAGTACTGGATTAAGGAGCAGGAGCTCCAGTGCTGATTCGAGGAGCAGGAGCTCCAATGCTGATTCAAGGAGCAGGAGCTCCAGTGCTGATTTAAGGAGCAGGAGCTCCAGTGCTGATTTAAGGAGCAGGAGCTCCAGTGCTGATTCGAGGAGCAGGAGCTCCAGTGCTGATTCAAGGAGCAGGAGCTCCAGTGCTGATTTAAGGAGCAGGAGCTCCAGTGCTGATTCGAGGAGCAGGAGCTCCAGTGCTGATTCAAGGAGCAGGAGCTCCAGTGCTGGTTCCAGGAGCAGGAGCTCGAGTGCTGATTCAAGGAGCAGGAGCTCCTGTGCTGATTCGAGGAGCAGCAGCTCCAATGCTGATTCCAGGAGCCGAGAACGGGGTGCCTCTCGAAAGGGAGGACCCTGCCACAAGTTCGCCATTGGCGACCACGGGGAAGGGGTCGTGCTGCGGCCCGACCCCCCTCCGCTAGCCCTTCGTTGAAGGGGAGGAGCCCGTAAGCCTAAACCCGGTTCGGGCCAAGGCTCCACCAGCCGCCATGGTGCGGTCTGGTGCAACGGCGGGACCTGGGTCTGTGAGGTCTGCTACCCAACTCCCAAACCCCGCCGCTAGGGCGGGGGGCTTGGGTACGGTCCCGCCTCGGTCGCCGAGTCCCCTGTCGATGGGGGGGACGAGACCGTGCGTCGGCAAGGTCCACGATGTGGACAGCCGGCAAGCCCGCGCGGGCGTCGCTCCATGCTTCTGCTGGAGTCGACCCCAAGACGTCAGGGCCCTTTGTGGCAACGGTTTCCACTCCCGTTAAAGGGAGACGGTTGAACACCTTCCCGCGTGGGAAATCGCGCGGTTTCGCTGCGGCGGCCGATAGCGACAACTGCCGGCACTGAGATCACTTCTCAGAGGTGCGGGCCGATGAAAGGAGCCCCGGCAATCTTTCTGAGCCGGAGGTCTCCGACCACCCCAGTGTTCAGGGTGAAGGGCGTATGGCCGCATGACGCGGCTACTGGAGAGGAGCCATCCAGCTCCAGTAGGCACAGGGAGGTTAACCACCGTCAGCAGAAACTAAGGCCAGCGAACTGCTCCTCCCTTCAACGAGCCCATGCGCCACGGTCGCCGAGTCCCCCATGGATGGGAGGACGAGACTATGCGTCGGCTAGGTCCATGATATGGGCAGCCGGCAAGCCCGCGCGGGCGTCGGATCTCCATGCTAAGTCAGGTGCCGATTTCCCATCGCATTTGCCCTCCGAGGCAGCGAGACCAAGCTCCGCCGAGGAGGCGTTTGAGTGTACCTCCCGCGCGGGAATCGCTCAGCTTCGCTGCAGGGGCTACCGGCGACAACGTTCCGGCACCAGGTTCACCTCGATGAGGTGCGGGCCGATGGACGAAGCCCCAGCAGTTCAGCAGAACATGAGGACTTCGGCCGCCCGAGTTTTTAGCTCAAGGGGCGTATTGGCCAGGATGGAGCGGATATTGGAGCCCCTCCTGCAGCAGAATCAAAAAATTTCGGGGAAGACTTCTCCAAGAGGGAAGGATATTCGGGGTCATTCTATTGAATTTATTCACGGGAACATTCCTCCATCCCAGCATATGCCTCAACGGAAGTTTACGCTGTCTGCCGTTGAGCAGGCAGCAGGCACGGCTGAAATTTTTCGTTTGGAACAAAAAGGCGTGATAGAGGAAACTATTCACGAGCCCATTGAATTCGTCTCCAATATTTTTACTAGGCCAAAAAAGGATGGAGGTTGTCGGGTGATTATTGACTTGACCAGTTGAATACCTTTGTAACATATACACATTTCAAAATGGACACCTTTTGAGACAGCCAAATCACTGCTTTCGCATGGTTGCTTTATGGCATGTATTGATTTGAAAGATGCATGCTATTCAGTGTCCATCCGGAAACATCACCGGAAATTTTTTGAAATTTGTCTGGATGGATCAGCTCTGGCAATATCGGGCCTTACCAAATGGGCTTACTACCGCCCTAGGCTCTTTACTAAATTACTCAAACCTATTATGGTCAAATTACGTATACAACATCATATTGTAATGGCTTATTTAGATGATATTCTGATTATTGGCAACACTCTGGAAGCAGCTGAAAGCGCTGTTTCAGCAACTGTTACTATATTTCAGCAGCTGGGGTTTATAGTCCATCCAGAAAAATCGAAGTTTCACCCATCCCAGGTTATGGATTATTTGGGTTTCACGGTGGACTCTATTCAAATGAGGGCCACCATTCCATTTCACAAGGTGGAGGATGTCTCCCTTGCATGTCAGGATCTCGCATCCGCCAGTATACCATCTATTCGGCATACAGCTAAGATGATTGGGAAAATCGTAGCTTTATTTCCGGCAGCCCGGTTTGGACCTTTGCATTATCAAAATCTGCAAAGGGCCAAGATTGCTGCGTTAAAAAAGAACGCTGGTCATTTTGACAGACCTATGGGGCTGCCTTCCGATTCTAAGGTTGAGCTACAATGGTGGGTGTCCAATATTGGCAAGGCATTCAAACCCATTGTTGTGCCCAATCCGGTGGTATATTTGCAAACTGACGCAAGCTCTCTAGGCTGGGGAGCTGCGGACAGCTCTTCTAGTTGTGGAGGCAGGTGGGATCCCCTTGAAGCTAGCATGTTGCCAATACAAGGGATTAACTATTTGGAGCTGCTTGCAGCATTTCACGGACTGCGGGCATATTGTGCTAATCTTAGTGGTACTCATGTCCGTCTCCAAATAGACAACACCACAGCGGTGGCATATTTTAACCATATGGGCGGTACCAGGTCAGTCTCTTGTGACAAATTGGCTAATCCTATTTGGTGCTGGTGTATTGATCGAGATATTTGGATTTCAGCCACCTATTTGCCAGGTAGGCTTAATACTGTGGCAGACACCAGGTCACGCAAATTCAATGATAGTTTTGAGTGGATGCTGCATCCTCAAATATTTGCCCAAATTACAGCCAAATTTGGCCAACCGGATATCGACCTTTTTGCGTCCCGGTTGAACCATCAGGTACCGACATATGTTTCATGGGAACCAGACCCTGGGGCATTGGCGATTGATGCATTCTCGCTAGACTGGGGGAAGTGGTTTTTCTATGCATTCCCCCCGTTTTGCCTCATCAGTCGGGTATTACAAAAAATCAGGATGGATTCTGCCAGAGGCATTCTTGTCATACCCGACTGGCCTACACAGCCTTGGTATCCGGTGGTCTCTGACATGATTAGTCAACCTTGGGTCCCTCTAGAGGGTTGCCCACATTTGGTTTCTCACCCTGTCTCAGGGGAGTTACACCCCTGCCATGCCTATCTAAAATTACTGGCTTGCAGGTTCTGACCAGGCCATGGATGCAGTATGGCCTTCCCACCCGGACCATGAACACCATTGGAGCATCATGTCGAGAGTCAACCAGGCGGAGATATCTCTCCCACATCACCAAGTGGGAAGCCTACTGCAGTCGCTCTCACATCACCTATGATGATGTCTCCATAGCCGACGTCCTGGAATTCCTCGCGGGGTTGCACCATGATGAGCACTTGAGTTATAGTGCCATCAACAGCGCCAGGAGTGCGCTATCATTCTACCTCAACATCGAGGTATGATCGAACAGGCTAGTGTCCAGGCTTATGCGGGGAATATTCAATCTGAATCCGCCTACACCACGCTACAACATCACCTGGGATGTCAGGGATGTACTTACCCTGCTCAGGTCGTGGTCACCCATGGAAGGGTTACAGCTGGACCAACTCACTATGAAATTGGTGATGTTACTAGCGCTGACTTCAGCACAGCGGGTTCAGACGCTCCACAAACTATGTATTGACAGGATGACGTCGACCCCTGGAGAAGTAGTCTTTTTCATCGATGAGCTACTTAAGCAGCATAGACCTGGGTGCACAGGGCTGCAGCTGAAGTTCCCGGCATACCCTGCAGATGCTCGGCTATGTTAAGCCACTCACATCCATTACTACATCAAGGTGACGAGGAGCATCAGAGGAATGGAGTTGTACCTGCTTGTCACTCACAAAAGACCTCACCATCGAGTGACAGTCCAGATGATATCCAGGTGGCTCCGGATCGTCCTGAATAAGGCAGGTATTGACACTAATGTGTTTACATCCCACTCCACCAGGGCTGCATCTACGGCGGCGGCGAGAGTCATGGAGGTACCCATGGACCATATCCTCGCCACAGCAGGATGGGCGAATGAAGCTGTGTTCCAGCGATTCTATAATAAGCCTGTTGCTGCTCCCCTTCAGTTCGCAGAGGCCGTGCTGAACGCCGGGTGTGAACGTGGGGATGTCCCTGATTAAAAGGGTGTTATTTGTTGTGTTATTAACAAATTTTCTTTTTGTTTCAGTATAACCTCGTTTCATCAACTTGTTTACTCCAATCCATCCTTGCTAGTGGTGTGTCCGCATGGACGTTGTCCAGGGCGTGTAATCACAGAAGCTTTGAAGTCTTCACGAAGTCACTCACGTGACTCCGAAATGAAATAGTAAGATTGAACGAGAACTTACCAAGTTTGAAGGTTGATCTTTATTTCATGAGGAGTTGCGGTGAGGGATTTCGTGCCCTCCGCTCCCAACCCTCGATCATCTTCAGCTGGTAATCAGAGTCTCTTTAAATCTTAGTCATTTAAATCAAGTCATTTCTGTTGTTGTTTCTGTGATTCCACACCGCTGCTTTGAAGAATGTCGCGCATGCGTGCCGGCGGGCTCTTCACGAAATCCCTCACCGCAACTCCTCATGAAATAAAGATCAACCTTCAAACTTGGTAAGTTCTCGTTCAATTTTACTATTCTCATTCCATTGCATAGCTTTGGGGGTTCCAAATTTCTCATTAACATGATCGAAGATCCTTTTTTCAACTCCAATTTGTGTGGTGGTAATCCAGCGATGTCAGGATTGTCAAATGTGGGAGAGATTAAATCAATACGATATAGAACCATGTCTTCTGGCATTTCAATGTAATTGTCTTCATTCTTTCAAATCTCGTCTTCTCCAACTTTCAACAAAAATTGATAATAGCTCTCCCTCCTAATCATTGGGCATCTAGCCCAAATAATGAGTTTCACTTACCTCATCAAGCGTGCCGTGTGAGAGTTCTTCTCAATATTTCAGAATGTATCCTTGGTCACTTGAATGGGTATCTTGAATCGAGAATGTGGGGGGAGTGTCCTGTAGCCAGGGACGGCTTCAGGCGGGGGCTAAATAGACAGATAGACAGATAGACAGATAGACAGATAGACAGATAGACAGATAGACAGATAGACAGATAGACAGATAGACAGATAGACAGGTAGACAGATAGACAGGTAGACAGGTAGACAGAGTGATAGAGAGATAGAGAGATAGATAGAGATTTCTATCTATTTATCTATGTATCTATCTATCTGAGGGTCGGAGAGGGTGTGGAGATTTACTATCATGATTCCTGGGATGAGCAGATTCATTAAACTACATTGGGGAAACTGGTGTTATTCTCAACGGATCAAAGAAGGTCAACAAGCGATATAATGAGACATATAAGGACATAGCAGATTTATTTAGGGTAAATAGCGAGAGGTTTTTCTTATTAGCAAATGGTTCAAGGACTATTTTCAAAGAGGCGAGAAAAAATGTAACTGAGACCATTTTTTTAAATGGACAGAATGGTGATGAACTGAATCTCAGTTCTGCCGACAAGAATGAGAGAAACAGTGTCAGGGTTAACTAGTGTTTTCAGAGGGGAACTAGCTAGTCACTCGGGTATTGGGATAGTGGGAATGAATGTATTTGTTTTAAGGGAATTGGCATGGACAATGCGCTAAATGGCCTCTTTCTTTTCCACAGCCATTCACTGCCTGTTTGATTCCCCATTTCAACAGGCTTTATTATCTCATGGGAGGAAATTTTAACCATTGTGAGCTCTTCTTGCGTATGGAATGCACAGCCTAAAGTTGTAGATCAAGTGGCATGAAAAACACTACCTCTATTTGTTTGTGCACGTCGGGTTGATTGCATTAGTCGAAACAGGGTGCACCACGTGAAAATTGCAATCTCCCACCCCACCATTGTGAGATGAAAAATAGCTTGTAGCCAGAGGCTTGAGATTCCAAAGGATTATCTATGCATGTTTAGTATATAACCAATGTAGCCTGAATTTAACAATCTACAAATTATAATCACATTGTTTATTAAAAGTTTAAGCGGACAGGTGAGAACTGAACTCCTCAATGCATTTCCCCATCCAGCCCACGACTTATTAAATACCCATCTGCTGTTCACATAATTAATTTTCTCCAAGTTTGATATTTTGATAATTTTCATGGAATCTTTTGTGTGTACTCTCTCATGATATCATATAATGTAGTCTCAATCTGGTATTATTTAAAGTCACCCTATAGGTCTTAGTGTATTTAAAAGACCTGGGGCCATTTTCATAACACTACTCTGCTTTCAGGTTTTCCTCCGATTTCCCACAGATTTTTAATAAACCTATCATCAAGAGTAAAGCTTTAACATAAATATATTGTAGAACAGAAGTTATTTTATCTCAGTCCATGTTGGCTTTACATTTTTCATATCAGGACAAATTAAAATAGCTGGAACACCATTAGAATAACAGAAGATCAGCATTTGAAGGGAAAAATAAGTAACCACAGAACTGTGCACTTAAAAGAAAAGGCAACCCACTGGCTCAGCATGTTGATGTGCAAGCCTGCTGTGCCTGAGAGCAGTAGGACACAGGTTTATCCTCAGGATCCCATGTACAATAAGTGCTTGATCTTAAACAAGCCATCTGTCTGAGGCAGGGGGGTTGCAAAGGAGAGAACGAGTTCTGCCAAGAATGGAGGAAAAGAGTTGGATGAATAAATTATAGAGCAAAATTATCTTGGACATCTCCGATCAGAATCTGAGAGAGAGAGAGGGAGAGGGAAGAGAGAGAGAGGGAGAGGGAAGAGAGAGAGAGGGAGAGGGAAGAGAGAGCGAGAGAGAGGAGAGAGCGTGAGAGAGAGAGAGAGAGAAAGAGAGAGAAAGAAATTCAGAGGGCAAGTTTTACATACATATATATATATATATATATATATATATATGATGCTGTTTATGGCTGTCTTAGTAAAATTCTGTTGATGTATAATAATTCATACCGGACAATATTGAACAGCATTCCTCAGAGGTTGAATCTAGTTTTACACTCGTAATACAAACTTAGAAACTATGGATCATTATCTTTATTAATCTTAAGGTTGCCTTTTCTCCTCCATTCCAACTGTATTTACACTGAAGCCTGGGAGCCTGATTTTCAAAGAGTTTGTGGTGAGGCAATTTACAAATCACAAATGGGATACACGCCATACTGTTCCGTTTCCTCATAACTTTTGCCTGCTGCAATTGTACTTTAAACAAACAAGTTTTTGCAGTGTCCTAAAGAGACTGGGCAGTTGCAAAGTTGACCAATGGGTGGATTAATTTATGTAAATTCTACTCCTTTGATTGGGATGAATCCCTTGCTATCATTAAAAGATCAAACGTGTTGCACTAACAGATTTGCCTGTAAATTACCCATTCCTTTTAATTTAGAACATTTCCCCTCTCCCACCCAGTATGTCTCAACACTGAATTATGGTACATAAAATATTTAGAGAAATCTTATAACTCATATAATTCGAAATGCAAATCTTGCATCCTAGTTCCTAACACTTCCCTTCCTGGTAGAATTAGAATTAGTGCAGAAATCATAGCTCTCTAGAAGTATTCTGAGCATTCATATGACCTATATTATAATTTACATTAATCACACTGCATTTACACCATACGAGATTGCAAATTGTTGGAAAAAATAATTACAGATCAATTGCTGCTTTTGGTGTGACTGCTTGTCTTAGATCCAGTCAGTTCTCTCCCCTTATCATCCTAGAATGATTGCCAGAGTCCATTTCTACAGCTGTCAGTAGCCACCTGGCATCTCATACAAGTCTCCTTTCTTCATTGAATGTTGGCAGGTCACTATATCATGGAAGATCAGTACTAATTGAGCCAAATTCCATCCGTACCGAGGTTCCAAACCCTTGGCCTTTCTAGCACAGGTCACTGGATAGTGGCCACAAGTTCTGGCTGTATTCTACTCTTGGGCTACAAACCAGCCCAAGAATAGTGAATGAATTGTGGTATTCTATTGGCCAATTGCAATAGATTTAGCAGATATTTTGGGAACTTAATCTGGAACTTCTGCTATATTTGGATTAATATCATATTGAGTCCTTCCCTAGGCTAGAGGGAAGCTCCAGAAATATTTGTAGATGAAGGCAGTCATATTTTCTAAACCAAATATGGAAGCTCAACAAAGTGTCAAATGAAAAATACCGGTTGTCCAAGAAATATGAATCACTTGCAAATGTGCAAACAATATGATGCCACATGACTCAAATGCATTCATACACTGTAATTAATACATTTACATTACAACACTGGGAGCTGTGTGCTGATCAATGATGTGAAGTGTTAGGTGGATATGGTAATGATTTGCAGATCTCCTGACTTCCTTCCCTCCAACACCCAAATCTCTCTCTCTCCCCTCGCGATATCTTCTTCCTTTGTTTCATGCTTAACTTTTGTTTCCCTGTCATCTTCTCCCATATCCATTTACATGTCCTGTGCGTCTAATCATCTCCTGTTTCCTCTATCCCACTGCTGTGGTTCTCTATCTTCTCTCCTCTTCTCATCTTCCGATCACCTTACCCCTTTTCTGATTCTGTTGTCTCCCTCCTTCGGTTGCTATTCTTTTGACTCATAGAGAGTCGTGGTACAAGCAGGTTTTACAGATTAGGATCAATGTTCTTGTACTCTTAGACCCTTCTGCTCCCCTGAGCTTTACAGCTTTCTTCAGTTCCACATCTTCTTCTGCCCCGACTTATGCTCCTCTAATTTCCTTTTGTCCCAATACCCTGTCGTCCTCCTCTGATTTCCAGCCCATTCACCTCATTTGCCTCAGCTCTCTTCTTCCTCAGCCTCCTTCCCTCTCTTATTGCAATGGTATAAGACCATGAGGGAAGTGGAATGACTCAAGGTCAGGTGAGCTATAGATCCGATACTATTATGACTTCCAAAGGACAGTTAACCAACCGTAGGAACAGGGAGTGTTAGAAGGATATTGGCCAAATGTAGGCAAATTAGATTAGCCCAGAATGCCTAGGTTGGCATGGACAATTTGACTACAGACCCTGCTTCAATGCTGTATAGCTCTATGACCATGACAATCTAAAGCCAAGCTCTGGGGTAAATAAACGGTTCTAACTTTTATTTGAAGAACTTGATACTTGAAAGGTACAAGATAGCACCAGAAACATGGCAACTGTTCGTGTGCTGCCTCAGAAGTCGAGAGCATTTCACTGTATCTAAGCACATGTGACAATAAAGTAACGATTGAACTATTGAATTGTAGAAGGGAATTCTTCTCTGGGGATTGTAAATTTGAGGACCACAGATGTTGACTCACTTTGCATTCACACACTACAGGTAATTATGGATAACACAACAGAAAAGTAAGGTCAACCCTGATCCAGTTACACGGCAAAGCATGCACATGGGACCGTACGTCCTACTTCTGCATGTCTTTATTTTATGCTATGTTTTCATATTCCATGTTATCTTCCACAACTGATTTCATATTCCTTCTTATCAGTCCTCACTATCTTTATGATGCCCATCATCACCCATGATTCCTGCCTCCCTCACTTCCTGCCCTCTTGTAATGACCAGTCCTTTTCTTCCTTCTGAACTTGTAAAACCTCAACATCCCTTGTCCCTCCTCCAGCTTCGTAGCCTCTTCGAGTCTTCTGCCTGTATGTACATTTCAGATGGGGGTGTCTGGGTTCTTGGACACAAGCTGACATGCAGCAATACTCAGATGTTACATGCCTAGAGCCACTCTAATGTCACAGCTCACCCACAGATCTGCTTGAAACATCAGCAAGGAGTTTCATGAATACAGGAATGGGCTAGGGACTGCTTGCTTGGACCCACCATATCTTTTCCAGCAACTGCCTAGAAATCAGCAATAGATGGTTACCTTCTTTTGACAGGCTTGAAAGTTAAAACCTTTGCTCCTGAATAACCTGGGATTAATTTCAAAGTACCCTGTGTACTTCCACTTGAATAACCTTACAGCATAAGACAGATTCCAGACTGTAAGTAGTAATTTTGAACCGGAGAATGTCAATATTCGATCATCAAGCTCCATAGAAAGCCCTTCTGAATTACAACACTGCTATCACTTTGTAATTACAATTAGATAATAGGTGGTTAATATATAAAGCCATGGGTCCAAAATCAAAATCTGTGCTTTGTTGAATCTTTTTGTTTATTTCTCTCACTAAAAGGCTTCCCCTCAATAATTTATCTACAGTATGAACTTTAATTTTGATGCAATGAGTGAATGGCCTGTTCACAGTGGTATTGTATAGTTTAGTTTAGTTTAGAGATACAATGTGGAAACAGGCCCTTCGGCCCTCCGGGTCCACGTCGACCAGCGATCCCTGCATATTAACACGATCCTAGACACACTAGGAACAATTTTTACATTTGCCAAGCCAGTTTACCAATTTAACTACATACCTGTATGTCTTAGAGAGAAGGGGAGAGAAGGAGGGAGAAGGGGGAAGAAGGGGGGGAGAAGGAATGGAGACACTTTTAAGAAGCCAGACAACTTTTAATAAAGCTTAGCGGGCATTTAACATTACCGGTCGGTTTTCCTTGGTTCTGCAAACTCCAATGAGCCAATTAAAATGCCCGGTCAGCAAAGGAGATTGCCTAAGGCTACCTCGACTGCCTAGCGACCCCAGTCCACTGCACTATGAGTCATGGAGAGAACATACAAACTCCGTACAGATATAACCCGTAGTCAAGATCGAACCCAGTTCTCTGGTGCTGTAAGGCAGCAACTCTACCACTGCACCACCCTGCCGTCCAGTGATTGAATAATAACTCTCCAATTACATACCAGATCTCCTCCACCATTCCTTTTGTTTTCCCCAACTTCACATTTGCTTTTGTCCTCCTTCCTACTCATATAGGCTTCGGCCTTGTGAGATAGACCCTGCCCACTGAAATACCTTCAACTTGTGGGGAACAAGCTAACCTAAAGGATCCCAGCAGTGATATGTTGCAGATTACGGAAACCCATACCCAGGCTTTCCAATCATACAACAGCCCATACAACAGCCCACTTACATCCAGAACTGGGCTCAAAGCTTAGTATTAGGCAACAGTAACTGGGTCTGAAATGAAAAGAGAAAGAGAAAGCATATCTTTAATAAGGGTCAACTAATTAGAATCTCTGCTTTAAGTGTCTGTGCAGAACCTTCAGATGTTGCCATTCAGTGTAGAGTCAAGGAGTCATACAGTTGTACAGAAACAGGCCCTTCATCCCATCGTGTCCATGCTTCCTATCTCTACTAATCTCATTAGCCAGCACTGGATCCATATCCTTGTATATCCATAGTCGATGCAAATGTTTGACTAAATCTCTCCCAATCATTATGATCGTATCTGATTCCACCACCCTCTCGAGTTGCGTGTTCCACTTACTTATCATACTCTGTGTGAAAACATTACCCCTCAGTCAAGTCAATGGATATTTTTAAGGCATAGATAGATTCTTGATTAGTATGGGTGTCAGGGGTTATGGGGAGAAGGCAGGAGGATGGGGTTAAGAGGGTAAGATAGATCAGTTATGATTGAACTTGATGGGCCAAATGGCCTAATTCTGCTCCTACCACTTATGACCTCAGGCCCCCTTTAAAACTGCTTTCCCTCACCACAAACATATATGCCCACTTGCTTTTGATACTCATATGATGGGAACAAAGATCCTTACTATCTACCCATTCTGTGCCACATTATGTTGTACTCATCACTCATCAGCATCAGTCACTTCAGGCAAAACAAATTCAGTTCATATCATCTCTTCATTCAATGAAAGTCCTCCATTTAAGCAACATCTTGATGAATCTGCTTTTCACTCGCCTGCATTTTCTCCAATGCAACATACTTTCTGCAGTATGGTGGCCAGAACTGCGCACAGTACTCCAAGTGTGGTTCAATCAATGTATTGGATAGCTATAACATAACATCAGAATGTTTATATTCCAAGACCTGTGCTATGGAGACAAGCATGACATATGCCTTCTTCGCCAGCCTTTCAATCTGTGTTGCGAAGGTCCATAAAACTGCTAATCTTAAGCCAATACCTGGTCCCTCTTGTGGGTGTCTTAGCAAAGACGGGCTAATTACTCTGCTACTTGCCTGGCCCACTTACATCCCATGAAAGGTCTATGGACTGACCACTGCATTACAGGACCATGCCCACATGCTTGATTTCTTAAAGGTAAGGAATTGTGATGAAAATAAAGAGTGCATAAAAGCTAGAATGCAGTTATACGGAGAAAAATACATTCTTGTAACAGCACTTCACAAAAATGTTATGGAGCCAATAAACTTCATCATAAGCACTACACATAATGAAACAACATTTGCACATTTATCGACGCTTCTAAAATTCATTGTTATCAACAGAAGCAAATTTCAAAAGCATCGGTATGGGTTGCACCACACAATTGGCATGTACAATGTAGGATGATTTTCTTGTTGTCCAAGTCTATTTAGAGTGTGTTGAACTCGTGTTAACTATCAGAAGAGATTAAATGATCGATCGTCACTGTGCACTCGTTGGGCTGAAGGACCTGTTTCCATAATGTATCTCTAAACTAAACTAAACTAAAGTGACTCTTAAAAGTGTACCTCTCCAGCCATGCAACATTTGTGTTACATGATGAGATTACCTCAGGAAATTTCTGCAGCCTCCCACTAGTTTCCCACTGTTAAAAGTATCTGCAAGGAGAAAAGGAAAATTATTTGTTGCTGGAAACATTTAGAAATTAGGGTTACTCTGTATTTAATCACAAACCTGTCCCTAATCCCACTGCAACTGTAATTTCCTCTGCACTCTCTGTATTTTTACTGTAATACTACTCTAAGAAAAACATCTATTAATACTTCATGAGTGGCCACCCACCTGGCTGTGCTGTTTTTTCATACATGACTGTCAAGCTCATAGATTACAGTTAAAACATTTACACTCCTTCTTCCCTGTACTTAGAACATTAGATTTATACAAATCATTTTTGGCCAACTCTGATATGTGTTTTGATGTAGAGATTTCTGTCACAGATTTTTTTTCCATGTGCTGGAATTTACCTTTGAGATCCAGCATAATTTAGACAGATCACTCTCTTACCCATCCCTGGGTTTTTCTGACAGTTGTAATTTATTACTTCTTTTTGTTCAGATGACATTACCCACCACCCCGCCACCCCTCCCCCCCTTTATGAGCCTTTGTATACATGAGCCATGATGACTTTATAGGTGTTCTTACAGCATGACTGCACACCAGATCAGCCCTCATCCAGCTCAACTTCATAAAAATATACAGGAACTCTGAGGAAAATAATAAAATAAATGACTTCCAGATGCCATGCTTTACATAACACTGTGATCCTTACAATCTCCTGCCTACCCTTGGAAAGCATTACTGGAGTTAATTTGTATATATTGAATATTCAACAGCAAGTCTTTGACTTTATAGACAGTAAATATTTGTTTTGGATTAAAGACATTTGTTTGCTTTTTAGGCTGGTCCTAGTTAATTAATTTTTGGTTTCCTGCGCTGATTTGTCAAAATTATTTTTATTGCAGGAGTGCATTTTAGATTCCAAAGCAGCAGGAAATGCCTGCTGCAATATCAATCCCATCTATTTCCAATCATCTGTCAAATGTCTCCAAATAAACTGACATTCAGCCTCTATCTGATTCACAAAAGCAATCCCAATTATACAGTAGTACTGTCAAATATTTCAGCCCCTTTCAGGTGAGAAAGCAAGGCTACAGTTTACAGTGAAGATAGACACAGAATGCTGGAGTAACTCAGCGGGACAGGCAGTATCTCTGGAGAGAAGGTATGGGTTGCGTTTCAGGGCGAGACCCTTCTTCAAACTGAGAGTCAGAGGAGAGGGAGGTAAGGAAGGGTAAGGTATGCAAACAAAACCATCAAAGGGGATGAGGGTCAAGGAAAATGTAGAATAGATCATTGTTAGCAAGGAGAAGGCAACAACGAAGCATACAGAGATAAAATGTAAGCAGGGGGACAGTCAGACTGGACGTAGAACTGGGAAGGGGAGGGATGACGAGATAAGTCAATGTTCATACCACTGGGGTGTAAGCTGCCCAAACAAAATATGAGGTACTTGGGGGAACAACACCTCATATTTTGCTTGGGCAGTTTAGACCCAAGCGGTATGAATATTGACTTCTCCAACGTCAAGTAACCCTTACTTTTCCTTACTTTCCCTGACTCTCAGTCTGAAGAAGGGTCTCAATCCAAAATGTCACCCATTCCTTCTATCAAGAGATGTTGCCTGTCCCACTAAGTTACTCCAGCATTTTGTGTCTATCTTTGGTATAAACCAGCATCTGCAGTTCCTTCCAACACACCACTGTTTACAGTGGTTTGTTTGACGTGTATTTCTTGGATCGTGGTATTCACTGGTCTCATCCATTCTTAATGTTATTTGTGCAAGTAATGTTTTACATTGTTTAATATATTTGTTCAATTTTTTGTATGTTCAAAGACAAATCTAACACACTTCAGGTAGCCTATTGTATTGTATGTTGGTACTCCAAAGCCATATTCCTTCCAAGTTTTGAAAGCATTATCATTGAAGCCAATTGATAATATTCAATGGCAGAACACCAGATGTACCCTAACTGAGAACGTGGATTAAAACAAAACTAAATGGCTAATATATGCAATTGCAAAATTGAAGTTGTTCATCTGCCAAAATTTCACTTTAGCAGACAGGTGGGAAGGGCAATAATTTAGACATAATTCAGCTTCTGATGTGTACTGCCTAACCCTTCAAACATACTATTTGCAATTCATAAATTTATTGACTTCCTGATTTATTTAATCAACGAGATGGATACGCTTTGCAAAGAAAGAAAACTCTGAGTCATTTCTCCCTGACCCTTAAAATCTCAGCAAGGAGCAAGTTGTCATCTATATTGTTAATTCCAGATTATTAATCTTCTCAAGGGGAAAAAATGCCTGGTCGAACTGACATAAGAGATAACACAAAAAGCTGGAATATCTCAGGGGGACAGGCAGCATCTCCGGAGAGAAGGAATGGGTGATGTTTTGGTTCGAGACCTGACCTGAAGTTACTCCTGAGTTATTCCAGCTTTTTGTGTTTATCTTCGGCTTAAACTGGCATCTGCAGTTCCTTCGTAAACATATGAGATAATCAGTATTAATTACTGTAACTCAGGTGAGTGTGGGGCAATTGATCCAGTAAGGTTGGTTGGAGAGTGGAACTGGTTCTGGTAACAATAAATCCAATTATTTGGAGGACCAGAGACGATCAAAATCACTAATGGCTTTTTCCCAGTTTCAGAACAATGAGAAGCTTTACTTTTCAGAGACTGGACGTTTTAATTATCATTTTTCTCCAAAGAGTAAATGTGGATTTTAGAATCTTTTGAAAGAGAATGGCTTAACACATCAACTTACTTTTACATTAAGTATTATTTTCATTAAACAAAACACCAAGTGCTGGAGGAGCTCAGTGGGTCAGGCAGCATCTGGCGAGGGAATGGACAGCTGGCACATCAGGTCATAGAAAATAGAACAGTATGGAAAAGGAGCACGCCCTTTAGCTCACAATCTCTGTGGCAAACATACTGCCAAGATCAACTATATAACCATATAATAACCATATAACAATTACAGCATGGAAACATGCCTTCTCGGCCCTTCCAGTGCCGACCATTTATTTTCCTCTAGTCCCATCTACCTGCAATCAGACCATACCCCTCCATTCCCTTCCCGTCCACATACCTATCCACTTTACTTTTAAATGTTAAAATCGATCCTGCCTCCACCACTTCTGCTGGAAGATCATTCCACACAGCCACCACTCTCTGAGTAAAGAAGTTCCCCCTCATGTTACCCCTAAACTTCTGTCCCTTAATTCTCATGTCATGCCCTCTTGTTTGAATCTTCCCTACCCTCAATGGGAAAAGCTTATCCACGTCAACTCTGTCTATCCCTTTCATCATTTTAAAGACCTCAATCAAGTCCCCCCTTAACCTTCTGTGCTCCAAAGAATAAAGACCTAACTCGTTCAACCTTTCTCTGTAACTTAGTTGCTGGAACCCAGGCAACATTCTAGTAAATCTCGTCTGTACTCTCTCTATTTTGTTGACATCCTTCCTATAATTAGGCGACCAAAATTGTGCACCATAGTCCAGAATTGGTCTCACCAATGACTTGTACAATTTTAACATTACTTTCCTACTCCTCTTCTCTGCCTGCACATAATCCATATCCCACCATTCCCTGCATATCTACATCTATATAACTAAAAGTCTCATCTTGACCACTTCCTGTCTGCGCTGTATATGATTTTAGGAAAATCATATACAGGCCAAACAGCTCATTGCATTTTCATTTCATTTCCATTTCCATTGCAGTTTCAAGCACAGGGCAGGCTAAACAGCTCATTGCATTTTCATTTCATTTCCATTTCTATTGCAGTTTCAAGCACAGGGCAGGCCAACAGCTCATTGCATTTTCATTTGAATTCCATTTCCATTGCTGTTTCAAGTACTGGGCAGGCCAAACAGATTGCATTTTAATTTCATTTCCATTTCCATTGCAGTTTCAAGCACAGGGCAGGCCAAACAGCTCATTGCATTATCATTTCATTCCATTTCCATTGCAGTTTCAAGCACAGGGCCAGGAAGTGCTGAGTGAAGCTGTAGCCCCCTGCGGTCCATAGACCCCCACTCCCCACCACACACACGCCTCCCTCTCCCACACACACCCCTCCCTGTCCCGCTAACACCCCTCCCACAAACAACCCTCCCGCCCACACACCTCCTCCCCTCCCCCCACATACCTCCTCCCTTCCCCGACACCCCTCCTCCCCTTCCCCACACCCATCCTCCCCACAATCCCACATCCCTCCTCCCTTCCATCCCACACACCACCTCCCCTTCCCCCAAACCCCTCATCCCCCCGGCCACACCGCTCCTCCCCCCACAAGTCTCCTCCCCCACTCCCCTCCCACCACTCCTCCCCCCCACACCTCTCCTTCCCCACTCCCCTCCCACCATCCACCCCCCCCACGCACCCCCTCCCTCCCCCCACACCCCTCCCTCCCCCACACAAGCGAAAGGTGACTGGGCAATCTGGAGTGGAGATGTGGGACAATGTTCATCCCTCCACGGTGATGTGATGGAAGCAGGGGCCTGGACCAATCGCTGAAAAGTCCCAATCCCCGCCAACGTCATGTTGAGTGGCATTTGGTTTGTTGGCTTGTAGGCGATGCCGTCTTTCGGTTAGATAGCTTTTCAGCAGAGCGGTCAATCAATGAGTTTGCTTTTAGGCGATGCAGCCTTTCAGTTAGTTGGCTTTTAGGCGTCCCGCCCTTTCGGTTAGTTTGTATTTAGGCATCCCACCCATTCAGATAGTTGGCATTTCGGCTTTGTTTCCATTCGGTTATTTGTCGTTTCGGCTACATTTCCATTTGGTTATTTGGCTTCCACTTCTTTGCTTCAGCTTCTCATCCGTCGGCGCCACTTCCGGGTACCGTCAGCTGCACCTGCGCAGTTGGGGGCTATGGGTGAGTGGTGGAATATTGCGTTGAGGGACCAGGCCTCCCGTGTAACAATGGGACCCAACGGGTCCTACTTAATCTAGTCTATCCAAATTTCCTACACAGGAGAGAATTAAAACCATCCCTGGAGCCACGTTCACTCAAGAGCATCACAAAGATATGCCTTTGATCTGTGACACTGTTATGGAAGACTTTCAATTTATACTTTAAAGGACAACGCGGAAACAGGTCCTTCGGACCACCGAATTCGTGCTGACCAGCGATCACCCCATACACAAGCTCTATCCTACATCCTAGGGACAATTTACAATTTTACCGAAGCCAATTAACCTACAAATCTTTTTGTCTTTAAAATTTAGAAGGAAACTGGAGCTCCTGAAGAAAACCCACTTTGTCACATAGAGAACATACAAACTCCGTACAGATGACACTCGTAGTCAGGATTGAACCCAGGTATCTGGCGCAGTAAGGCAGCAACTCTATCACTGCATCACTGTTCCACTCCTTACTTAAAATAAAGACTAGTGCTCGGGAAGAGGATTGTGTAGCATAACATTTTGGTGTGCTTCCAATATTTTTGGAAAATGTCACGCAAAGGAAAATAAAGGTGTATGAGGAACAGCAGATGCTGGTTTACACCAAAGATAGACACAAAATGCTGGAGTAACTCAGCGGGACAATAGACAATAGACAATAGGTGCAGGAGTAGGCCATTTGGCCCTTCGAGCCAGCACCGCCATTCAATGTGATCATGGCTGCTCATCCCAATCAGTACCCTGTTCCTGCCTTCTCCCCATATTCCCTGACTCTGCTATTTTTAGGAGCCCTATCTAGCTCTCGCTTGAAAGCATCCAGAGAACGCGCCTCCACCACCCTCTGAGTCAGAGAATTCCACTGTCTGTGAGAAAAAGTATTTCCTCATCTCCGTTCTAAATGGCTTACTCCTTATTCTTAAACTGTGGTTCTAGACTCCCCCAACACCGGGAACATGTTTCCTGGCTGTAGCGTGTCGAAACCCTTAACAATCTTATATGTTTCAATGAGATCCCCTCTCATCCTAAACTCCCGAGTGTACAAGCCCAACTGCTCCATTCTCTTAGCATATGACAGTCCCGCCATCCTTGGAATTAACCTTGTAAACCTACGCTGCACTCTCTCAATAGCAAGAATGTCCATCCTCAAATTAGGGGACCAAAACTGCACACAATACTCCAGGTGTGGTCTCACGAGAGCTCTGTACAACTGCAGAATGACCTCTTTGCTCCTATACTCGTTTCCTCTTGTACTCTTCATCTGCCATGCGTCTTCCCATTCCCCCAACCTGTCCAAGTCACCCTGCATTCTCATAGCATCCTCCTCACAGTTCATACTGCCACCCAGCTTTGTGTCATCTGCAAATTTGCTAATGTTACTTACAATCCCTTCATCCAAATCATTGATGTATATTGTAAATAGCTGCAGTCCCAGCACCGAGCCTTGGGGTACCCCACTAGTCACTGTTTGCCATTCTGAGACCCATTAATTCCTAGTATTTTTTTCCTGTCTGCCAACCACTTCACTATCCATGTCAGCACTGTACCAATACCATGTGCCCTAATATTGCCCACTAATCTCCTATATGGGACCTTATCAAATGCTTTCTGAAAGTCCAGGTACACTACATTCACTGGCTCTCCCTTGCCCTGTTTTCCGAGTTACATCTTCAAAAAATTCCAGAAGATTAGTCAAGCATGATTTCCCCTTCGTAAATCCATGCTGACTCGGACCGATCCTGTTACTGCTATCCAAATCTTCGGCTATCTTATCTTTTATAATTGACTCCAGCATCTTCCCCACCACCAATGTCAGGCTAACTGGTCTATAATTCCCTGTTTTCTCTCTCTCGCTTTTCTTAAAAAGTGGAATAACGTTAGCTACCCTCCAATCCATGGGAACTGATTCTGAATCTATAGAACATTGGAAAATTATCACCAATGCATCCACGATTTCTAGAGCCACTTCCTTAAGTACCCTGGGATGCAGACCATCAGGCCCTGGGGATTCATCAGCCAGTCCCATCAGTCTATCCAACACCATTTCCTGCCTAATGTGGATTTCCTTCAGTTCCTCCATCACCCCAGATCCTCTGGCCACTACTATATCAGGAAGAAGGGTCTCGACCCGAAACGTCGCCTATCTCCTTCGCTCCTTAGATGCTGCTGCACCCGCTGAGTTTCTCCAGCTTTTTGTGTAACCCTCGATTCTCCAGCATCTGCAGTTCCTTCTTTAATACTATATCAGGAAGATTGTTTGTGTCCTCCTTAGTGAAGACAGATCTGAAGTACCTGTTCAACTCATCTGCCATTTCCTTGTTCCCCATAATAAATTCACCTTTTTCGGTCTTCAAGGGTCCAACTGGTCTTAACTATTTTTTTCCTCTTCACATACCTAGAGAAGCTTTTGCTATCTTGCTTTATATTCTTGGCTAGCTTACCTTCGTACCTCATCTATTCTCCCCACATTGTCTTTTTGGTTATCTTTTGTTGTTCTTGAAACATTACCCAATCCTCTTGCTTCCCTTTGTTCTTCTCTTTGTTACGTTATATTTCTTCGCTTTAATTTTTATACCATCCGTGATGTCCCTTGTCAGCCATGGTCATCCCTTTTTCCCCTTGGAATCTTTCTTCCTCCTAGGAATGAACTGATCCTGCACCTTTTGTATTATTCCGAGAAATACCTGCCATTTTTGTTCCACAGTCATCCCTGTTAGTGTACCTTTCCAGTCAACTTTGGCCAGCTCCTGACTCATGGCCCCATAGTCACCTCCGATCTACACTTCAATCCTCTCCAATCATAGATTAAACCTGATCATATTATGGTCACTGCCTCCTAATGGTTCATTATCCTCGAGATCTTTTATCAAATCCTGTTCATTACATAACACTAAATCCAGAATTGTCTTCTCCCTGGTAGGCTCCAATACAAGCTGTTCTAAGAATCCATCACAAAGGAACTCTACAAAGTCTCTTTCCTGGGGTTCAATGCCAACCTGATTTTCCCAGTCTACCTGCATGTTGAAATCTCCCATAACAACCACAGCATTACCTTTGCAACATGCCAATTTTAACTCCTGATTCAACTTGCACCCTATGTCCAGGCTACCGTTTGGGGGCCTGTAGATTAGTCTCATTAAGGTATTTTTACCCTTACAATTCCTTAGTTCTATCCATACTGACTCCACATCTCCTGTTTCAATTTCACCCCTTGCAAGGGACTGAATTTCATTACTCAACAACAGGGCAACCCCACCCCCTCAGCCCACCTGTCTGTCTTTTCGATAGGAGGTATACCCTTGAATATTCAGTTCCCAGCCTTGGCCTCTCTTGCAGCCATGTCTCAGTAATTCCCACAATATCATACTTGCCAGTTTCTAACTGAGCCTCAAGCTCGTCCATTTTATTCCTTATACTTCGCGCATTCATATACACTTCTCCCCTCGCACCGCTCACAATTGGCCCTGACCTTACTCTGTTGTCCCTTCTCGAGCTTTCCTTCCCATTAATTTGAGAATCTTTTGTAATTTTTCCTGTAGTCACTTCCCCTTCAACTCCATCTTTACACTCCCAATTTGTCAATCCCTCCCCCCCACTATTTAGTTTAAACCCACACGTGTAGCCCTAGCAAACCTGCCTGCCAGAATGTCAGCCCCCCTCCAGTTAAGGTGTAACCCGTCCCTTTTGTACAGGTCACCCCTACCCCAGAGGAGATCCCAGTGGTCTATAAATCTAAATCCTTGCTCCCTGCTCCAACCCCTCAACCACACATTCAGATCCCCTATCTCCCTGTTCTTGTCCTCACTAGCACGAGGTACTGGAAGCAATCCAGAGATAACCACCCTAGATGTCCGGCATTTCAGTCTACTTCCCAACTCTCTGAATTCATGTTGGGGAACCTCATGGGACAGGCAACCTCTCTGGATAGAAGGAATGGGTGATGTTTCAGGTTGAGTCCCTTCTTCAGACTGAGAGGTTTATTGCAGGTTCCACAACATGCACTATTTTCCTTCCAAGTTATGTGTGAGCCTGATGCATGGATCCAATATATCATGTCTGAATGGCACTTATAGGACTTTGTATCACGTATTCAGTTTCTGGACCATAGAGTCCACTGCAGACAAACCATTCAGCGACGATCAGTTTTCGTATGATGTACTTGCCATTATAGTTAATCCCCTGCACTCTCACCCCCCCCGCAGTGCTCCCTTCATCCTCCATCCTGGCCTTGGTCCTGCTCACAAACTCTTTCTTTCTTCCCTCTACCTTTTCCATCACTTCCATCTACTGACCCCAGCAGTCCTACCAGGAGACACAGTGGATCACGTGGACCTCGTCTAACCTCATCTACAGCATGTAGCCTTCAGTACATCAACAAGACCAAGCGCAGACTCAGTGACCATTTGCCAGAGTGAGGCCACACACAAACTGGAGGAACAGCACCTTGAGGTAATACACCCCGTTCCTCTGCAACCATCTACTTGCTGATCAACTCTGACTTCTAAGTATTCTGCAATCTCCCTACACTAACTTGCTATTTACCCACCCCAACCCCACCCCACAATTACTCTATGCATAAACTCTGACTATGTTATATCCTGTGGGTTGCTGACTATTGTCCTGTCCTATTGTACGGAGGTAGATACAAAATGCTGGAGTAACTCAGCGGGACAATCACATCTCTGGAGAGAAGGAATGGTGACATTTCAGTACAAGACGCTTCCTCAGACCCAAGCGACCCAAAACGTCACCCATTTATTCTCTCCAGAGATGCTCTCTGTTGCGCTGTTAGTCCAGCAATTTGTGTCTATCTCAGGTGTAAACCAGCATCTGCAATTCCTTCCTACATTATTTTAAGGGAAGTCTGGCAGCTGGCACACAGCAATCCTCAGCATTTGACTCTCCTAAGGCATCCCAGCTTGATCTTACCATCAACTTCAGTCCAAATCTAGCTTTTCCTCAAAAATACCTCATTTTGTCCAATAACAGGGATGAGACATTGCTTTCCTTTGTACAAACCACAGAACTATGTGTGGAAAGCAAAGGCCTGTGTAAAAGTAGTTCACCATCGCTCAAAGCCTTGGCTCCTCAGCGCCACTGTATTTTACAGAGACGCCATTGAACAAAGTACTTGTTGGCCTGCTGTGCGCCATCCCATTAAGATGTTTAAACAAGCACCATCCAATTTTAAGGCTTTGGATTAATGTGCTATCTTACACATTCCTTTAAGAATGCTACAAAGAACTTTATTGCCAATGAACAATTTTATAGTTGCTGTTTTGTGAGAGTTTATTCACTACAGAAACCTTCCATAAAACAGCATTGAGGCAATGACCAGATAAGTTGTTTTTGTGATGTTGACTGAGGGAAATAAGTATGCAACACACCTAGAATAATGTCTCCGTTGTCTATTGTCCATTCTTCGATATTGTCCCTTGCAATCTTTATCATGCTCTCAGAAGGGCAGGCAGGACCTTATTTTAGCATCTCATCTGAAAGATGGCAACTCAGACAGCATTTCATTTTATTCAGTCTTGCACTAGGTAATTACATTGGGTTTGTTTGCTCAATTGTGCCACACGCTGAGTCACAGCTTACTGGGAAATACTTTTAGAAATCCTGCATGTGTGTCTCCTATGCATAGCTAGGATAGACTCCACTCCTGTGTTGCATCACGCTAAGGTTGCATTTCATTTAAGGAAGGACAAATTGGGAGCTGCTGATCCCAGATTACCAATTAATGGATAATGACTAGCTCATTAGCCTCCTCCCCATCAACTCCATCTACAATTCATGCTGTGTCAGGAAAGCAACCAACATTATCAAGGGCTGTACACACTCTCATCATTCTGTCTTCTCGCCTCTCCCGTAGGGCAAAAGATACGACTGTTTGAAAGCATGTATCACCAGATTCAAGACCAGCTTCTTCCCTGCTGCTATCAGACACTTGATCGGACCTCCCATATACTAAGGGTGCATTCACAATGTTCCAATCTACCTCACTGTGGCTGTTGCACGCTTGTTTAAATTTGCACTTATTCGTACTTGTGTATAGTATGACCTGCCTGAATAACATGCAACACAAAGTTTTTCACTTACCATTGTACTCGATAGTAACCCAACACCAATGCCAATACCAATACCAACATGGTCATGATCAATATACAATAGGTGCAGGAGTAGGCCATTGGATGAGGCTAGCAGGTCGTGTTGCATGTAGGACATTAATTAATCAGATTAGTCTTTTGGTTACCTACATTGGGACAAGCTTTAGATTTCCCAGATTTATGTCATTATTTGAATCAGATTCCTTGGTCTATAACCCGGGCCTTGGTTTACTTGTCCAATTTTTCTATCTTGTGACAAACATTTCTGCAAGTCTCCTTTTCCGCCAGCACACAAACATATGAATTAAGAATATTAGGACATTCACCCTTACAACCCAATTCCATCAGTTAATAAAATTATACATCATATGTACATATTACAATCACTCCTAAGAAGTGGAGTGCCCCTGTACTCCATATCTTGGCCTAAAAGAAGTTATGCCATTTTTCTACAGAAACGTTCTACAATGTCAATCTGAAGATTATCACCATTTTATGCTGATATAACTATTTAAAGTTAATTTTATTAATTATTGTTAAAACCCAGCTGATTTATTAATATCTTCAGAAAACTTGGTGTGCATGGTATATGATTATAATCTCACAGAGCATGGACTCCAAGTACAAAGGAGCCAATTAATTGCAAAATATTCACTACTTAGGAAGAAGTTACCATCATTGTAACTTGGAAAAAACAATAACACAAAGCATTTTCAGTTATCAAGGAAAAGACAAATCTCTTCCATTCTCAGCAGGTAAGTGTTCCAATTTTAGGTGTATTGATTAATAATTACTTGCATTTATATAGCACTATTGATGAAAGCATATTATCAACTGAACAGAAGTGTTAGTAGCTCTCATAACAATAATAAAGGGCCTGTCCCACCAGCATGCAACTCTATGCGATGAACGCGATCAAACCGGCAGCGGGGACCGCGCGGAGGTCGGGTGATCCCCTGTACAGGTCCGTTCCCACCAGCATGCGCCTGCATGCGGCAAGCGCAACTAAACCGGCAGCAGGGGCCGCGGGGAGGTTGGGTGAGTGGCGCAACGCGGCGCAAAGCGAGGCGAACTTGGAGCAAGTCCAAGGTAAGTTCTCCAGGACTTAGAGGGGCACACAGAGAGGGGCACCGAGGCACACACAGATACAGGGCCACGGAGCCACACACATAGAGGATCACGGAGGCACTTTCAAATAGGTTCACGGAGGCACGATGTCCGGGCGGTGTGTAAATGTCGAGGCGACTGCGAGCCAACAAGCCGTTGCCGCGCGGAATTTTTGGACATAGTTGGTTTTTCGGAGCCCCGCGCGGTGTCGGGACGAACTGGGGACGAACTCCGCACAATTCCGCACGGCTCCGGCGATCGAAGTGGGACCGGCCCCGCGACGCCGGACGGCTCAAGCGATCACGTTAGGTCGCGCTAATCGCATAGAGTTGCATGCTGGTGGGACAGGCCCTTTAGGCTGACCTTAGATATGTTGCGAGGGTTAGTGCAATAACAGCTGGGAAACAGAGGTCTGGGTAAATTTACGACTGACTAGAAAAAACCTGTCTTCTGATATTTTGAGATTACTGATATTGTTTCTATGTGTGCCCTGATACAGTCATGGTTGCTGCTATTCAAAGCCAGGACTTTGAAGAACATTTTTTTAAATGAAAAGAACATTACAAGAAATGCTAATTTTCTTTCCCCAAACTGAAAGACCCCAAATAATCACTACTACCTTTGACCTGAATTATATAAAATGTCCATGTAAACTCAGAGCTTGTAAACAACATAGTGCACAAAAGGAAACTAAAGCACCTGTTGTCTGATATATTGTAATGTTACTGGAACGTTTCTATCTCCTTTCCTCCCTGACCACAACACAAACAGGAAAATGGCTGCTGAGCAAGAAGAAAAATGATATCTGAGCACACCTTCACAGTTTATCAATTTTCCACCAACAAATTTAGCCATGATTGAAAAAGGATTGATGGAGGGAGAAATGGAAGAGGCATTTTCTGTCAGAAGATGAATGAGCTGAACTAGCATTCTGTGAACCGTGCCTGTCACACAAGCGACAGAATCAAAGGGCGAGCAACCTTTGGCAACACATGGTTCACAGCCTGGACAATTGTGGAGCCACACTACACTCCCACTGCTGTTTGCAGACGACTGTGAGAATAAGTCTTGAAGACAAGGGATGGCTTAGACTGTAGCTAAAATGCATGCATTAATTTCCTTTGTGAAACATCAGCACATTTAACTTAATACACAAAGAACAAAAAAAAAGATTTTTAGAATCACAGATTTTTATTTACAGCTGGTGTACTCAATATTTATTGATCTTTTGAAAATGTAGATCAGAATTATTTGTTTTAATAAACACATTTTATTCTTTTAAGGATACATTCCATTTCTGTCCCAATTTGTTATTAAAAAGATAATTATCATGAGAATTGGAGGAGTTAGACATTCATGCCAAGAAATGTAATTGCATAACTCTATTCCATTACGTGTTATACAACTGAAAATCACTTTTTTTTACAGAATTATATATAATACCAATTATTTTTGGATGGTTTAATGTAGCACTAGAAATTCAGAGAAACACGTCCAGGCCTAAGTTATCTGTTGAGCCCAAAGTGATTTCTGATTGGACCTGAAACACAATATGTAGTGAATAGAAAGAGCTGCTGATTCTGGCCATGTATCATCATGAGGTTGCTATGGAGGTCCAGTGATAGAACCATCGACTTCATCTGCATTTCACGTGGCCTTGTTGCCTCCCCTCTCCATTGGGCAGAAGATACAAAGGCTTGAAAGCATGTGCCATCAGATTAAGGAACAGCTTCTTCCCCACTGTTATTAGCAGCCCTTCCCCACTGTTATTACAGCCCTTTCAAAGTCCACTCAGTTTTTCATTGTAACTCAGTATACTTGACAATAGTAAATTAACACCAATACCACATTTACATTTAATTGAAGTTAACCATTTCTGAAGTTAATTTCATTTATCTCCTCAAGGACTGTTAGACTGTATTTAGGCACTGAGGTGCAGCAGTAAAGCTGCTGACTCTCAGCACCTGAGACCCAGGTTTGATCCCAACTACGGGTGCTGTCTGTCTGGAGTTTGTGCGTGGATTTTCTCCGGGTTGTCTGGTTTTCTCCCATATTTCAAAGAAGTGTAGGTTGGTAGATTAATTGGCTTCTGTAAATTTCCCCTAGAGTGTCGGATGAGAAAGTGGGATAACATGGAAGTAGTGTGCGGGTGATCAATGGTCGGCATGGACTTGGTGGGTCAAAGGGCCTGTTTCCACACTGTATCTCTAAAATTAAAACTAAAATGCATACTCTCTGATGATTGACAACCCCTGAATACCTCATTTTACGTCTTCACCCTGCAGTTATATCTTACCTAATATACAAGATCATTTTCATTCTCAATCACAGTTAAAACAATATAAACTGATATTTCCATAACAGTGAAATGGGTAATGGCTAAGAAATTTGAAGGTAATAAATGTTATGCTGAATAGGTTGTGCCTCTGTGGAGCTCAGGCACTCAGGTTATATGAGAGCCATTTTTGCAAAGTGTGCACTTAATTAAAGGAAGGTATAAAAGAGGCCTACTTAATCACTAAGTTAAAATTATTGATTACTATGAGCGAAAATTAAAAGATGATATATGTTCCCTCATTTGCCACCACATTTCTGACACATTTGGGATTAAAAATACATTTGCAAATAGAGAAATTACAGAACTGTAGTACATGTCAAGTAACACTATACACCTCCATGCCTCCAATTTGAAGTAAAAGTAGGGGCAGGTTCAATAATTAACCTAAATTCTCTCAACTTTACTAAGATATTTGCTATGTGTGTATGTGCAGTTGATTTTCACCAGAGATTATCAAGTTATTATTTTTTTGATATAAACAGCTTTGTCAGTTTTACCATTTGATTTTCTGACAAGTTGGGTACACACTAAAAGGCACTGTTCACACTCATGCTTACTCCAATAAGTAGCACGGAAAGCAAGCCCTCGCATTCAACCCCACGCAGGTAAATTGTCAGACTTTCATGGATTTGCTTCAAGTCTGGGTCATGGTGACATAACGATTGCCCTGGTTCATCACTCAAATTTGAATGAGGAATGAGGATTCCCAACCTGAGGGAATTCTGATTACAGCACCATAGCACAGAACAGGTCCTTCAGCCCTCAGTATCTGCACTGACCATGATTGCCACATTAACCTAATCCCTTCTGCCTGCACACGATTCATCACCCTCCAGTCCCTGCCTATTCACATGCTTATCTATAAGCCTCTTGACCACATAATTATTATATCTGCTTCCACTACCACCCGAATCACCATGTTCCAGATACCTATACTCTGTTGTAAAAATACTGGTCCTGTGCATCTCCTATAAACTTTCCCCCTCACCTCAAAACTATGTCCTTTCGTATTTGAAATTTCCAGCTTGGGGAAAAAAGACTCTGACTGTCTCCAATGTCTGTGCCCCTCATAATTATATAAATATCTATTAGATCTTCCCCCCAATCTCTGACATTCCAGAGAAAACATAACAGATTTTTCCAACCTCTTTAGATCTAGTACCCTCTAATTTGGGAATCATCCTAGTTAATCTTTTCAAAGCCTCCACGTCCTTCTTGTAATGGGGTGACCTGGACTGCACAGAAAACTCAGAATGTAGCATAATCAAATATGGCCAATATTATTTTTATATTTAACTTTTTATTGTAATATGTTTTAATTATTTATATAGAGATATATACAGCATGGGAACAGGCCCTCCAGCACAACTTGGCCATGCTAACCTAGATGTCCCATCTTGGCAAATCCCATTTGCCCACATTTGGTCCATATCCCTCTAAACCTTGTGTAGGAAAGAATTGCAGATGCTGGTTTAAATCGACTTTCTGAAGAAGGGTCTTGACCCAAAACTTCACCCATTCTTCTCCAGAGATGCTGTCTGTCCAGCTGAGTTACTCTGGCATTTTGTGTCTGCCTTCCCTCTAAACCTTTCCTATCTATGTACCTGTCCAAGCGTCTTTGAAATGTGGTTATTGTACGTGTCTCAATTACCTCCTCTGGCAGCTCATTCCATATACGAACCAACCTATGAGGGAAAACGTTGCCCCTCAGATTCCTATTGTCTTTTCCCTTTCACCTTAAACCTATGTCCTCTGATTCTCGATGCACTCTATCAATTCCCTTCATGATTTTATACACCTCTATAAGATCACCCCCAGGCTTCCTCCGCTCCAAGGAGTAAAGTCCTATCTCACCCATTCTCTCCCTATAGCTCAAGCCCTCAAGTCCTCACACATCCACATAAATCTGCTCTGCACTCTTCCCAGCTTAATGACATCCTTGACCAAACCCCTAAATGTGGTCTCACCAATGTCTTGTACAACTTGTATTTTATATCATTATTTTAAATCTCTCGTGATTTTCATTTTTTTAAAAATTATTTTAGTCAAGCTTGCAGCTCTTTAAATGTTATATTTCAAAAAGTCTCTTAGCTTTGACAGGGAGTAACATTTGGCCACAAATTGCTGGAGTAACTCAACAGGTCAGGCAGTATGTCTGGAGAACATGAATAGGTGAAGTTTTGGGTCAGGACCCTGCTTCAGACTGATGGATGTATCATTTGCCCTCAAGCTTACTTCCTGTCAAAGCCTGTCGGGGAGTTCTAGGGTCAGGTCCTCTGGACTATGACATCTCAGACCTACTCCGCGCTGAGCCCATATTAGGTCTTGCCAAATGCTTCCTGAGTGCAAAGATCAGCTCATTTTTGCCCTAATCTAATAAAAGCATAATCTTGCTGCAGTACTGTACTTTACTGTACTTTATTTTCCTAAGTAGGACTTCAATTAATATAAGTTATATTAAGAATTGGACTGAAACTACCTGTAAAATACTCAGATACATGAATAGGAAAGATTTAGAGGGATATGGGCCAAATGTTGGCAAATGGGATGAGCTTAGATGGGGCATTTTGATCAGCACGGGCGAGTTGGGCTGAAGTGCAGGGAATGGAGGAATATGGATTATGTGCAGGCAGATAAGTGTTGGTCTTGGCATTATGTTCAGCACAGACATCGTGGGCCAAAGTGCCAGGTCTTCTGCTGAACGTTTCTATGTTAAGAATCTGCAAATGGTGAAATCTTGAACAAAGCACAAAGTCTGAAGAAAGGACCCAATCCAAAACATCTCCTGTCCTTTTCCTCCGCGCAGGAAGTAGCAATGTGTGTGTCATATGGGAATGGCACTAATTTGTCATTTCACAGAAAATCTTCGCTGGGGTTATCTTAAATTGTTAGGGTCAGGATTTGGTTGAGAAAAAAACATCAGTGTGCAGTGCAGATGCGGAGAAAACATGTTACACTCTTTTGACAAATTCAGAAAAGTCTTTAGAACAAATTTAATATGTTTACTTAAAAACATAGTAACATAGAAAAATATGTGCAGGAGTAGGCCAATCGGCCCTTCGAGCCAGAACCGCCATTCAATATGATCATGTCTGATCATCTAAAATCAGTACCCCGTTCCTGCTTTTTCCCCATATCCCTTGATTCCTTTATCCCTAAGAACTAAATCGAATGCGCTTGAAAATGTCCAGTGAATTGGCCACCCGTACCTTCTGTGGCAGAGAATTCCACAGATTCACAACTTTCTGGGTGAAGAGTTTTTTCCTCATCTCAGTCCTAATTGGCTTGCCCCTTATTCTTAAACTGTAACACCTGGTTCTGGACTCCCCCAACATCAGAAACATGTTTCCTGCATCTAACCTGTCCAATCTTTTAAGAATTGTATATATTTCTATAAGATCCCCTCTCATCCTAAATTCCAGCCCAGTCGACCTATTCTTTCATCATATGTCAGTCCCGCCATCCTGGGAATAACCTGGTGAACCTACGCTGCACTCCCTCGATAGCAATAATGTCCTTCCTCAAATTAGGAGACCAAAATTGCACACATTACTCCAGTTGCGGTCTCAGTAGGGCCCTATACAACTGCAGTGGGACCTCCTTGCTCCAAAACTCAAATCCTTTCACAATGAAGACCAACATGCCATTAACTTTCTTCACTACCTGCTGTACCTGCATGCTTACATTCAGTGACTGATGTACATCACACCCAGGTATCGTTGCTCCTCCCCTTTTCCGAATCTGACACCATTCAGATAATAAACTGCCTTCCTGTTCTTGCCACCAAAGTGAATAACTTCACATTTATCCACATTACACTGCATCTGCCATGCATCTGCCCACTCACTCAACCTATCCTAGTCACCCTGCAGCCACACCTCATCACAGCTGACAATGTCACCCAGCTTTGTGCCATCTGCAAACATGGAGATGTTACATTTAATTCACTTTAATCATTAATATGTATTGTAAATAACTGGGGCCCAGCGCCAGGCCTTGTGGCACCCCACTAGTCACTGCCTGCCATTCTGAAAAGGACCCGTTAATTCCTACTCTTTGCTTCCTGTCTGCCAACCAGTTCTCTATCCGTCAATACCCTACCCCAATACCATGTGCTCTAATTTTGCACACTAATCTCTTGTGTGGGACCATGTCAAAGGCTTTTTGAAAGTCCAGAAACACCATATCCACTGGCTCTCCCTTATCCATTCTACTTGTTACATCCTCAAAAAATGTCAGAAGATTAGTCAAGCAGGATTTCCCCTTCGTAAATCCATGCTGACTTTGACCGATCCTGTCACTGCTTTTGAAATGTGCTGCTATAACATCCTTAATAATCGACTCAAGCATCTTCCCCACCACCGACGTAAGGTTAACTGGTCTATTATTCCCCATTTTTGCTCTCCCTCCATTCTTAAAAAGTGGTGTTACATTGGCTACCTTCCAGTCCACAGGAACTGATCCAGAGTGAAGGGAACATTTTAAAATGATCACCAATGCATCCACAATTTCTAGGGTCACCTCCTTGAGTACTCTGGGATGCAGACCAAGAGTCCCTGGGGGTGTATCTGCCTTCAGTCCCAACAGTTTACCTAACATCATTTCCTGACTAATGCGGATTCCCTACAGTTCCTCTCTCTCACTAGATCCTCGGTCCCCTAGTATTTCTGGGAGATTGTTTGTGCCTTCCTTCGTGAAGACAGAACCAAAGTACTTGTTTAACTGTTCTGCCATTTCCTTGTTTCCCATTATAAATTCACCTGTCTCTGATTGTAAGGGACCTACATTTGTCTTCACTAATCTTGTTCTTATGCATGCCTTACAAATCAGGAATTGGCAAATCCATGAAAATCTGGAGTTAGAATTATGAAAGACAGTCACAAAATGCTGGAGTAATTCAATGGGACATGAAGTTTCTCTGGATGATGGAATGGGAAACTCTCGACCCAAAACTTCACCCATTCCTTCAATACAGAGATGCTGCCTGTCCCGTTGAGTTACTCCAGCATTTTATGTCTACCTTCGGTGTAAACCAGCATTTACAGTTGCCTCTTGGACTTCACTGGAGTCAGGGCAGCAGGGGGAAGCGATCTCTTGGGCAAGGTGTAGGAAGAGATTGCTTCCCCCTGCTGCCCTGACACATGTGAAGTCCAAGAGTGATGTTGTTTAGCTGCAAGTATTGGTAAAATACTCTTTGATTTCTCTGGGAAAAAGTACTGTATATTCAATTAAAAATGGATGATAATTTCTGCAGTCCCAGCACCTGTGGGCGGGAGCATTTAAAGACATTATTTATTTTATCAGATGTCAGACGATACTTAAAATCTCCTTTAAAACTTATGCCTTCCAATATCATCATCACAGGACATAGTCTCTCCCTTTTTTCTTTCCATCTCTCTCGAGTTGATATCCTCAATAACTTTGGAAGCACTATACCAATTGACGTCTCCTTGATGCCAAACAAAGATTAGTTGGAAGACCATTGATTTTAATGCTTTTTTGCTGTGTTGGGATTTATGAGGTATTGGAGAGGGAACAAAATTTTACGTCTACAAGGCAATAGTTACAACAAACGATATGTTAGAAATTCATTTAAACAACCTTAAAAAGAATAGCATCGCAAAGGTTGAAAATTGCATTAATGTTTTAGAACCAAATGAAAAATTTGCCATCTCGATGTTGTGATTATCATTAAAAAATTATGATTGTCCAAAATCACTGTAAAACTCAATGGATTTAAATGTTTGATACAGCCAAAGCACCACCACATGATGCCCTAAATGTGGGAAGATGTTCTTCAAAAGAAATCAGACATGATAGTCAAGTTAATATTCACAACTTGTTATAGTTGAGATAAATCATGGGTATGTAGAGGCAACTAGTTTAACACCATCATGTTTGATGCCGACAATGCGGGCTGAAGGGCCTGTTCCTGTGCTGTACTATTCAATTTTCTTTGTGGATACATTGGATGACACTGTATAAAATGCTTATACAATGTGACTCCGAGGAATAGGAATGTAAAGATACGAGGATCTGCAGATGCTGGAATCTTGAACAAAGCACAAAGTGCTAGAGTAACTCAGTGGGTCAGCCAGCATCACTGGAAGGAATGGATAAGCAACATTTCGGGTCAGGACCCTTGTAGAGGGGGTTGAAAGATGGAAAGAGATGGGACCTTGAAAAGCCTGGTAAGTGGATAGGTAGATACCAGTGAGGGAGGAAGGGGGAAGGGTTAGACAATAGACAATAGACAATAGGTGCAGGAGTAGGCCATTTGGCCCTTCGAGCCAGCACCACCAATCAATGTGATCATGGCTGATCACCCCCAATTAGTACCCCGTTCCTGCCTTCTCCCCATATCCCCTGATTCGACTATTTTTAAGAGCCCTACCTAGCTCTCTCTTGAAAGCATCCAGAGAACCTGCCTCCACCACCCTCTGAGGCAGAGAATTCCACAGACTCACCAACTCTCTGTGAGAAAAAGTGTTTCCTCGTCTCCGTTCTAAATGGCTTACTCCTTATTCTTAAACTGTGGCCCCTGGTTCTGGACTGCCCCCAACATCGGGAACATGTTTCCTGCCTCTAGTGTGTCCAAGCCCTGGAACGTGGATGGAATGTGACAAAGACTAGCGATGAAAAGGAGACAAAAGGAATGTAGAGCAGTTGCTCCAGCTAAAATCAGTAATCTACAGGAAAATACAAGTCCCTTTACCTTTGGACTGATTCACTTGCAAAGGATAGCAATGTGTCTTTAGACTCTGACACGTTAATGAGAATGAGGAAAGCCCTCCCTGATGAGGAAAAAATAATTGTCATGCATAATTTCACATCAAAACAAATATCCTGTGGCTATCAATGTGTACAGGCAAACCAAAAGGGAGGAAAATGAAACGTCTGTACCTTTGGATACATCTATTATGTAAATGGCAACAAATTGCTTTGCACATGCATGCACTTCAAATGTACTCCAGTCACAGGGGAATTTGTTTTTGCCGTTAGAATCTTAATACTGAAGTATTTTTTAATGATAACACTTTTAGTCAGAATATTTTTCATTTTAGGTACTTTCTCATGCATGATCCACCAGTGTTTTAGAACCTTCATCTGACTCTCATTAACAAAAGGCAAATGTTAATGTGCATCTGAAAAGTACATTGCACTGGGTAAAACACACTTAAGCTGAGATGTGCATTGCCTCATTGTTTTAATATGAGAAAATGTCAGGAGTGAAAAATGCTTTATTCTTACCATGCCTAACAGTAGTGAGCAAAAAGTTAACAACCACTTGCTAAAACTTAAATATTTCTACAATAAATTTACAAAAGGAAGGATTAGTTCCAATCTGCCTTCCATGCCAGACTTGACAGAAATTGACATAAATTGAAGCTAGCCGGACTTTCCAAATTGATTCAGTTCAGAAGGATTTGGATCCAGATGACATGAATGTCTTGTTGAAGTTAGTGTTGCTTTGGGAATTTCAAGCACAATTGTTCTAGCTCCATTGAACCTTGGACATTTGTACATGGATTATCCTCTCAAGATGCTCAAACCTAATAAGAATAAGTGCCTTAGCTTGAATGCATCTTTTACCCTTTCCCACTTGAATAAAGACAAGCATGACCTGATTCTATAAACCACTACAAAAAGCTGAAAACCACCACGGGTTTTATTTTCAGATTATAAAATAAGATGAAAGCTTTTCTGCTTTTCTTCCACAATTTCATTTCCAGTCAGCTACACGATATTAAATGTTAATTGGGTAGGAAGGAACTAGATGATTGTTTACATTGAGGATTGACACAAAATGCTGGAATAACTCAGCGGGACAGGCAGCGTCTCTGGAGCGAAGGAATGTGTGACTTTTCAGGTCAAGACCCTTCTTCAGACTTCAAAATCTCAATTGTACCCTTTCCAATAAACTAAATTTGTGCTCAATGAATGTAGTATCACAAATCATAATCATAATAATAATAATACTTTATTAGCCAAGTATGTTTTGCAACATACGAGGAATTTCATTTGCCATGTAGTCATACCAATAAAAACCAACAGAACACACAAAATACATTTTAACATAAACATCCACCACAGTGACTCCTCCACATCCCTCACTGTGATGGAAGGCGAAAAAAAGTTCAATCTCTGCCCCTCTTTGTCGCCCGCGGTCGGGTGCCTCAAGCCTTCCGTTGACGGGACGATCTTGGCTCCCATAGCCGGCGGTGTTTGGGCCCTCTGCGTCAGGGCGATCACGCTCCTGCATCCGGGGGGGGGGGGGGGAATCTCAGCTCCCCCGCGCCAGGCGATCTGACCCTGGGTCGGGGCTGGTCGAACCTTCTGCCTCATTTGGATAATCCC